>CM055833.1:996731-2204928 GCA_029582265.1 Zoroaster sp. YZ-2022 | reverse complement strand
CACACTGTGGGAATGGGAGTGTTCTCCTCCTCCCTCTCTTTTTCTCTCCTTTTTTTTTCTTTTACGATTTTAGGGGGGGGGGGGGGCTACAGCCCCTTAGCCCCCCTGGATCTGCCAATGGTCGATACATCGGTCCACTGAACTGTCGCTTTGTTTGTATCCTTTTTCTTCTCAGTTTTCATGATGTTCCAGAATCTTTTTTGAAAGTGTGGTCGATGCGAGTGTTTCCAATTATTTAGTGCCGTTAATTTACTGTATACTGCAATAGAAAGAATATTGGGGGCGCCAAAAGCACAACCAAACTGAAACTAAGTCAAATGGACAAACTTTCCAACCACTAAATGTGTATAGCGCCCTCTATAGTTTGTATTTTTCGAGCCCTCAAATACTTTTCACTTCAACACCCGGAAGACAAGGTCAAATTGGGGTCATATCTGTGTAACCTTTGCTGTTTTTCAAGACCTATCCGATGCAAGACTTACCGTACCCCTTGTGAATTTTTATATTTTGTATTTTGAAAATGGGTATAATTTGCCAAAATCTTGATGACAAAAATTGCCAAGACTTACCCCTTGTAAGTTTTATTCATAATTGGCCCATTTAAAAAAGAAAAATTTGAGAACATTTGTAAAAAGTCTTGTACATTTATTTCAAAATTTTGGCAAATTATACGAATAAAATGTTTTTAAAAAATCACAAAGGGCAAGTCTTGCGATGTTTTCTCTTGAAATTGACATAAAATTATTACAAACTTTTTTTCACAAATGCAAATTTAAAGAAAAGATTTCCAAGACTTATCCTTTTGAATCTGTTCATATGAGAGTAAGACTTAACCCTTGTAATGTTTTCATTTGTTTCAAATTCACAGAGGAGAGGGGTAAGAGAAGGATAAGAAGTCATCATCTACCGATATCCACAAAATCATATACGAAACTGTTTTTGGACATAAATAGTGCCAGATACAATCATTTATCTTCATGTAAAAAACAATTTGTTTAATAATGTATGAGTAATCATTTATGCAAAGCATCTACTAAATATATTTTAGCATAAGCTAGCATCTTGTGCAAACAAAAAATTCCAAGCAAGAAGCCTTCAATAAGTTTCAACATTTACTCCTTTTTACTAATTTAAAAATCCAATAATTTTAGAATTACTAGCAAATTCTTCAAATTCATTTTTATATCACATTAAACCATTACTTAATTTTATTCATTTGGATGATACAATCATTTATCTTCATGTAAAAACAATTTGCTGAATAAGGTACGAGTAATTATTTAAATGCATCTACTCAATATATTTTAGCATAAGCAAACATTTTTCCCAGCAAGAACTATCTATACATTCAGTTTCTTCAGTATTTTTACTAATTTAAAATTCCAATAATTTTAGAATTTTTATATCACATTAAATCATTACTTAATTTGATTCATTTTGATGGTAGTAAATGATCACTGGACAATATTGTCATGATCAGAGCAGACTTTCAACATGGCATGGAAATTGGTGTCCTAGTAAAAGATGAACAAAATAACTTGCTCATTATATGCAGCAGCATCAGTAATATGACCTCATGTGGTGTATTATTTCACTCATCAAGTTAATCTAAAACTAGCACTCCGATTTCCATGCCCTGTTGATCATCATTTTCCCTAAAAATTACCAAAGGTGTCACTCCTTAACCCTAACCCCTCTAGGTATTCTGGCTTGGAACCTTCCTTAATCCTCAAATCCTCCGGTGCACTTTTGGAAACATATTCAAGAAGAATCATGCATTTTCGTTGATCTTTCATTTTCAGCACTTATGGCCTGTACTTCTTGCCAGGTAGTAATTTTGTCCCATTTGAAGAGGTGAAAGTACCAGTTTCCAAAAGTGATGAATTTAAAAAGTGTCCTTTTGAGGATTTTGGAGGATATGGGGTAGTTAGGGTTAAGTACAAATAATGATTAATTATAACATTGCATGATCATTCTATCTAGTTCACTAAGTGCAATTTTATGAATTATTGGAGAAGTGGACATTTCCCCTAAGATCACTACAATAAAATTAATAAATTGCTGTTCCACAGTGCAGATTCGACAAGGATGTCAAGGTTGATCACCTCAGTTATTTTTACATGACCAAATGTGACAGTCTGTGAAAATGAATCACAAGTCGCAAATTTGAAAATTGTGATTTCTATAGGTTATATATTTTATTGATTAAAATTGACATAAATTTCAATCAATAAAATATTAAACTCAATGATTTTTTTTTGTGAGTAAAGGTCGTTTCATTTCTATCATTTGTTTTCTTTTTGAATGGGACCTCAAACAAATACCAAACACCTCTAACAAATACCAAATTAAATCTGATGGTGTACTCTTTCCAACCACATAGAAATCTCAATTTTTCAAATTTGCGACTTGTGACTCATTTTAACAGAGCGGGTCACAAATAAACTATAATATTGGCAATGATGGCAAAACTATTCCTAAGAATTTGTTTACTCTCTTTGAATAAATAAATAAATATATATCAAATAAATCAAACTGTGAATGTTTCAGCTTATTATGTTGTGTTGTTTACAAGAAAATAGTAAAATTACCTTCAGATATTTTCTTCTCGTACGAATGTGGATTTCAGTGATCAAGTACTCTTTCCTAAATTTAAACTAAAAATAGTCTTTTCTTAAAAATGAAAGAACCTCAGAGAAAATATATTTCTAATAAAGATTAAAACCCATCATTAGCCAAGTAGTACATGAATATTTTAAGAAACTCACATGACTTCTTGTTTTTAAATTACATCAGATTTGACATTAAAGGAAGATACATTAAGGCAAAAAACAAGTCTCAAGGTTCTACTCATTGGATGGCTTCCAAAATCAGTGCAGTGATGCAACTTTTTTACTAATCATTTTTTGCAAACAAGTGAAATATGTGACAGTTATTGGAACCAGATTAAATTTGCCAAAAACAAAGTAGGGTGGCTAAGAGAGGGGTCACAAATTGGACAAATATTCTTATGCTGTAAAAAGTTTTTTTTTAACACAAAGCAATCAATCGAGCAATTTTGGTTGTAATTGGATATCGTTTCATAGCAAACAAAAAAACTAAAACTGCTGATGAGTGGCAGAGTGGGTGTGAGGTAATATGCACAGAGACCACAAACAGGAGACTTTTTTTATGGCCTTATGTTGAATACTTATCTTTTCTCAATATTATAATATTACAGATCATGAACATAGCAAATTATTGTTTACCAGTCTACAACATAACAATACATGTTATCAAACAAATTCATCCTTTAAAAAATCAGGTAACTAAAAGCATCCTTTATCAATTCAGTAATAAGTACACCACTGCAAGCTTCTAATATTTAATTTTGCCGACATCATCCTGGTAAGGTTAGTTTAAAGCAGGGCTACCACGTGCAGGTCCCAGGATACCAGCCCCACGCGCCTTTCGGGTCTTCGGGCCCATCGTCCTACACAAAGTGTAGCTTTCGGTCCACCCCCCGAAGGGAGCGCCCTACCTACTCAGCAACGGCCCCTTTCTGTACGATTGCAGAAAGGAGCTACTACTGTTCGTCGACCATTTGTGATCACACCGATACCACTGCTCCTATACCGGAGGTGCAGGCCCGATGCACCTTTAAGATCGACAGCCAGCTGAGACTGAGTTTACCCTGGCCAGTAGTAGGACCCCACATGCCTCGAATGCTATGTGTCCAGGCCCCTTTCGCACCTGTATCGCCGCACCACCCGTATCGCCGCACCACCCGTATCGCCGCACCACCCGTATCGCCGCACCACCCGTATCGCCGCACCTCACGTATCGCCGCACCTCACGTATCGCCGCACCACCTGTATCGCCGCACCACCCGTATCGCCGCACCACCCGTATCGCCGCACCTCACGTATCGCCGCACCACCCGTATCGCCGCACCACCCGTATCGCCGCACCACCCGTATCGCCGCACCACCCGTATCGCCGCACCTCACGTATCGCCGCACCTCACGTATCGCCGCACCTCACGTATCGCCGCACCACCTCTATCGCCGCACCACCTCTATCGCCGCACCACCGCTATCGCCGCACCACCCGTATCGCCGCACCACCCGTATCGCCGCACCACCCGTATCGCCGCACCACCCGTATCGCCGCACCACCTGTATCGCCGCACCTCACGTATCGCCGCACCTCACGTATCGCCGCACCTCACGTATCGCCGCACCACCCGTATCGCCGCACCACCCGTATCGCCGCACCACCCGTATCGCCGCACCACCCGTATCGCCGCACCACCCGTATCGCCGCACCACCCGTATCGCCGCACCTCACGTATCGCCGCACCACCTCTATCGCCGCACCACCTCTATCGCCGCACCACCCGTATCGCCGCACCACCCGTATCGCCGCACCACCCGTATCGCCGCACCACCCGTATCGCCGCACCTCACGTATCGCCGCACCTCACGTATCGCCGCACCTCACGTATCGCCGCACCACCCGTATCGCCGCACCACCCGTATCGCCGCACCACCCGTATCGCCGCACCACCCGTATCGCCGCACCACCCGTATCGCCGCACCACCCGTATCGCCGCACCTCACGTATCGCCGCACCGCCTGTATCGCCGCACCGCCTGTATCGCCGCGCCGCCCGTATCACCGCGCTGCCCGAATCGCCGCATCACCCGAATCGCCGCCCCACCCGAATCGTCGCATCACCGAATTGTTGCCAAACCCAAATCGTCACCGAATTGGAATCAGCGCAATATTTTTAAGGATCCCACTTCCTGTGCGTGTGAGATTACTTGCAATGGTGTACTTAAAAAAATATAATAACTTAGGCCTACTTTACATCACTTACAATCTTATTTACATAAAATATGAAACTCAACATGGATTATACTTCCAGTCTGTCTCAGCTGTTGAAGACTCGGATGTTACTTCTTCAAACAAAACAGCAAGGGTGGTAGGCCTTGGGAGGGTTGGTCTGCAAACTCCATCAGCTAATAATTGTTATAAAAAGATTAGGAATGGAAACCAATAATTCAAGTTTATATTGCAGATCAAGATAATAGGTTAGCAAAAGGTGATTTTCACATCTGCTGCTGAACTGAATTCATTTATTTGTGGTCCCCAGTAGAAGCCCACAGTTTTTTTTAGAGATACAAAAAAAATTAAAATGGTCTAAATTTTGACCAAGATAATAGTGTTATTTAAAAAAAAAAATACATTTTTTAGTGACCTTGCGTACATCTTTGATCTGTGACTTAGATCTGTGATTTTGAGAGTGAAAATTTCGTCAAAAGGTTGATAGGCCTATACCTGCCAAGGTATGTTTAGTGCACTTAAAAAAAAAAACACTGTCAAACCTTGCATGTAGTAAGTACATTTACAGGTCAAAATGGGTCGACTGTTTTTGACTGGTAAAAGCATTATCTTGTATTGTTGAGGGTGGTCAAAATGAAAATAAAAACCAGTCAAAAATACCCCTGTGTGCACATTTGGGTCAACAGGCAGTTGACTGGTTTTGACCACTATAGGTACTTGCCACTAAAGTTCAGCAAAGGCGGCATACATCCAGGGGGATATATGGGTAGAATTTCGTATCCGACCACCACTTTTTCTCATTTAATATAACCAATAATGTAATCTTACCTACCCAGTAAGGTGGAGAACATATGGATGAAGATGGAAATACTTCAAATTAGCCTATTCCAGGATATTTATTTCATGAAAAATCAGGCATTTGGGTATACAATGACTTCCTCAGTCATGTCAGTCTGATCAGTTGTGATCTCCCGCATTAGTGACCAACACGGTCATTGTAGATGCGCAGTGGCAACTATAAGATCCGTCTAATTTTCTGAAGGGGAGGATTTTTTTTAGAAAGGAAATAAAGTCCAAAAACCATCAAAAAGTGGATATAAAAAGATTGTTTTCACTTTCTGTACCCCGAAAAATCGATAGAATAATTTTTAACTGGAAAAAAAAAATTCCCTAAAAACTCTTAAAAAGTGGTGGTCAGATACGACATTCTTCTCCACCCTCTCCCTCCACTTTTCATCACGGATTTACACCAGTGCTTACAAGGTAAGCAATTTCATATTACATTATTGGTTATATTGAATGATAAACTTGGCGGTCGGATACAACATTCTACCCCTTTGGACTTTTCCCACATAGGCCCAACATGTATGTTTCCACACATGCCTACTTATTCACCCCCCCCCCCCCCCACACACACACCATCAATCCAATCCAATCCAATCCAATCTGCATTTGTAAAGCGCCATCAATCTAGTTGCCTATTCCGAGGCGCTAAACCAGAAACACTTTCACGATAAGTATCCTGGGTTCTTTTACGTGCATTACACAACACACGGGACCTACGGCTTTACGTCCCATCCGAAGGACGAAGCAATTATGGTTAAGTACCTTGCTCAAGGACACAAGTGTCACGACCGGGACTCGAACCCACACCCTGCTGCTGGCAACACCAGAACTTGAGTTCGGTGCGCTAGACCGCTCGGCCACGACACTCCATCAGAGATTATTACAATACATGTCATCGTAAATCTTACTATATCTAAAGATGATGCTTCACATCTGCAAGCAGAAATTGTTCAAGAGTATTAGGCCTAGATCTAATGTATCATTTACAGAAATACATTTTGGCATTGTACAATCCAAAATCTGCTAAGCCATGAACCCTAACACTCCTCAATCCTCCAAAATCCTCATTGCAGTTTTGGAGGATTTTGGAGGATTGAGGATGAATGGTGTTTGAAAAACATGAGGATTTTGGAGGACTGGTGTGGTAGGAGTTGCAAGGTACTGGTACTCCATCTGTTTCACAGTGCTGTACATACATACATGCAGCCATGTCAAAAAAAAAATAATAATAATAATAATAATAATAATAATAAATAAACAAAATTAAAAAATTTAAAAAATAGGCCTAAATAAAAAATAAATAAATAAATAAAAAAATATATATATATACAAAAAATTTAAAAAAAATATTAAAACAAAAAAATACATAAATGAATAAATGAAAAAAATCCCAACCCCTACCCTATCCTATACCATACCATTCCCTACCCATCCGTCCCTACCCCACTCCCTTTCCTCAAGGCAATGATTATGATTGCTTGAATACGACTGCAATAACGCATAGTCAATTCAACGGTACACGTATGAGCCATTTCCTCCCCCCTCCCCTCCCCTTCCCAGCACTGTTTTTATGGTTGGAGGATTTTGGAGGATTGAATTGATGAGGTGAGCACCACTTATTTTGAGCACAGTGCAAAATTTTGGAGGATTGAGGATGAATGCATTTTTTGGGGTAGGGCAATCGGAGGATTTTGAAGGATTGAGGATGGTACCCAGCAACTAGGGTCTAGTGCGTTAGGGTTTTAATTAATGTTGGTTAGATGTATATAAATATACTTTTGTATTATTTTATAAATAGATAATTGGCTGTTGCAAACTGCTTACCAACCTAAAGGACCCGTATTATATAAATGCAAAATAATAGTTTCTGGCCTTACATCTCAAACTTAGCGGGTTCTTTCTCTGAGAAAGAACTTGCTAAGGTTCAAAATATAACTGAAGCCAATAACTACTATTTTACATTCATACTATTTTATTAATTAATTCTTTTCTAGAAGAATGTTAAAAGCAAATATCAATTTTATATTAATCCAGGATAAAATAAGTTGGATACAATAATGAAATAAAATCTTCAGTTGCAACCTATATAAACCCACGAGAACACTGTTTTATTCATATAAATGTTACTTTTTAATCAGATTTTTTGTTTCATAAGGCAATTGAAAGGTTGTCATGGAATAGTATGCTAAAATTTCAACCTGTATGTAAACATGAGAAAGTACTTTAAATTAATTGCTTCCCTATCACTGTTTTAAAATAGACTGGTGCCCCAACGACGGTATACAGGTAATCTGTACAAGAAGTCAGGATGCTATGCTGTTTCACAAAAACAAATTTTCAGGGGGCATGTACGGGGGGGGGGCGGGAAGGGAGTTAACGCTCTCAAATTATTTTTTGAGTATTTTTTCCTTGTTTCTTATAGGTTGGTACATATTTTGAGGGGGTCATCTAAAAAATTGTTTGGGTTAACACCCCCTACTACTACTGGCTGCGTGCAGTCACCTCAACGGACCAGCCAGTCTCTAAACAAAACCAACGGCCCTTTTCAGGGCCACCACACGTTCAAAAGAGAGATTACATATCATGTCCTTAATTAAATTTATTCAAATAATATCATGCAAGGTTTTAAACGTTACGGGTAAAAACGACACACCAAAATAATTTTTTTTTAAATTTGATTTTCTTAAAAATTGGGAATTTTCATATAATTTTAAATTCTAATAATGTTTTCTTAGGTTTTCAAAAGTTACAGGTAAAAACGACACACTAAAATTAAAAATTTTTAAATTTTATTTTCTTAAAAATTGGGAATTTTCATATAGGCTAATTTTAAAGCCTGGGAAATTCAACTTAATTTATTCTAATAATATTTTTTAAAGTTTTCAAAAGTTACGGGTAAAACCGACACCAAAATTCCATTTCTTCTTATATACGAGTACGAGTTGGTTGGGGGTACGAGTTGACTCGAATTCTACGTTACATATCACTTTCACGCAGGCGACCATTTTCGAATTTAGATATAAAACATTCTAGACTGAATATTTGTCTTACTTTTAACACTGACGAATTATTAATACTTACTAATTAGTCAGATTTTGATATTTTTACTTGCAGTTTACTTATTTTTTCGATGTTTATCGATTGATAACATAACGACTTACCTTTTCACTCGTGGCGGTTTTCTAGTTTGTATAGAATGCGCGCAAATCACGTGGTCATGCGGTCGAGTGACTCGACTCGCTGTGTACCATGCATGTAAAAAAGGAAGCCGGAACCAGTCTAAACTAAAACGCCCTCATCGAAGAGTCATCAAACTGTCAACCACTTGCGCATGTGCAATGCTATTCCACGTGATTTGTTTTTAGTTTCGCATAGGATGGAAATAGAATATCATGAATTATTCATTGCTACAAATGTTATTAAGGGTAATTATCAAAATACTGCCACATATGTTACATGTTTTATATTAATTTAATAAAATACTTAAATTGTTAACATTGGTTGCATCTAATTGGTAACGCCAAACAAATAAAACGTATTTTGGGGATATATTTTGTAAAATGTAATATTTGATGGAAAAAGGTTTGAGGCAATTCTGAATTTTTTTTGGACATTACTCTTTCTTTATATGGTGACAATATTGCGATGTATTGACAACATTGTTGGAGTCTCTGCATAAAATTGAACTACCTATTACTTTGCCAACATTTATAAATGCATTGGTTATCAATATTTCAGTGCCTAAAAATATGATTCCAAGTTTTAAAGTTACCAAGCGTTATTATAGTAAATACGTATACTCAGAAAATCACAATTAGTTAGAATTCAGGGCTTTATTAGTAAAAGTTCAACACATAATGATTGTCCAATTTCACAAATTTACATGTATATCTTGCAAATAAAAACTTTATCCTTGATAATTTGGTTTCTTCAAGTGAAATAAACATTTCAAGGCATGAACTTATCTACTCTAAACATTTCAAGGCAATTACCATAGTACCAGTAATATACTAACAATTTTAAGGCACTTAATCTTTGCTAAATGTTTCAAACCATGATAAGGGAAGGTACAACTTTGGTAATAACATAATTATCAAATTGACAAATTATTATTTAAAAACTTACTTGGTGTAAAGTTTGAGGGAAAATAATTCTAAAGACTGAAGTGCTTTTCCTATTGTGATAAAACTTTCACAGGTCACTTATATATTTCTTGATAACTAGAGGTTTGATATGAACATACATAACCGAATTGTTGTAACTTCCCTTTACATTATAAAACAAACATTTCAAGGCATATTTGATGTATTCCTACACTATACTATCAAATGTTTCTTACAGTTCAAGTCTTGTTTATAAATTATTTTGATTTTATATAAAAATAATGGACGGATCGTTCATAGTATTTCATAAATATAAACATCTGTATTGACACACTGGTACAATGTAAACCACCAATATTGCTCTGGCAATAAATATTTTTCCAACATATTATGAATATTCAAAATATAGACAATTAATATTCAATTAAACATGAATATTAGGTATATAGATAATATTAAAAATATAGACAGCGAATATTCAATATGTAAACCATGAATATTAGGTAATATATAAAGAAAATCAATACAATTATTATACAGACTGTCTTCATAGGACAAGTAAACATTAGGCATAAGAAATAAATGTGTCTCATTGGGAAAGATTAATAAACATGGTTTTGCCAAATAATAGACACTCAATTTTTTTTTATTACTAATTTTTCCATTTTACACTAATTTCACCATGCATAATTCTGTTAATTAATTTGAAGATCACCCTAAAATAAATTGTGAGAATGTTTTTATAATCTGTTGCATCCTGTTTAGGAAAAACCAAGAAACAAGCAACAAATGGAATATTGTTTCTTCTTTACTCGGTCATTTTAGTGTAGTGCTTGGAACTATTTATATATTTTATTTCTTTAATTTTTAATCTGGGGAAACCGTCAGTGAAACACTGAATATTTGCTAGCCTTTAACCAAAACTTTCACGGTGAGTTAACCAGTCAGCAAATGGCACAATGTGTAGAAGTTTTCAATCAAAAAGCATCAATAAAGTTCCCGCAATGATTGTTTAATAACCAATATGGCAAAAAGACTGTAGTTTTGGTCGGTGAACCATCCCAGCACTATTTTAGTGATTTGACTCAAAGCTGAGAAATGGCATTAACAAAAGTTTATGAACAAATGTAAATTACAAAATGGTCAATAGCAAAAGTTGTCAATTACCAAACCTTATTGGTCAATCCATGCTGTTTGATTGACAGGTGTATTACATAGTACATCAGGCAAAATATACATGTATATAGCAAAAAGGTATAACGCATAAGTCACATCAAAAATTAATGTTCACTGAAACATGGAGCAATACCGGTACTACTTTTAAAAAGCATCTAACTGATGACATAGCTGGGATTATTTTTCCAAAAGAAACATTTACAAATACTGTGTAAATGTATTGTTGTCCCTACCTTGTATTAATTTTGAAAGACATTATCTTTGAAAATGTTATCGAACACATAAATATATAAATATGTTTTTAGTGAACCCCTTTTTGTAAAAAAAATAAGAAATGCGTGAAAAAGTGCAGACACCTTCGAAAATTGTCCCTTTAAACACGATCTAATTAGACACTAATTAATGGTCCAAATTTGCCTTAACGGAAGTTAAGTGTGGGCATTGACATGTTCTTTATGATTATCAAAATAATAAAAAATTAATATTTCTAAGAGATGTTTGGATACATTTTGTTTTTAGTGAACCCCTTTTTGTAGAAAAAATAAGAAAAGGCCAGAAAAAGTGCAGACACATTCCAATATTTGTCCCTTTAAACACGATCTAATTAGACACTAATTAATGGTCCAAATTTGCCTTAACGGAAATTAAGTGTGGACAATGACATGTTCTTTATGATTATCAAATAAAAAATTAATATTTATAAGAGATGTTTGGTACATTTTGTTTTTAGTGAACCCCTTTTTGTACAAAAAAGAAGAAATGCGTGAAAAAGTTTAGCCAAATTCGAAAATTGTCCCTTTAAACATGATCTAATTAGACACTATTTAATGGGCCAAATTTGCCTTAACGGAAATTAAGTGTGGACAATGACATGTTCTTTATGATTATCAAATAAAAAATTAATATTTCTAAGAGATGTTTGGTACATTTTGTTTTTAGTGAACCCCTTTTTGTAGAAAAAATTAGAAAATGCCAGAAAAAGTGCAGACACATTCCAATATTTGTCCCTTTAAACACGGTCTAATTAGACACTAATTAATGGGCCAAATTTGCCTTAACGGAAACTAAGTGTGGGCATTGACATGTTCTTTATGATTATCAAATAAAAAATTAATATTTCTAAGAGATGTTTGGTACATTTTGTTTTTAGTGAACCACTTTATGTACAAAAAAGAAGAAAATGCCAGAAAAAGTGCAGACAAAGAGTCGAAAATTGTCCCTTTAAACACGGTCTAATTAGACACTAATTAATGGTCCAAATTTGCCTTAACGGAAATTAAGTGTGGACAATGACATGTTCTTTATGATTATCAAATTAAAAATTAATATTTCTAAGAGATGTTTGGTAGGCCTACATTTTGTTTTTAGTGAACCCCTTTTTGTAGAAAAATTAAGAAAAGGCCAGAAAAAGTGCAGACAAAGAGTCGAAAATTGTCCCTTTAAACACGGTCTAATTAGACACATCATAAATCACCCAAACCAAGTCAGACAGAGAGGAGACTATAGCCTGGGTCCATGGTAATAAAACCCTTGGTCCTAAAAGGTTGCTTACATGTGTGGGAATTAGAGTTGTACAAGTCACAACCAAAAGTTGAAAAATTTTTGGGGGTGTGACACATATTTTGCAAACGTGTATCATCTTTTATTATAACAACATCAATTTCATATGCGAAAGATCTATCAATTTTGCTTTAGAATGTTGAATTTGAACTTTCTGTTTAGACCGGAAGTAAGGTCATATATGAAGGTCATATATATGACACAATAAAACTTTCTTGTGATCATGAAAAAATAACGTTAGTATCTGCTTTGGTTCAATATCTGAGATAGGGGGCGCTCTGAACATTGATGACGTCATCAAACATTTTTTTTAAAGATAAGATGTCACAAAAGTCATATTCAAATTTCCTATGATTTTTGAGATAGAAAATTATTATTTTTCTAAACCCGCCGCCAGAGGGCGCTGTGACAGGTGATGACGTCATCAGTCATATTTTTGAAAAGGTCACATGTCAATAGTTATTTCGTACACGGAAGGTACGCCCCCAAATACCATATCATGGACTCTATATAAGCGCTTCAGAATATTTTTTCATTTAAACTTCCGGTTTCGACAGGAAGGGGAGGTCAGATTGGGTCATGTCTGTGTACGAAATGTCACACAATTCAAGATGCAAAGATTGTGTAAATATCTTTTGTGGTTCATGAGATATGATTTTTGGAAATATTAATATTGGATTTTAGTGTATTTCGATATCTGTGATGACGTCACCACGATGTCACAACTTTACCTGAAACTATGTCATAATGTTATTCACAACTACATGTTATGGTCTAAACATGTGTCAAGTTTGAAGGCTGTGATCTTTGGAACTGTTTTTTTGTTCGATAAGTTTCATCGAGAAGGAAAAAATAATGACGTCATCAAACATATTTTGTTAAAAGATAAGATGTCACTAATCATTTTATTCACAGAAGTCATTCAAATTTCCTATGGTTTTTGAGATAGAAAATTATTATTTTTCTAAACCCGCCGCCAGAGGACGCTGTGATAGGTGAACACCTAAAAAACCGAACAATTTCAAAGAAGTGTTCGCGCTGTCGCACGAACACCTAAAAAAAGATTATACCAAGATGTAATGGTGGGCGCAGATATTTAAGACCAAAACAAGTCTCCGGTTTCTGGTTTCCGCGCGCGTCGCCTCAGACACGCGCGTCGGCATTTTAATTCCCCTTTTTTTGCTATGAAACGATGTCCAATTGTAGCCATAATTACTGGATCGATTGGAATTCTTCCGCGCTATGTTTTCACATAGGGGCATACATGTATCATTATTCACTGGTTGTCCCCCCCCCCCTCCCAACAAAAATAATAATAAAACGCGTCACCGCACCGATTTTGAAGCGGACCTATGACCAGAAACGAGAGACTTTTTTTGCCTAATTCTGACATTCAAGATTCAATAATTGATAGCGCTACAATTAGAACCCAGTAAAACGAATAAGTAGGTTTAAAACAGAAATCAAAGACCTTCTTATATTAAATGCAATTAATTCACCCCAGATATATTCACCTGGGTTCAATGCGCTCATGCAGGATAATATCCCAGGATGAAAGGAACTGCAAAACCCTGGTAAAGGAACACCAAGATTGGACATTTTCAGGCCTTTCACGGATATAACAGCACTTCAGTCATACTATTTATAGTACCTTCCTCAACTTCAAATCAAGTTAGCCTTCCAATAGTAATTTGTAACGAGGCAATAACCATTGACAACCTTCCAATGTATAAAATGTATCTTGATTCAAAGAAAGTAAACATACTTATAGAAGCACTAATTTTGCCAACATTGCCAATACTGTACCTACAAATTAAATGAAATAATAATAACACTGATTGCAAAAAAGTTAAGTTTTACAATTTATTTATTTCACAAAATATGGCACATACTTCACAAAAGTAAATTAATTAAAAATCACACAGGGATATTTCCCAAAATCAAATAAACATGTACACTGACTGATCATTCATAAATGTCATATGTTAACGGTCATTGTTAATACAACAAGTCTGACTTCTGAATAATATAAATATACATATAGCATGTATGAAACGTGCATACTTTTGCTAATAACACCGTACTCACATGCATACATTTCACATTTGCTTGTTATTACATTCACACACTAAGAAAGGCATAATGGTATATATATGTACAATATTATTGATTGTACAATATTATTGATTGTACATACAAACATGAAAATGGGGATTTATTTACAAAAAGTAACCGGGGGAAGACCAGAAACAAAACTTTGTTTGTGAATAGCATCACTATGCTTTGTACAAAGAAAACAATTTTTGTTGTTTCATAAAAATAAAAATTGTTGACAATTATTTTGCCAGATATGAAATGCAATTATTCTGCTGTCTTTTGGGACATTTTCATTAGTTTGCTTCATTGATTTGAAATTAAGGTATTTGAATGTCTTTGAACGATGTAATAGTTCTGGCCACAGTTCCCACCCACCCTAAGCGAGGCTGTGAAAACTGTACCTGACTTATATAAAAACAATTGTCATGGAAAGGTGTTAATCTGTGCGGTTTCATTGACAGTCTGGATGGATGAATTATTGTATAAGGCCTTGTGTTACATACTTGTCTATGTTTTTAAATCTTCACAGGTGGAGAAATAATTAGGCATTATATTACTATCTATGTAATTTTTTAATATAATGAGGCTATTTTTAGGACACCCTAAATCATGCATATCTTAGAAAAGGTGTCTCAGAAAATGTACAATTTTTGTTTCACATATTGGCCTGTTTTAGAAATTAGTCCAAATCTGAAGCAAAAGCACAGACAATAGAAACAAATAACTGAACATTACAATTCCAGCAACAAAATAATATACATATATAGCCTTGGTTTAAATAAAATGATTTATAAAATTTGTGTAATTTTTAAGAGACTGTCTGAAATAATTTCCAGTTTGAATTTAGGAAAGAGTGCTCTTTCCTAAACTTCATGAATCCTAACAATCTCGATATATTTTTTACTTCATTCTTGTTGATGAGACAACGTAATAATTAAGCTGTTTAATATATATCTTGATTTAAAGACAGCAAGAATACTTGTAGATGCAGTTTTGCAAACATTAACAATGCTGTACCTTTGTGAAGTAATGGAAGCATATGATTGTGTCCATCATGCTAAGACTTTACAGTATTTACAGAAGACACTTAATAATAATAATAATAATGTGTGGACTTATATAGCGCACGTATCCACCAACTGAGTGGTGCTCAAGGCGCATATTATTACCCCTGCTCATAAGGCTCATAAGACTCATAAATCATTCCTGAAACCATCTCAGCTCCCTGGGGAGTATACAGCTCAATTGCTGCCATTACAGCGCATATAGGGCTAATCAACCAACTCTGCCCTCACAGGTACCCATTTAACCCCTGGGTGGAGAGAAGCAATTATGGTTAAGTGTCTTGCTCAAGGACACAAGTGTCACGGCCGGGATCCGAACCCACACCCTGCTGCTAACACCAGAACTTGAGCCCGGCAAGCCAGACCGCTCGGCCACGACAACCTTTTTTGAATACGTGCATATGTTGAAATGAGAGCAATTTAGACAGAATAATTGTTCAGCATGATTAGTACCTCTACCAACTTAACATCAAGTTAGCTTTTGGATAATAATTTTATATATTCGTCCTGTCAGAACAACAAGGTCTTATAAAAAAAATGCAACAAGGTCGTATGTGCAATAGTGCATAAATTTGCATACATTACAAACAATTGAGTGCAACAACGACGTATCTTCTTCCATAGGTTTTGCATGTTCATCATGGAACCCTGTAAAAAGATACGACCTTGTTGCACTGAGCAAAATCCATGTCTACAACAAGGTCATAACTGTGATACGACCTTATTGCACTGATGCGATGTATTGTTCTACAACAAGGTCATAACTGTGATACGACCTTATTGCACTGATGCGATGTATTGTTCTACAACAAGGTCATAACTGTGATACGACCTTATTGCACTGATGCGATGTATTGTTCTACAACAAGGTCATAACTGTGATACGACCTTATTGCACTGATGCGATGTATTGTTCTACAACAAGGTCATAACTGTGATACGACCTTATTGCACTGATGCGATGTATTGTTCTAATCAGGTACTAATCATTGTATCTTCCCTTTAAGCACTCAAATTAATAACAATAGAACAATGTACGCTAACTCGCCTGAATTAAAGTCACTGTACAACTTGGTGAGTAACAAAGAGCAACTAGAGCAGGACAAAAACCATTTCAATTGACCCTTTTTATTTTTTACATCAGCTGAACTTGCCCCACACGACCTAGGTTACATAGGTTGAACTGAGCCCCATACGACCTAGGTTACATAGGTTGAACTGAGCCCCATACGACCTAGGTTACGTAGGTTGAACTGAGCCCCATACGACCTAGGTTACGTAGGTTGAACTGAGCCCCATACGACCTAGGTTACGTAGGTTGAACTGAGCCCCATACGACCTAGGTTACGTAGGTTGAACTGAGCCCCATACGACCTAGGTTACGTAGGTTGAACTGAGCCCCATACGACCTAGGTTACGTAGGTTGAACTGAGCCCCATACGACCTAGGTTACATCTATAGGTTGAACTGAGCCCCATACGACCTAGGTTACGTAGGTTGAACTGAGCCCCATACGACCTAGGTTACGTAGGTTGAACTGAGCCCCATACGACCTAGGTTACGTAGGTTGAACTGAGCCCCATACGACCTAGGTTACGTAGGTTGAACTGAGCCCCATACGACCTAGGTTACGTAGGTTGAACTGATTCGACCCAGGTTACGTGGGTTGAACTGAGCTCGACCTAGGTTACGTAGGTTGAACTGAGCCCCATACGACCTAGGTTACGTAGGTTGAACTGAGCCCCATACGACCTAGGTTACGTAGGTTGAACTGAGCCCCATACGACCTAGGTTACGTAGGTTGAACTGAGCCCCATACGACCTAAGTTACGTAGGTTGAACTGAGCCCCATACGACATGTAGGTTAGTAGTATGTTAGATGAGGGTTTTGGACCAGTTAACCTTTTTGTGGGTGTGGTTGATGAGATTTAAAAAAGAGGAGGGTGGTATGTGTGGTTGAGATGATGACGTCATGAGATGTTAAGTTTGAATGTTGGTATAGGTATAGGTAAGATTTGGTAAAAAGGTTAACTGGTCCAAAACCCTCATCTAACATACTAGGTTAATCTGAGACCCCATATGACCTAGGTCATTTAGGTTGAACTGAGCCCCATATGACCTAGGTCATGTTGGTTGAACTGAGAAAAGAGTTAATCAGATACCTTGAAGATTTTAAAGACAGCTGCATCACTTTGGAATATATTAATAAATAAAGTCATTATGTAGATATACACAATTACAACTCTTTATGAATAACATTAGAATGAACAGTCTAAGCATGAATTTGCATAGATTGCATGCTTCACTCTAACATAAAATGATAATAAAAGTTATGTGGTGGAATTATGTGGGTGGATTATAGCACTATATAAGATTTCATGGGACACTTTAAAGAAAAGAAAAAATATGTAAGTTTCCTTCTGTTCCTTCTGTAAAGAGACCCAATTGAGAAAACTATGATTATGGGGGAAGAGATTTTGGTATAAAACTTTGACTGAATTTTCATAATTTTCTAATTTTCTAGATGAAATTTGCCAGTTGTGAAAATTGTCAATCAGACTGAATAAGAAGCTGTGTGTAAATAATACGATGCTATTATCTATGACTAGCTTAATGAAGCACACATTGTTGTACATGTTTTATATGCAAATACTGGCTTTGTCTATTTCCAGGGGACATGGTGGTGTCCATAAACCAATTAAGCTACATGCATGCTATTTGGCATTCTATCTATATACATGAAGACAGTACACTGATCCATGCTTTAATGTATACTTTAGAGATTAGTGGGCTTAACTGCATTAACACATACCTAAATTCACTAGTTAACATTTATTCAAAGACCGTGGTTTGAAAATTCATCTGGATTACTAGCTAGAGGCGTCTTGGAATGTTACTTTATCAATCATTATCTGAAAAGATAAGAATCAAAGCAGTAAAATGAATTAGATGATTATCTCGGTAGTTGTTGATTAGGCCAAAAAAAAAAATGTTGAGTTGCCCTCCAGTGAAAATATTTGAAGGGGTCGGTCGGTCGGGATTTTTTTTTTCTTCTCCTTGACTGTCATTTTAAGATTGAAATGCATTGGAACTGAAACCACATACCATGTTTTTCAAAGACAATGATCGAGCAGTATGCACAAGTACCTAAAGATTTGATTTGAAAATGTGTAGATCGAGTCGCAATCGTTGACACACGTACATGTACAGTGCGGGGAGCCAGTGCACAATGTGTGAGGGCCATTCGATTGGAAAACGTGTAGATTTGAGTCGCAATCGTTGGCACACAGTGTGCGCGAAGGCAGTGGCACCATGTGAGGGCCGGGGCGGGGCCATTCGATTTGAAAACATGTAGATTCTGATTGAGTCTTGGGTACCGGTAAATTTGAAGTGGAAAATTTCACAAATCAAACGTATTATGTTTTATACACAGAAAATTGGTAAGTTTCATTAATAAAATAGGCCTATGAATGACGGGGAAAAAAATAAATAAATAAAAAACCCGACCCAAGATTTCAGCACTTTTGGGTCGGTCGGAGGAGGGCAACTCAACATATTATTTTTTTTGGCCTTATTTTGACAGGTAGCCTTATATCTGTTTTGATTTTATAGAAAGAACAAACGTAGACACAATACTGACTTTGCCGTTCTGTCTGGACAGAAATATCTTGTAACTTTCTGGAGTGAAATAAAATAATATTTATAACTAACCTTCTGTGTATGCTCCATCAGCCATGACTAGTTGTAGAATCTTAGTGTATAGATGTTCTTGATCTTCAGCTAAGATGCTACCTATCACCTTGGTACCTTGTTCTATATCTTCATCTTCGTCTTCATGGATGGCCTAGGAGATAACAAAATGGATGAGCAATCAATACTTACAATAATAGTAACACTTATATCTGCCAAGTATGACACTTATAATGCATGAATATTATTACTCTCGTCATTGGGCGAGAGTAATAATATAACGTATAATTATCATTCCTTAAATTAACTTGCAGGATGCCATTGCTGAGCGGTCTAGCGTATTAGATTTGTGTTCTGATTGCTGAGTCGTCAAAACAGAATGTGGGTTCAAATCCATGACCATCATGCTTGTGTCCTTGAGCAAGACATTTTACCGTACTTGCTTCCCTTCACCCAAGAAGTGTCGTGGCCGAGCGGTCTAGCTTACCGGACTCAAGTTCTGGTGTTAGCAGCAGAATGTGGGTTCGAATCCCGGCCGTGACACATGTGTCCTTGAGCAAGACACTTAACCATAATTGCTTCTCTCCACCCAGGGGTTAAATGGGTACCTGTGAGGGCAGAGTTGGTTGATCAGCCATATATGCGCTGTAATGGCAGCAATTGAGCTGTATACTCCCCAGGGAGCTGAGATGGTTTCAGGAATGATTTATGAGCCTTATGAGCCTTATGAGCAGGGGTAATAATATAATGCGCCTTGAGCACCACTCAGTTGGTGGATACGTGCGCTATATAAGTCCACACATTATTATTATTATTATTATTAAGAGTTAAAAAAAACACAAGAAACATCTCTGCACTCACATGTCCCAATTATACACCTGGGTAAAGTGAAGCAATTATAGTTAAGTGTCTCGCTCAAGGACACAAGTACCGTGGCCGGCTTGACTAGGATTCTATATTCTGATGATTCGGCCGGCCAGAAGGGATCAGGGATGTTATTGGCCAATGTTTATGAATGGCGATAAGTCAGCTAATGATAAGTTCATAATTCTAACCTGTATTGACTTGTATGCTTTGATGAATGTATCACATCCTAGTTCTTTCTCTAGTTCAAGTCTTGATTCTTCAAGTCGACTGAAGAGACTCTCATTGTCTCCATCTCTTTCTTCCTCTCCATCCGTCCCATCTCCTGTCAGATGAAACAAATAATGTATCTAAGATTGGTTCTCCATGAATGATTAGGGAGAGAAAGGAAATGTGTAACAAATCTGTTGATGGAGAGCCAAGTCCATTTTATAACTCAATTGGAGGATTTTCATAGTGCAAAAGGTAATTAGAACACAGTATGGATCAACAAGTTGAAATGGTTAAGAGGCAAAGATGTGTGGTACCACAATGGACAATGACAATCTCATCCAATCAGAATATCTACAAATATCTACGGTATAATTATGAAATTAGTTTAAAATCTGGACCAACCAAACACACACATCGGTACAGTTGCAGACAGTTTGATGTCTGAAACCTAAGCTGAATAAGACTTCAGACATGAAAATGTCTGAATTGTAAACATGGATTAGGTTTTAGACATTCTACCCAGGAATGAGCTCAAAATGTTTGACACATGATCTAGTATTGGAATAAGAAATGTACTTGCTGCCTTTTGTAAACAGAACTCTTTGAAAGGGTGGATAGCAACTTCCGTAGATAATACAGGATTATGCTTCAGACAATTTGGGACCCTATCTGAAACCTAATCCAAGAATACATTTCAGACATTTTTCTGTTAATCCTCCTACTTAATGATAATTAATACTTACTACAATACAATACCTAATGTAGTTATGTACAGCGAGGCATGAAAATGAGATATGTGAGGCACAAAAGAGAAACTCAGGTTTTTATTTCCATGTCTTCATAGTACAAGAGTGCACTAGCACATATTTCTGTCAGTGCAGACCTCCGTAACACCCCCCCCCCCCACACACACACACACAATACCTACCTGAGTCCCAGTCTTCATTGATAGGTTTACTCTCTCCTGATTCATTCCCATCAGCCATATCATCTTCCTCTTTAACACCCCCCCCACACACACACGATACCTACCTGAGTCCCAGTCTTCATTGATAGGTTTACTCTCTCCTGATTCATTCCCATCAGCCATATCATCTTCCTCTTTAACACCCCCCCCTACACACACACGATACCTACCTGAGTCCCAGTCTTCATTGATAGGTTTACTCTCTCCTGATTCATTCCCATCAGCCATATCATCTTCCTCTTTAACACCCCCCCCCACCCCACACACACACGATACCTACCCGAGTCCCAGTCTTCATTGACAGGTTTACTCTCTCCTGATTCATTCCCATCAGCCATATCATCTTCCTCTTTAACACCCCCCCCTCACACACACACAATACCTACCTGAGTCCCAGACTTCATTGATAGGTTTACTCTCTCCTGATTCATTCCCATCAGCCATATCATCTTCCTCTTTAACACCCCCCCCCCCCACACACGATACCTACCTGAGTCCCAGTCTTCATTGATAGGTTTACTCTCTCCTGATTCATTCCCATCAGCCATATCATCTTCCTCTTTAACACCCCCCCCCCCCCACACACACACGATACCTATCTGAGTCCCAGTCTTCATTGATAGGTTTACTCTCTCCTGATTCATTCCCATCAGCCATATCATCTTCCTCTTTAACACCCCCCCCCCCCCACCCCACACACACACGATACCTATCTGAGTCCCAGTCTTCATTGATAGGTTTACTCTCTCCTGATTCATTCCCATCAGCCATATCATCTTCCTCTTTAACACCCCCCACACACACGATACCTACCCGAGTCCCAGTCTTCATTGATAGGTTTACTCTCTCCTGATTCATTCCCATCAGCCATATCATCTTCCTCTTTAACTACACCCTCACACACGATACCTACCTTATTCCCAGTCTTCATTGATAGGTTTACTCTCTCATGATTCATTCCCATCAGCCATATCATCTTCCTCTTTAACACCCCCACACACACGATACCTACCTGAGTCCCAGACTTCATTGATAGGTTTACTCTCTCCTGATTCATTCCCATCAGCCATATCATCTTCCTCTTTAACACCCCCCCCACACACACACGATACCTACCTGAGTCCCAGTCTTCATTGATAGGTTTACTCTCTCCTGATTCATTCCCATCAGCCATATCATCTTCCTCTTTAACACCCCCCCCCTCACACACAATACCTACCTGAGTCCCAGTCTTCATTGATAGGTTTACTCTCTCCTGATTCATTCCCATCAGCCATATCATCTTCCTCTTTAACACCCCCCCCTACACACACACGATACCTACCTGAGTCCCAGACTTCATTGATAGGTTTACTCTCTCCTGATTCATTCCCATCAGCCATATCATCTTCCTCTTTAACACCCCCCCCTACACACACACGATACCTACCTGAGTCCCAGTCTTCATTGATAGGTTTACTCTCTCCTGATTCATTCCCATCAGCCATATCATCTTCCTCTTTAACACCCCCCCCCCCCACACACACACGATACCTACCTGAGTCCCAGTCTTCATTGATAGGTTTACTCTCTCCTGATTCATTCCCATCAGCCATATCATCTTCCTCTTTAACACCCCCCCCCACACACGATACCTACCTGAGTCCCAGTCTTCATTGATAGGTTTACTCTCTCCTGATTCATTCCCATCAGCCATATCATCTTCCTCTTTAACACCCCCCCCTACACACACACGATACGTACCTGAGTCCCAGTCTTCATTGATAGGTTTACTCTCTCCTGATTCATTCCCATCAGCCATATCATCTTCCTCTTTAACACCCCCCCACACACACACACAATACCTACCTGAGTCCCAGTCTTCATTAATAGGTTTACTCTCTCCTGATTCATTCCCATCAGCCATATCATCTTCCTCTCCTCCTCCCTCTGCTCCTATTGGTGATGAGGACTTGGATGACCTCTCATCTGACCCTCCTGGTGACCCTTGACCTTTGTCACCTGCAGTCATGGGCTTGTCTAATTCAGAAAGGATTTCTTATCAAATAAACCAAAAGAGAAAACTGACTAGGTACATAAATCAAGACCTTATGCATTGACGTCACAGACTGAAGACGCCCTCATTTAGAGGAGAAAGAACGCCTCGCGTACGCGCACTCACAGGTGTGTGCAGCGTGCATACATGAACCAAAAAGTGACCTACTTTTGTCTCTGAACAAGGGCGTTCTTCAGTTTGTGACGTCATATGCATAATGTATATTGTTCTTGTGAGCAATTTTTTACTAAAGTGGGTTCAGGGGACTTGCTCCCAATCATGGAATCGTCACTCCCAATCGTGACAAGAAATCACTGGTCACACTTACCAACCGGATAGATGGTTGATTTGTTCTTTTTAAAAGTTTGTCAAGAAGTATACTGGCAACAAAGGGACCAGAGTCTCCATTTCATAAGTGTGTCCTTTTGTTTCCAATTTTTGTGATAAATTAAATCAGGTCAGTATGATATGTTAGGTCAGCATGATACGCTATGTCAGCACATTGTGAGCTTTATCATTCCTTACCTGCTGCTTCTAGAATGCTCCTCATTGATTCTACTAGACTCCTGTATTCATCATCATCATCATCATCATCATCGCCATCTGCCTCATCACTGTAAGACAATCATCAAATTAACAATTAGTAATTGTTTTCTACAGTTGGTTCATCACGTCAGAGGCCTTTTGGATGCCCTGTTTACTAAATAGACAACCATGCATACTTGCTGGTTGGTCTTCTCCCCCGGCTGTTAATGCACTCCAATGAGGTAACATTTTGTCCAATCAGATCTCATCTGTCTTGGGCATTTGGACATTTATAAATAATTTTTAAATTTTTAGAAAAAGAAATATCCTGGCAGTCTCCGTATATTGTCAATAATTATCTTTGGTCGGGGGCGCTAGTCAGAAGTCGTTAAACTAAAGAATGCCACATAGCCAGGGATCACGCCACATGTTATGATGCAACCTGGGAAGCGGCAGTCTGGGGATCACTAGAAGAGGATACAACTTTTTTCATGATTACTGTAATCAGCCCTACAGTCTTGTTCCTGATTTGGATAGTTTTGAGCCCAATTCTACCTTACCTCGCATCATTGCCATCAATGTCATCACCGCCCTCATTACTGTTATCCTCTTCATCTTCACCATAATCTTCTACATCTTGAACCTGAAGATCAGCTAATCCCAGCTCCAAGGTCCGGGCTGCAATCTCCATTGTCTGCTTCTCTACCTCATAAAATGGATTCAAGGAAAGGGTGGTGCGGAAAAGCTTGCTTAGGTCTGGGAGAGAGCATGTCCGAAGAATCTAATGGGACAGAAATGTGAATTATTTCATGTTTATAAAAGAATTTCATGGACACTATTTTATAGTATTCTCAAAAAAAAAAAATATATAAATAAAAATTTACTTAAAATCTGAATGAATTTCACAATTTTCTTTACACATCCCTTGAAATATTTCTGTATTAGGTGCTATCATTTTAGTAAAATTAATCAAATTAATTCCAAATGAATATTTGATTTCCGGTCACAAGCATTTCATGTTAATATGACTATGCAAAATCTGAATGCATTGTCATTATTTTATCATAAACGACACAATGAAATATAAAGTTGGTTGGTTTCTATACATATCTCTTGATTCTTATAAACTATGGATACAAAAGTTACTTTTACCAAAAGTGGCTTTAAGAATGAGATAAATGGAAGAAAGCATATTAACTGTTATTGCAAATTGAAAATAAAATGAATTAAAATGATACAAATTTATTCTTACTTTGGCATCTGTGTCAAAATTACCGGTTTCAAGTCCTTCAATGACTTCTGATCTATCTGCTGCTTCCAATCTGGGAGGAAAATAAAAACATGCATAGGAGGTTAATATGCAATCTTACACACCTCTATCCATTACTAATGACCCAAAAGTCTTACCAGTCATGTAAAAACCTACTGCAATGTACTCAACGAACAATATATTTGTGTCATTCATGATGATGAAATCACAGATCACAAGAAGCAGTGCATTCTGTCTGTTTCTCCGTCTGACTGTCCAAGTTTCTGTCATTTGTCTCTTTTGTCTTGTCCAACTAGTCTCCAATCAAGTCCCTTGCATCAGCTATGGTCGTTTAGATATGCATCCACTCCATAATTGCTTTTGTACAAATTTTCTGATCAATTTGCTGTTCTTGAATTGTTATGTACATTTCTCTTTATATCTCGTCCAATATTGTACGTTTAGTGCGTACTATCAAGTACATGTTTAGCAACTCTCTGTTGTATCCCAATCTCATCTAGTTTGTATACTGCTGTAAGGTAGCTAAACTCACCACCATGCTTATTGCACGTGCATTTGGAGTAACAAGGACTGGGTTATAGCAAGCTGATATAATTTGTGTAGGTAACATACTTCAATGTCATACTTACAGTGATTTATCCTCATCATTATCTTCATCACTATCCAACTCGACCTGGCTCACCAGTGCTGAAAAAGACAAATAAGCATAATTTCTATCAATAATTCTATAAAGTAAAATTTAATCCAGAGTTGTAGAATTTGTAAGTCAGTCTCTGACTGGAATCTCAAGAGCATGATTGAAACAGTTTCTTTCTTTTTCAACAAAAAATAACTAAGTTTAGTTAATCCTCCAGCATCCTGTCATCACGTAATCCTCCAGCAGCCTACTTAAGCAGCAGCATTCCCCAGAGTCCGGCATTCTCCTGAGGCCGATCAGAGCATACTGATCAAAATGTTGAGTTGTACCTCCAGTTCTTTTCAGAACTAATTACTACTCAATTGAGAATTTCACATGGTGTCACTGCAATAAGTTTAGTTAGTTAACAATAACATTAGGAGGGCAATTATGAATGGAAATAAAAGCTTGACACTTAGTCTTTACTGCAAGATAAAGACCTCTGGGTTAGTGGCCAGGGGTAATAGGGACCATTGCCTCCCATATGGGTCTTTATCCTGCTATAAAGAACCAGGTCGGTCTTTACTGCAAGATAAAGACCTCTGGGTTAGTGGTCAGGGGTAATAAGGACCATTGCCTCCCCTATGGGTCTTTATCCTGCTATAAAGAACCAGGTTGGTCTTTACTGCAAGATAAAGACCTCTGGGTTAGTGGCCAGGGGTAATAAGGACCATTGCCTCCCCCTACGGGTCTTTATCCTGCTATAAAGAACCAGGTTCCAAACTTTGATTCCCTTAACCCTCCTACTATTGCTGCACTTTAGTGGGAAGTTGCCAGTCAACTGCCTGTTTTGACTGTTGACCTAAATGTGCACACAGGGGCTGGTTTTTACTGTCATTTTGACCACCCTGAACAATACCAGACAATGCTTTTACCAGTCAAAAACGGTTGACTCAATTTGACCTGTAAATACGTAAGGTTTGACAGTGTTTGACTTTTAAGTGCACTAGATATACCTTGGCAAGTATATCAACATTTTGACTGATTTTGACCCTTGTAGTAGTAGGAAGGTTAATAATAAAACTACCAAAACACAAACAAACTGTAAAATGTTAGAAGTTTCTGCAAAATAGTTTGTGAAGACAATTTCTGTAAAATATGATTAGGAAACATGCTATAAACATTAGGAACTAGAACAAAAGTTAGTGCAATATCTGAATAGCAAAACATGTGGCTTTCATGTTAAGAACACTTGGTGTTTGTGTAAAAACTTTAGAAAACTGTTAGCTTCAAACTGCAAATGGTTGCACACCTCAAACGTGTTCATACCTCCAGGAATAAGCTTTGATTCTTGCTTTAAGGTGCCCCATGCGTCAATGGGACTGATGGGCTCAAAACTGGGTACCTCTGGGTTAAGCTTTGATTTACTAGGGCTAAACCTGGGTTGCACTGAGCTGCATGTGGGATCATCTAGGATTATAATCTCATCTGGGCTATCTATATCTTCAATGAAGGTATTAGGAGATGAATGTTTTTCATCTGGAATGGGTTCATTTTGGTCTGCCTGTAGGGTAGCCTGTCTACCAGACAATTCTGCTTGTACATACTTGGTTTGGACAATTGGGGGTATGGTCTGGGGCATAGCTTGAAAACCAGACTCATTCATTTTGGGGATCTGGGTTTGGAAAGTTGAGGGTATGGTTAAAGACTCAGTTGTAGGAGAGAGTGATTTGGTTAGAGGGGATAAATATTGATCAGTAGGGGTACATGATGCCTTGAAGAGGGTGATACATTTGCTAGTTGGGGTAGATGGGGAACTTGGTTCAGCTTGTGAATCATCTTCACCTTTGGGAATAATGGAATGAAAGGGAAAAACACAATGACAAACAATTCAAGTTTCCAATGGATTAAAATGACAAATATATTCCGACTGAAAAGTGGGAGACAAGGGTTGGATAGCTCAGTTGGTACAGAGCTGGTAGGATCATCCAAAGGTCAAATCATTCTGGACTAGGTAACAGGAGGTCATAATGTGCTCAATTAGCTCAACCAAGTTGCAACAAATACGCTCTCTATTTAACCAAGTGTTATCTATGCAATGCCTTGATTTAGTGCTCAATGCCTGGGTTGTAAGGTCTTGTCTGCTTTGTGTACAGTAAAGTTCAATTCTTAACGTTACCAGACTGGTGATAATGATAGTATAAAATGGCTTTCTCCAAACTCGATGTTGATACATATTGTCTGATAAACAAGTACTGCCAGAGCAGCATTTTACCATGGAGGAAGGGTTTCAGGATAAAGTATGATTTTGTTTGGCCAAAAGTGGATACTGTAAGACCAAAATAACCATGGAAAGCTTGACTGACAGTTGGTCACTCTATGCTGTATGATTGACAGGCAGGATAGGTGAATTGGGTGAACTTACATTTTTTTTCTTTGGTTGGTAGGCTGTCCTCTTTCTTAGACCCATCTTCATCCTTAACTATCTTGTCCAGTGATGTCTTCATTGTGCTAGACATTTTCAAGGGACTTGATTTGACTGGGCTACTGGCTTTGACTGGGCTACTGGCTTTGATTGGGCTACTGGCTTTGATTGGGCTACTGGCTTTGATTGGGCTACTGGCTTTGATTGGGCTACTGGCTTTGATTGGGCTACTGGCTTTGATTGGGCTACTGGCTTTGATTGGGCTACTGGCTTTGACTGGGCTAGTGGTTTTCTCTTGGCTAGTGTCTTTCTCTGGACTGGAGGCACTGTCAGGGCTAGATGATTTGCGTGGGCTTGATGGTTTCAATGGGGACGAAGGAGCCTTTAATGTCTTTTCTGTTTCTGTGTTTAAGGAGAAGGTATACTTGGTAATTCAAAAAATAATCAAAATAAATTATTGTAAAACTTACTTGGTATAAAGCTGATGATGGTATCAATGTTTGTCAGAGGTACTGTCATTTTAATGAAAAGTGAAACTTTTGCCAATAAGTTAATCAGAAAGCATATTTTTTTCTTAGAATAATTCCAAAATATGATTGCATTTTCCACTATTTTCTTGTGAACGACATATCATAATAAGCATTTTCCGAAAACGGACAGTAAGGAGGTGATGTCTTTTTATATAATGTGAGGGCACCTCGTTAAAGATAGTTTAAATAAAATAAAAAAATAAATACTTGTGCCGGATAAACTATTTCACTAACCTTCATTAGGTGTAGTAGGATTATTAAGAGTATCTGATATTGAGCTGTTAGACTTGTCCCAGGCAGAGTGTGGCTTAGGCACATCGGATTCACCTTCAGGTTTTTCTTGTGTTTCCTTTACCTCTATGGTCTCAATCACACCTGAAGATGCAACAAGAAAGAAGAAATTACTTGGTATGGTCTCAATCACACCTGAAGATGCAACAAGAAAGAAGAAATTACTTGGTATGGTCTCAATCACACCTGAAGATGCAACAAGAAAGAAGAAATTACTTGGTATGGTCTCAATCACACCTGAAGATGCAACAAGAAAGAACAAATATCCAAAGAGCGATCCTTTATGATGACCATGTCAGCAATGAAGTCTCTTAAAGACAAAATCTTTCAGCGGCAGTTGAAATACAAGGACAATCCATGTCCTTGTATAGAGAAATGTGAAAAATACTGTTTGTGACTTAGCAACAGCCCTGTACATATACAATTGTACATGTACACACACAACATATGAGATACATGTGTATGTTGCACAATACTTCAAACAAATGCATCAATGAAATGAACTCTACAACTAGAAACAGTCGTCATTGCATGAATGATGGATCAGATCATAAGATGATCCTGAAACAATGAGTCATCTAGCGAGGATGAAATAAGTTGTAAACAACTTTTCGAGAATAGGTAAGCTCTAATTTGATTTTGTACGTTTACACAAAATAACCTCTTGTAGCCGAGGTAAAAAAGCTTTGCAGTGAAGAGGTTAAAAGATCATAATTGAATTTCATAAAATTGATATGTAAATAAACTCAAGGTAACATACCAGCATCTATATGATCACCACCTGTCTTAGCCCCCGCTGAAATTGTAATAGTTCCTTTGGCAATAGGCAATTTACGAGGACTTGGTTGTTCCTTCACTATGGTGACACCCATTGCATTTCCACCTGCTAAAATACATGATAATAATTGATTTTTGTCCTTATACTGACGTAATGTATCAAGCACTGTCAAATGTTTATCACCCGATGCAAGAGTTTCATCAATCTACATGTATTCATGATAATAAATATGAATTACTGAATGAGAACTAAATACTAACCAAAGAAAATAACTTTGACTTGAGTACTTTAATTTACAGTGTATGGATTTAAGCACAATTCTTCTTAACAAATGAGCTCACACAATTTGGTGGTTGACTGATTTCCTATTTCTCAACTTGCTGATACAATATGACTTTGGAATAATTAAGTAAAATAATGCTCCCTTTTTAGCAAAAAATTCACACCTAAAAGTATTGGTTCAATTTTGGTTTACATTTTTAACAATATAAAAATATGACTTTAAATTCATTTTGTTTTACATAACATTTGGCATTCCTCGAAAGCACCTCACAAGAATTTGAAATTAAAACTATGTCCTTAAGCAATACAAATTTATTTTTGTTATTGGTACACATTTTTGAACATTTTCAATGTCATACAAATATTTTCTTGCATTCATGATTTTGAAATTAATTTTTGGCATATTTGCAGGCCTTTCAAGCACTTCACAGAAATTCTGACAAATTTTTGGTATAAGGTTTCCCCCAAAGCACATACAAATAATGATAAGTCCAACCTGGTTCATCAGCTTTAGCCAATGTGGTCGTTCCTTGAACAATATCAGCCTGTTGAAGGACATTCAGGGCTGTCTGTGCTGCCCCACCCCACTTCTTACGACCTTGAGGGAGAGGTGGAGGAGGCCCAAATACTCCACCCTTACCACCCCCACCAAAACCCCCTCCAACCCCACCCCCACCACGGGGTGGAATACTTGTATTCACTGTCACTATATCGCCTGTACCAGTGGCTGCAATAAACAAAATATCAAATATTTTTTAGATAAAGTTTAAAAAATAAAATAATAATTAATAATAACAATTGTTCAAATCATCAAATACAATTAACTTTACAAATGGAAGAGTTAAATGTTAGGGTAAATTGAATTTTTATAAGCACTGAAATTCATATTTCTTGAGAAAAACTAGGATACAAACATAATATACTCCTTTGTTTTTTTTAAACATTTTTAAACTCTGTAAATATCTCCGCAATTAAACCATTTATGAATGAATGAATAATGAGTGTTGACTGAGATTATTGGATGGTTTTGTATTTAATGACTGTGGTATGTTTTGGTTACCTTCCATGCCAGAGGCCGTCTCTTGAAGAGGTAGATTGCTAAGACTGATTGCAGCTCCACCGCCCCATTTCTTACGATCTCCACCTTGCTCCTTATCTGGCATAGCCGGTCTGCATGAAAACAAAAACAGTCTTAAGATATTGACATACATGTTACATGTATGTCTGGTAGCAATATGATAATGGGCTTGTCTTAATGAGCTGAACAAAAAAACTCCTAAAGACTCATTTTATTTAGTATCTAGTCATAAAATGGTCAAATTGTTATAAAAAACTTACTTGGTGTAAAGCAAATATTTTGTGATTATCTGTCAAATCAGTACAGCCCACATAATAATAATAATAATAATGTATAGATTTATATAGCGCACGTATCCACCAACTAAGTGGCGCTCAAGGCGCATTATATTATTATCCCTGCTCATAAGGCTCATAAGGCTCATAAATCATTCCTGAAACCATCTCAGCTCCCTGGGGAGTATACAGCTCAATTGCTGCCATTTCTAGCGCATATATAGAGCAAACCATCTCTGCCTTCACAGGTACCCATTTAACCCCTGGGTGGAGAGAAGCAATTATGGTTAAGTGTCTTGCTCAAGGACACAGGTGTCACGGCCGGGGCTCGAACCCACACTCTGCTGCTGGCAACACCAGAACTTGAGTTCAGTGCGCTAGACTGCACGACAATCCACTTTACGAGCATTATACAACACACGGGACCTACGGCATTACGTCCCATCCGAAGGACGAAGCAATTATGGTTAAGTACCTTGCTCAAGGACACAAGTGACACGACCGGGGCTCGAACCCACACCCTGCTGCTGGCAACACCAGAACTTGAGTTCGGTGCGCTAGACCGCTCGGCCACGACACTCCATCAATTTCTCTCTTGGGCCAAAACATGTTTGTTTCATTTATCATATATCCACAGTAACCACACCCACCCCTAGACTTGAACTCTGCACTTACTTGGATAATGCTTCTTCTTTCAGTTCAGGTGTGTCCTAAACAAACAAAATAAAGGAAAAAAGTCTCAAGAATAATACAAAATAGTAATCTAAAGATGTAGTTATTGCTATTTTACTAGAAATTTCTGTAAATTATTGTTTTTAATTTTTTTAATTCTCATTAGAAAAAACTGTTTAGGAAATTAAAATTACATAATTTTGAGATTTCAAATTTTGTTTTCAAATTCCGAAACTAAATTTCAATAAAAACATTTTCCTTAAAAAATGATATAAAATAAACAACCAACAGGGTAAAGAACTGTTATATCAAGTCTTAACAGAAACTGATATGAATTTAATAACACATAAAATGAGGGTTTACAAGAATATCATTTATCCCTATACCCTCATTTTGTTTGCTACTGACTTGACCATCCAAGACTAAAATTAAAAAGCAAACCTTCATATCAAATATCTGCCTGTTCTTACCGTTGGCATCATATCAACACCTACATCTTTCAGGACTGCTGTCAGGGGAATAACTGAGATGAAAAGAAAAGTAAATAATGTTCATGTCAAACATAAAATACTAACACTAAAACTACCTCAATTACTTTATATAGACCTTGTGTACCTACATCACAGATCATCAGCATGCTTGCAATTTTGGTGATGCCTTTATCATTAGAAAAGAACACTTGACAAAAGTACACTTGACAAAAGTACACTTGATAAAAGTACACTTGATAAAAGTACACTTGACAATATCAAGTAACTATTTATACATTCAGAGCATTAAGTTCCTCATAGATTCCAAAAAGTTTGATTCCTATTAATAAGTTCCCGTGTTGGGTTTGCTTTCAAAATTAAAATGTTGAGTAAATTTGTTGAATTAAAAAAATTCCAAGTTGATGTATTGGCCATGAAACACGAATTGACTAAAAAGCATGTGAATCAGTGTGATGCAAAACACCACCTGAGTACATGAGTCACAATGACTTTAAAGAAACCTCTACAATATGTTTGTCTCAATGCTGTTTTGCTAATTGTAACAGTTTGCATGCGACTCACATAGGCACCAGTCCTATAAAGTTTAGATAATCTGTAATCACCAAACGATCGTATATGGTCTGATGAGGTCAACTACACAAGGTCTAAAAGATACCATTTCCATGGTGTTCTTTTTTTCTACAACCAAGGAGGAAACAATATTTTTGAAATAGAAATCTTGGTTTCAATTTACCTGCTGCTGCTGGTCCTTTGCCTTGCACTGCTGCTGGCCTAGAGTTCAAATAAACAAAAATTTACTGAAATTTATGAACAACCTTTGTGATTAAACCCTTATTCCTATAGATGATTTCACACATGGAATTGATTGTTTCCAAAAGCACCCCCAAGTTCATTCCCATTTGAACCAGCTGGTGTTCCTGGTGGGATGATGGGACATTCCTTATGGGAATGAACTGTGTTCCAAATGGAATGTTCTGAGGTTTGAGATGTTAAAATAAAATCACCACTCATCTGCTCATGAATGGATGAATGGAACAGGGGCGGAGCCAGGATCTTGAAAAGAGGGGGAACAAAACAAAAAAGGGACACACTGCCCTAAAAAAAAAGGACAAAAAAGAGAAGGTAAATTTACATACATGGCGAAACAAATTGGGGTCACATGACCCCCTTTGCCCATCCTTGGATCTGCCAATGCAATGTAATGATTCATTTGTAATGTTCTTTCTTACCTCTTCACGTCTTGCCCTCTCTTCTTGGCCAACTGTTGAGACATAAATCAAGGGATTCATTAAATATCTTAATCAAGCCAATTCATGAAATCAATATCAGTTTGGAAAGTGTTATTCGCCCAAACACTTGTCGAGTAAACAACTTGATGATTAAGTAAGACTTCAAGGTTTGTTTCATGTAAAGTAATAATAGATGTGGTTACACCATGTAATAATCTCTTGAGAAGAACCTGTGGGTTAACTTAGACGTTTTGGTCAGTGAGCTCTGACCGTCTTCTGGAGAATACCTCAACCGAAATGTTAACCTTCTGCTGGGAACAAAGATTTCAAACTGTCTATATCCAAATGTAGAAGTTGTTGAGAAAGCACCCTTATGAACTTCTGTAATGCACATGATCATATACATTCAACAATCAATGTGAAAGGTTCAGCTTATTCATGTTGTGTTGTTATCAAGAAAATAGCGGCTCAAAGTTAACTTACGTGATCCTCCCAAGACTGTTTCTCCTTCTCATAAGCCAATCGTCTCTGCTTCTCTAACTGTTCCTTCAACCTGGCAGCTTTCTCATCGGCCTGGGCCTGAAATGACAGATGTGTCAAAGGAAAAACCTTTAATGTCTATCGACTTCTTGTCACAAAGATGACAGCCTTGGGGTGCAATGGTCGAATGGTCTAAGCTTAACAGTTTGTGGTGGTGTAACTGCATGGTATTACCTTCCCAGTTGGCTCAATTGGAAAAGAGCTGTGGTACTCGATCATTTAAGCAATGTTGACCTCAGTCAATACTTGCCTGGGAGACCATTCAGAGTATTGCAACTCGCGTTAGCTAACTGACATGAATGCATTTACGAGTCTGGTGTCAGGGAAGCCTGTGTGTAATATCTTAGCAACAAATATCTAGGAGTTTAAGGTCAATACAGTGTCACAGCATGTTCTTACCTTTAATGCTTCTATCTTTTTCCTTCTCATTGCAGATTCAGCATCTCTGTCCAGTGAAGCCTATAACAAATTATATCATACACAAGCCATAGTCTATTAAGAACATCACATCACTAAATTAACTTTTCTGAATTAAAATTATGTTTTTTCCCGGACTTTCATAGACTTGTCAGAGCACTGATTTGTCATGGAGAAGGACAGCAATGCACAGTAATCTAAACATGTTTTAAGTTATAAATACTGTTACGCAGTAGGGACAAGAGAAGATTGCTACCTTGACTGCTTTGCCGCCAGCAGCAACATTTTGTTGGATATTTTGTCTTTCTTGATAATTCTGCATCCGTATTGCTTTCAATCGATCTAGGTATTCCTAGCAAGAGATTAAAATAGACACTCGTTATCTTCAATGATGTAACTGGCATTAAAAAACCATAAATCTTGTAGCATCCGACATACACCAACCTTAATCCTAACCATCCTGAATCCTCCAAAATCCTCCTTGCAGTTTTGGAGGATTTTGGAGGATTGAGGATGAATGGTGATTGAAACACATGAGGAATTTGGAGGATTGAGGATGAATGGTGTTTGAAAAACATGAGGATTTTGGAGGACTGGTGTGGTAGGAGTTGCTGGAATGTGGTACTATTTAATTTTCATTTTTCTCACTCGGCAAGGTAAGTACTGGTACTCCATCTGTTTCACAGTGCTGTACATGCAGCCAGGACTAGTAGTACTAATGCACAGTGGTACACTAGCCCTAACCCTCCAGGGTATTTTGGCTAGAAACCCTGCCAGACGCATCAGATTGCATCATTTGTCAAAGTGACTTGGCTGGAGAGTGCAGCAAGATCCATCTGGTCACAAATCTCAAGGCCGAACTGCCTCAGAGTCTGTGGTCACCCAACGCAGCAGGATACAACTCTGGCATTGTTCAATGGGACCAGCTCTCAATAGCCTCAGACTTGGCTGCTTATGCACTGGTGTTGACAGCTGAATGCATCAAAGTGCACCAGACTTTTCCACCTGATGCACTGTGCTGTGTCTGGCAGGGTTAGGTTAAGTCACACATGTGTGACCTAGTGTACCAGTACACAGACAGATGTTACACTGTGTACCATTGTTTCAAGGACAAGTCTCCCATTGTTTATAGTTATTACTGGTCATAAACAAGGTACTCCCCTTACTACACTGTGTCCTGACCTAAGCTCATATTTCACATTGGGTAGTTGTAAAGCTTGTGGACAGTTCCATTTATTGTCAGGTAAGTATTATATGGGAAAAGTTTCTTTTGTGAAATTATGTAATAGTCAATTCAATGGTACATGTATGAGCCATTCCCTTCCCCCCTCCCAGCACTGTTTTTATGGTTGCAGGATTTTGGAGGATTGAGGAGGTGAGTACCACTCATTTTGAACATAGTGCAAAATTTTGGAGGATTGAGGATGAATGCATTTTTTGGGGTAGGGCAATCGGAGGATTTTGAAGGATTGAGGATGGTACCCAGCAACTAGGGTCTAGTGCGTTAGGGTTAAGGTAGGGATTCAGATTTTATCTTTTAATTAAAGGGAAGGTAAAAAAGTGGTAAATACCTGATTACAAAATTACCACATCATCGAAAAGATTATTTGATGTGAGGAGCATAAAAGGTTTGATAACAGACAAAACATTGGTTTCCCGTCAGGCTTGCAACAAGTAAGTTGTGGTTGTCTGACAAGATTTTTTGGTTGTCTGAGGATGTTGGAAACCAATTTCACAAGCTCTGTTTCAGTACCAGGTTTTGAGGCCAAATAAAACAGTGAATAGTTGTAGAAATCATCAGGGAATATATAGCCTTGAAAGAGATGTACTATTTTGCAGTCCAGAGCGGCAAAATATTGTGCACAGATGGGTCCAAGGATTGAGGCGGTAATTTGTTTGCCTAAAATGGAAGATAATGTCGGTCATCATCCATATCTGTATTGAATAAAAATCCATATTCAATGAGGTAATTCTTGGCTTGTTAATAGAAAACATGTAAGATGTAATTTACCTCTTCTTGGTGATTTCGTCCTATTTTATCACCAGCAAATGGTGCAACAGCTGGTGAAGGCCGGTTGTAACTTGGATGCTGAGATAAAACAATAACACAATGCTAATTAATGGGAAAGCATAACATCAGTTATTACAAGATTATCAAATTACCATATAATTATCTAAAAGCTTATTTGGTGTAAAGTTGGTACACATATCAATCATCTTGAGAAATGATTCCATCTTAAGTGTTTTTATCTAAGAGAAAACAGGATTTATTATGTTGAATTAACAAGTTGTTGTCATTGGTGATTAGCTATATTAAGTTATATTATATACTACTCAAAACAATTTAGGGAACACCGGATTTTTAACATCAAATAGGTTTGAAATGTTCCATGAACCGGGACTTTCATTTGCAACCCCCTCTCTCTTTCAGTAGTCATGTCATGAAATGTGTAATCACTACATGCATCCTTTATCATCTGTTTCATTGTGCAGTTGTTTCTCATCAATTCTGTGAAACATTGTGTTTATCTGAAATAAATGATCTTGCTTTAACCGAGATTATTCCGGTGTTCCCTAAATTGTTTTGAGTAGTATATTTATTCTATTTCTTTACTTACTGGCACGGCCACTGAGGCTCCTATTGGGTTGATATCTCGATATTTGTAGGCCGCTGCAGCACGTTTGTTTAACAAGAACTCTTGAACGATTTTGGCTCTGCCTGCTGCCTCTGCCCCAGCATTGCTAAAATGTAATAACAAGAAATAGAACATGCTTTGGGGAAAAACTATAATTGGATTCAAGTGGGAAAATTTTAACTGATTTCTTGTGGGAAAACAAGAACTGGATTCTAGTCATGCTAGCGGGAATACTAGAACTGGATTCTAGTCATGCTAGCGGGAATACTAGAACTGGATTCTAGTCATGCTAGCGGGAATACTAGAACTGGATTCTAGTCATGCTAGCGGGAATACTAGAACTGGATTCTATAAAGAAAAAATGGAAAATGATTCTTGTAATACTAGCGGGGAAACTGGAACTAGAATCTACAAGTTATTGAAATTATTACTGCTTTCATGTAGAAAAGCTAGAATTGTATTATACATAACGCTAGTGGGAAAAATGGTACTGGATTCTATTAAAAAGTCTAAAACTGGATTTTAAGTCGTTAAATAACTACATTTAGTTGGAATACTTGAACTGGATGCTAGTGGGGGTTCTGGAACTAGATTTTAGTATAGAAACTAGAACTGAAGTTGTGAAAAAATCTGGTACTGGATTCTAGTGGAAAACCTTGAACATGTTTCTAGTAAAACTCAAATGCATCTCCAGCAGAAAACTTGAGCTTCTTAACTGGGAAATACTGCAATTATTTTTTGCAAAAGCAGAAAGCCCCTACGACTTGCATGCCTGGATTTTTTCCATTTGGGATCATCTTTCAGCACCCCTGTACTTTCTTCACCTTCCCCCTGCAATTCCCCCCCAAGATCTTTGAAATACTACCTTGCAATCTCCCCTCGTCTTGCTGCCTCAGCTGCACTTGCAGATACTGGTCGCTCCCTTATGTTCCTTCTCACTGCCTGCTCATCCGGCCACGCCTTCTGGGCCTCCTCTCGTCTGTGCAAGGCTGCTCCACCTTGCACTACGGCCGCTCCCTGCATGTTGGCCCGGAGCTTGTCCAGATAGTTGTGGTAGTTGTCATAGTTACCACGATCTTGTAGGGGTTTGAAAGGCTTAAGAAAGGATTCAAAATCATGTTGAGTTTTCTTGTCTGGAAGATGAAAGTCTGCAAGCTCTGCAGTATATATTCAAATCATTGGTTTACTGCTAATGCAACTGGTAAGAGTTGTCGCTTGCAACTAAAAAGGTACAAACATGTTAAATAGAAGAATTGAAATAGTCTTAGAGAAGGTCATCTGAGAGAATGTGATCTCCGTTATCACAACAGTCTTGACGCAAGACTAGCTTAAGAATTTAACCTAATTGTAGGTCACAGCACTTGTTTTTGAAACAGCTTAGAGCTAGCTGGAACTGGATTAAAGTTTGAATATCAACCGTGATTGCAAGTCATAATAACAATAGTTTCATTACTGCATAATACTTAGCCAAAGCTAGCTGGAACTTGCTGCAACCAGTTTGCAAACCAGCCATTAAGGTTATCTAGAACTGGCTGCAACTAGCTAGAACTAGTTTAACAAACCAACCTTGACTTCAGGTTTGGCCTTGTCAGGATCAATCCTGGGTTCTTTGTTTGGTGGTTCATCATTTGATTGTCCGTCATTCTAAACAAAAGCATGCACAAGAACACAGCATTCAAAATAAAACTTCACATGCACGACCATGACAGAATAGCATAAGTATATATTATGTACCTGCACAAAGTACGCCAGTGATGTAATAACCTGGTCCAGGACATAGTACTCCAAGAACTGTACTTTACACATGCATTTAATGTGCTGTAAAAACTTAAATAAAGTGAATGTTGTGTGACTCTGCTATAACCCAGTTGCAAATTTCCATTTAGTTTTAGAACTAGCCAGGGACATCCGGTTCTTATCCCAGGATGCTCTCAAGCACGGTACCTAAACCATTGTCATGTATGCACGGAAACTAGCCAGGGACATCCGGTTCTTATCCCAGGATGCTCTCAAGCACGGTAGCTAAACCATTACCATTCATGCACGGAAACTAGCCAGGGACATCCGGTTCTTATCCCAGGATGCTCTCAAGCACGATAGCTAAACCATTACTGTGCATGCACGGAAACTAGCCAGGGACATCCGGTTCTTATCCCAGGATGCTCTCAAGCACGATAGCTAAACCATTACCGTGCATGCACGGAAACTAGCCAGGGACATCCGGTTCTTATCCCAGGATGCTCTCAAGCACGATAGCTAAACCATTACCGTGCATGCACGGAAACTAGCCAGGGACATCCGGTTCTTATCCCAGGATGCTCTCAAGCACGATAGCTAAACCATTACCGTGCATGCACGGAAACTAGCCAGGGACATCCGGTTCTTATCCCAGGATGCTCAAGCACGATAGCTAAACCATTACCGTGCATGCACGGAAACTAGCCAGGGACATCCGGTTCTTATCCCAGGATGCTCTCAAGCACGGTAGCTAAACCATTACCGTGCATGCACGGAAACTAGCCAGGGACATCCGGTTCTTATCCCAGGATGCTCTCAAGTACGGTAGCTAAACCATTACCGTGCATGCATTTAGAGTACATTACTGTGAACTGGGTTATAGCAGGCTGACACACCTGGCATTTCTTGCCCTGTGCCAGAATAAAATTCCAGGCCTGTACTTTGTGTAGGTTATTTAATCAATGTGACATCTTATCAATTTGTAATATTTTACTTTCTCTATACAGTGCATTGGAATTAAGATATAATCTGCTTGCTTTTTAAAATTATTACTATATTAGATATGATTAATTTATGACTGATTGCTTCATATAAGGAAGATATCAAAATATAAAAATATATATTCACAAATGCAAGAAGCTTGTCATTCCTTCCTTAATGTTACATAATTTGAACTTTCCGTGAAACCTCTATTTTTATAAATAATATCTGAGAATTTATTTCAATGAAAGCATGGTCTGTTCAAGCAGTCACATTCATGATAATATTTAAATTAGAACTGGTGATTTTATTTAAAAAAAATTGATACAAAACAGAAATTTGACAGCAAGTTAGAAACAAACAAAAACCAGAACATGCACAAACATAAACATGACAAAAAAAGTAAAGGAAATGTTAGTTCAAGAGTACTGTGCCCAGTATAAACATTTCAGATGCGATTCCATTCATTTTGTTGGCTATCAACCTGCATGAAAGACAGGGAGATTTGGAGAGTTACATCTCATGACATCATTGCCTGAAGACACCACTCATCACAGAAGTAGTTTTGTCCAAATATTTCAGAGTTAAGCAATTAAACAAAATTAAATAATCAAAAATACAAAAATAATAATCCCAAAAACTATGAATGGGAAACAATACCTTTAAAATAAAATCAAAAATCAAAAAGTAAATTAAATAAATAAAATAAATAAATAATTTATGAAATACCATGATTCTGGGTTCATGCAAATTAAATGTTTTTCAAAAGCAAATTTCCAACAACGATCATAAAGCTGAAATACCATTTTTGAATGACCATTTCTGTAACATATCTTTAATATGAGGCACGTTTTGGCAGTCATGACTAAAAACAACTTTTAGCTTTGGTTATTATTTTCATTGTTCTCTTTGGTACTGTTATCATGTGATTGTTCTAAACAAACTTAAGACAAGATTTGGGGTCAGTTACAATTTGTTTCAATATGGAGAATTCAAATGTTAAACAAATAAACCTTTCTCACAACACATGACAATTATTAGATTCACACAAGTTGTTCATTGCCGATAAGTTCCATTCAAAATATTTGTTAAGAAAACTTTTCATTTAGACGATTGAAATGCAAGTACATTGCCAAATACCAATGTTGTAACTTTCCTTTTACTAACCTCAATGCCGTTTGAACCACCTGATCCTGAGCTTAGTGTATGGCGCCAACCAGCCTCTCTTGCCTTATTGATGTGATGCATCTAATTTAAAAACAATCAAAGAGAAAAAAATTATAATAATACGATTTGCATAACAAAAACGTAGTCAAAATAAAAGTTAATTAACCCTAACTCCCTAGACAACAAAGGCAGTTGGAGGATTTTGAAGGATTTTTATTGTTCAGTAACAATGCTTAGGGAGTTAGGGTTAATGATTTATGGAATGCCATGGCCAAGTGTTTTAGCAGAATTGAGAGTGGTTTAGTGCATTGGATTTGTGTTCTGATGGCCGAGTCATCAGAATGTGGGTTCGAATCCTGGCCATGACTGTGGTGACTGTATCCTTGAGATAACACTTACCATAAATGCAATTGTACACTCCTCAGGGAGCTGAGAATGGTTTCAATAATGATGTATGAGCCTGATGAGCAGGGGATAATAATGGTGCCTTGAGCAATAGTCTTACTAGGTGTACTCACCAAAAAGGATTTAATAACCATACATTATACAATCATACCTTAGGAATGGTACTTGACCAAAACAAATTATAATAAATAAATAAATAAATATAATAAATAAATAAATAATTTGGAAAAAAGAACAGTTACTTACTCTCTGCTTGTCCACAAGTTTCTGTTGACTCAAACGAGACTGTTTGTCCTAAAATAGGATGAAGGTAACATCATTTCATTATTGTGTTAAAGGTTCCCTGATATAGAAATCTTCTTGTCATAGATCAATTATTTGTTATTTGGAGAAAATTGTAATACTGCTTTCCGTCTATGCAGACTAGGACCCTACATTTAGCAACCAATCTGCGGGACATGGACTCTAGATCTGTTGTCCTGGCCTCTGTTGTCCTGGCCTCTGTTGTCCTGGCCTCTGTTGTCCTGGCCTCTGTTGTCCTGGCCTCTATTGTCCTGGCCTCTGTTGTCCTGGCCTCTGCTGTCCTGGCCTCTGTTGTCCTGGCCTCTGTTGTCCTGGCCTCTGTTGTCCTGGCCTCTGTTGTCTTGGCCTTGGTGTCCCTTAAACATGTTCCTACAGACATTCTGATATTCTAATGGAAGTGCCCTTTACTCAGGAAAAGTGGTCATGCCCCTACAAGAATGAAATTCCAGGCCTAAACTGATGAAAGAATCAATTCAGATTTTGTTGTAATTATTGTAATATGGCATTTAATTGATTTAATTTTGCCCTACACCGACGTGTGTATAGCACTGTATGCTCAGTGCTTTCCGAGTGTCTGTGAAAAAAACTACACAGGCGACTCGGGCGGGATTCGAACCCACGACCTCCTGCTTACTAGTGCAGACGTCTTAACCTCTCGACCACCGAGCTTGCCCGATGACAATTGGCCGGCTGGAATCCCATATAGCAGCGGGTTCCGCAATATACATGTATATATATATATAGGTTGGTGAAATTCTTGCGTCGGGAGATAAACAATTGATTTAATTTTGCCTTACACCGACGTGTGTATAGCACTGTATGCTCAGTGCTTTCCGAGTGTCTGTGAAAAAACTACACAGGCGACTCAGGCGGGATTCGAACCCACGACCTCCTGCATATGGCATTTAGGAAAGAGAACTCTTTTCTAAATTCAAACTAATTTAATTTTCTTGGGAAGTTAAATACCATAATCAGCTTTACACTAAGTTAATTTTACATTAAAATTTGTCCATTTGGTTACTTTAGAATTTCAAATCTTACTACATGTACAATACTAGTTACTAGATATACTATGATATAAGAACTGAATATTATAATTATTATAATAAATACAAGACTTACCTTATTCTGTCTTGCTTTCTCTTTCTCTATTAGTTCTCTTTGCTGTTTCTCGAGATCTACCACTGGCTGAAGAGGAAATCAATTAAATATTATTTTGAGGCAGTAATCACTATTGGTATAATAATAATAATAATAATAATAATAAAGATTTTTAGCGCGCACATATCCACCCTGCTGGGCGCTCAAGGCTAATCCACCTATCACTGTTTTTCACTATTACTGTGGAGATACCACATTGCATGTGTGCGTCACACTCTTTCCTCAATATGCAGTACGCATTCATCAAAGAAGTACTGGTCTACATAGAAACAATACTTATGCAGAATAAAGGTATGTATATAAACATGTACTGAGAAACACAATAAAATAATAATGAATTTTCTTACTCACCCTCTGTGGTTGAGACGGTTCTTTTCTTTTTTCTGCTGGTTTCCTATAAAAAAAAAAAAAAATTTAAATGATTAAAACTGTTTTGGTAGTTTCCACAAAAGCAAATGATTAAAACACCAACTTGTAAAACGTAAATATCATAAAATACCACAAGGCAAACTGTCAAGGAACATAAACCAATTTGTGAAGTGAACAGAGAAAATTCACTAGAGCGGTATTTGAACCAGCACACTCCATCATAATTCAAACAAAAAAATTTACAATGATTATTGCAGACAGCATGAGGCTGTAGAGAAAAATTGTACAAACTCGTTGGAATGAGTTTGTAAATTGTGAAAATAATTGTAAATCTCTGTTTTGAGACACATGAACAATAACAACTGTTTTGTTTTAATTTATTCATGTTCTTTGCACAGTACTTTAATGATCTTTTAAGGTTCTACAGTCTTGTACAATTCAGTTGTTACTGATCCTGCTGGCATCATAAAATTCATCTTAATTCAACTAATGTACTATTTTGCAAACTGAAATAATTGAGCAAGGTTTAATATTTCTTGGCTAAGCCCCTACATAATGTGGAAATATGAAAAGCTTAAGTCATCTTACCTGACAGCTGGTGGTGGTTTGCGTACACCAACAGATGGCCCATACTTGGCTGAAGGATCACTTAGTCTTACTGGCTGCTGAACTTTTCTCTCTTAAAAGAATCACAAACAGAAATATGTGTAAAGGCAAGGTACAACATTAGTATTTGGTAACATACGTTCATGTCAACCCTCTAGTTTACAAGAAAATATATGATATAACTATCACAACAGGGACTGACATTAAAAAAAAAAATTAAAAAAAAAATAATAATATCTCTGGTGCGTGCACTATTGACTGTGTTCACATTCAAATATTTATAGTTAACAGAGTTTTTGCTGTAAAAATCTAACAAAAATTTATGACATAAAACTTATTTTTTAGGTAGAAAGCCTCTCATTCTTGATGATAAGTCCAGCAAGATGAATACAAACATAGAAAATGGTATATTTAAAAAAAAAGTGGGTGAGAGCGCTTGTGGTATATATTTAAAGACCATACAAAATGGTAAATATTTTAAATATATTAAGTAGGAATCACCAAAAATAAGACTTTCATTATTTTTATTTAACCCTTCAAAAAACCTATGAAAATGTACTTCGCCACTGCCGCGAACGACAGGCCCGAAACAAAAGCTGTCGGGGACACTTTCACTGAGCCTATTTTGATGACGTACATTTATGGGAGGGTGAACGCTACAACTGTTTACTGCGGTTTATAGCGGGGTGACACTGGTGGGTACGAACCATGGATGATCTTAAGAACAAGGTTCTTCATATTGCCTGCTTCAAACTGAATAACAACAAATATTCTAAGAGCAACCGAAGTTTTAAATATCTAGTATTTGATTCGTTGAATTTTGTTATCAGGAAAGTTAATCTCACTGCAAAATGTGTCCAAATTGTTCTTGTTTTGTGCCGATAAAAAATCATCCTTTGGTGATCTTGCCGGTGCTGTTAACCAGACTAATAGTTTGACAATGACCCGGCCCCGCAGTGCATGGATGCACACATACATGAGTTGCACTTCAAGGGGAATCCCATACACACATGTACATGTACATGTACGGCCACGGACAACGCGGCGGCAGACAGACCGGCTCCTTTTTTCGATCGAGCTCCCGTAAAAGTACGTCATGAAAAATGTTTGCTGCCGCCACGGGCCGCAAATGTCCAACAGACTTCGCGGATTTCAACCGCTGGAATGTTGGTTGAAAATCATGATTTTTTCAGCAATTTCTGATTTGTTTTAATGTTTTTTGGAATAGCATATAAATAACTAAATACATATTGACCAATTTTGAGTAAAAAAATCAAGGCACTTTGTATGGACTTTAAATGATGGATCTACTACAATCGCTGTGTACGTTTACAGTGGCTACGGACCTATAAAATTGCACCATGAACTGTCCTAAAATTGGAGACTGGTTGCATTATAACCACTAGAGGGCTACAACACGCACAGAGCAGATAGAGTGTTCCATAGAGATATTTACCTGCAGCTAATGCCGGTCGACCGGCAGCACCATAAGGCCCAGGTGCTTGATTGCGATGTAGAACAGTGTGACTAAACTCATTGTCCATTTGCTGTCAAAACAAAAATTAAAAATTGTTCAATAAGTTATTGCAAAATTTGTGAATGGTAAATGCTGCTAATTAGGATTATGTCAGACAACAACTGATAGGCACATTATGAGGACTAATAATTGCTTACAGTGTCAGACAGGAATTTCTCAATTCTTCTCTGGATGTACGGCTTCTTGAGTATGGTGTTCACAGATGGGCGATCTCTACAAAAAGAAAACAAAATTCAAGATATTACTTCCTTCATCAAAATAGATACTGTATTACTATTAATAAATGCTCAATATAGTTTAGTCATTCTTACTAGTTGAGAACTGGTCACGTGGACAAGTATCAGTACCAGTCTTAAACGGTTCTTTAAGATTGGTAAATATTGTTTGAAGACCGATTCAGGCTGGATGTTTTGAGCTAGTCATGCTAACTGCTCTAGCTGTGGAGAAATTGCATGTGTAAGTGCTTAGTGTCCTCACACAGATGCACACTCTTGTGTCCTCAAATTGCTGGAACAGTTTGTTTTGTTTTTTGAATCAGAAATAACTGAATGCTGACATTTTGATTATTTCCAGAGTGTTATTGGAGTACAATTCTGTGGACTAGGTTATTGGAACACTTTTTGTAGGTAACAGACTTCTGATATTATATCAGAATATGTATCATACCTTGCATTTCTTTTGAAGAGTTGGGCAAGAAGATTTCTCAAGTCGTAGCTATAGCGGGGTGACACTGGTGGGTATGAACCACGGATGATCTTAAGAACAAGGTTCTTCATATTGCCTGCTTCAAACTGAATAACATCAACAAAACAAGCATACACTTTAAAAGAACCCACTATTATTGCTACTAGCTTCAAAATGGCTTATTCTCGGGCTCTAAATTTACTCAGATTCTTTCGGATTTTGTACCCAGGACAAAGCGCAGTGATTGGCGTGTGACGCATGGGTTACAATGTGCATTTATAGCATACAACATCATAATGCATTTTTGCATTAAGGACATCCACATTATTCGCTCAGTGCACATCATAGCCCTCTAGTGGTGAATTTGCACCCAGTGTCTTGATGATAGCCACTTTTGCGTCGTGTGAGCATTGTGCGTACACTTTATGTGTGTATGTTATGGTAATACGCATGTGTGTACTTCTACCAGCCAATGATCACTGGTGATATTCCTAAAAAGCTTCAAAATGACACCAGAACCAGCTCTCTAGGTACTATATTTTCTAGAGATATGGGCATTTTAATTTGCGAGGTATCGCTAATTAGCTCAAAGTTCGTTAGCGTGTATGTCACTAATTAAGAGGCCTAGAGCAAAAAATTTTCCATTTCTGGCCGTTTCTCATGGGTCCCAATCATTCCTAAAATTTGAAAAAAATCTGAGAGGTCAAGGGAAATTCTTGGTTGATTTGACATGGAATGACCCAATCGCTGCCCTTTCGCCCACAGTGGTCTAACAGCATGTGCCCTCAACAGCTCATGCACTGTGCGAATAACACGATGCCACACTGTAATGCGTACTCCATTATTCAGAAAGTAAGCTTGAGAATACAATGGTACCCAGGCTAAAGTCATCCTATGTACATCTAGGATTGAGATTACCTGGATACCATGTGGAATACTTCAGTGATATCTAGTCATTTATAATCAAAAAGAGTTTTGTACTTACAGCATGTTTTAGTGTACAGATCTCATATAGAACACAGCCTAGGGCCCATATATCACTAGGAAGAAAACCAAAATAATTAAAGCTGTCAGTAAATCTTGATGTACTTCATCAAACTTGATGTACATTGTCAAACATTGTTTGACAATGATGATACTAGAGAGATATATATATACAAGTAGATCCCTGTAGATGCCATCTTGCCATCTTGTCATCTTTACAGGCAACTTGGATTTGGCTTGGAGCTACACCAAGCATTCTTGATTGTCTATGTAGTAAAGTGCTTCACTGACCAATGATGCATGGAATTTGTTAAATTGCCTGCATGCTTTACGCTATCAAATAAGTAGGTTGGAATATTTACACAAAATTCTTCATCTGGTAAGTTCTTCCTCACATTTTAACAACTATTTATTTCTGAGTTGTTTTCTTATCTTTCTGGCAGCTTTAAAATGGGTTCACAACACAAATATAAAATGAACAAGTTGGAAATCATACCAAAAGTAACTCTGTTCCTCTTTTTAATAAAAAAAAAAGCCTTGTGCAATTTTACATTATTAATGTCTTGATTCCTTGGCAATTTGATGTAGAACTATTGCTTATATAGCCCACAAGAGGAGAAAATATGTAAGTGTGCCAGGTGCGGAACACTACATCAGCAATATTGTGATTTATAGATGTCATTACCTTTTGTTATTATAAGGTTTGTTCTCACAGATTTCTGGAGACAGGTAGTAAGGAGTTCCTATACAAGTTCTGGCCAATTCCACCGTGCTGTATAGAAACAAATTATATGAGATTCCATTATTAAGGGAATGTACACTATTAGTCAAATGTCTATAAATATATCCATACTTTATATAGTGAATATATAGATGTATGTTTAAAACCAACCTGTGAAAGTTTCAGCTTATTTTGTGGTCTACAAGAAAAAAATGTATTCAGCTTTGTGTGATATTTTTAAAATTTGTTTTAACATTTTTCACTTTGAAATGTATCTGATCATTTTATTTTTACCTTCTATTTTTCTAATTTATTGAGAATTTTAACAAATGATTGTGGCTTTATATCCATGCTGTCATTGGCGCTTGTGCTGTTGGATGATGTATGAAATAAAATGAATAAATCAACTTTATACAGTCAAGCAATGCACTTTTCTTATGAGGAGGTGATAATGTATATCTGTGATGTAGTTCCACAAAACAATGTTCTTATCACAAATATAATAAATTCCAAGACAATAACCCTGTAATGACTTACCTGTTTAAGACTCTCGCTATACCAAAGTCACCTAGTTTAACAATTCCTTTTCTAGTCAGAAATATATTCTGTAAACAAAACGACCAAAAAAATAATCAAAATACAGAATTCTATAAATAAATAAATAAATAAATAAATTGACGGCATTTTTGCATCTCGGATAAATAAAAAAAATTCTTGAATTCTTGAATCTCGGATATTATTAAAGAAGTGGTTTATTATTCTTGCCCTGCTCAAAAATTCATCAAATAATGGACTCTGAAAAGGTATTTATTCAGTAATACTTTAAAAGATGACATGTACTTGTTTCATATAACATGAGTCTGTCTGTAAGGCTCTGTCTTTGTCTGTTTGTTTATCTGAGTCTTACCTGTGAGTTACCATTCTCTGACTAGAATCTTATTATCGTGTACATATTTGATGGCAAGACAATCTGACTGAGCCAGTCTAGGATCGGATCCTTTGTCTATGTGTCAGTCTGTATGTTGGTCAGGGTTTTTCCATTTGTTTGTCTGTCTGTGTCTTACCTGAGATTTGATGTCTCTGTGTAAATTCTTCCTATCGTGTACATGTTTGATGGCAAGACAATCTGACTGAGCCAGTCTAGGATCGGATCCTTTATCTATGTGTCAGTCTGTTTGTTGGTCAGGGTCTTTCTGTTTGTTTGTCTGTGTGTCTGTCTGTCTGCGTCTTACCTGAGATTTGATGTCTCTGTGTAAAATCTTCCTATCGTGTACATGTTTGATGGCAAGACAATCTGACTGAGCCAGTCTAGGATCGGATCCTTTATCTATGTGTCAGTCTGTTTGTTGGTCAGGGTCTTTCTGTTTGTTTGTCTGTGTGTCTGTCTGTCTGCGTCTTACCTGAGATTTGATGTCTCTGTGTAAAATCTTCCTATCGTGTACATGTTTGATGGCAAGACAATCTGACTGAGCCAGTCTAGGATCGGATCCTTTATCTATGTGTCAGTCTGTTTGTTGGTCAGGGTCTTTCTGTTTGTTTGTCTGTGTGTCTGTCTGTCTGCGTCTTACCTGAGTTTTGATGTCTCTGTGTAAAATCTTCCTATCGTGTACATGTTTGATGGCAAGACAAATCTGAACAAACCAGTCTAGGACCTGATCTTCTGGAAACAACACGCCTTTTCTTCCATTGATAGCTCTGTATAAGTCTCCTACAAAAGAGAAAATCACTTTCTTTGTAATATCAGTCATCTTGCATTTATTTCTTAAGTCTATCAGGTTCAGAGTGAGGCAACTTCAACCAAATTTAGTCTGGTACTATCCTACATCTACATGTGAATATATATACATGTTTCTGCAATATGGTGACCTATAAAATAATTATAACATACATTTAGTATAGAGAGACTTCATGGGGGTATTTTGTGATCATGACCAGAGACATGTCTCAGCTTGGTCATTGGTTGAGTGTTTTTTTGAGTTCTGTTTGGGCTGCAATCATGTGACTGTTACGTCCAAACTGGATCCAAGTTTGGTTTCAAGATAGCATTGTAAAAAAATACAAGAAAATTTCTTTTGTTTTATGTTCAAAAATGATTAAATGATTAAGCTAATCATACAAGCTTATTTCTCACCAGTAAGATGCATTTTGTTCAAATTAAATTTCAATGTATATTAAGAGCAATGTTGACATTTAGAAGAATTATTCACATCACAGACTGGAAACCAGTTTCTGTACATGTATGCGTTTCATGTCAATATTTTGATGACAGAAACAAGTTTCTGGTCATGTTCACCAAAACACACCCTAGGAATAATAATTCACTTTACTCACCTCCATCACAAAAGTCCATTACAATATACAAGTTGCCTCCCTCTGTGTAACAAACAAGAAGAAAATAAATTACAACATGTTTGTTTAACTAAAAAATAATAATAATAAAAAAAGATTAGTTAAATCCTAGTTAGATGAATCCGTAGGCAGTGGGGTCTTTACCTGCCACTAATACATCGCCATGTGATCTCCTTCTGTCTAATCCGATTTGCTTAACTTTCTTGGGCATTTATAAATGCAGAATAAAGACCTCTGTAGTCATGGGTATGGGTAATAATGGACCTCAGCTTTGGCTTGGTCCATTATTACCAGTGGCCATGTCCCCATTGGTATTTATCTTGCTCATAGGACTGTTATTTGTTCTTATGAATAAGTATCTCAGTTGCAAATTTTTGTGAAACTTTTAAACCAAACCAGTGATAATTTTCATTCTTTTGTTACTTATTACTATTTTGATATTTCAATTCCTGGTACCTTCAAATGAGTCTTGATACGAGACTATGTTGGGATGTTTCATTTTTCTCAGAACAGCCACCTGAAACAATAGCACAAAATCCTTCAATTTGTAGATTTGCATACACAATATTTGCAAGACATGTCACGCTCCCAGGGAAACATCAGACAGCACAATTTGTAATAGACAATTCAATGACAACAGACAGATCAATGACAATACAATGTTACGAATGCCAATACTGTTTGGTGAATGCATCTAAAATGTACATGGTACTGTTACCTCCACCGCTAATCCACCATTCATAAACAGACAGTTGTCTAGTTTTGAATGGTCAGTCAACTCACTGGATAATTGTACCGAGAGTAGGAGAGTTTGATAGTTTGAAACTCTGCTGCAACATGGGCACTACATAAATTGTTAACTGAAAACTGTATTGATCAGACAACTTGTCTTTGCTTTGATCATTATTGACACAATTGATAAACAATCTTGGTCAATACACTCACCTCCTTCTTAGATTCTTCCTTCTCCTTCCTCTTCATCTGAAAAAAAATTATATTAAATTAAATTCAATAAATTGTTATAATCAAATCATAACCCCCTACAGGTATTTCACAGATACCCTGCTGAATGCAACACAGTGTGCAGGCTGCTCAATGCAACAAGATCCAAGATGGTTCTTTTGTTCTCTACTGAGGACAAGATGTAACAACTTTTTAAATTCCATTTAGCAATGGTGCCTGTAAAATGCCTGTAAGGGGTTACGGTTAATTCAGAAAGAAACTAGTAGTACATAATGTAATCGAACCTGTATGTTGTTGGTGAATGTGACTCGGACTCAACATGCAGACGTCAGAATTCAGTTCTGGTTTAGGATGACTCTACTAATAGTAATATACAATGTACAAGTCTCCATCTTGTCACCTAGGGTACTCCCCAATGACACCCAGGCAATCTCAATCCTTATGACTGCCTGGGTACTATTGGGCCTTGATATATACTATATAGGTATGAGATGTGTAGGAATAATTTACCTTAGATATGTTGATTTCTTTGATCACATATTCCTTCCCATCAGTCTTAGAGATGACGAGCAGAGCCTTCCCAAAAGACCCTTCTCCAATTTTCTTCTTCTTGGTGTACTTGTCCATGATGATGTCATCAAAATAAGAAAACACCAAAGAAACAACAGATACTGCACCTGCATTATAAATTAAATCACTCAATAACTCATTAGCAGGAAGTGTCCATGGCTAATGAAAGTTGATTATTAGTTTCTCATTGATGTAGTTTGTCATCAGTGCCTGCGGGCTGCATGGTATAAACACACTCACGGTAATATGTGCCATGTTTTTGACAGGGCAAAATTGTTTATTTCTGACACTCATTACCGTCTGCGACCCAGTGCCCAAACATCATGCGCTGTCCAGATGCATGCGTGGTAATCGAGCGCTGCATCGCAGTCAGCAACCGGTGTTCGAAATAAAGAAATTTACCCTGTCAAAAACATGGCACATATTACTGTGACAGGTTTTATTTGGGCCCCACCTTGAAAATTCCATTATTCATTATTTTCCAAAAATGAACACCCACAAAACATTAAAAAACTTCCCAAAAGATCGGCAGACAAACATTTCATTTCATTGTAAGCGTATCTGTACCCAGTAGTTTTTAATCATTAGAGTATAGGCCTAATGCTTCAATGAAACAGGGAACAATACCCATGTGAAAAACTTTTTGACAATAGAATCAACTGTAAAAAAAATAGGCAGAATGTTGTATCCAACTGCCACTTTTTCTCATTCAATATAACCAATAATGTAATCTTACCTACCCAGTAAGGTGGAGAACATATGGATGATGATGGACATATACTTCAAATTAATCCAGTATATTTATTTATTTCATGAAAAATCAGGCATTTTTTGTATACAATGACCTCCTCAGTCATGCTATTGTTAGTGACTCCTCCGTTAGTGACCAACACAGTCATTGTACATGGGATTTTTCTATTTTCTGAAGGGGATTTTTTTAAGAAGGGAAATAAAGTCCAAAAACTATCACAAAAGTGGATTTTAAAGATAGTTTTCACTTTCTGTACCCCCAAAAATCGATAGAATCATTTTTTAACTGATTAGTAGTTGCAAAAAAATTCCAAAACCCCTTAAAAAGTGGCGGTTGGATATGACATTCTTTCCTAAAAAATAATATTGCATAATTTAACAGTTAACTGCACTGTTAATGAAAAATATTCAAATTTTCTGAGAAACTAATATTTAGTAATAATCAACTTTCAATCAACTTAACAAATTCGTGTCAAAACCAATCCACCCCATCATGTGCGCAATAACTCACCCAAAACCATACCCAAACCAACTCGCCCCAAATCCAACCATGCCCATATGTAACTGTACGCCCCAGACCAACGACGTTAGTTTACCATTTCCATGGCCACACAATTTTTTGTACGAACACTGATGAATTAATGAGTTTTAAACACCAAAATGTCATTCGAAATATGTGGAAATAGTGCCTCTGTATTGTAACATTCTTACGCTTAGTAGGTCCTACCCTCAAAAATTTCCACGCCCGAACCTCTGATATTGGGCCTTACCCTAATTAATTGCATGAAATAAAAATCGACGTTCAACGGTTGTCCGCCATCTTGAATGTGCCCGGCCAAATAATTCGAAATGCATGATGGGAAACGTGTATATTTTTAGCGCTGAGCAAAATAAAATGGCGTCAACAGCAGCGAGAAGATTGCCGCAACACTTGAAAGAGCTTCGAATTCATTTATGCCAGCGATCTCCCTCTAGCCAAGGAGTGAGGTAATTAAAATTGTGCTTTGTATGAATTTGAATGTCTATGTAGATTTTGCCCTTTTTTTGCTGAATTTCGGGGATGGGGCTAAATAACTTGGTCTTGGGGAGGGGGAGAGGAGGGGGGAGGGGAAGAGGAGGGGAGGAGGAGGGGGAGGGGGAGGAGGAGGGGGAAGGGGAGGAGGAGGGGGAAGGGGAGGGGGAAGGGGAAGTCGCCACCAGCACTGCAGCAGCCACACGGAGTCGGCTGGTCGGCGGTATGACGGCAAGTGTGTTCTAAATAAACAAGTTTTAGAACTGGTTTTGCATGAAACCATATGAAAAACACCGTTTATTTTCTGTTAACGTTAACTGGTAAAAAAGTGAAAGCATAACGTTACGTTACTGAGACTGAGTAACGATGTTAACTAAATTTTAGTGAAGTGTAAATATTTGGGTAAGAAATTCCGTAATTCTTTTCTCATAGAATGTGTCTGTATATACATGCTTCATTTATTTTGTAAAATATTGCGAGCGTATTGTGAAAATCGGTGTTTCTGACAAAACTTTTGCTAAGGCTAAGCAATGGCCTATCATTGTCGCTCGTATCACTCAGAATTTTTGCTGTCAAAATCACTTGAATATTGATAAGCAAATTTTAGTTTTAATAAACATTTTCAATTGAGTGAAATAGATGTAAAGTTAAATGTTGGGAATGATTTTATTCAATATAGCAAAATTTGTATGCGAATGCAATGCTAACACAGTTAATGTCGAAATGCAGTTCTTGAATTTCCTGTGTATTTGCAATACAAGCAAAATAGTTGAATGATGTGTGCGATGAGATGTGTGCTCCACCAATCAAATGACAAGGATCTGCGTGTGAGTTATATAATGTTTTCTTTTCTTACAGGGAATGGGTGGAAACTCACTATGTGGATCTTAAGAAAGCAAATCCCAAGTTCCCTTTGCTAATCAGAGAGTGTAGTGGAATACAACCAAAGATCTATGCAAGACATGGTAAGTTATCAACATCCATTTTGTATGATAAATGATAATGATAATGAAAATTTATAAAACGTACAAATCCAGCAAAGTGCTCATTTGTCATGGCACTGACACATAAGAAGAACAAGATAACTGAAATACAGAATACAAGGATACAGCAGAAAAAAACAGAATAACATTATATAAATGCTTCATTAAAAAGATGAGTTTTTAGGTTTTTCTTAAATTGGATGAGAGAAACCAATGATATAGGTAAGACTAAATTGCGGTGACACCATGTGAAATGCTCAATTGAGTAGTAATTAGTTCTGAAAAGAAGAGGACGATCAGAGCATACTGATCGAAACGTCGAGTTGTAACTCCAGTTCTTTTCAGAACTAATTACTACTCAATTGAGCATTTCACATGGTGTCACTGCAATTTAGTCTTACCTATCCTCCTCACCATGCAAAGCTACAAGTTTTACCAACCAATGATATGATAGCAACTGATTCCATAGACGCGGTGCGGCATGAGAAAAAGCCCACATGTGTTGTCTTAGACATGACCAAGGCTGTGTACTGTTATTATTATTAAATAACTTTCTGGTAATGAAACATAGGATTCCTCACAAGCAACAGACACTGTAACTCATAAACCTGAGGACACCTGTGAAGACAAGAAATAATATTCAGTTTAAGATATTCTAGGTAACGACAATTATTATTCAACGAAAAACCCATGAAATTTGGTTCAAACTGAAAACCAAATCTACATGGCGGCTCTGGTCTTAGTGGGATTCAATTCCGCCTTACATTTTGTTTGTTTTGAGGAAACATTAATAAAACTTCAAATCTAAAATGGATCACCAGCCGGCGAGCCCTTTCCACATTAGCATGACAACTGTTACTATGTCATTCAAGCACTTGGTTTCTACGTAGGTGGTGTATGTACTTTCTACTGCCCTAAGTTACTACTGTGCATAGTGTGTGTATTCAATATTTAAAAAATTTTTTACTTGGTAATGTGTTTCAATTGGTTTTCACAGAGTATGGTAGAGAGACCAGCGCTTCATTGGCTAACTTCTCCAGCGGACAAGTTATGGAAACACTAAGCACAATGGCTGACACACCGACACAGTAGCCCCATCTAGGATTCTGAGAGTTCTACAGTGACAACAAAAACTTTATTTGTATGAAGATTTAAAATGTCATACATAAAGTCAAACCTGTATGTGTACATTAGTTGACAACTAACGGAACACAGGGGAAGGTGTCTCATTTCCATGATGTCTAGGATAATGAAATTCATCAGGGCTATCATCAGAGACTGGGCATATTGAGAAGGTGCCTGCTTTGTCCAGGTGCCCACAGTAGCAGGTTTGACTGTATGTAATCTGATGGATCCATCAGAGGCTGCCCACACTGAGCAGGTGCCTGCGGTGTCCAGGTGCCTGCGGTGTCCAGGTGCCCACAGTAGCAGGTTTAACTGTATGTAATCTGATGGATCCATCAGAGGCTGCCCACACTGAGCAGGTGCCTGCGGTGTCCAGGTGCCTTCCAGGTGCCCACAGTAGCAGGTTTGACTGTATGTAATCTGATGGATCCATCAGAGGCTGCCCACACTGAGAAGGTGCCTGCAGTGTCCAGGTGCCTGCGGTGTCCAGGTGCCCACAGTAGCAGGTTTGACTGTATGTAATCTGATGGATCCATCAGAGGCTGTCCACATTGAACAGGTGCCTGGTATGTCCAGGTGCCCACAGTAGCAGGTTTGACTGTATGTAATCTGATGGATCCATCAGAGGCTGTCCACATTGAACAGGTGCCTGGTATGTCCAGGTGCCCACAGTAGCAGGTTTGACTGTATGTAATCTGATGGATCCATCAGAGGCTGTCCACATTGAACAGGTGCCTGGTATGTCCAGGTGCCCACAGTAGCGGGTTTGACTGTATGTAATCTGATGGATCCATCAGAGGCTGCCCACATTGAACAGGTGCCTGGTATGTCCAGGTGCCCACAGTAGCAGGTTTGACTATGTAATCTGATGGATCCATCAGAGGCTGTCCATAATACCCACAATGGCATGTTTGAATGGATCTAGGATAGCTGTGTGAATTTCTTGTTTGCTTGTTGATCACTTATCACAATCCTGTCTTTTATTTTGGTAGTTTGAAAATACTGGTGATGATAAATGGCATTCTTGCAAACCTTTGTGTACACATACATGCATAAATAATTATATTTTTTTTTCACGAGAACATATTACATGAAATAATTTTAAAAAACAATCAGTTTCAGCACATTAGGTCATCATTCAAATTCTAGCAAAATAGAAATAATAACTTGTTATTATCAAAATTTCATCCCATATTAAAATTATTCGCAATACAATTTGTTCTCAACACCAAGAACCAACTAAATGTGTCCATACACAGGTGCCTAGTATAAAGGATACATACAGTATGTGACATTTCTTCAGTATAAACATACGTGTATGACTTTCATAAAGCAGTAAATGCATCAAAGAATTGCATCTCCAGGGTTTCAACACATGTATGTTCTATTTGATTAAAAAACTAATTTAATTAACTGCACATTTCTTCTGTTGCAGACAGTTTTCAATTCTCAATTTAGTAATAAAGTTTCAAGTTTTTGCAGTATTTTATGGTTTTATTAATTGAAGAAATTGTATTAAAACAAATAAAATATTAATAATTTCACACCTGTATGGGTCAGTTTGTTTTGTTCAAGTATAAATACAATCTAAATACATTAAAGGGACAGTATCATCAAGATCAACAGGGCATGGAATCGGAGTGCTATTTTTAGATTAACTCAGTAAGTGAAAATAATACATGATATGGTCATATTACCATTGCTGCTGCATACATAAGCAAGTAATTCTCACTCAGTAACTGTGTTCATCTTAAACTAGGACACCGATTCCATGCCCTGTTGAAAGTCTGCTCTGCTCGTGATGATAGTGTCCCTTTAATTTAGGGAGCCAAATTGTTCAACTTGAATACCTAGTGGCGCAGAATATACTGTACATGTAACATTGGAAGTCTGTGATAACAAGTCTATGGTGTTGTACTCCAAATGCACAACGAGCATAATGAGTTTATGCTACCCTTACCGGCTTGCCGTACGGCATTATGGGATCATGGGCTAGTTTCCATGAAATATATATATTTTTTTGTTTTGTTTATTATTTCATCAAGATTACTATTTTTTGGAACAATATACATGTACAACAAAGTATTCAAACAAATTTTAGTGGGATTCCAGGCCTGGAATTTCATTTTTGTTTCATTACAATATCAGAATGTCTGTGGGAACATTTCAAAGGGAGCTGCAATATTCGTGAAATTACAGGCCTGGATACAAACAGGGATTTGTGAATCAGTGTGCATGTAGGCTACTGTTGTAGATGATTGTGTGCATGTATCCACTATTTGTGCACTTTCTCCAGCATTAAGTAATTTTTGTTTTTCGTGAAAAACAATATTGGATGTTTTATTGGTTACTTCATGTATCTAAAATGGGTCATAAGACAACTCGGCTCTTGTGACAACTCAACCCACAAAAAACTCGAAATTATTATTTTTGAAATTATATAAATTATGATGTGAATAATGTCATTGTAAAATAAGCCTCGTATTTTTCTTCCTTTCCTCAAGTAAAATAGCTATGTTCCATTCATAAATGAACAGGGTGGATTGTCGTGGCCGAGCGGTCTAGCTTACCGGACTCAAGTTCTGGTGTTAGCAGCAGAATATGGGTTCGAATCCCGGCCGTGACACTTGTGTCCTTGAGCAAGACACTTAACCATAATTGCTTCTCTCCACCCAGGGGTTAAATGGGTACCTGTGAGGGCAGAGTTGGTTGATTAGCCCTATATGCGCTGTAATGGCAGCAATTGAGCTGTATACTCCCCAGGGAACTGAGATGGTTTCAGGAATGATTTATGAGCCTTATGAGCAGGGGTAATAATATAATGCGCCTTGAGCACCACTCAGTTGGTGGATACGTGCGCTATATAAGTCCACACATTATTATTATTATTAGGGTTGATATGAGGAATTAATTGATACGTTGGAGAATCATTAATGTATGGTTGGAGCAAAGCAATTAAAAACGAGCTGTTAGCGCGTAACTAGAGGGACATGCGGCACTTTTGAACGTTTCCAAAGCAACAGCAGATGATGCAGATAAAGTGCAATCAGACGTGACATTTGATTTATTTCCCTTGTGATGGCAAACCATCAGCCAATTATGGGAAATTAAACTGACTGAGGGATGCATTTATAGTCATAGTCAGGGTTAGGTGTAACATTGGTAATTAAAAATAAACAAATGGTAAAATTTTGATATGAAATTAAAACCATAAGTCAATTGCCAATTGTATCATCAGATATGCAAAATGTTCCATGACTGAAAACTGTCAACATAATTGAAATGTTTGTGATATTCCATCTCAGGGGGGTAAGATATTGTCTAATAGTGTCTTAATTGTACCTAGTTATTAAATATGTTGAGCACAGAGGAATGCGTACATACATACATATACATATATATATATATATATATATATATACATATATATATATATATATATATACATATATATACATATATATATATATATATATATATATATATATATATATATATATATATATATATATATACATATATATATATATATATATATATATATATATATATATATATATATATATATATATATATATATATATATATATATATATATATATATATATATATATATATATACACACCGTACGAGCGCTCCACCGACTGAGCTAACCAGCCCCTATGTTGGTGGGCGGTCCACTTATGCCAATTATCTATTGCTCTACGGGGCCATGTCAGAGGCCAAACCATATCTGCCGAGTAGCCAGGGATCAAGCCCCGGTCAGATGCAAACAACCCGAGTAACGGCAGTAGCGGGGATCACACAATTAACGGGACACAAGCCTTTTATGTGGTTGTACACAAAGTAGATTTATATGGAGAAACTGACCTGAAATATTATATATTTATTATATATTTTATATATATATATATATATATATATATATATATATATATATATATATATATATATATATATATATATATATATATATATATATATATATATATATATATATATATATATATAAAAATATATATATATATATATATATATATATATATATATATTAGTGTTAATGGCACCTTAGGGAGACATTTCGTGGTTAGAGAAGTACATTGGGGAGACACTTACATCATGGAGGAAGGAAATAGTTTCCTTCCTCCATGCTTACATTAAGGAGACAATTTTGTGTCTCCTTAATGTTTTCACCCGCCGTAGCTCCGAGTCTAAGTACAGAGGAATACATTACGCACTGCTATTGGTTGAGGGGGCCCCGGTAAGGTTGTGGACATTTCCATACGACCGTGGGGGTTTTCATGTCTGAGTAAAGGGAGGGTCGATTTTGGGTGGGTATACTACTCGCAGATAGAGAAGTAACTTACGGAGACATTCAGTTTTTGCCCGATTATAAAAACTCTGTACATATATACTTTCATTAGATTGCATCATATGTGTTAATGAAGTAATTTGGAATCGAATTTCATTAATTTGGAAAAATATACGTGTATTTCTAAAAAATATACAACAGATTATTAAAAAAGCACCACTATTTGTAGGATGCCTTAGATTTAGTCTAGCCCCGACCGCGCGTCTTCACGTATGTATGTAGCACGACCCGGTACCAGACTACACGCAGCGCTGCATGCATATGAATATGCTGCTATTATTATGTACGTACCGTTAGCGTTTTTTTTTTTTTTTTACACCGCAGCGACGGGTTTTGTGCAGTAAAAGTGCCAATTCCGGTCTTGAGAGAGAGACTACGAAACCCTAGGCGCGCGACGATAGAAAACTCCAAGCTGCAGTCAACCATGGTGCTCTGCAGTGGAACTCATGGAGCCATTCCCCGCTCCGTTGATGGTAGGTTTTTTTGCGTGTCGAAATTCCCTTCGCGCGCATGCGTGCTGAATGGGTTCATAGTCTTGACACAAGGGCGAAATGCGTACAAAACCCGTCGCTGCGGTGTAAAAAAAAATACGCGTACCGCTAGCAGGCACCACAGGACCGTGCGCGCGCGGATTGACTGAAAAAAACTTTGGAAGTTAAGGACACTTCAGTATTTTTAATTCGGAAAAAAAATCACTTTTCTTTCTTTGCTGCTCCAAAATGACACTTGAAAACGACATCTGAAAATCTTTTAATTTTACTATACACGATTGTTATTTACAATAAAGAATCAAGCAATATTTTGCAGTTATATCATTAAAACAAATCACAAGAATCAAGATCACATTGTATACAAAGATTTATGACAGGGCGATTACAATTTATAAATTGATAATCCAGAATTGTGCTAGACACAGAACATCAGTATGATCTCTATTAACTGATCATCTCGTGCTCTCGAAATCATTTCGTGCTCTCGAAATCATTTTGTGCTCTCGAAATCATTTCGTGCGCTCTAAATCAATTCGTAATCAGTCCGGTAAGCTAGACCGCTCGTCCACGACACTCCACATTGTAAACATTCATTTACGAATACTCGTTTCAGGGGAAAAACCTATTTAATTCTAAGTTTTGTTTGTATGACGAGTCCTAGGGACGAGTGAACTCGTACCCGACATCGCCTGAAATTGCCAATAGTTCTCTCCGCCTTACCGCTGCCACTATAGTCTTCGGACTCTGCACTCTTTCCCGGGAACATTTTCCCCAGGGCACAATATCATAATGTTTTCTGTCATTTCTATCAGTAAATTTTTGGTCAACATTTTAGATTTTTTTTTTTTAAGATTTAATTCATACTCACAGTATCCTGTTGGGACTTGTCTTTCATTCATACATGCTCATTTTAGGACAAGAAACTAATATTTGTTGTATTTTATATCGGTAATATGCAAAAAGTGTTATCCAAATTGTTATCGTTACTTTTCATCAGTATTTTGCTCCGTGTCAAAATTTTCTGTTAGGGAACGTATTCAGACAAATGTGTCCTATCGTGAATGAAATTTTATCAACTTTGATTCATGATTTCTCATTTCTGGGAAAAAAATAACAGTTTTGTATTTATTTTTTATGTGTAAAGTAGGATCTTGAAGTTTTTAAAATAATTATTTTCATCAGTATTTCTTTTCTTTCAACATTTTTTGATTTTTCTTTTAAGGAATTAATTCAGACATATAGTGTCCTATCATGACTGAAATTTTATTCATTAATTCTTATTTCAGGGGAATTTTTTTTTGATTTTGTTTATTTTTCTTATGACCGAGTCCGGGGGACGAGTCAACTCGTACCCAACATCAAATGCGCCAGCCCGCCGTCTCCCACAGTATAGTCCTCTCCGCCTTTCCGCTGCCACTATAGTCTTCGGACTTTGCACTCTTTCCCGGGAACATTTTCCCCAGGGCACAATATCAAAATGTTTTCTGTCATTTCTATCAGTAAATCTTTGGTCAACATTTTAGATTTTTTTTTTAAAGATTTAATTCATACTCACAGTGTCCTGTTGGGACTTGTCTTTCATTCATACATGCTCATTTTAGGACAAGAAACTAATATTTGTTGTATTTTATATCGGTAATATGCAAAAAGTATTATCCAAATTTTTATCGTCACTTTTCATCAGTATTTTTCTCCTGTCAAAATTTTCTGTTAGGGAACGTATTCAGACAAATGGTGTCCTATCGTGACTGAAATTTTATCAACTTTGATTCATGATTTCTCATTTCTGGGAAAAAATAACAGTTGTGTATTTATTTTTTATGTGTAATCTGTAAAGTAGGATCTTGAAGTTTTTAAAATAATTATTTTCATCAGTATTTCTTTTCTTTCAGCATTTTTGGATTTTTCTTTTAAGGAATTAATTCAGACATAAAATTATGGTGTCCTATCATGACTGAAATTTTATTCATTAATTATTATTTCAGGAAAAAAATTGTTGATTTTGTTTATTTTTTCTTATGACGGAGTCCAGGGGACGAGTCAACTCGTACCCAACATCGAACGCGCCAACCCGCCGTCGCGCACAGTATAGTACTCTCCGCCTTTCCGCTACCACTACCACTTAAATTAAATATTGAATAAAAGTGAAATCGCAGTGTTATTGCCGTGGATAAAGTTTGTCATTTCTGGAGCGTGTAAATACCGTGAATTTGCCCTTAGCAAAAATTTTCGCGGCAAAATGACCTTTCATGTCGTTTTCACGGTAAAGATAGTCATAGTGACTGTGACATAAAATTACTAAGATGAAAAATGGAATTTAAACTTTGATAAAAAATTGAAAAACTTGGCTGGACTCCATGGCAATAAGCATTGTTGATGGATTAAATAAGAAACCACATGTAGTGTACAAGTCTAATGGCTTTTTGCATGCCTTGCCCACTACACTAGTACAAAAGACATGGACTGTGCTGATGCATAATGTAGCTCATGGAGAAACTATCAATTCAGAAAAGATTAATTGGTACATGACGTTACATTATGTGCAAGTCCAAACATTCATCTTAGAAAAAAGATCCCTGGAGAAAAACGGTTATGTGTATTCATTCATTGCAACATTGGGCAGTTTTTCTCTGTAGTTTTGTTCAAAACACAACATCAAATTTTTTGCTTTTTTGGCCTAAAATGAGAACTGACGCATAAATTTGCACGAAACTTGACGTAAGATGTCGCGACAACCTCTCCAACCAGATGGGGGAAGAAAATGCACCTTCATGGAAAATTTCAAATTTTATGGACAAAAGTGAGCTTTTAGACTTAATGGTCTTATTGCCAAAACACAACATCAAATGTTTTGCTTTTTTGGCCTAAAATGAGAACCGACGCATAAAATTGCACGAAACTTGACGTAAGATGTCGCGACAACCTCTCCAACCAGATGGGGGAAGAAAATGCACCTTCATGGAAAATTTCAAATTTTATGGACAAAAGTGAGCTTTTAGACTTAATGGTCCTATTGCCAAAACACAACATCAAATGTTTTGCTTTTTTGGCCTAAAATGAGAACCGACGCATAAAATTGCACGAAACTTGACGTAAGAGGTCGCGACAACCTCTCCAACCAGATGGGGGAAGAAAATGCACCTTCATGGAAAATTTCAAATTTTATGGACAAAAGTGAGCTTTTAGACTTAATGGTCTTATTGCCAAAACACAACATCGCAATTTTTTTTTAAATTTTTCCAAAAATTAACTTTATGTCGGTAAACGTCTCGAAAATACACTTTGAAAAAGAAGTTTTCAACACATATTTGTTGCACATACTTTTTCCATTAAGATTATACTTGTGCAAAACGAAACTTTTCAAACAGCACTTCGCTAGAATCACACTGTAGAGCGGCGACTTGACCGCCGAACGCACGTACCGGTGATGTGCCGATGCATGCCCGTGCCGGCCAAGCTCGCACACCGCATGGAGAAAGCCCAATATACGCATAATTATGTACGCACATACATAGATGTACAATGCATGTGGAGTTTCCGTGGTGAAAATGGATGGCCAAAAGTTCTGCCGTAAATAAAAAGTGGGTTTCGCCGTCAAATTAATTTCTCTTAAACTGCCACGAAGAAATCGACCAAGGGTATAATAAAAAAAAATAGCAGACAACTTGCCGTGAAATGGTATGAAATGGTATGAAATGGTTGTGTAAAAAAATATTTCACATTTTGGGCAAACTGCAATTTCAAGGTTTTGGACTTCATCGATCGTGTCGGATCTTGTTATAAAGGTGTTAATAGTACAGGTGCTATTGGGTTAAAGGTGTTCGACTGTATATTATATATATATCTTTCCCCCAACTGCTTGTACGATTTGCCGGACAGGAATTTGTTTTAATTGAATTATTGCCCGGTCTTTCAACAAGACTGTTATCCTTACTAGTTTGTGGTTTGTTTTTAACTGAATAATTGTTTTCCAGAGATCAGTAAAGGTTGAGGTAAATGATTTCTTGGGTAAGGTTTGGGATTTTATTAATTTTACACTTTTGTGCTGCTTAATTTTGTGATCTTCATATTGAGATCTCACAAACAGTGCTCTCATGTGTCCAAAATTAGCATGATGTTATAATACACTTTTCATATTATTTTGGCTTTCCAGAAATATGGATTCTGAAAAATATGTTTTAATGTTTTTTCATAGACGCTTAAATTAAATGAATGAATCATCACCCAAGGCAATGGCTATTTGTTTGTTTTTCATCCACTGTCGCCATAGAGTTTTTAAAAAAAACCAAGGCCATACTTGATCAACTATACAGTTAATAATGAGAACAGCCTATGGGTATGACAGCGGTATATGTCAATTATAGGCCTATTGTGTTCAAAACGATCATAATAATTCAAAATATACAATAGAATAATAATGCATACAGATATGCCTCCAATACATTACAAACATAACGATGAAGGGGGTAATTATTTATTCATGGTCCTGCTGGATTGGGGTCCGCCAGGCAAGGACCTCAGGGAATTTTGTAGCCAGGAAGCTTATAAAATGTAATTTTATTGAGTCCATTGTTAATAATGAGAACAGCCTTAAGAAATCGACCAAGGGTATAATAAAAAAAATAGCAGACAACTTGCCGTGAAATGGTATGAAATGGTATGAAATGGTCAAAATTTTATGGACAAAAGTGAGCTTTTAGACTTAATGGTCCTATTGCCAAAACACAACATCAAATTTTTTGCTTTTTTGGCCTAAAATGAGAACCGACGCATAAAATTGCACGAAACTTGACGTAAGATGTCGCGACAACCTCTCCAACCAGATGGGGGAAGAAAATGCACCTTCATGGAAAATTTCAAATTTTATGGACAAAAGTGAGCTTTTAGACTTAATGGTCCTATTGCCAAAACACAACATCATATTTTTTGCTTTTTTTTCACCTAAAATGAGAACCGACGCATAAAATTGCACGAAACTTGACGTAAGATGTCGCGACAACCTCTCTAACCAGATGTGGGAAGAAAATGCACCTTCATGGAAAATTTCAAATTTTATGGACAAAAGTGAGCTTTTAGACTTAATGGTCCTATTGCCAAAACACAACATCATATTTTTTGCTTTTTTGGCCTAAAATGAGAACTGACGCATACAATTGCACGAAACTTGACGTAAGATGTCGCAACAACCTCTCCAACCAGATGGGGGAAGAAAATGCACCTTCATGGAAAATTTCAAATTTTATGGACAAAAGTGAGCTTTTAGACTTAATGTCTTATTGCCAAAACACAACATCAATTTTGTTGCTTTTTTGGCCTAAAATGAGAACCGACGCATAAAATTGCACGAAACTTGACGTAAGATGTCGCGACAACCTCTCCAACCAGATGGGGGAAGAAAATGCACCTTCACGGAAAATTTCAAATTTTATGGACAAAAGTGAGCTTTTAGACTTAATGGTCTTATTGCCAAAACACAACATCGCAATTTTTTTAATTTTTTTTCCAAAAATTAACTTTATGTCGGTAAACGTCTCGAAAATACACTTTGAAAAAGAAGTTTTCAACACATATTTGTTGCACATACTTTTTCCATTAAGATTATACTTGTGCAAAACGAAACTTTTCAAACAGCACTTCGCTAGAATCACACTGTAGAGCGGCGACTTGACCGCCGAACGCACGTACCGGTGATGTGCCGATGCATGCCCGTGCCGGCCAAGCTCGCACACCGCATGGAGAAAGCCCAATATACGCATAATTATGTACGCACATACATAGATGTACAATGCATGTGGAGTTTCCGTGGTGAAAATGGATGGCCAAAAGTTCTGCCGTAAATAAAAAGTGGGTTTCGCCGTCAAATTAATTTCTCTTAAACTGCCACGAAGAAATCGACCAAGGGTATAATAAAAAAAAATAGCAGACAACTTGCCGTGAAATGGTATGAAATGGTATGAAATGGTTGTGTAAAAAAATATTTCACATTTTGGGCAAACTGCAATTTCAAGGTTTTGGACTTCATCGATCGTGTCGGATCTTGTTATAAAGGTGTTAATAGTACAGGTGCTATTGGGTTAAAGGTGTTCGACTGTATATTATATATATATCTTTCCCCCAACTGCTTGTACGATTTGCCGGACAGGAATTTGTTTTAATTGAATTATTGCCCGGTCTTTCAACAAGACTGTTATCCTTACTAGTTTGTGGTTTGTTTTTAACTGAATAATTGTTTTCCAGAGATCAGTAAAGGTTGAGGTAAATGATTTCTTGGGTAAGGTTTGGGATTTTATTAATTTTACACTTTTGTGCTGCTTAATTTTGTGATCTTCATATTGAGATCTCACAAACAGTGCTCTCATGTGTCCAAAATTAGCATGATGTTATAATACACTTTTCATATTCTTTTGGCTTTCCAGAAATATGGATTCTGAAAAATATGTTTTAATGTTTTTCATAGACGCTTAAATTAAATGAATGAATCATCACCCAAGGCAATGGCTATTTGTTTGTTTTTCATCCACTGTCGCCATAGAGTTTAAAAAAAAAACCAAGGCCATACTTGATCAACTATACAGTTAATAATGAGAACAGCCTATGGGTATGACAGCGGTATATGTCAATTATAGGCCTATTGTGTTCAAAACGATCATAATAATTCAAAATATACAATAGAATAATAATGCATACAGATATGCCTCCAATACATTACAAACATAACGATGAAGGGGGTAATTATTTATTCATGGTCCTGCTGGATTGGGCTCCGCCAGGCAAGGACCTCAGGGAATTTTGTAGCCAGAAAGCTTATAAAATGTAATTTTATTGAGTCCATTGTTAATAATGAGAACAGCCTATGGGTTTGACAGCGGTGGATGTCAATTGTAGGCCTATTGTGTTCAAAACGATCATAATAATTCAAAATATACAATAGAATAATAATGCATACAGATATGCCTCCAATACATTACAAACATAACGATGAAGGGGGTAATTATTTATTCATGGTCCTGCTGGATTGGGGTCCGCCAGGCAAGGACCTCAGGGAATTTTGTAGCCAGGAAGCTTATAAAATGTAATTTTATTGAGTCCATTGTTAATAATGAGAACAGCCTTAAGAAATCGACCAAGGGTATAATAACAAAAATAGCAGACAACTTGCCGTGAAATGGTATGAAATGGTATGAAATGGTCGTGTAAAAAAATATTTCACATTTTGGGCAAACTGCAATTTCAAGGTTTTGGACTTCATCGATCGTGTCGGATCTTTATAAAGGTGTTAATAGTACAGGTGCTATTGGGTTAAAGGTGTTCGACTGTATATTATATATATTTTCCTAAATAAGGGCGCCATTGGGAGACATTTTGGAGTAAGAGATGTACACTAAGGAGACACTATATATTATATATTTTTTCCTAAATAAGGGTACCATCATTGGGAGACATTTTGAAGTAAGAGATGTACACTAAGGAGACACTATATGTTATATATGTTTTCCTAAATAAGGGTACCATTGGGAGACATTTTGGCGTAAGAGATGTACACTAAGGAGACACTATATATTATATATTTTTTCCTAAATAAGGGCACCATTGGGAGACATTTTGGAGTAAGAGATGTACACTAAGGAGACACTATATATTATATATACTACTACTACTATTACTCAGTCGACCCAGGTAGTCGCGGTGTCGCAGGCTTGAGTCGGGCTATATATATGTATATATTTTCCTAAATAAGGGCACCATTGGGAGACATTTTGGAGTAAGAGCTGTACACTAAGGAGACACTATATATTATACATTTCTTCCTAAATAAGGGTACCATTGGATACATTGTGGTGTAAGATTATGTACACTAAGGCGACACTATTATTTCAAATGTTTTAATACAGCTTACATAATCTACCATTAGCTTACGGAAATGGGTACAAGTGATTACCAACATTTCCTGATCGAGGTTTTGTCTGAGTTAAATGGTCCACAACAGCAATCACATTACATTGTGTGAAATAAATGTAGGCCCTTATTATGTACTTGGAAAATTTGATCATTACAGAAACCATATGGATAATTAATTAAAATATTTTTTGATTACATTACGACATAGCTACGTCAACTTAGGTGTAATTGTTTTAATTAGTTCCCTCATTGTATATGTCGGCTGAATTTCGAATGTATATATTGGATTGCTTATAAGTGATGCATGCAGTAGACAGCTATGCCTTCCAGGGGGATGCGTCTCCCAAAGGTACTTCTCTTACACGTGTGTCTCCCAACGGTACCACTTGAAGTAAAATTACCTAAAGGAGACAAAAATAACTGCGGAAAAGCAATATATCCAAACAGGCTTCCCCTATTCCAGTAAGTGTTACACACATTAATAAAGGTCCTTTTCGTCAATATTTTGGATGGTGAAAGTAACAACTGTAATATTTGTTTTTCATGATATCTGGCAAAAAGTGAAATGTCTCCCTAAGGTGCAATTTTTTCTGGTGTCTCCCAAAGGTGAAATCTAGTGGTATATATATATATATATATATATATATATATATATATATATATATATATATAAATAAAAGTCAAGAAAACATGCAACAGTGATTTTCTTCATCAATAAGTTCTTAAGAATATTTTAAGCACTGTCCCGAAGATTCTTCACAAAAAATAACTAAAATAATTGTTACTGACCTTACGTTTTGAACCTATCAGGTTCTATAGTAATGCCCCGTTCCCACTATCACGATTCGCGCCACGATTGAAATCGTGGTCTTAATCGTGGAGTAATCGTGGTGATCCTATCAGATCTTATCAGATCTTGAGGTCAGTCGTGGCAATCGTGTTGATCGTACAACATGTTTGGACGGTTCAAAAAATGTCTACGATCAACACGATTAATTTTTAATCGTGATCATCGCATGAGATCGTATTGGATCGTAACAAAGCGCGACAGATCGCATCTAATAGTGCTTCGAAATCGTGGTGATCGGGATCAACCTTGGACAAGACAAACACCACGTTGTCATCATCCTCAACTCCTGCCATCATCAATGATTGTGGGTTGTAGTCTTCACTCTGTAGAAGTTCAAGAAACAATGAAGTCCATGGTCAGTCGGGCTGTATATGTACCCGTCGGGGTTCAATCGTGGCTCAAATCGTGATCACTCTCCATCCCGATCGTGAAAGACATCGCCACCACAATCGTATCCGATCGCAAAAGAGCGCATCGGTTCGTGATGATCGTATCGGAACGTATCCGAACGTATCTGCACGTATCAGATCGTCCAAAATCGGGGACCCCGATCGTGATGATCGTGTCAGATCGGGACACAATCGTGGACTCAATTGGGACAATCCTATCGGAACGTATCTGATCGTATCTGAACGGGAGACCAGATCGTGTCATCTGAAATTGACCAATCGTGCCTATATCGCATCCAAGCGCACCAAATCATACCAGAACGTATCGACTCGCATCAACTCGCATCCAAACGTGAAATTTCAGAAAAGGAAACAAAAATTCCACGATCAGCTACGAATGGCCAATCGTGGCGTTCCTAACGGATCGCACGACAGTGGGAACCTAGCATTAGCAACAGCTACTTCTCTATTTAAAAATGACTAAGTTCAATTTTTGGACATAACCTGATATAATACAAATGGGACACTGGGTCAAGAGGTCCCCATGGGGCTAAGACATCCCCCATCAGGTACCCCAGCTGCTGCGCCAGTCTGAGTGGAACAAGACGAGGGTGTGACGAGGGTGTGATCTGCTCAGGGCAAAACCTCATTACGATCGAAAGGATTGAAGGAAATTCTGTCACGTCTCATTATTCACCATTAGAGTTTATTAATTTAAACATAGCAAATAAAATGTGCTTCCACAGCTAGACCATTATTCAAACACACTCAAACCATCCAATCAATCACATCAACATAGGCCCAGATCTTTCCTGTTGCCCAACCCATTAGTCCCCGGGACCATTTTGGAAAACCAGGTCCTGAACAAATATTTTAATTTCAACAAACTAGCCTATTCTTATATTAAAAAATTGGTTTAAGTCGACAGGGGTGCACTTAAAGGGAGCGTTGGCCTACACCTTTTGTAAAATATATATTATAATTATTAGCATGATATTTAATATGTATATAAATCAAGATGTGAAGTTTTAAATAGGAAAACGGTAAATAATGCATTCAGATTTATTTGTATCCATTTTAGATTTTAAATTGTCTATTACTTAAGATATAAGATATCTTCTTATTTATAAGATATCCTTTTATAAACAACTATGTCACATTTTTCCAGATGTACCCATCTCACCACCTCTTATAAATAGTGACGTAGGGCCTATATCTTTCGTAGTTTGTAGGTTCAATCCGTTCAGTCTAAAACATAACAAAGATAAGGTGTGTTAGGCCAAAAAAGTCTCCGGTTTCTGGTCATCGGTCGGCTTCAAAATCGGTGCAGTGACGCGCATTTTTTCGGCCATCTTTCCCCCCCCCCCAACAACAGGGATTACGTCATACATTGTACAGTGTGTCTCAAAAAAAATGCAAACAAAATTTAACGGAATGCCAGACGTAGAATGATGTAATCATCAACAGTTCATCCACATTGCTTTGCAACACTTGCACGTCTAAACAAAATCGATTATCACTGCATTTAAAAACTTGGTCCCATCGTCAATTTGACCTCTCTTGGAAAAGTACTCATAACTCTGTCAAAAATTATCAGATTTGGACGTTTGATGTCTCATTTTAAAGTGGAAAGGTGTATCTTTCAAACCATACCTATATTATCTATGCTGGTTACTCATTCTACGTCTGGCATTCCGTTAAATTTTGTTTGCATTTTTTTTGAGACACACTGTATATGCGGGGACCAAATTTCCCATATACAAAGTATGGTGGCTAAGAGAGGCCTCACAAATCGGGCAAACGTTCATACCCTATGTGAAAAAAGGTAATTTTAACTGCAATTGGACATCGTTTCATAGAATTTAAATTAAATTTAAAAAAAATAATAATAAAAATGCCGACGCGCGGGTCAATGGTCAACCGCTCAGTTACTTTTAGGTGATGGAGTCCCCCGTCGATGTCAACGGATGGGTATTCAACGACATCTGGTGTTACTTTTGGGTAACTGTCAATTAACAGCACTGTAAAATATTACCCGTAAAATTTACGGTCGAAAGTCGTGCAGCGAGTTGCCACCTTTCTACCGTATTTTTTACGTGTGGACCGTATTGTACTTTACGTTAAACTATTATTTTTACGGTGAAAAGTCTGTTAATACTACGGGTAACGTATTTTGGTAACCGTAATTTTTAATGCTTTTTACCGTTTTTATACAGTTACTACAGTGCCAGGTAAAGCACCGTAAATTTTACGGTGGAAGTTTTACAAATTGTTCTGTATATTTAACGGGATTTTTGTATGGATGGAACGTTGCATCTGCTATGGGATGGATCTGCAGATATTGGAATTAATCAATGCAACTGTTTATTGTACACAATGTCTTTCACTTACCTTACACATACACGTAGTCTGGTTCTTTTTCAACCACTCCTGATCCTCTCCAGTTACTAATGTATAGAACATGTATCCGTTATATATACTGTCTTTTCGAAACTCTTTTTAGTCATGGTGGCATGCAATTATAATCTATATTTCAATATTTCAAATTTCGAATCTACTTTTTTACATAAACATAGAAAAGAACATTAAAATCTTACCTTTTTAATCATAAAATTAACAATAAATTATTTGAAAATGGCCTTAAATCACCCATTTTTACATATTTAAACATTGGAAATGATTCGAGCGCAAAGCTATGTCAAAGTAAAGTCAGATCATTTACATATTGGATATATCCCAGAGTGCAATGGGAGCGGCCATAATACGGGTTTTGGCCGTAAACCAATGAGAATGGGATGATTACGGTAATTCACCGTAAAATTTACAAACTTTTCGGCGTAAAATTACGGTAATTTTTTACAGTGAGTGTTATGCACTTCCTTTAATACATGGCGAGTGACACACTTTTTTAATAAGCGATATTGTCATTCACATGGGAACCCATTTACAGTATTTCCTAAGAAGGAAGCAAGCGCCCGTAAAATTACTTTCGCCTGAATTGTATTTTATGACTAGATTTGCACACTTGTCGTTCACCCATGATTTGTCGTTCAATCAAGGACAAACAAAGGTTTCCGGTTTCTGGTCTCCGCGGACGTCGCCTCGATCAGATCCGAGCGTCGGCATTTTTAATTTTCTTTGCTATGAAACAATTTCCAATTGCAGCCAAAATTGCCGGATCGATTGGAATTCTGTCGTGCTGTGTTTTAAACGACCTTTTTTGGTCTGTTCCGATAACCGCGTATACATGTATATCACGTATTTCACTGGTTGGCAAAAAAGACAAAAAATTAATAAATAATAAAAAATAAAAATAAATAAAAAAACGTCACCGCTCCGATTTTGAAGCCGACCTGTAACTAGAAACTGGAGACTATTGGACACCAGCAAAATACGGAGTCAGATTGTTTGGATGGTAGACACGAAGATCAAAGCAAAGACACAAGTCTGTTGCTTTATTTGCACCAACAGTATACTGAGATGCATAACAATATGGCCCAAGTGGGAACAAGAAACACACATTCAGAATATGAGCAGGCTTCCCAACAAAAGATGGGCATGGCTATAATTAGCAATATCTCTGAGTCGTTAGCACGGGAATATTTTGGAGAAGAAAAACCGGCTGAAAATGTTTCTGGAAAGGATGAATGCAGTACTTTTGAGGAACAGCTTAAGAAGTTTGGAGACGCTACGACATTCCACGGTGTTCGATTTGCTACGGATTATAAACTCAGTCGCTTCAGAAGGTAAGTTTATTTATTTCTTACCTGAAACCCAATCTTACAAAATCAGTCTGAAGTAGTCACAGCTATTTTTTGTTTATTTAAAGGCCCTTATGCATTACTTTTCACAATACAAATCAATATAAAATTTCACCCCATAATAATCAAGATATTGAAATAAATATGAAGATGATAAAAGGCTTGTTTATTTTGTTTTGGCAGAAAAAAACATCAAAAAGTGAAGGGTTTTAGAATGTTTTTTTTGATACACCGTGAATTGTGGATTCAAACCGAGAATTGTGGATTCATATTCGCGGTAAAAAATGACCGAGGAGCACTCGTAAATGTAAGATTGTATACAGGGTCAACTTAAGGCAAAGCGCATCGCCTCAAACCCGCGCGTCGGCATTTTTAATTTTCTTTTTTTTTGGGCTATGAAACGATGTCCAATTGCAGCCAAAATTGATGGATCGATTGGAATTCTGCCGTGCTGTGCTTTAAACGACTTTTCACATCGCAGGTATGAACGTTTGCCCGATTTGTGAGGCCTCTCTTAGCCACCATACTTTGTATGTGGGAAATGTTGTCCCTGTGTATACAATGTATCACGTATGTTGGCAAAAACCAAAAGAAAAAAGACGACCGAAAAAAAAGCCCATCATAGCACCGATTTTGAAGCCGACCGATAACCAGAAACCGGATACTTTTTTGGGGGCCTAAAGTGTTTTATTATTTTTTTAGAAGAAAATACGGCCCAGATGGTCGTTGTACCGTCGGAGCGCCTGTTAATCTTTGACAATCGGCCCGACGTATTACCATCAATAAAGCCGACGAATTGCCGATTTCCCGCCGACGTAGGTCCTATTATATACACCTATATCCCCTATACTGTTTTCTATACAAAATCTAAATACTATGTGTGCTTACACAGGGTGTACCACACTAAATACAATCAAAATGTATGCACCAAGTCATTCGGCATATACGTGTAAATCCACAAAAGTACAAATTTATGTTAAAAATAACGTTTTGTGGTTTATGCATTCAATGGATTGTGGGCAGTTTGTCAACATAACCAATGATGTACCTTCCTTTTTGTCATTCATTTTTAGACTGCTGTGGTGTTTTATTGTCGGTAGTATGACGGGGTATCTCATATACGGTTCAGCAGAGAGCATCAAACATTTCTTTGACCGACCAGTAACAAGTATTGTTAAAATCAACTACGTCCCTCATGTCCCATTTCCAGCTGTGACGTTCTGTAACTATAATTGGTGGCGCAAGTCCATAGTTCCAAAAGAGTTCCATGAGGCCATAAGATCGCTGAATCCGGACAGCAATAACCCTGTGAACGCAAGCGACTTGGAGGCACACAGCGTAACGGGTGCTGATATGTCTGCATTGCTACGGCTGGACGGTCATCAGATCGAAGACATGCTCATGTCGTGCACGTTTAAGGGGGTGAACTGCAGTGCTGAGAACTTCACCCAAAGCATATCAGATTTTGGATTGTGTTATTCGTTTAATAACGATCCGAACAACGTTTATAATATCCACCAGCCAGGCAGCCATAATGCGTTATTCATGCAGATCAACATTCAACAAGATGAGTATATCTTTGGACAGAATAACGCTGCCGGAATTAAGGTAAATTATAATATTCAAATGATTGGTCACCTATCCACAAATCACACAGCGTTGCATGGGCAGTAATTTGCTAGTTGCTATCTAAAAAACAAAACAAAACAAAACAAAAAACAAAAACAAACAAAAAAACATTTCAACTCTATTTACATTTCAGAGTTTCATGTAGGCATAATTACGCTAGTCCCCCATAGGCCTACATAGAGGCCATAACTGCAGCCCTAAGGCATTGCCCAAAACTACGACTATATAATTATAGGCCCTATTATATGTCAAGATAACACTACGTCTGCCCAAAACATTGACGCTGCAGCCAATAGCCATTAGATTCCATTTCAATAAATCGCTCAGTTTCTTTCGGGTAGTTACCAATGGTGAACTGAATAAACCTCTTCAAAAGCTTTCATTGGATGGACAATGAGCCAGATAATTTGTCGGTAAAGACGAATTCCTTTATAGGCTAAGTTTTCTTGTTAAAAATATTTTAACTTAAAAAAAAATAGGCTGAAACGGTACCGTAGTTCATGCGATTTTTGCCGTAACGATTTGAAATGCAAATTAAGCCTCGTCCAATAGAACACTATGACTGTTTGATGATTGCTACCAAACGTAGCTTTAAAAGATCCTATGTTAATACACGCAGTATAATAATTAAAGCTGACCAGCAACATAAAACAACCGTTGTACATGTTCAAGATTCACATAGAGAAAATATTTATGTTCTATTTGTGTTTTGGAACATAAAGCTAAAAGTTAATGCCAGTTTTCTTTGTACATTGACATCCACGCCATTTAGCTCCATATCCATGGGCAACCCTTTCAATCTTTTGAGTGATTTTTGCTTGCAGATGTTGGTGCATCCTCAAGGACAGCATCCTCTTGTGAAAGAATTAGGAATATCTATTTCTCCAGGATACGAAACATTGGTAGGATTACAGCTGAAACAGGTAGGCCCTGTGTAACTTTAGAGCTAAGTAATTAGGTCAGTAATTTATTAATTATTTAAAAAAACAACAACAACAACAACAACAAGTATTAAGACAAGTAGCGGTGAACCTTTCAGAAGAGGCTTATTTTAGGAGTTTAATTGACCCACCCCACACACACCTACATCATACATTATTAGAAAGCTTTGTATGTCTACTTTCAGATTAGGCATGATGTGGAGCTCCCAAATTGGGAGGAATGTGTTTTTTGGGGCCATTTTGGTATAAAACTCTCATTTATGGTCAAAAATATGATTTTTAAGATATTGGTATTTTTGATATCATTGGGACAAGCCTCATCCATGAAGGCAAGTTTTAGACCAAATTGAGGCTCCGGAAATTCACAATTACCACCATAAGATTACAAAATGTACAGTAACTATAGGCAATATTGAGTGAAAATGTGCATTTTTCTCATATTCATGTTTCTGAAAGCAACACTGGGGTAAAATGTATAGGTTATTTACTGAAATCATGGCTTTTTCTGAGCTAAATAAATGTTTAAATGGTTGAATGATACATAATACATTCATAATACCTTCAATGTGAAGCTACAAAGATTGCCTAAGTGTATTTTCGGGCCATATTTGTGAAAAATACTCATTTTTGGTCCAAAATATGATTTATGAGATGTTGGCATTGTGGACATCTATGGAGCAAGTCCCATCCATGGAAGAAACTTTTACAGCTATGATCTTCCAAAATTTCACAAAAACAGTTTTAAGATTACAAAATGTACAGTAAGTATAGGTACTATTGTGTGAAAATGAGCAGTTTTCTCAAAATCTTATTTCTGAAAGCAAACTGAAAGTAGAACTGCTTTATTAATATCTGTTCAGATTCTGACTGGGCATGAAATGGAGCTGATAACTGAAATTCTTGGGAAGAATATGACTTTTTTTTATGGCAAAATGTTCTTTTCCAGATAACTCTGTATGACACCTTTTTGAAAAGAGATTTAAAATCTACTTGATACATCAACAGCTAAAAAAAACATACAGTGAGTACGTACATGCGGTATTATAGTAAGCAAAATTTTGTTTCTTTCCAGTTTTGTTATTGTGAGCTAAACGTAAGTTACATATTAATAATTTCAAGCTACCAGTTGTGTGTCATTATATACGGCTTACCCCTCTATACCTGTTTACAAACAGTAGCATTGATGAAATTCAGAACTTCTCGATTATTCTCAACAACAAACTGAGCTCAAAAATTTGTAGTGGCATACCTTATAGCAGAAGGAGAACTTGTACGTTAAGGTAAATCAAGCCCATAATGTCATGTCCAGTAGTGGCAAAATGTTTGTTGCAATTCAGTCCTCGTCACCTTCACCTTGTTCATCGTCATCATTTCTGTTGTGAGAGCTGGGGTAAGCACAATCTTCATTGCCTCCACACGGACACAGATCTGTACAGGGAAGACTGATGTTACTACAGGCACAGTTGGTTTCACAACGTTTCCTCTCTGGACAGGAACAGATCAAATCTGACAGTAGTTCTGATGCCAATGGACCTCTGAAGTACACAGAGAGAAATACACCATCCCTTTGTTCCCATCCATGTTGATCCGGCGAGCCAAGATATGGTTGAGCTATGTGGGAAGACATCCATATCTTCGCCTGCCACGAGGCTCTTCTAACATGTTCTGCAAAGCTGGCTTCACAGGGCGGAAGTTTGGCTAGATGCCTGTCCTTGATAGCTAGCTTGAGCCGCAGAAGGTTGAGGTCTCCTTGTGCATCCTTGTCTTTTTAACTCTGGTCATACAGCATTGCAACTAACTTTCTTGCTGCATTTATTGCTGCCTTTTCATCATTTTCAGCCAGTTTGGAGAGATCTGCAAAGCGCTCAGCTCCCTTGGACTTCAGAAGATTGAAAACCTTCTTGCCGATCCCAAATAGGGAAGACACAGAATCACATCCGGTCAATGAGTGAACAGAAGGAAGAATATGACAGAAGTCAGAATCGAATGACTCGCATATTGCGTGTACTGGAATGAATCGGCGCAAGTCAGTTGTGTTTGTTATCATACTTGTTTCAATCCACATCCCATTAATGTGTTACATTTTAGGAAAGTAGTGGACTGCAAGAACCAAAACGTCTGTGTCCGGAGACTTGATGATTACATATCCTTTCACACCACTGGTACCAAAAGCTGCATTTGAGGATGAAACATGCAGAAGCATTCTAGTATTAGCTTCTTCTTGAGAACTGAACAAACCTGCCGCATCTTTAACACCGCTTCCTGTGATGGCAGCGGCGTAGCCAGGACTTTTTCAGTGGGGGGGCACAGGGGGGGCATTGCTTTTCAGTGGGGGGGGGGGGGGGGCAGGGGTATGGGTTTTTCCCTTTTCTTTTTCTTTTCTGTTTTTGGGGCACTATGAGGATTTTTCGTGGGGGCACCTGGGGGGCACTGGAAATTTGTGGGGGGCACGTGCCCCCAGGCCCCCCCGTAGCTACGCCGCTGTGTGATAGACTTTGTCAGCATTCCATCGCAGAAACCTCCAGCAAGTGTTCGTGTTGGGCTTGCTTTCAGGGCCGTTGATGCATTTTGAACTATGTAGTCACAGAGGAATTGTACAAGTGACTGTTTATTAGCTGTCACATTCAGAAACTTCTTCCAAGGAGGTACTGGATGGCCACCAATCACCTGGTATACCTTATATCCTACCTTGGAACCTGTGCGACGATGCCTCTCTGCTGACTTCACGGATCTCCTACAGTCATATCTGTCAAAGACTTCGATGACAGTGTCTGCTTTGTCAAATCCTTTTAGGACCTGCCTCAAGTATGCCGCAGCTAATTCATCAAATGTCAGGAACTTGTCTCCTGTCATCATCTGAATAACAGCCATGGCATCTCTGATGGAAATTGTGCTCGATGTTGCGCAGGCAGGTAACTCTGTCACCTTTTCTGCTTGAGCTTCTAGCTGATGGCCTAATTCGGCCTTGTTTGTTTTCCTCATTGTGCCATCAGGGTGGAAGATGGCCACTGGAACAGCTCCTATTGGGTGACTCAGTACGGTTGTCAGTGAGACATCATCTCTGCATCTGGCTAATGCCAATGCTCTACGGAAGACAATTTCTGGACTAATGGTCCCTGCTTTTGTTTTACCATCGCCAGACCGAAATTTGGTCTTCTTACTCATGTCAGCAAATGTCTTGATGCCAGATTTTGTGATAGGACTATAGAAACCCCTTGTCCCACCAGAAGTTAAAGCTCCTGTCACAAACCTCTCCATTTTGTCTTCGCCAACCTCTGCAATATTAATAAGAGACTCTAGTACTTCTTGTGTTGCATGAAGGCCAGTAGATATGTTGACAATAACATTTGGATGTGATTAAGGTTGAAATGGGTTGGTCATGTCGTTGATTACATGGTTGATGATGGCTGTGACATGCTCTTCATCTTTCTTCTGTCTGGAGGGTAGATTCTGTTTATGATCTGTGTCTTCGCTACTTGTAGCCAATCCACTTCTTTTACTCATAGCCTTTGCATACTCGCTCATCACGTGCCTTGTTAGAGTCCATCGGATAAGGGCTGGCTTTTTCCTGGTCAAACCCACAATTCCACCATTACTTTTTGAGTCTCTGATGACGGTTTTTTCAACTCCCATGTCACTCAAAATTCCATTAAATGAACCAGGACACTGATGAATTGCAAACTCTCCAGACTCAAAAGCATTCTGAACATCACTTGGGAGGTCTACCATGTCAAGGCTGTAGATTGGACTCAATCTAGCACATTTTGGTCTGTTGGCAACGAAAAAGTAGGGAATCATGGCACGCTGTGTATGGAGGTGAAGTTTCCAGTTATCTTCCCGCTCAGCACGGACATTAAGAAGCAATATCTGTATGACTTGTAAGAAGTGATCCCAGAACTTGAATATAGAAGACTGAACACACCCCCAGCTCTGAAATTTTTTCAGCGACGGCAAAATATGCTTAGCCACAACATCCTCAAGCTCTCTCACAGAACACTTTACAAACTCCCTGTCGTCAAACTTCTGCTGTACATCTGACATCTGCTGCCAAACACATTGAGGGATGGGACAGCTACCTTCTCTGTTTTCACACCATTTTACCATTGCAGATAGTTGCAGAGCAGTAAGTGTCTCATAGACAAGGGTCAATCCACGTATGGCACGATTGAACTGCTTCCCAGCAAGCATTTGATCTGCAGTACATGCTGCGTAGACGTCCGACTCAACAAGAAGGTCCAATAATCATGCATCTCCCCAGTACTTCCCTATGCATGCAATATAGCAGCAAAGTTGGTGGAAACCACCAAGGCGAAGTATGTGAGTACCAAATTCATTTGGCAAGTTCCATTTCACTTGCATATAATTGATGGTCCATGGCTTGAATGGCATGTAGCTGTCCTAAAGCTGCGGACATTTCTTTGCATTTCAGCATGGTAGTGATACTGTAGCCACATCAGCTGGTTTGGCATCCACAATAGGGGCATATGCTACTGCTGTGTAAGTGGACTTTCTTGTAGCAAGCTTGTGGTTGAATCCAGACCAAAATGGAATCACCTGAGAAGCAACACTAGTGGCTCCCACTGGTAGGATACTACGTACAAGAATCAATTGGCAGTTAGCCGGCCAATGTCCATCACGCACAGGAAACATCAACCAACATGACTAAGCAGCAAAGTCCTGCATCCATCACAGTCCCCCATCTGCGCAAAATCCTGCATTTCTGCTATGCCTACAATCCTCAATCCAGCTAATATTAATGCAAATGATCTCTCATGTATTTGAAACTTATTTAATGCAGGAAACTCGGGCAGTTTTAGTAGGTAACCAAAGTTATGAGGAAAACAATTATTCAAAAATACACATTTGTGAAAAACACACATTTTAAATCAATATTCCCTATATTTCCTGTACATTTCCTAGTTTTAAAAAGCTTATTGTAAATTTATGGAGCATCATAATGGCCTAAAACCTACTTTCATGGATGGGGTGTGTTCCATAGATGTAAAAAAATACCAATTCCTAAAAAATCACATTTTTGACCAAAAATGAGAGTTTATGACCAAAATGTCCCTAAAAACACTTTTGTCCCAATTTGGCAGCTCCACATCATGCCTAACCTTAAAGCGGACATAGGCCTATTAATCGTTCCAGTGATACCTGTTGTGGGTGTGTGTAGAGTGGGTACATTAAGTCGACCAAAATTTCGATTCCGCTGCTCGTCTAAAGGGTGATAAAAACTGAGGAAGCTAAATTGTCAGGTCAAAACCAACATTTTTGTGCATTTAGAAAGTACAGGTTTTTATGGGTATAGGCATAATGCCCTAAACATGAAAACTTATATAATTATATTATGTGAAAATCCACTCAGATTAATTTATCGCGAATTTGTTTTTGAATATAATTATACATGTAGGTGGTGAATCTAGAGGCACCTTACAAGTCTAACTGCACCAAAGAGCGACTACAATACTCCACAGCGTACACTGTACCATTGTGTCAATATGAACACATGATACGCTACATCAAGAAGCAGTGTGGGTGTAAAGATATGCGGTATCCAGGTATTAAGCCAATTGTGTTCAAACCATAATTATACATCATTAACAATCTCACAAATCTGTCTGGCCCTAAATCTTGTATTATTGTTTGTGTGACGTATAGACCCAAAATTATAATAAATTCAAACTTAATACCTTTAGCCTATACATGTATTAATCTAAAAATTGCAGCCGTAATATTTGTCCAGATTCCCACTCCAAGCTATCAGAGAGAGCTTTATCATGGTACAGCCATCTTGATTTGCTATATTTAAATCAATGTAACCAAACCGAGGCTGGTAGGGAAAATAGTCTGGCTCCTTTTTAGTATAATGAAGATCAGTATTCATCATTGCTATTGCATACATGGAACATGACAAAGATGGCAGCAACATAGTGAAAAAGTCACGCCGTTTTCACACCAACCTCGGCAAGTAGCGCCTTAGAACTCACGTACCATGAAATATAAAACCTAGACCTTGTGGAACTACGTCACAGATCACCATCATGCTTATGACATGGCAATTGTGGTGATTACGTCACCATAAGAAAAGTGCCGCACCCGCTTGACTGTTTATCGTACTACAATTAATATCAGAGCAACAACCTCGTCATCATCAGTAAACATAAAGTGCGAAATTTACAATCCAATTTTACTTTGGGTTTAGACAATAAAACGTGTGTTGTTTTGTTTTCTTAGGACACAATCTCTCTCAAAATGGGGAAAGGTCAATTATAAATATTTACTCAATAGCCCCACTTTAAGAAGGTACTTATCATTTGACCTCTTACAGGAAACGAAAGTGAGTGTCCGTTGTTTAAATACCACGGCTGTTTGTTGCCTGCCAAGGGTAAGTCCTTAATAATTGGGTCGATATTATATTCTGTTGGGTGGGCCCTAAATAGCAGTAGACAGTGTTCTCACCGGCTTAATAGGGTCTCTGAAAAAGTACACCATTGCTATTTGCCGGTAACGTACGTTTATTTCAACTCTCTGGTATTAAAGAAATACAGGCCCTACCATAGAACTAACATGTGAAACTTTTGTCACAATAGGTACACAAGCGTTAATTTGAAAGTCCGTATAAACTACAGTGTACTTTGATGAATTAAAATTAAGTTAATACATTGCTTTACGTTACAGTTAAATTCAACGCTGCTGACAGATCGTTCAATTGCCCGGTCCCATGCCTTTTGAATATCTATGAACCTCGTGTCTCGTTTGCTTACTGGCCAGGACAACACCGATTAGAAGAAATCATGGCGGAGATGAATCTGTCTGAAAATACCATCAGGTAAAGAACGATGCCAACAGCTATAGGCTTCCTGATGACAAAAACATGACGGCGACTGATAAAGACAACGACGGCGACCGATAAAGACAACGACGGCGACCGATAAAGACAACAACGGCGACTGATAAAGACAATGACGGCGACGAATAAAGACAACTATTGACATGGATGGTGGAAGAGGTCTATAATAGTAATGCCGGCCGCATTCTGAAAAGAAATACTATTTTAATAACATACAAGCCTAATGAACGGTTTACCAGTTTATTTTCTTGACAAAGTATCATTCACTCTTAAGAAAGAAAGTCAGGGACTTAATTTGCTCAAAGACCCACACCAGACAAATTGGTGTCACTCAATAAATGACAAACAAGTGACTAATCCTTTGTTGTTTGTCTTGTGCTTTATTACACTATAGGAAGAACATTCTCAATGTGAGAATATATTTCGAAGAAATAAGCTACACACAAATAGAAGAAGTAGCATCCTTCGATTTTTCAAATTTACAAAGTAAGTAGTTTGCCTCTTTTACAAAAAAGCGTTCACTGCAAAAGTTGAAATGTGTTGCAAATCTTGCCATGGTATTATATCAAGCATTATGTGATATTATTCTGTCTTAGAGAAAGATGTAATTGTTTTGGCAACAAAATCTAATTTCAAGAACCGTTTATCACAGCTTTACTTATTTGGTGTTAAGTTGATGATGTCATTAAACCATCCCTTTAAATCATTGTTTCTGAATAGTTTTAATTAATTTAAGTAAAATTAGTTAAAGAATTTCCCAGCTGTTTTGAGTCTTGATAATTAAAAAAAAACAAGTTGGAATGAATACGAAGTTTATGATTGCTGATCTAAGTATTTCACTGTTTTCTCGTAAAAGATACCACGGAAAAACTCTTGATTCAAATAAAACAAATAAGCATTGTCTTACAAATAGTTTTGTCAACACCAATGTAATTTTAACTTACCTGTAAAAGGAATTGGTTATGATGACGAATTTCCCTTTCGAGTATTCTTCCTGTCTAAGTCTTTGAACTAAGATATACATGAAACAACCAACCAGTGAAAGTTTATGTTATTACTGGAACGTTGTGTCGTATGAGAAAATAGTGAAAACAATAATATTTTTCGTAGGTCCCAATTCATTCTTACTTCGAACTGGAAAGTATATCACTTTTCCTCATAGTGACAGCATCTCAGACACAATTATTTCTCGGATAGATTGGTACCATCACTGAACTTGACAAAATAAGCTTTATATTAAAATTTGACCATAGTTTATTTTTTTATAATTACATTAACATCCTGACTAGATCTTTCGTTTCACATTCTACAAAGCCTATTTGTTTGTTTCATACTTGATTTCTAGGCACTATAGGGGGTTACATGGGACTCCTTATTGGCGCTAGTTTCATTACTGTCTTCGAATTTCTGGACTTCATCCTGGTAACCACAGCAACCTATCTAGCCAATCACAGGTTGAATAAGCGAGACAGGTCGAAAAACAATGCTACAGGCAAGTAAAGCTAACGAGATCGATGTCAGCTATTATGCTATCGCGATTTGGAAATCTTTTATCCTGATTGAAACCCTATAATGGCGATACCAATAGGCTCCGCCCAATCAGATACTGATACCTTCTGTGATAGGGACTAAACTATTTCGACTTATCTATTATGATTATTATTAACTATTATTAATTATTTCTGGCAATGAAAATAATGCTTCCTCAAAAGCGCCTTGAGCATTGCAGCTCGTAAGCCTAAAATAACCTGTGAACAACAGAGGACGCTTTCTTCGTGAACACTATTCTTACAATACAAAGTATTCTTGATTTTTTACGTGGAGCAAGTACACAGGAGTCAGGACATACGGCTTAATGTACCATTAGCCGCGACGCGGCACTGTCATATGATATTACACTCAGGCCTCCCTGATGGCGCCAGACTCGCGCTAAACTGTTTCGATTGGGAGATATTTTTTCCTTGATTGAAACCCTATTCTCTCAATGAGGATACCCAGATCTGACGACATCAAAAGGCCCCGATCGGGAAACCATTGGGTGACTACGACACCTGCGCAAGTAGACAAGAAAAGATCATCAATGATACAGCTCTTTCTCGCTGTTGTCTGGATTAATATGAAATATTCATTCAGCCATAGTTTTCATATTCTCCAATATAGTCGCTACTTAGAGCTTTGTAATAATCCAAGTAGGCCTATAATAAAATTTAGTCAGTTAATTAGGTTCCAGAGAAGAATAACATTGTTAATCGTTCACATAATTTTGGGAGTGTGTTCTTTCGTATTTGTTTTTACAATGTCATGAAAGGCTCGTGTTTTCGCTATTTTACATTAAATATGTCATTTTAGAAAGGAAATTCTTTGATATAACATATACAAGAAATTAAGTGCCCAAATTCAATTATTGATTTCAGGACATAATAATTACTGTAAAACCATGCTTCTCATGATAAGGCTTATTTTGAGAAATGTGTCACTTTAAAAAACTTGATTTACTTTGCCTGTAATTTGCGGGTTGCCACAATGGATTTGTATGTATAGGTTTGTGAATTTTATATGTTAAATTAATCAATGTGTAATGGGATGAAATTGCAGGCCCCCATTTTTTTCCTAGTTTACCTATGTCCAGCTAGGACTAGGGCGAGTCTAGGAGTGGGTGCTGGACTGGTGAGTGGTAAGTGGGTGATTGGTAGCAGGCCTTGCAACCAATCATAGGGCATTGAGGAAGAGCTGGCCAGAGGTCAGTGACCAAAGCAAGTTTTCTGGCACTTGGCCACTGGACACCGACAGAGGAGAGTGTATTTTCTTCACCGTTTTCATTTTACCTCTGTCGGACAACTTCATTTGGATTGCGCCCGACCTACATCATCACTACTTACATATATATTTATCCCTGTCCTGCTCTAGGTGAGTTTGATTTACTTTATTTCATACTTGTATTCCTAGGCTTAAGATTCCATTCTTTATCTAAAGTTTAGACCGGATGTCGTTTTTATTGACTTTAAACAATTGCTGTATGTTTTCTGTGGTGTGATGCTAGTTTTAGGATTTAATATTAATTAAGTTCAACAACAATATTTTTATTTAAAGCTCCGTTTGATTTAATAATTGTGACTCTGCGTTTTCCATGCTCTTTATTTTACTTTTTGATTGCTTGCAAAATGCAGATTGCATTTTGTCTTGTCTTCTGCACTGGAACCAGATTTTCCTTCAATAGATTTAATTTAATGTCTACATTACCCAATACCATGAGAATGGGTACATTCATCTTTACATTATGTTCTGAAACTCTTCCCAAGGTTTTCATTTTCCTTTCACATGTTTTAGTGCACATGTATATTTTATTATTTCATCACCATGCCTTTACTGTGTTTCTCTGGTCACATAATCACTTTGGAGTCGAAGCATTAAACAATAAGCTTGTACATAAGTTTTTGGGTTATTGTATACACAGCCACTTGTCCTTGCTTTGTCCAGAACCATATGTTATTTAAGTAAGGTTAAATATCCCCTTGGGCAATTTGGTCCATCTTCCACCCTCAACCGGCCTTGCTAGGTTGCGTGATTTATTTGTTTCAATGTTCCAAGATTTAGAAATAGCTTTATTCCAAAGCTGACTTTTTGATTCCTTTTGAGTATTATAAAAGGCAAGGACTGGTTCTTGCATCATACGTTTCTTTGATTTAATTGATTTAATTGATTTCTGCATTTATTCAAGATGATATTTAGTTAGTGCTATGATTGACATTTCTTTGATTTTACATTATTGTTTTCTTTATAATCTTTTGATATTCACTTTGATTCTTTAATTCACTGGCAAGTTAAACTAATGGCTTAAAAGTAAAAGCTATTTTCATGTTTTAATAGTTTCATGACTTGTTTTTGGTGTAGTGTTTTGCAACACTAATTTGATTATAACTCATGACTGGTCATTTTGCCTTGGGCACTGGTCTTGTTGAAATGTCCTTGTAAACCACTTTACTGACTAGTGTGGAGTGGCTATAGGACCACACACATTTCGCAAGCAAGGTTACTTTTTATTGACTTGTTTGTTTCAAGATTAGAACAAGTTGTAGTATATTTTATTGTATAATTTTTAGTTCTTATTTTATTAAGTTAATATTTATATGACTTGGCCACTGGACACCGACAGAGGAGAGTGTATTTTCTTCACCGTTTTCATTTTACCTCTGTCGGACAACTTCATTTGGATTGCGCCCGACCCACATCATCACTACTACATATATATTTATCCCTGTCCTGCTCTAGGCCGAGCAAATTCACAAAGAGCCTGCAGGACAGATCATCGTTCATCAGTTGATAATTTACGAAAACCGTCTCCATCCCCTGATCAAGGATAAGAGCTGTTTTCGCTTCAAGTGTCTCCATCTTTAACCTCTCTGCAACTAAAGTCCCACAAGCCCTCCTCCTTCCCCACAAGAACTGTTTCCCGTCATCCAACTTTCGTCTTCCAGCTACCATCACCAATTCCCGTTCCGCCGTATGAGTTTCGACACCAGATAGGCCATTTCATTTATTTTATATTTTCATTGTTGTATTTTCATTGTTGTATTTTCATTGTTGTATTTTCATTGTTATATTTTCATTGTTATATTTTCATTGTATTTAATTTTTCATTGTACTATTATTTTATTTGGGGTAGTTTTATCAAAAACACCTATCCCACTTATATTATATACAGCGTTAATCGTATCCCTTCAATAGTAGCGGGAAAAGAATAAACAAATTATCCATTTTAATACAAGTCAAAGCGTCACCTGTATAAAATTAATTATGTCCTGGTGTCGAGTTAGCTAACCGCGCTCGTACCTGTTACAAATGAAAATAAAAGAAAAATGAAATGATGTTTAATGGAATTCAAAGTAGCCTATAATAGAAACATACAGGGGTTATGCCCGCTACAAATAGAAGGTGCTTCACTATATAAACACGATATATTGATTCCAGAATATGCCTTGAGGAAGGCATATTATTATCTTTAAGTATATATATTATCTTTAAGTATATATCTAATGTCACATTAATGCTGCAGTGTTGTTTATTTATTTTGGCATGATTTTTGTATGGTTTATGTTCATTTTCAAATTCTCAAAATGAGTGTGAATTTATGTCAAATGCGGGCCAGGAGGTCATCAGCCATGGTTGGAACAATATTAACAGGCAGTTGTGCTCGTAGGCATAGCTTAATTCTGTCGGATAAATTGGCAGTCGGATTTATGGGCTGTCGGAATAATCAGAAATAATTAAGTAATCCTTGTTGTCCTTGTTGTCCATGCTTATTTTGCTGTTTTCGGCAAATTTCCGAAATGTTGTTAAAAACCAGCCGGGAGTGGCAGCCGTCTCCCTGCTTCCCATGTAGTTACGTCACTGCTGCTGTTGCAGCGTGACATTTATTTGGTGTTCACAATTACAAATACATCAATATATAATTGCAAATTATTTAAAAAAAATAAGAATTACATTATTATAGAAAATACAGGTTGGCAATAGTAGCTATACACCTAGGAAATCGAACGAAGCCAAGAGTGGCTTTTGTGTTCATCCTATTGAACAAAAGACATGGACAAGACTATCTAAACCAGAAAGAAAACAATAGAGAGGACAAAGAGTATGAGACACCTGGATGCATAATGGACGAGACTATCTAAACCAGAAAGAAAACAAGAGAGAGGACAAAGAGTACGAGACACCTGGTATGGACGAGACTATCTAAACCAGAAAGAAAACAAGAGAGAGGACAAAGAGTGCGAGACACCTGGATGCATAATGGACGAGACTATCTAAACCAGAAAGAAAACAAGAGAGAGGACAAAGAGTACGAGACACCTGGTATGGACGAGACTATCTAAACCAGAAAGAAAACAAGAGAGAGGACAAAGAGTGCGAGACACCTGGATGCATAATGGACGAGACTATCTAAACCAGAAAGAAAACAAGAGAGAGGACAAAGAGTACGAGACACCTGGTATGGACGAGACTATCTAAACCAGAAAGAAAACAAGAGAGAGGACAAAGAGTGCGAGACACCTGGATGCATAATGGACGAGACTATCTAAACCAGAAAGAAAACAAGAGAGAGGACAAAGAGTACGAAACACCTGGTATGGACGAGACTATCTAAACCAGAAAGAAAACAAGAGAGAGGACAAAGAGTACGAGACACCTGGTATGGACGAGACTATCTAAACCAGAAAGAAAACAAGAGAGAGGACAAAGAGTGCGAGACACCTGGATGCATAATGGACGAGACTATCTAAACCAGAAAGAAAACAAGAGAGAGGACAAAGAGTACGAAACACCTGGTATGGACGAGACTATCTAAACCAGAAAGAAAACAAGAGAGAGGACAAAGAGTGCGAGACACCTGGATGCATAATGGACGAGACTATCTAAACCAGAAAGAAAACAAGAGAGAGGACAAAGAGTACGAGACACCTGGTATGGACGAGACTATCTAAACCAGAAAGAAAACAAGAGAGAGGACAAAGAGTATGAGACACCTGGATGCATAATGGACGAGACTATCTAAACCAGAAAGAAAACAATAGAGAGGACAAAGAGTGCGAGACACCTGGTATGGACGAGACTATCTAAACCAGAAAGAAAACAAGAGAGAGGACAAAGAGTGCGAGACACCTGGATGCATAATGGACGAGACTATCTAAACCAGAAAGAAAACAAGAGAGAGGACAAAGAGTGCGAGACACCTGGATGCATAATGGACGAGACTATCTAAACCAGAAAGAAAACAAGAGAGAGGACAAAGAGTGCGAGACACCTGGATGCATAATGGACGAGACTATCTAAACCAGAAAGAAAACAAGAGAGAGGACAAAGAGTACGAGACACCTGGATGCATAATGGACGAGACTATCTAAACCAGAAAGAAAACAAGAGAGAGGACACAGAGTGCAAGACACCTGGATACATAATGGACGAGACTATCTAAACCAGAAAGAAAACAAGAGAGAGGACAAAGAGTACGAGACACCTGGTATGGACGAGACTATCTAAACCAGAAAGAAAACAAGAGAGAGGACAAAGAGTACGAGACACTTGGATACATAATGGACGAGACTATCTAAACCAGAAAGAAAACAAGAGAGAGGACAAAGAGTGCGAGACACCTGGATGCATAATGGACGAGACTATCTAAACCAGAAAGAAAACAAGAGAGAGGACAAAGAGTACGAGACACCTGGTATGGACGAGACTATCTAAACCAGAAAGAAAACAAGAGAGAGGACAAAGAGTACGAGACACATGGATACATAATGTTAAAGAGCTCGAGAAATCTAAATAGAAATCTGTATAGCGTGATAAAAGAATCTTTATATCTGAATTTGTTTTTCATAAAACACAAAGACACATTGAAATTGACATGGAACCATACGGTTAAATTCCCCAAACTAATCCATTCAGCTTTAAAATGCATAATTAAGCCTTGGTCTTAGGCTAAAAGTCTCTGATTTCTGGTCGGTCTCCGCGCGCGCCGGTTCATATCCGCACGTCGGCATTTTTATTTTATTTTTGATTTGTTGTTGTTGATGTATTTCCTTTTGTTGTTGCTATGAAACGATATCCAATTGCAGCCAAAATAGCTGGATCGGCTGGAATTCTGCTGTGCTGTGTTTTAGACGACTTTTTCACATGGAGTAGGAACGTTTGCCCGATTTGTGAGGCCTCTCTTAGCCACCATACTTTGTGTATGGGAAATTTGGTCTGGTTCCAATAAACGCGTATCACGTATTTCAGATTACCAAAAAGGGTGAAAACGCGTCACCACACATTTTGAAGGCTCCCTATAACCAGAAACCGATTTTTTTTTTTTTTTTTTTTTTTTTTTTTGGTGTCTTAGTGCGTAACTATAGAAACACATGGCACTTACGAATGATGGAGACAACGTACGATCAGATGTACACACGGCACTTACGAATGATGGAGACAACGTCCGATCAGATGTGACATTTGATTTATTTCCTTCGTGATGGAAAACCATCGGCCAGTCTTGGGAAATTAAACTGACTGCGTAATGTATTTCGTATAGTCGTAGTCAAGGTTTGGTGTAGCATTGGTAATTAAAAATAACCAAATGGTCAAATTTTGATATGAAATTAAAACCATAAGTCAATTGTCAATTGTATCATCGGACATGCAAAAAGTTCCATTACTGAAAACTGTCAACATAATTGAAATGTTTGTGATATTCCATCTAAAGGGGTAAGATATTGTCTGATAATGTCTAATGGTTATTACATGTGTTGAGCACAGAAGATGCACAGCTCATGTGTAACACATTTTCATGACGTCATGTGACTATGTAAAAAGTATAGACAACATGGCAACAGTAATTTTCTTAAGTTCTTAATAACATTTTAAGCTCTGTTCCCAAGATTATTCACAAAAAATGACCAAGTTCAGTTTTTGGGCATTACCTGATATAATACAAATGGGACACTGGGTCAAGAGGTCCCCATGGGGCTACAAATCCCCATCAGGTACCCGGTACCTCCAGCTGTTGCGCCAGTCTGAGTGGAACAAGATGATGGTGTGATCTGCTCAGGGCAAAACCTCATTAAGATCGAGAGGATTGAAGTAAATTCTCCCACATCTCGTTACTCACCATTAGAGTTGATTAAACCATGGAGGAAGGAAAAGAACTTTCCTTCCTCCATGATTAAACATAGTAAAGAAAATGTGCGCCCACAGACCATTATGCAAACACATTCAAACCATCAAATCAATCACACCGACACAAAAGCGTGTTGCCCAAAGCATGTTTCAACACTATAACATGTCTTTACCCATCAGTTCATCCCAGGGATCATTTTGGAAAACCAAATCCTGAAAAAATAGGTCTAAGCCTATTTTGATTTCAAACAACTAGCCTATTATGAAATTGAAAGATCCGATAAATTTTATTCGAGTCAATTGCAGTGAGAGCGTACACCTTTGGTAAAATATCTTTAAAGTAAAGACTATTTGTGGTGACACCATGTAAAATTCTCATTTGAGTATGAGTAGTAATTAGAATGGGAATGAATAATTATGCAAAGAAACTAACGTGTGAAAATGCATTCATAATTGTTGTATTCATTCTGATATGAAAATGTATCACTGGCTGGCGATCCATTTTAGATTTTAATTTGTCTATTATTGTCTATTACTTATAATATATCATCTTATAAAATATCCTCTTATTTATAAGATATCCTCGAAATTGACAACTATGTCAGATTTTTCCAGATGTACTTATTTGTAAACATAACCATCTTACAGCTTCTCTTAAATAAGACTGTTGAAATGCAGTATCATCAACTTTCGCGGTGTGTTTAAATCAGTAAGAGTGATGTTCAATCTAAGACTTGAAGGAAAGATAAGATGTGTTAGATAGTCAATCACTCACTTACTATTCGGGGAACTACCATTGGTATACTGTATACTTCCTTTTAATGGCGAGTGACACATATCGTCTTTTTAATAATAACAATGCAGTCATTCATTGACAAGATCGAAGTAGGGCAACAAAACGGAAACACACAGCAGTCCATTATGAGGAAGTAAATAATATTCAGAAAGTGATTTGGCCTAAGTACCTGAAAAATTAAACTGAAAAATTAACTGTATTTACAGTTTAATTATTCTTTTGTAAAACCATTATCATGTAGACCTACTTAAATTTGCCCAAGATTGGACACCAGCATGGGTAAGATTAAGGATTGTTGTAAAATCTATGGAGTCAAACTGTTTGGTAGACGCGACCTTGAAGCCAAGACACACAACTGTGACCTCATTTACTCATCGGACATAGCAGTCATACTGGGACGTATGACATCCAAACGATAACAAGAAATACAACGAGATCGACATGGCAAGAATCAGTGATTCCTCGTGTAGGCCTATAGCTCGGGAAGAAATTGGAGGAAAAAAACCGAAGGCTGAAAATGTTTCTGGAAAGCATGAATGCACTGTTTTTGAGGAACAGTTTAAGAAGTTTGGAGACGCTACGACATTCCACGGTGTTAAATATGCTTCAGATTATAAACTCAATCGCTTCAGAAGGTAAGCTTTTTTATTTCTTATCTGAAACCCAATCTTACAAAATCAGTCTGAAGTAGTCACAGCTATTTTTTTGTTTATTCACAATGCAAATCAATAGAAATTGTCACAATTTCACCCCATACAAATCTGAATTCACATAATACTGAAATAATTTGGTAGTAAATCGAAGATGATAATAGGTTTTGTTTTTCCTATGCAAAAACAATTTTAAAAAAATATTCAAAAACATGTCTTTAAGACTCATTTTATAAGATCGGGTCACATTTATACTGGGTAACTTGATCAGTGTTAATCTCTGTTCTCCATGGTGGGCGATTCTGGGGGATTGTCGGCTCAGGTCTAATCGGGGTTCGAACCAGGGGCGTAAATATAGACAGTGCAGGCAGTGCGGCTGCACTGGGGCCCGTGGGTGGTAGGGCCCGTAGAGAGAGCAGGCCATTCGACATTGTGTTGCAGAGAACGGGCCCCTGCACGCACTTCGAATCGCCACCTTGCACTAGGGCCCGTTCATAACAGCGTGCACTTGGGCCCGTCGTAACTACGCTACGCCACTGGTTCGAACCATCAGAACACAAATCCGATGCATTAAACCGCTCGACCATGGCACTCCATGATGCAATGGATGTGGGAGTGTGACCCAACATCGATATCTTTTTAAAGGTTTGAGGGTCTTGAAGCAGTTTTGTCAACATAACCAATGATGTACCTTCCTTTTTGTCATTCATTTTTAGACTGCTGTGGTGTTTTATTGTCGGTAGTATGACGGGGTATCTCATATACGGTTCAGCAAAGAGCATCAAACATTTCTTCGACCGACCAGTAACAAGTATTGTTAAAATCAACTACGTCTCTCAGGTCCCATTTCCAGCTGTGACGTTCTGTAACTATAATTGGTGGCGCAAGTCCATAGTTCCAAAAGAGTTCCATGAGGCCTTAAGATCGCTGAATCCGGACAGCAATCACCATGTGAACGCAAGCTACTTGGAGGCACACAGCGTAACGGGTGCTCATATGTCTGCATTGCTACGACAGGACGGTCATCAGATCGAAGACATGCTCATGTCGTGCACGTTTAAGGGGGTGAACTGCAGTGCTGAGAACTTCACCCAAAGCATATCAGATTTTGGATTGTGTTATTCGTTTAATAACGATCCAGACAACGTTCATAATATCCATCGGTCAGGCAGCCATAATGCGTTATTCATACAGATCAACATTCAACAAGATGAGTATATCTTTGGACAGAATAACGCTGCCGGAATTAAGGTAAATTAAAATATTCAAATTATTGGTCACCTATCCACAAATTAATTCACACGGGGTTACATGGGCAGTAATTTGCTAGTTTCTATCTCAAAACATTTCAGTTCTGTTTACATTTCAGCGTTTCATGTAGGCATAGTTACGCTAGTCCCCATATAGGCCATAACGCTTCAGCCTGTCTCTATTATAAACAGAGGTTTATGCAGTGTCCAAAACTATACGGTTATATGCCTAGATATCACTGCATCTGCCCAAAACCTTGACGCTGCAGCCGATAGCCATTAGATAGGCCTAATAAATCAGTTTCTTTTGGGTACCGGTAGTTACCAATGGTGAATTGAATAACCCCTTCAAAAGCTTTCATTGGATGGACAAATAGTCCATGAGCCAGCTAATTTGTCGGTAAGGACTAATTCCTTTAGGGGCCGTTCACAATTATCAACATTTTCACAAGTGTACAAAGAGTACACTTTTTCAGACCCCCCTCCCCCCCCCCTTTAAGTGTACAAAATAAAATGTTGATTTCAAACAATAGATTTGTGTTCAAAAGTAATGCGATCAAGCAATCTACTATGAGAATGAGATGGGAGCGGCGCCGACTATAGGGACGAGGTTGGCATGCGGAAGTCTGGAACGAATTTAGCACACGTATGTACATGTACGTTGGCCGGTCGTCATGCATGTCATGGTCGTGGCTTGATGGGATTTTGTGTGTGATTGCGTGACTGCAAAACACAAAATTAAACAATGGATCCGCACAAGAAATCTCCTGTTATTTACGTGTACATGTATTTACGTTTTCATCTGACATGAATACGCAAATAGAGGTAGGCCTATCTACTACTGTATGTTTCTCAAAAAGGGCATGCTGGCCAAGTTGGCCGTTACGAGAGCGTTTTTTGAAGGAACATTGCGGCAATCTCGACAGGGCATCACGGCATTGGCCGCGGTGGCCGCGGTTAAGATCGAGGCCTACGATCTTTCTGGGCGTTGGCCGTGTATTTCGCGCCGTTTTTACAAATCGACATTTTTACTTTTTGAAAAAGCATACGCGGCGCCTTAACCCCCTCCCCCCCAGCGTACGGTTTGTACGCTCGTGAAAATGTTGATAATTGTGAACGGCCCCTTATAAGTTTAACATTTATAATATTTTAAATTATGCTGAAACGGTTCATGCGATTTTGGCCGATTTGAAATGCAAATTAAACCTCATCCAATAGAACACTGCTATGACTGTTTGATGATTGCTACCAAAAGTAGCTTTAAAAGATCCTATGTTAATACACGCAGTATAATAATTAAAGCTGACCAGCAACATAAAACAACCGTTGTACATGTTCAAGATTCACACAGAGAAAATATTTATGTTCTATTTGTGTTTTGGAACATAAAGCTAAAAGTTAATGCCATCCACGCCATTACTGCTCTATATCCATGGGCAACCCTTTCAATCTTTTGAATGATTTTTGCAGATGTTGGTGCATCCTCAAGGACAGCATCCTCTTGTGAAAGAATTAGGAATATCTATTTCTCCAGGATACGAAACATTGGTAGGATTACAGCTGAAACAGGTAGGCCCTATGTAACTGTAGAACCAAGTAATTGGGCCAGTAATTAATAAGCTCTATTAAAAAAAAGAAAATAAATTAAAAAAAAAAAGACAAAGGTGATAAAAAAGGAAGCTAAATTGTCAGGTCAAAACTACCATTCTTGTGCATTTAGAAAGTACGTTTTTTATGGGTATAGGCATAATGCCCTAAACATGAAAACTTATTATATTATGTGATAAATCCACTCAGATTAATTTATTGTGAATCTGTTGAATCTATTGAATATAATTATACATGTAGGTGGTGAATCTAGAGGCACCTTACAAGTCTAACTGCACCAAAGAGCGACTACAATACTCCACAGCGTACACTGTACCATTGTGTCAATATGAACTCATGATACGCTACATCAAGAAGCAGTGTGGGTGTAGAGATATGCGGTATCCAGGTATTAAGCCAATTGTGTTCCAATCATATACATCATTAACAATCTCAGGTATCTTTCTGGCGCTAAATCATATATTGCGTGACGTATAGACACAATATATAATCAATTCAAACTTACCTTTATACATGTAAACTAAACATTGTAGTCATAATATTTGCCCAGATTCCCACTCCAAATTTTGCTCAAGGATAACTCATCTGCAGCTACATGTATCAGAGACAGCTTTATCATTATACAGCCATATTGTTTTACTCTATTTAACCAAACCGAGGCTGGTAGGGAAAATAGTCATTGCTATTGCATACATGGAACATGACAAAGATGGCAGCAATATAGTGAAACACTCACGCTGTTTTCACACCAACCTCGGCAAGTAGCGTCTTAGTGGAACTACGTCACAGATCACCGGCATGCTTGTGACATGGCCATTTTGGTGATCACCTCCTCATAAGAAAAGTGCAACACCGCTTGACTGTTTGTCGTTACTATCACAGCAACAACTTCATTATGCGAACTTTACAATCCAATTTTACTTGGGTTTAGACAGTAAAACGTACCTATGTTGTTTTGTTTTCTTAGGACACAATCTCTCTCAAAATAGGAAAAAGTCAATTATTTACTCAATAGCCCATTTACTCAAAGGCATTCATCATTTGATCTCTTACAGGAAACGAAAGTTATTGTCCATTGTTTAAATACTACGACTGTTTGTTGCCTGCCGAGGGTAAGTATAACTATTAGTCGATATATATTGTGTTGGGTGGGCCCTAAATAGCAGTGACAGTATTCTCACCGGCTTAAGAGGGTCTCTGAAAAGTACACCATTGCTATTTGCCGGTAACGTACGTTTATTTCAACTCTCTGGTATTAAATAAATACAGGCCCTACCATAGAACTAACATGTGAAACTTTCGTCACAATAGGTACACAAACGTTAATTTGAAAGTCCGTAACTACAGTGTACTTTGATGAATTAAAATTAAGTTAATACATTGCTTTACGTTACAGTTAAATTCAACGCTGCTGACAGATCGTTCAATTGCCCGGTCCCATGCCTTTTGAATATCTATGAACCTCGTGTTTCGTTTGCTTACTGGCCAGGACAACACCGATTAGAAGAAATCATGGCGGAGACGAATCTGTCTGAAAATACCATCAGGTAAAGAACGATGCCAACAGCTATAGGCTTCCTGATGACATATTTTGGTCCCTCAAAACAACGACGGCGACTGATGATAAAGATAATGACGGCGACCGATAAAGACAACGGCGGCGACTGATAAAGACAATGACGGCGACGGATAAAGACATTGACGGCGACTGATAAAGACAACGACAGCGACTGATAAAGACAATGACGGCGACTGAAAAAGACAGCTATCGACATGGATGGTGGAAGAGGTCTATAATAGTAATGCTGGACGCATTCTGAAAAGAAATACTGTTTTAATAACAATTAGACATACAAGCCCAATGAACGTTTTTTTTAAATAAAGCTTACCAGTTTATTTTCTTGACAAAGTATCATTCACTCTTAAGAAAGAACTTAATTTGCTCAAAGACCCACACCAGACAGATTGGTGTCACTCAATAAATGACAAATAAGTGACTAATCCTTTGTTTTTTGTGTTGTGCTTTGTTACACTACAGGAAGAACATTCTCAATGTGAGAATATATTTCGAAGAAATAAGTTACACACAAATAGAAGAAGTAGCATCCTACGATTTTTCCAATTTACAAAGTAAGTAGTTTATCTTGCCATGGTATTATATCAAGCATTGTGTGATATTATTCTGTCTTAGAGAAAGATGTAATTGTTTTGTCAACAAAATTTAATTTCAAGAACCATTTTGCAGGCTTACTTATCAAGTCTGAAGAGTTTTAATTAATTTAAGTAAAATTAGTTAAAGAATTTCCCAGACATTTTGAGTCTTGCTAATAAAAAAAACCAAGTTAGAATGAATACGAAGTTTATGATTGCTGATCTAAGTATTTCACTGTTCTCGTAAAAGATAAAACGGAAAAACTCTTGATTCGAATAAAACAAATAAGCATTGTCTTACAAATAGTTTTGTCAACACCAATGTAATTTTAACTTACCTGTAAAAGGAAGGCAAAATTGGTTATGATGACGAATTCCCTTTCGAGTATTCCTCCTGTCTGAGTCTTTGAAGTGAACCAATACACATAAAACAACCAACCAGTGAAAGTTCATATTATTATTGGAACATTGTGTCGTTAACGAGAAAATAGTGAAAATAATCATCTTTTTCGTAGGCCTCAATTGATTCTGTCGCCAAATTTAGAAAAGGGAACTTTTCCTTACTTCGAACTATTTCTTCGAAGTATTTCTTATTTCCTCATAGTGACAGCATCTCAGACACAATTATTTCTCGGATAGATTTATACCATCAAGAACTTCTCAAATATGCTTTATATTAAAATTTGGCCATATTTTTTTTTTGAATTACATTAACATCCTGACTAGATCTTTCGTTTCACATTCTACAAAGCCTATTTGTTTGTTTCATACTTGATTTCTAGGCACTATAGGGGGTTACATGGGACTCCTTATTGGCGCTAGTTTCATTACTGTCTTCGAATTTCTGGACTTCATCCTGGTAACCACAGCAACCTATCTAGCCAATCACAGGTTGAATAAGCGAGACAGGTCGAAAAACAATGCTACAGGCAAGTAAAGCTAACGAGATCGATGTCAGCTATTAATATGCTATCGCGATTTGGAAATCTTTTATCCTGATTGAAACCCTATTATGAAGATACCAATAGGCTCCGCCCAATCAGTAAACCCTTGGGTGACACTGATACCTTCTGTGATAGGGACTTATCTATTTCAACTTATCTATTATGATTATTATTAATTATTATTAATTATTTATGGTAATAAAAATAATGATTACTCAAAAGCGCCTTGAGCATTGTAGCTCATATTCCCTGTTAACAACAGAGGGCGCTTTATATGTGAACCAAATACACCCCTATTCTTACAATACAAAGTATTCTTGATTCTTTATGTGTACTACGGAGCAAGTACACAAGACATACGGCTTATAATGTACCATTAGCCGCGACGCGGCACTATCACGTGATAACACTCGGGCCTCCCTGGTGGTGCCAGACTCGCGCTAAACTGTTTCGAGTGGGAGATATTTTTTTATCTTGATTGCAACCCTATTCTCTCAATGAGTATACCCAGATGTGATGAGAATACCAAAAGGCCCCGATCGGAAACCCTTGGGTGACTACGATAGCTTCTGTGCAAGTAGACGAGGAAAGATCATCAACGATACAGCTCTTATTATCTTTATCTAATGTCATTTTGGAATGATGTGATCAAGGACATTTTAATTATATCAGTAATTCATGATACAAATTGGTTTTTGTTTGGTTTGAACGTCCAGAAAATTAGTGTTATAAGCTTCGTCTAACAGTATTTAAAGGGACAATATCGTCACAATCAACAGGGCATGGAATCGGAGGGCTAGTTTTAGATTAACTCAGTGACTGAGTATAATACCCCTCGTGATGAGCTCATATTACCGTTGCTACTGCATAAAATGAACCAGTAATTTTCAGTCACTGTGTTCAGCTTAAACTAGGACACCGATTCCATATGCCCTTGAAACTCTGCTCTGATCATGACGATATTGTCCCGTTAAGTGCCACAGTATTTTCTGAATGGACTCATCAAGTAATTTCGGTTCAAACAATGTTGCTCACGATTATTTTGTGAATAATGTCATTTTAAAATAAGCCTAGCATTTGTTTTCCTAAAATAGCTATATACAGGGTGTCTTAAAAAAAAGGAAACCGAGATTAATCTGTTTATTTCTCAGATACTGCTCAATTTTGTTTAAAATGGTAACCACCATCTATTACTTAATGATGTCCTCTTTCTTATGACACCAAGAAATCCATGCTACCATCACGGATGACTGAGCACAAAGTTGTCAGAAATGGCTTTGCACCACATGCACCACAGGTCTATTCGCACAGTGTTCAGCATGTCTAAAAATAAGAACAAAGACCAGTACGTAAAGACCAAAATCATTTTTTCAATGATTAAACAGTTGGAGGCTTATCCCTGTCCCAACCTAACCCCAGTGTCCTTCAACATTCCCCCCATTTCTTTCAACGCAAACTTCTGCCCTGGTTCTCATTGCTCTGACCGCATTCCTGATTACGTCTCTCTGTCCTCTTAAGGTCTCAACTGCAGCCACGATTCTGGCCCGTAGGTCATTGATGTCTCTGGGCGGTGACGTGTAAACTTTGTCCTTAAGATGCCCCCACAAAAAGAAGTCACAGGGCGTGAGGTCCGGGGACCTTGGTGGCCACTCAATCTCATGGTTCAAAGCAATTACTCTCATGTTAAAAAGGTGCCTTAGTCTGTTCCTAACGATAATCCGCCGATGAGGTGGAGCTCCATCATGGGCCCACCATAATCGCCGGAACACCCCGCCTTCTTGTTGCTCGAAGTGTTCCTGTAACTGTGGAACGATTTCGTTGTCAATCATCTCAAGGTACCGTTCCCCATTAAGATTGCCATCAAAGAAACAGGGTCCGATGAGTGTGCCATTTCCACAGAGGCCTATCCAAAGAGAAATCTTCTCCCTACTCATGTTGACGTCGAAATTGAAGGGAGGCGGGTTATGTATCGGTGCGTATTCACGGACATTCTGGTTATTGACTCTGCCGTTCATAAAAAACGCTGCTTCATCCCCCATCACAAGGTGCTCCAAGAATCTGGGCTGTTGGTCAAGTAACCACTGGCAAAATCTTAGTCGTCTGGGTAGATCCGCATCAAGGAGTTCGTGACGCCTTTGCATTCTGTACGGGTACTATTGGATGTCCAGTAGCACAATCTTGTGGAATGATGAAGGTGAGATTGCTAACCCGTTCCTCCTGACAGAAACATGAGGGTCTCTTTGCAGCAACTCACGGACTGCCCTGATGTTCTCATTCGATCGGGCCGTTCTTCGTCGACCAGAACGACCCTTGTTGAGGTTCAAACTTGTACCCTCCCTACGGTACTTCCTAATGTTCTTCCAAATTGTTGACTTTGCGGGAACAGCACGGTCTGGAAATCACTCTGCGAATTCATCAGCGACTTGCTGAAGGCTTCCAGTTCTCATCCACTCAGTCACAACAAAAACACGCTGCTCTGTTGTGAGTTGCATCTTGCAAGGTTTTAGGTTTTCTGAGCAAGTGGACCGCTTTTGAGACTTTTAAAGGGGTATGATAAAATTGGCATGCGAGCCAACATTGCGTAATTTAGGGCCACAAAAGCCCTGCACTGGGCAGTCTTGGTTTAACACCAAAACATCCATGTGGTGCAAAGCCATTTCTGACATGGTCCGTTGCACAACTTTGTGCTCAGTCATCCGTGATGGTAGCATGGATTTCTTGGTGTCATAAGAAAGAGGACATCATTAAGTAATAGATGGTGGTTACCGTTTTAAACAAAATTGAGCAGTATCTGAGAAATAAACAGATTAATCTCGGTTTCCTTTTTTTTAAGACACCCTGTATTTCGATGAATTACCGGTAAAATAGCGAAAAACATGGGTGATACATTATAAATGCAAATATGAATATTTAAGATCGTCTGTTTAAATTAATAGAAGGGGATAGCCTGATTTCATTATAGAGTTTGTTCCAAAATACTACACTAGCTTATAGAGGCTGTATTTAAGTAAGTATTTTTCTTTTACTAGAAGAATTGATGAAGATGAAGAGAAGACGCAATGAATGCAATTTAAATATTTGTATGGTGGAATACGACAACACACGCTGCCATATTGCTTTTGGGATGAAGGCTTTGCATGCGTTAAATTCTGGCAAATGTTGTCTATGTGATTCATACAATTTGCAAAAGCTCGCTTTTAATTAATATGTTGCTCCAACCATATATTAATAATGCTCCTCTGCGTCAACTAATTCCTCATATTATCAACACTGTAAATTTAGGAGTGGAAAACCACAGTGGCGTAGCTAGGATTTTTTCCTGTGGGCAGAGACAAGCACAATTTCCGACTTTACGCAAATTAAAATTACAACCACAATGTCACGTTAATGCTGCAGTGTTGCTCATTTATTTTGGCGTGATTTTTGTATGGTTTATGACTTCATGTTCATTTTCAAAATCTCCAAAAGAGTGTGAAATTGCGAAATTTATGTCAAAAGCGGGCCAGGAGGTCATCAGCCATGGTTGGAGCAACCGGCAGTTGAGTAGGCCTAGCTTAATTCTGTCGGATAAATTATCAGTTGGATTTATGGGCTGTCGGAATAATCAGAAATACTTAAGTAATATATTTATTTGTTGTCCTTGCTTATTTTGTTGTTTTCTCCTAATTTCCGAAATATTGTTAAAAAATCCAGCCGGGAGGGGCAGCTGTCTTATTTATTTATTTATTTATTTTTGTTGCTATGAAAGTATGTCCAATTCTGCTGTGCTGTGTTTTAGACGACTTTTTCACATGGAGTAGGAACGTTTGCCCAATTTGTGAGTCCTGTCTTAGCCACCATACTTTGTGTATGAGAAATTTGGTCTGGCTCCAATAAACGCGTATCACGTATTTCAGATTACCAAAAAGGGGGGGGGGGGGAAACGCGTCTCTACACATTTTGATGACGCCCTATGACCAGAAACCAGATTCTTTTTTTTTTTTTTTTTTTGGGGGGGGGGGCCTCAGCGCGTAACTATAGAAACACACGGCTCTTACGAATGATGGAGACAACGTATGATCAGATGTGACATTTGATTTATTTCCCTTGTGATGGAAAACCATCGGCCAGTCTTGGGAAATTAAACTGACTGCGTAATGCATTTCGTATAGTCGTAGTCAAGGTTTGGTGTAGCATTGGTAATTAAAAATAACCAAATGGTCAAATTTTGATGTGAAACTAAAACCAGAAGTCAATTGTCAATTGTATCATCAGACATGCAAGAAGTTTCGTGACTGAAAACTCAGTGTCAACATAATTGAAATGTTTGTGATATTCCATCTCAGGGTGTAAGATATTGTCTAATAATGTCTAATGGTTATTAAAGGTCCTGTGAAGAGTGTATTTACCAAACTTTATTTTTTGGTGCTGTTATATTGATTGGTATGAATTAAAAACAATTTTAAATGTTTTTTTTTGTGTCGAGTGGATTATTAATTGTTTATCCAATAATCAAAAATTGACCCCCGAATTTTCGAAGTTTTAACGAAACGTTCGTGACGTACACAAAGGCAGAGAATTTTACACTCGCGGAGCTAGGCGGTATGGTTTGGTGCCAGACTTTGATCGGATAACAGTCTAATAATTATAGAGGGTCGAGTTGTCCCCGTCACGGTACAATGCACGCTTAGCGTTGTCATGCACGCACGACGCATTTTAGGCCAGAAGCACGGGAGAATTACTCTACGAAAAGCTAGCAGTAACACGCGAAAAACATGTCCGAAAGAGAGGAGAGTTATCCGTGAAACGCAGCGCAAGCCCCCATCATGCGGTCGGAACACACACCGAAGGCAATGCTAACATTACGGTGTTATTTTATGAAATAACAGAAACAGTTGAGTCAAAGTTCTGATCATTTAAAAAAACTCAAAACAAGCGCAGGCATAATGAGAAAGGTTTAATGTTTTTATGTTTGTCTTGCCAGGATATAAAATCAGACACGATGTTTTTATTAATGCGGAAAATCACGGCATGTTTTCATGCCGTGAACACTGAAACGGTGAGCATGGTGTGAACATGTCGTTTTGCACGGAAGTGGACTGGGTTATGCATGGGAGTATTACTAAATGGCCACTTACCCTGAGTCTTTCTCGCTTTAAAAAAACACACCTCTCTTCTTCGTTGGAGCCTTCACAGCCTTCTTACTTAGCGGGAATATCGTTGAAATTGCATCTGGTAGCAGCATGGCCTTATAAGCCATACCGAGCTGGCTGTGAAGGCCTCGTTCAAAGCATGTCAGCCCGAAGTGTGCACTACATTTCTCTAGCAACACTCTGCATGCAGTGGTGCGCTGTATACGACGCATACTTGGGCAAGTGCTGTGGATCGCGGATCGGGAATTGCCTCAGTGTACGTCACAAATTTTATGTTAATGAGGGGCATGGGCGTGTCGAAAAGCACCCCCTAAATTTAAAAATTAATATTTGTATGGTATAAACGTAACGGGAAAAATTTACAAATGACAAATATATGTTCCAGTAGGCATACTTTATTTTATACAATGAAAAAAAAACCTATTTCATAGGACCTTTAAATGTGTTGAACACAGAAGATGCACAGCTCATGTGTACACATTTTCATGACGTCATGTGACTATGTAAAATGGTATAGAAACAGGCAACAGTAATGACATTTTAAGCCCTGTTCCCAAGATTCGTCACAAAAATTACTAAGTTAAGTTTTTGGACATTACCTTATATAATACAAATGGGACACTGGGTCAAGAGGTCACCATGGGGCTAAGACATCCCCCATCAGGTACCCCAGCTGTTGCGCCAGTCTGAGTGGAACAAGACGAGGGTGTGACGAGGGTGTGATCTGCTCAGGGCAAAACCTCATTAAGATCGAAAGGATTGAAGTAAATTCTGTCACACCTCATTATTCACCATTAGAGTTTATTAAACCTGGCAATGAACATATGCTTCCACAGGCTATTATTCAAATACACTCAAACCATCCATTCAATCAAACAAATCAATCGACACAGAGCAAAATCATCGTGTTGCCCATCAAAGCCTATGTTAGTTAAACACAATAACCCATCAGTCTCTGGGGATCTTTTTGGAAAACCATATCCTGAAGTAATAAGTCTTTAGGTCCGATTTTTTTAATTAAACCACTAGCCAATAGGCCTATTATTGTGACATTGAAAGATCTGATCTATTTTATTTGAGTCAACAGTGCAGTGATGCACTTAAGTGTTAAATCGAGCATACACCTTATGGGGTGTCGTGGCCGAGCGGTCTAGCTTACCGGATTCAAGTTCTGGTGTTAGCAACATAATGTGGGTTCGAATCACTTGTGTCCTTGAGCAAGACACTTAATTATAATTGCTTCTCTCCACCCAGGGGTTAAATGGGTACCTGTGAAGGCAGAGTTGGTTTGCTCTATATGCGCTAGAAATGGCAGCACTTGAGCTGTATACTCCCCAGAGAGCTGAGATGGTTTCAGGAATGATTTATGAGCCTTATGAGCCTTATGAGCAGGGATAATAATATAATGCGCCTTGAGCACCACTTAGTTGGTGGATACGTGCGCTATATAAATCCACACATTATTATTATTATTATTATTATTATAAAATATATGTTATAATAGAGTGATAATTAATATGTATAGAAACCAACAGTTCGTTTTTAACGGCTGGTGATCCATATTAGATTTTAATTTGTCTATTACTTATTGTCTGTTACTTATAATAATATCCTTTTAAAAGATATCCTCGAAATTGACAACTATGTCAGATTTTTCCAGATGTACTTATTTGTAAACATAACCATCTTACAGCCTCTCTGAAATAAGACTATTGAAATACCGTCTTATCAACGGAAACTAGTGATGCAGGACATATCTTGCGCGTTTTGTTCCTAGTTTCAATCGGTAAGAGTGATGTTCAACCTAAGACTTGAAGATATTAAGGAAAGATCAGGTGTGTTAGATAGTTAATCACCCATAGCATTCGAGTAACTACCATTGGTATATTTGTACACTTCCTTTAATGGCGAGTGACACATATCGTCTTTTTAATAAGCGAAGCTGTCATTCGCCGACAATATCAAATTAGGGCAATATAATGGAAACCCACTGACGATAGTCCATTATAAGGACGCAAATAACATCCAGAAAGTGATTAAGTGCCGGAAAAATTAATTTCGCCTGAACTGCATTTACAGATAATTATTCTTTTGTAAAACCAATATAATGTACTTAAATTTGCCCATGATTGGGACACCAGGATGGGTAAGATTAAGGATTATTGTTAAATCCACATATGCGGAGTCAGATTGTTTGGATAAGGTAGACGTGACTTTAAAGCAAAGACACGCAACTGTGACTTCATTTACACATTGAGCATAACAGTCTACTGGGTCGTATGGCATATAATATTCAGAAAGTGATTAAGTACCTGAAAAATTTATTTCGCCTGAACTGTATTTACAGATAATTATGCTTTTGTAAGACCATTATCATGTAGGCCTACTTAAATTTGACCATGAGTGGACACCAGGATGGGTAAGATTAAGGATTGTTGTAAAATCCATATCTATGGAGTCAAACTGTTTGGATAAGGTAGACGCGACCTCAAAGCAATGACACACAACTGTGACTCCATTTACACATCGGGCATAGCAGTCTACTGAGCCGTATGGCATGATCCAAACGGTAACAAGAAATAATACGAGATTGACATGGCAAGAATCAGTGATTCCTCATTTATAGCTAGGGAAGAAATTGGAGAAAAAATTCCGAAGGCTGAAAATGTTTCTGGAAAGGATGAATGCACTGTTTTTGAGGAACAGTTTAAGAAGTTTGGAGACGCCACGACATTCCACGGTGTTAAATATGCTACAGATTATAAACTCAATCGCTTCAGAAGGTAAGTTTATTCATTTCTATACCTTTAACCCAATCAGCTATTTTTGTGTTTATATATATACAGGCCCTTATTAATGACTTTGAATTCACAATGCAAATCAATAGAAATTGTCACTTTATTTCACCCCATACAAATCTGAATTCATATGATATTGAAATAATTATGTTTGCTAGTAAATCGAAGATGATAAGAGGCTTGTTTTGTTTTTCTTATATACGCAATTTTTTTTTTTTTTTTTAAATATAAATGTTTTTAAGACTCATCAGATCGGGTCACATTACTGATGTGCAACTTGATCAGTGATAATCTCTGTTCTTCATGGGCGGTGATTCCATGGGATTGTCGGCTTAGGTCTGATTGGGGTTCGAACCCCAAAGACGAGTACTGCTACGCTGTTAGGTTATTTAAAAATGTGCTTGTGTTTTTTCTGAAATGAGAACACTTTAGACGGAATATTTTCTATGGATGATTAGTACCTTTGACAACTTAACATTGCGTAGAAATATTTAGTGTACCACACTAAATAGAGTCAGAATGTAGGCTATAGGTCAACAGCATAAAGTGTAAATACACAATTTTTTGTTGGAAAATAACGTTTTGTGGCTGATGCAATTAATAGATTGTGGGAGTATGACCCAAGATCGATGTCTTTTTAAAGGTTTGAGGGCACTGAAGCAGTTTTGTCAACATAAGAATGATATACCTTCCCTTTTCTTTGTGATTCATTTTTAGACTGCTGTGGTGTTTTATCGTCGGTGGTATGACGGGATATCTCATATACGGTTCAGCAGAGAGCATCAAACATTTCTTCGACCGACCAGTAACAAGTATTGTGAAAGTCGACTACGTCCCTCAGGTCCCCTTTCCAGCTGTGACGTTCTGTAATTATAACTGGTGGCGCAAGTCCATAGTTCCAAAAGAGTTCCATGAGGCCATAAGATCGCTGAATCCGGACAACAATAATCCTGTGAACGCAAGCTACTTGGAGGCACACGAAGTGTATAATATGTCTGCATTGCTACGGCGGGACGGTCATCAGATCGAAGACATGCTCAAGTCGTGCACGTTTAAGGGGGTGAACTGCACTGCAAAGAATTTCACCCAAAGTATATCAGATTTTGGATTGTGTTATTCGTTTAATAACGATCCGAACAACGTTTATAATATCCACCAGTCAGGCAGCCATAATGCGTTATTCATGCAGATCAACATTCAACAAGATGAGTATATCTCTGGACAGAATAACGCTGCAGGAATTAAGGTATGATATTCAAATTCTTTGTCACATGTCGCCCAAATAATTCACACAGCCCTGATGGGCGTTGCTAGTTTCTGTCCCAAAACCCTTTCGCTTCCATTTACAATTCAGCGTGAGTATGCATAATATTATGTTATTCTTCTAGGAATGTCTGTACATTCAAACCGTTACTGTTCCATGGACAACAGCGGCTTTCAATATTTTGAGTGATTTTTGCTTGCAGATGTTGATGCATCCTCAAGGACAGCATCCTCTTGTTAAAGAATTAGGGATATCTATTTCTCCAGGATACGAAACATTGGTAGGATTACAGCTGAAACAGGTAGGCCCTATGTAACTTTAGAACTAAGTAATTGGGTCAGTGATTAATACAATAAGCTCTATTAAAAAAACAAGCATCGGCAATAATACAAAAGAAGAAGAACCCTTCTCTCCCCCCCCCCAACAAAAAAAACAAGCAAAAACAAAAACAAAAACAGTCTTAAAGATATATCGCCCGTGTTTGGCTAAGACGACCCGGGTACCGCCTTTTATTAATTTGAGTTTTTAAGATGGTATAAAACCTTGACGGATTTTTCGTTCAGTGTCTGAAATTAAAGCTTATAACTTCCCTAACCCCAGAGAAATTAGCAATTCAACATCTAAATCTATTTTTGTACCATCAAGTTGGCCCAAACACGGGCGATACATCTTTAAGACAAGGGTGATTAAGTGGTTGAGGTCTAGTCTCCAAAAAGAAAGCTTGTCCAGTGGAGAACACCATTCTTGTGATTTTAGAAAGTACCGGTACAGGTTTTGGATATAGGCATATGCCCTAAACTTATTACATTATGTGAAAAGCCACTCAGATTAATTTATCGTGAAACTGTTGAATTTGTTGAATATAATTATACATGTAGGTGGTGAATCTGGAGGCACCTTACAAGTCTAACTGCACCAAAGAGCGACTTCAACACTCAAATTCTTACACTGTACCATTGTGTCAATATGAACACGTGATACGCTACATCAAGAAGCAGTGTGGGTGTAGAGATATGCGGTATCCAGGTATTCATCCTATTCTATTCAAACCATTATATCACTGAGTTTTAAACATTTTCATCTGGTCAGTCCTTCAAATCCAATGTTCATCATCTGATTAATCCGCCAGCTGCTCAGAATATGCCTAATGAACTTTAGCTTGGGCATCCCTCATGGTTGTTGTTCTATTGGGCAGTGTTTAAAAAAAGAGTATAGTATAGTATTTATTACAGTATAGTGACACACTCACGCCAAATTCACACCTACACTATTAGTTAAACCCAGTATCACCTTAGAACTCATGCACCAAGTAACATCAGCGGCGTAGCCAGGACTTTTTCTGTGGGGGCGTGGGCACAGGGGGAATTGCTTTTCAGTGGGGGCACAGGGGGAATTGCTTTTCAGTGGGAGGGGGAAGGGGTATGGGTTTTCCCTTTTCTTTTTTGGGGGGCACTATCGGGTTTTTTCGTGGGGGAACCTGGGGGCACTGGAAATTTGTGGGGGGGGGGCACCAGCCCCCGTGGCTACGCCCAGGTGGACTTTCACCTTCGTGTATTATGACGACGGCGTCCATATTTGGGCTAACCTAACCTGAATCTACTGTCCGTAACATCTTGGATGATCATGCTCCGCAAAAAACTCGAACTGTTAAACTACAATCTGAATCCCCCTGGTTCAATGATGATATCCGTGCTGCAAGGAAAATCCGCCGTCAACTTGAGCGAAGATGGTGTGACAATGGGAAACTTGGAGTACATCGGCAAGAATACTGTAACCAACGTGATATTGTGAAGAACATGATTATCCAGGCAAAAATAACTCACTACTCATCTCTTGTGGAAGATAGCTCTGGTGATCAGAAAAAACTCTTTAACATTGTTGAAAAGCTGCTTCATAAACCCAAAGCTCCAGTGCTTCCATCTACACACTCCGATCAGGACCTCGCAAATGCTTTTTCAAACTTTTTTATCACAAAAATTGAGAATATCCGTCGTTCTTTTCCCTCAGTACCTGCCATTCTATCACAAACACCATCACGCAAGGATCCACAATGTAGACTGTCCATGTTTGAGCCTACTAGTGTTACGGAGATCAAGAAACTCATCATGAAATCGCCATCAAAATCATGTAAACTTGATCCAGTCCCAACTTCGCTAATAAAACAAAATATTGATGTGTTTGCTAAGTATATCACAATTATTGTAAACAGATCTCTTTCTTCCGGTTGTTTCCCTAATAGCCAGAAGGTTGCTCATGTTAAACCACTCCTAAAGAAACCCAATTTGGACAAGGAAGTTTTCAAAAATTACCGACCAGTAGCGAATTTAAAGTACCTTGGAAAAACAATCGAGCGAGTTGTTTCATCACGGATCTCTGACCATGTTCGTGCTAATAACCTGTCGGACACATTTCAGTCAGCCTACAAACCATTTCATGGAACGGAAACTGCTCTTCTTCGCGTCAACAATGACATTTTATCTGCCATGGATGAGGGGAAAATCACTGCATTAGTTTTGTTAGACTTAAGCGCCGCTTTTGACACGGTCGATCATAAAATCCTTCTCTCCCGCCTTCAATATCATCTTGGAATACATGACACAGCCCTGGATTGGTGTAAGTCCTACCTTTTAAATAGGTCTCAGCATGTTTGTATTGGTAACGCTATCTCCGAGCCTGTTATTCTTGACTATTCTGTACCCCAAGGCTCTATGCTCGGCCCACAGTGGTTTACTGTTTATACCTTTCCAGTTCGTGATATCATTTTGAAGTATAATTTAAATTACCATGTTTACGCTGATGACACGCAGCTTTACATTACTTTTAAATCTTCTCAAGAACCTGCTGATTCCTGCATTAAAACACTGGAGAAATGTATTCAAGAGATTCGAAGTTGGATGAGACAAAACTTCCTGAAATTGAACGATGAAAAAACAGAATTTGTTCTATTTGGATCACGTCAGCAATTGTCTAAAGTTTCTCTTCCATTTATTACAATTGGTGACTCGCAGATAACCCCCTCATTACATGCACGTAATTTGGGTGTTATATTCGACTCGACAATGACTTTAAAACCACATATCTCCAACATTGTTCGCATATCATCATTTCATATCAGAAATATAAGCCGAATTAGGAAATACTTGAATAAAAGTGCTGCTGAACAAATTATACATGCGTTTGTCACATCACGGCTCGATAACGGGAATGCTCTCCTTTACGGTATCCCGCAGAATCAAATATCTCGTCTTCAGCACATACAAAACACAGCAGCTCGTGTTGTGACTTTGTCCAGAAAGTCATGCCATATCACGCCAATCTTGAAAGAACTGCACTGGCTTCCTGTTTCACAGAGAATTGTTTTTAAACTTATGCTAATTGTTCACAAATCTTTTAATAACATTGCTCCAATTTATATTTCTGAACTGCTTAAAGTCTACACTCCATCACGCAATTTGCGCTCCAGCAACATGTCACTCCTAAAGGAACCAACTTCAAAACGGAACTGGGGTGATAGGTCGTTTTCTGTCGCAGCTCCGAGACTCTGGAATCATCTTCCAACTAAACTCAAATCTTGTCATAGTATAACCAGATTTAAGTCGATGCTTAAAACTCATCTTATGTCACAACTCTTCAAAGATGATGTATATTTGTAATTGCATTGTAGGTACATGTATCTCGGTACATATTTTTTTCCCCTATGCTATCATTGTATATTGTTTGTATTCATGTTTTTCTTTGTTTCCGCGCCTTGAGCGCCCAGCAGGGTGGATATGTGCGCGCTAAAAATCTTTATTATTATTATTATTATAACCTACACCTTGTGGCATGGCAATTTGGGTGATTAATTACCTCACCATAAGAAAAGTGCCGCACCGCTTGACTGTTTATCGTTACTACAAATATCACAGCAACAACTTCATCATCAGTAAACATAAAGTGCGAAATTTACAATCCAATTTTACTTTGGGTTTAGACAATAAAACGTGTGTTGTTTTGTTTTCTTAGGACACAATCTCTCTCAAAATGGGGACAGGTCAATTATAAATATTTACTCAATAGCCCCACTTTAAGAAGGTACTTATCATTTGACCTCTTACAGGAAACGAAAGAGAGTGTCCATTGACTAAATACTACGGCTGTTTATTGCCTGCCGAGGGTAAGTACTTAATTTAGTCCATTATATTGTGGTGGGTGGGCCCTAATACCAGTAGACTGAAAGGCACAACATATGCATTAATTGGTACAACATTGTACCGGTAACGTATTGTACCGGTAATCTACTATATAACAAATTTTCCATTTCACATGTAAAACTTACAACATAATACACAAGCGTTTATTTGAAAGTTCATGATTACTTTGATGAATTAAAATAAAGTTAATCTTGTTTTTAGGCGCAATCAGCATATTGGATTTCGGATAAATGATACGCAAATAATAAGCAAACATTTATTTTACTTTACAGTTAATTTCACTATTGCTGACAAATCCTTCAACTGCTGGGTACCATGCAATTTGAGTATCTATGAGCCTCGTGTTTCGTTTGCTTACTGGCCAGGACAACACCGATTAGAAGAAATCATGGCGGAGACGAATATGTCTGAAAATACCATCAGGTAAACAACGATTCCAACAGCTAGGTTCCATGACGACATATTTTAGCCCCTCAAAACAACGACGGCGACTGATGATAAAGACAATGATGGCGACCGATAAAGACAACGACGACGACCGATAAAGACAACGACGACGACTGATAAAGGCAACGACGACGACTGATAAAGATAATGACGGCGACTGATGATAAAGACAACGACGACGACTGATAAAGATAATGACGGCGACTGATAAAGACAATGACTGCGACTGATGATACAACGACGACGACTGATAAAGATAATGACGGCGACTGATAAAGACAATGACTGCGACTGATGATAAAGACAACGACGACGACTGATAAAGATAATGACGACTGATAAAGACATTGACGACGACTGATAAAGATAATGACGACGACTGATAAAGACATTGACGACGACTGATACAGAGAACAACAAACAAAAGTTTTACACTGGAATTAACAAAGTCGCAGTTTCTTCGGGTTTGTCTCTCTGGATCTCGTTAGAGACATAAGTTACTTAAAGACCCCACACCAGACAAATTGGTGTCACTCAATAAATGACCAATAAGTGACTAATCCTTTGTTTTTTGTCTTGTGCTTTATTACACTACAGGAAGAACATTCTCAATGTGAGAATATATTTCGAAGAAATAAGCTACACACAAACAGAAGAAGTAGCATCCTTCGATTTTTCTAATTTAGAAAGTAAGTAGTTTGCCTCTTTTACAAAAAAGCGTTCACTGCAAAAGTTGAAATGTATTCAACAGTTTCTATTAAGAAGATTGATCAGGTGACAACACAAGTTAATTGAGTATTTAGCCTGAAAGAATCAATATATCGAGCATCAGCCCTGATCGTCTCGGATGCGCCGGACTCTGCATGTGAGGATCATCTCGCCGCCGAGACCCTGCGCGGCGCAGGAAATCGGAGCGGGAGACTTCGGTGGCTTAAGAAACTGAAGATCCTTCGTCCGGTCGCCAGTCGCCGATGAAGTTCGATGTCGTCTCGATGAGGCAGCCGTGTTTCGCCACGATTTCGATGTGTCTCGACGATGTTAAACGATGGCGAGCCGTCAGTCGATGCCGTTCCCGAGTGAGTGCGGATGACGGCCGGAGGACCTCTTCCAGGCCTGTGGTAAAAGGGTGTTCTCCTTCTGGACTGATGGAGCTTGTTTCAGCCTCGATGCACGCACCCTGTCTGAGCCTGCTCTGTCCGGCTTGTTCCGTGGGAAGTCCCTGAGTTCCGAGTTGGCCAGCCACGCCGGATACCTAAGTTAGCGTTGAGACAGCCAGGAGACCGCCTGAGACAGCAGAGCGGCCAGATCTTCCAAGCTGTGCCGATCTGTTGCGGATTAGAACCGGATGCTTTGCAGGCAGGAACCATCACGCCAGGCGGCCGTGGTTGACCGACGATGCGATGGTGAGCTCAGCGCGGTTTTCAGACGCCGTGGTGAGCCGTCTGCGCCAGTCGCGAAGCCTTCGTTTCCTACTGCGAACCTGATGCCTGCGGCCGTTCCAGCCTTGAATGCAGAAAACTGAGCAGCCACAGCCGTGTTGAGGTCGGCCACAGCCCTGAGCCACAGAGGCCGAACTTCTTCCAGTCCGAACAAGAAACAGTGACCGGGGATCTGGAAACTTCATCCGTCTGCTCGGTCTCACCTGTCTTTAGCCGAATGAACCTCTGACCTTGCCCGCTCTGAGTGATGCATCAAGAGATTCAGAGTTCGATGGCGAGCCACAGTGAGTATCAGACACATAGGAGACAACATCAAAACTAACCAAGATGTCGATGGTTAGTTTTGATGTTGTCTCCCTACTAACATGTGTCTATTCACTAATGTCCCAACTCCTGGTGAAGGACAGACTCGTACAAGATCTTTCTCTTGATGATCGCACATCACTCACCCCGGACCAAATTCAAGTTGTTTTCAGTTTCAGGGCAAGTTCTACGAGCAGACAGTTGGGACCTCCATGGGATCTCCTTTATCCCCTGGTCCTTGTTGACATTTTCATGGGAAGAGTTTGAAAATCCTTCCCTCAAACACCGCTGACCTCCAACCCAAGCTGTGGTCTGTGGTTTGGCCACACGGCAGAGACATACCCAGGATTTTCTACAACATCTAAAACCAGCAACACCCGAGCATCAAGTTCACCATGGAAACGGAAGAAGATGACAAGATCGCGTTCCTTGATGTTGGGATTTAAAACGCAGACGGCTCCTCACATACACCACAACGTCTACAGAAAGCCCACGGTCACACAGACCCGAACCAGCGCTCCTTCCATCATCCAAGCATCAAGTCATCGGTCAACCTGCACGCTCGTACAACGCGCCTACAACATTTGTGACAAGGACAGCTCTTCCTCAAGGAACTACAGCACATCCGAACTACCTCAAACGCAACGGTTACAATCCTAACAAGATCAGCACAGCGAAGCCGGTTCCAACCCAAAGCAAGGCAGTAAGTGATCTAACCTCTGCTTTGCCCCTCCTCCTTATCTAGGTTCGACGTCTCACAAACTACAACGCATCCTCCGGACAAGCAGGCATCGATGTGTTCCACTCAGCCCCCAGCAAACCTGGGAAGGACTTCTACATACCCACAAGGACAAACCGGACCCAAACAACAGAGCGGGAGTCTACCGGATCCCTGTGAGTGCGGTAAGGTGTACATCGGGGAAACAAAACGCAACCTCCCCATCAGATTGAAGGAACACCGAGCACACGGCCGCAGAGGAGATTGAGAAGTCCGCCATCGTCAAGCACTCGCACATCAAGGACCACCAAATCGACTGGCAGGCAGCCCAACTCATCACACCCATCGACGCATGGCACCCCAGACGCATCAGAGAGGCCATCGAGATCGTCAAAACACGACACTGTGCCACAGGACATCGGTTTCTTCATCAGCGACATTTATGGACCCATACTACAGACTGAAAGGATCTTTCTATATCCAAAGTCCATAACCAACCCCAGACTGAGGAGTTACACACTCCTTCTCCTCACACCTAGGGGATCCTAGTCCCATAGTCTCACAGTGCTTCGCCCGCCTGCGCCCCTCAACGAACTAATCTCCAGCAGGGGATGATCCTCCAGCAGGATGATCCTCCAGCAGCCTACTTTCAAGAGTCCGGCATTCTCTTGAGGACGATCAGAGCATACTGATCGAAACGTCGAGTTGTACCCCCAGTTCTTTTCAGAACTAATTACTACTCAATTGAGATTCTTACATGGTGTCACCGCAATTAGTCTTACTTATCATTCTCACCATGCAAAGCTACAAGTTTTAGCTCTCTTATTCTGATACTGATAAATAATCCAAGAATGACTGTATTTTAAGTATTATGCGGGAGATGTACATATACATGGTGACATGCATAGCCAGGTGCTGATGTGCGCCATTGAGTGGTGGTTATAGGGAACTTGACCTATTACAACAACCAATAAGCATTATATCACTTACATTGATACCATCACAACTTTATATTTGGCCATTGCTTAGAGCCTATATTAAATTATTTTGAATTACTTTTTCTTTAAACATCCTGACTAGATCTTTCGTTTCACATTCTACAAAGTCTATTTGTTTGTTTCATACTTGATTTCTAGGCACTATAGGGGGTTACATGGGACTCCTTATTGGCGCTAGTTTAATTTCTGTCTTCGAATTTCTGGACTTCATCACGGTAGCCACAACAACTTATCTATCCAACAGATTGAAAAAGAAAGACAGGTTGAAAAACAATGTTACAGGCAAGTAAAGCTAACGAGATCGATGTGATTGGGACCATTCTCTCAATGAGGATACCAATAGCCCCAATCAGCAATAACACCTTTGGTTACACCGATACACACGGTAAACCCCTACTCTTGCGATACAAAGTGTTTTTGATTATTTATGTGCACTACGGAGGTAGTACACGGGACATACTACGTACCATATCCGAAGGACGCGGCACTGTCGGTATTTCACTCAGGCCTCCCTGATGGCGCCAGACTCACGATGAACTATCTCGATTGGGAGATACTTTTATCTTGATTGAAACCCTATTCTCCCAATGAGGATACCCAGGATATCAAAAGGCCCCGATCGGGAAACCATTGGGTGACGACGACACCTTCTGCACAAGTAGACGAGAAAAGATCATCAATGATACATCTTTGTCGCTGTTGTCTGGATTAATATAAAGTATTCATTCACATGTTAAGATGGTTTTCATATTCGCCAATATAGTCGCTACTTAATTAGGGACTTTGTAATAATCCAAGTAAATGAGTCAGTTAATGAGGTTAAAGAGAAGAATATCAATGTCGTTCACTTAATTTTGTGAGTGTACTTTCATATTTGTTGGTACTATGTCATCGTGTTTTTAGAAAGGAATGGAAATTCTTTAAATTAGATATTTCACAAATTAATTGTCGGTAGTTTGGCTTAAAAGAAATTAAGTTCCCAAATTTACCCACCATCATTGAATTTCAGGACATAGCCTAATTATTGTCAAACCATGATGAGGCCTACTTTGAGAAATGTATTATTTTGTCTTTCCTGTCGCAATGGATGTGTATATCTTTGTGATTTTTACCCATGAAATTAATCAATAAAAGTAAATGATAAATAAAATAAAAACAAAAAGATGTTTAATAAAAGTCAAAGTACATTTTTTATAAATTGTCAATAGAAATATCCAGGGGTGGTGCCCACTACACAATAGGGTGCTTGACTATACAAGCTAGAACACGTTATATTGATTCCAGCGAACATTTGCCGTACAATTGGGTGTACTCCAAAAGTAATAGATTTCTGGTATAGCATGAAATAAATATTATGTTTATTCACCATTTCTTTGTTGTTTTAGTTTTACCACGTTAATCTGATAAATACTATGTATTAAACTATTGTATATTGTATATTATGGTTGACGCATACCAGCAACAAAACAAAAATTGATTACCATAAAGAAAATATGTAATTTAAATCAATAGAATGGTAATATTGCACAAACAGGAATGACTGAGGTTATTGTAAACGTGACAGATGTTTTAAATACATGCATGGATAGCTTCGTGTAGTCACGTTACCAATGGACAACCTCGTCTCCAAGGTTTTCGGGCCGTATCAGGATTTGTAGATCCCTCAGCTACCTCGTCTGGGAATTAGACTATGATTAGACAAGTTCAATACCCAAACAAAAATATTTTAACGCGCTGTGGTGTTTTAAACACCAACACATGCTTATTTTCAACAAAGCGTTTATAAACCAAAAATCACGTTAAAGGGACAATATCATCACGACCAACAGGGCATGGAATCAGAGTGCTAGTTTTATATGAACTAAGGGACAATATTGTCACAATCAACAGGGCGTGGAATCAGAGTGCTAGTTTTATATGAACTAAGGGACAATATTGTAACAATCAACAGGGCGTGGAATCAGAGTGCTAGTTTTATATGAACTAAGGGACAATATTGTCACAATCAACAGGGCGTGGAATCAGAGTGCTAGTTTTATATGAGCTAAGGGACAATATTGTAACAATCAACAGGGCGTGGAATCAGAGTGCTAGTTTTATATGAGCTAAGGGACAATATTGTAACAATCAACAGGGCGTGGAATCAGAGTGCTAGTTTTATATGAACTAAGGGACAATATTGTAACAATCAACAGGGCGTGGAATCAGAGTGCTAGTTTTATATGAACTAAGGGACAATATTGTAACAATCAACAGGGCGTGGAATCAGAGTGCTAGTTTTATATGAACTAAGGGACAATATTGTCACAATCAACAGGGCGTGGAATCAGAGTGCTAGTTTTATATGAACTAAGGGACAATATTGTAACAATCAACAGGGCGTGGAATCAGAGTGCTAGTTTTATATGAACTAAGGGACAATATTGTAACAATCAACAGGGCGTGGAATCAGAGTGCTAGTTTTATATGAACTAAGGGACAATATTGTCACAATCAACAGGGCGTGGAATCAGAGTGCTAGTTTTATATGAACTACGGGACAATATTGTAACAATCAACAGGGCGTGGAATCAGAGTGCTAGTTTTATATGAACTAAGGGACAATATTGTCACAATCAACAGGGCGTGGAATCAGAGTGCTAGTTTTATATGAACTAAGGGACAATATTGTAACAATCAACAGGGCGTGGAATCAGAGTGCTAGTTTTATATGAACTAAGGGACAATATTGTAACAATCAACAGGGCGTGGAATCAGAGTGCTAGTTTTATATGAACTAAGGGACAATATCGTCACAATCAACAGGGCGTGGAATCAGAGTGCTAGTTTTATATGAACTAAGGGACAATATCGTCACAATCAACAGGGCGTGGAATCAGAGTGCTAGTTTTATATGAACTAAGGGACAATATTGTCACAATCAACAGGGCGTGGAATCAGAGTGCTAGTTTTATATGAACTACGGGACAATATTGTAACAATCAACAGGGCGTGGAATCAGAGTGCTAGTTTTATATGAACTAAGGGACAATATTGTCACAATCAACAGGGCGTGGAATCAGAGTGCTAGTTTTATATGAACTAAGGGACAATATTGTAACAATCAACAGGGCGTGGAATCAGAGTGCTAGTTTTATATGAACTAAGAGACAATATTGTAACAATCAACAGGGCGTGGAATCAGAGTGCTAGTTTTATATGAACTAAGGGACAATATTGTAACAATCAACAGGGCGTGGAATCAGAGTGCTAGTTTTATATGAACTAAGGGACAATATTGTAACAATCAACAGGGCGTGGAATCAGAGTGCTAGTTTTATATGAACTAAGAGACAATATTGTAACAATCAACAGGGCGTGGAATCAGAGTGCTAGTTTTATATGAACTAAGGGACAATATTGTAACAATCAACAGGGCGTGGAATCAGAGTGCTAGTTTTATATGAACTAAGGGACAATATTGTAACAATCAACAGGGCATGGAATCAGAGTGCTAGTTTTATATGAACTAAGGGACAATATTGTAACAATCAACAGGGCGTGGAATCAGAGTGCTAGTTTTATATGAACTAAGGGACAATATTGTAACAATCAACAGGGCGTGGAATCAGAGTGCTAGTTTTATATGAACTAAGGGACAATATTGTAACAATCAACAGGGCGTGGAATCAGAGTGCTAGTTTTATATGAACTAAGGGACAATATTGTAACAATCAACAGGGCGTGGAATCAGAGTGCTAGTTTTATATGAACTAAGGGACAATATCGTCACAATCAACAGGGCGTGGAATCAGAGTGCTAGTTTTATATGAGCTAAGGGACAATATTGTCACAATCAACAGGGCGTGGAATCAGAGTGCTAGTTTTATATGAACTAAGGGACAATATTGTAACAATCAACAGGGCGTGGAATCAGAGTGCTAGTTTTATATGAACTAAGGGACAATATTGTAACAATCAACAGGGCGTGGAATCAGAGTGCTAGTTTTATATGAACTAAGAGACAATATTGTAACAATCAACAGGGCGTGGAATCAGAGTGCTAGTTTTATATGAGCTAAGGGACAATATTGTCACAATCAACAGGGCGTGGAATCAGAGTGCTAGTTTTATATGAACTAAGGGACAATATTGTCACAATCAACAGGGCGTGGAATCAGAGTGCTAGTTTTATATGAACTAAGGGACAATATTGTCACAATCAACAGGGCGTGGAATCAGAGTGCTAGTTTTATATGAACTAAGGGACAATATTGTCACAATCAACAGGGCGTGGAATCAGAGTGCTAGTTTTATATGAGCTAAGCGACAATATTGTCACAATCAACAGGGCGTGGAATCAGAGTGCTAGTTTTATATGAACTAAGAGACAATATTGTAACAATCAACAGGGCGTGGAATCAGAGTGCTAGTTTTATATGAACTAAGGGACAATATTGTAACAATCAACAGGGCGTGGAATCAGAGTGCTAGTTTTATATGAACTAAGAGACAATATTGTAACAATCAACAGGGCGTGGAATCAGAGTGCTAGTTTTATATGAGCTAAGGGACAATATTGTCACAATCAACAGGGCGTGGAATCAGAGTGCTAGTTTTATATGAACTAAGGGACAATATTGTCACAATCAACAGGGCGTGGAATCAGAGTGCTAGTTTTATATGAGCTAAGGGACAATATTGTCACAATCAACAGGGCGTGGAATCAGAGTGCTAGTTTTATATGAACTAAGGGACAATATTGTAACAATCAACAGGGCGTGGAATCAGAGTGCTAGTTTTATATGAACTAAGGGACAATATTGTAACAATCAACAGGGCGTGGAATCAGAGTGCTAGTTTTATATGAGCTAAGGGACAATATTGTCACAATCAACAGGGCGTGGAATCAGAGTGCTAGTTTTATATGAACTAAGGGACAATATTGTCACAATCAACAGGGCGTGGAATCAGAGTGCTAGTTTTATATGAGCTAAGGGACAATATTGTCACAATCAACAGGGCGTGGAATCAGAGTGCTAGTTTTATATGAACTAAGAGACAATATTGTAACAATCAACAGGGCGTGGAATCAGAGTGCTAGTTTTATATGAACTAAGGGACAATATTGTAACAATCAACAGGGCGTGGAATCAGAGTGCTAGTTTTATATGAACTAAGAGACAATATTGTAACAATCAACAGGGCGTGGAATCAGAGTGCTAGTTTTATATGAGCTAAGGGACAATATTGTCACAATCAACAGGGCGTGGAATCAGAGTGCTAGTTTTATATGAGCTAAGCGACAATATTGTCACAATCAACAGGGCGTGGAATCAGAGTGCTAGTTTTATATGAACTAAGAGACAATATTGTAACAATCAACAGGGCGTGGAATCAGAGTGCTAGTTTTATATGAACTAAGGGACAATATTGTAACAATCAACAGGGCGTGGAATCAGAGTGCTAGTTTTATATGAACTAAGAGACAATATTGTAACAATCAACAGGGCGTGGAATCAGAGTGCTAGTTTTATATGAACTAAGGGACAATATTGTCACAATCAACAGGGCCTGGAATCAGAGTGCTAGTTTTATATGAACTAAGGGACAATATTGTCACAATCAACAGGGCGTGGAATCAGAGTGCTAGTTTTATATGAACTAAGAGACAATATTGTAACAATCAACAGGGCGTGGAATCAGAGTGCTAGTTTTATATGAACTAAGGGACAATATTGTAACAATCAACAGGGCGTGGAATCAGAGTGCTAGTTTTATATGAACTAAGAGACAATATTGTAACAATCAACAGGGCGTGGAATCAGAGTGCTAGTTTTATATGAACTAAGGGACAATATTGTCACAATCAACAGGGCCTGGAATCAGAGTGCTAGTTTTATATGAACTAAGGGACAATATTGTCACAATCAACAGGGCGTGGAATCAGAGTGCTAGTTTTATATGAACTAAGGGACAATATTGTCACAATCAACAGGGCGTGGAATCAGAGTGCTAGTTTTATATGAACTAAGGGACAATATTGTCACAATCAACAGGGCGTGGAATCAGAGTGCTAGTTTTATATGAACTAAGAGACAATATTGTAACAATCAACAGGGCGTGGAATCAGAGTGCTAGTTTTATATGAACTAAGGGACAATATTGTAACAATCAACAGGGCGTGGAATCAGAGTGCTAGTTTTATATGAACTAAGAGACAATATTGTAACAATCAACAGGGCGTGGAATCAGAGTGCTAGTTTTATATGAACTAAGGGACAATATTGTCACAATCAACAGGGCCTGGAATCAGAGTGCTAGTTTTATATGAACTAAGGGACAATATTGTCACAATCAACAGGGCGTGGAATCAGAGTGCTAGTTTTATATGAACTAAGGGACAATATTGTCACAATCAACAGGGCGTGGAATCAGAGTGCTAGTTTTATATGAACTAAGGGACAATATTGTCACAATCAACAGGGCGTGGAATCAGAGTGCTAGTTTTATATGAACTAAGGGACAATATTGTCACAATCAACAGGGCCTGGAATCAGAGTGCTAGTTTTATATGAACTAAGGGACAATATTGTCACAATCAACAGGGCGTGGAATCAGAGTGCTAGTTTTATATGAACTAAGGGACAATATCGTCACAATCAACAGGGCGTGGAATCAGAGTGCTAGTTTTATATGAACTAAGGGACAATATTGTAACAATCAATAGGGCGTGGAATCAGAGTGCTAGTTTTATATGAACTAAGGGACAATATTGTCACAATCAACAGGGCGTGGAATCAGAGTGCTAGTTTTATATGAGCTAAGCGACAATATTGTCACAATCAACAGGGCGTGGAATCAGAGTGCTAGTTTTATATGAACTAAGGGACAATATTGTCACAATCAACAGGGCGTGGAATCAGAGTGCTAGTTTTATATGAGCTAAGCGACAATATTGTCACAATCAACAGGGCGTGGAATCAGAGTGCTAGTTTTATATGAACTAAGGGACAATATTGTAACAATCAATAGGGCGTGGAATCAGAGTGCTAGTTTTATATGAACTAAGAGACAATATTGTAACAATCAACAGGGCGTGGAATCAGAGTGCTAGTTTTATATGAACTAAGAGACAATATTGTAACAATCAATAGGGCGTGGAATCAGAGTGCTAGTTTTATATGAACTACGGGACAATATTGTAACAATCAACAGGGCGTGGAATCAGAGTGCTAGTTTTATATGAACTACGGGACAATATTGTAACAATCAACAGGGCGTGGAATCAGAGTGCTAGTTTTATATGAACTAAGGGACAATATTGTCACAATCAACAGGGCGTGGAATCAGAGTGCTAGTTTTATATGAACTAAGAGACAATATTGTAACAATCAACAGGGCGTGGAATCAGAGTGCTAGTTTTATATGAACTTATTGACTGCAAATAATACCTACACGATAAGGTCGTATTACTGTTGCTGGTGCATAAATGAACCAGTAATTTTCACTTACTGTGTTCATCTAGGACATCAATTCAATGACCTGTTGAAAGTCTGCTCTGATCGGGATGATAGTGTCCCTTTAAAATGAACGTTTTTTTTGTTTACAGTGCACCGGGGTCTAGTAGTGAGATCGAGGTAAACCCTGGGGACGAGTTTGTTAAAACGTTCCTGCGTACAGTTCAGTTAATTCTTTGGATATGTAATGATAGAGTAATAACAATATTCAGTGTTGGATATACTCATCCGAGTGTGAACAACAACAATACTGATTGTATGAAAGGACTGCTCTACTAAGGTTGTGTCTGGACAGTAGAGTGAACTGTAGTTCACACACGAATCGGCTAGTTTATTCTGATGGAATATTTGCGTTGGCTGTTTTCGTTGAACACAAAATCGCCGTATTAAGTGTCCAGTTATAAAGTAGGCAGTACGGTAGAAGTATTTCAACGTCATGTTGCAGGTAACAGAAATAAAAGTGATTGCTATTTTCACACTTCTGGTCGTAGCATTGCTCTTTGGGCTAGCTCCAATATGCCTCATCTCCAAATCCTTGATGAAGGAGCCCAAACACAGGGCGCGAGTGAAGCGTGCCGTGAGCTGGCTCAATGCATTCGCAGGGGGAGTGTTCATGGGAATCGCACTAATTCATCTCCTCCCAGAAGCCAGAGGGCTATTAAAGGATGCCTTCGAAATGCAAGGCATGATGTACCACTTCAATTGGGCTGAGTTCACCACTGCATGCGGATTCTTCTTGATTGTATTTGTCGAGCAAATTGTTTACCTTTGCCAAGATAGACTTGCAAAAAATGACAACGAAGCTTCAGAGGAACTTGCCTTCGCAGACAAAGAAGTGAAACAAAGCGGCAGTGACACTTCTCAAACAACCGCTGATGCTCAGACAGGCCAGGAGTCTAAAACTGGCAGTCAAGAGGATCTGGTAACAGACAAAGACGCCTCCGGAGACGGTCTGCTTAATCTACCTGTAAGGCTGACCACCTTACGGGCTGTCATACTACTCATCTCACTCTCTCTCCACTCAATCTTTGAGGGTTTGGCGATCGGCTTACAACTAACACGGAAGGATGTGCTAGATATATTCTTAGCCATTGCCCTCCATAAGGGTATAGAGGCGTTAACGATTGCAATCAGCTTCGCCCAAACGCACGCGAGTTACACCGCTAAGGGTGTGTACTGTGTCATCTTTTCGCTGATGTCCCCTGTTGGTGTTGCTATTGGCATACCTATTGCCCAGGCTACTCGTGCACAGCAAAAAGAAGTACCGGGCTCAAGTTTGATGGTCAACGCTATCTTACAGGCGCTCGCTACTGGCACGTTCATGTTCGTTACGTTCATTGAGATTCTGCCGCAAGAGCTGAATTCGAAGAAGGATGGCTTGGCTAAGTTGGCCTGTATCGTGGTTGGGTTTGGAGCAATATCGGCATTGAATGCGGTTGAACACAAAATGTAGAACACAATAATGTCTGGTTGTACTTGAAGGAATTGTACACCATTGGTAAAATGTCTGTAGACAGTGGCATAGTCAGGATTTTCAGAGGGGGGGGGGGGCAAACATTTTTGGTGGTAAATACGGACACAAAACTCACTGTATGAACCGACAAATTAAACTTTTTAAATTAAAAACAAAATGTTTGATACGCCAGTGTTTTGCAGACAAATAAGTTCAGAAATACCAACACTTTGTAAATTTACCGACAGACACTTTTATTTGCCAACAAGTGGGAGCGGCCGCCTCCTGCCCCCCACCCCATTTGGCTACGCCACTGTCTGTATATACAATAATTTCTTAACAATAATCTAGAGAGATATATACAGAGACCAACATGTGTACATTTGCTCACTTCATTGTGTCATTAACGAAAGAACTGTAACTATTTATGTACAGTTGTAGAATTGGTAAAATGTCTGTCAATGCATCCATACTTTGACAGAATCAAGAGAGATATACAAAAACCATGTGCAAATTTCAGTTCATTGCATTGTGTAATTAACGAACAATCGCATTAACGGCACCTTTTGGATAGCAGCATTTCCGTAGGAACATGACAAAGTCAGAGTGCTGACAGCAGCTGTACATCACGATTGCGCTCGTCTTGAACACATTTTCACAGAGGAACGTTTTCATCCGTGTAGTCCGTAATTGAGAAGCATTGCACGTTAGTGCACTCGTTTGTAACATGCAGTTAAAGGAAGTGTATATAATATTGATATATATTGATATAATTACCCAAATTTACTTGGTTTTAAGATGGCAATGGTACCAAACATCCTGACAAGTTATTCTGTTTGACATGTTACAGAACAGTTCAAATGGTGATCCACATTAGAATGCATACAAACGACTTAATGCATTTTTACTATTTTCTCCTTACTTAAGGGACAGTATCGTCACGATCAACAGGGCATGGAATCGGAGTGCTAGTTTTAGAATTAAACTCAGTGACTGAAAATAATACCCCACATGATAAGGTTATACTAGCGTTGCTGGTGTATAAATGAGCCAGTAATTTTCAGTCACTGTGTTTATCTTAAACTAGGAAGTCGATTCCATGGCCTGTTGAAAGTCTGATCTGATCGTGATGATATTGTTCCTTTAACAAAACAATGATATAAGCTAAAAACGTCCACACGGCCGGTGTATATATTAATATATCTCTTCATTCCTATAAAGTAAGTACCGGCCTAGATATTTTACCAACTGTGTATATACTCCCTCTAAATAACCTCTGAAATAAAATTTAATCCATGAAATTATTCTTTGAATTATCCCATTTGTCAAGTAAACATAAATTAATGAACTTCAGGTAGGCATACAATGTTATTAGCAAACATAGCTTGTGACACGTTAATCTATATTCTCTCAACCGAAACAAAATTGTTCTTTATCATTTTGCAGTATTGTGAGACTTGTCGTAGATATCATTTTCACGAGTACGTTGTCGTTGCCATGTGTAACATTTCGAGCTCTTGTTCATGGGCCTTTCATGTACTCGTGCATGAAACTGACTAGAAACAAGTCTGTGGTCGAAATAGGCCTATAATGTATTCATTCACAATAAAAATGCTTATTTTTCACATTAAAAATGCTTTAATTTATGTTTAACGATAGAATGCGTGTTTGGCATTGAGATGTTTATCATTCCACGGTCATAGCGCTGTTTCTTATACATAACATGGGCCAAACCGTTTCCTTCCAGCCTCGGTTTGGACTCGTAGACTTGTAGTTGTATCGAAATACAAATGAAGATGGTGAAAATCAAAAGTCTATAATTTTTGTCAATATTATACTTATAATAATGGAGCTACTCAGTGGCGTGAATTAGTTGTTATGGCCCTGTCACACTGTTGCGTATGAGAGAAACGTAAGAGTTGCGTATGAAAATTCATAATATAATTTTCATACGCACAAAAAGCCCTTGAAAATACAGAATTGTGCGTATACTTACCGTATTGAACCTATGAGTAGCGTATGGCAAGCGTATTGACAGCGTATGACCAGCGTATGACCAGCGTATGACCAGCGTACTCTGCGTATGGCTAGCGTATGAGTAGCGTATGAACTGCGCATGCCCAGCGTACCGCCTATCCGCCTATCACGTGACTAAGTGCCTATATAATCGGCGGCCTTTCCACATTGCGCTAGCTGTACGGTACACCTTCATGCCAACGTATGGCAACTTATGTCCAGCGTACTCGACCTATGAGTAACGTACCTATATCGTACCTCTAGCGTATTCAGCGTATGCTTAGCGTATTAACCATACGTCCGCATACGCACAAAATTTTTAAGCATGCTTAAAAAATTATTTCTGCCTCAGCGTATGCCAGCGTATGCCAGCGTATGCCAGCGTATGCCAGCGTATGCCAGCGTATGCCAGCGTATGCCAGCGTATGCCAGCGTATGCCAGCGTGCTTGAAACGTATACAACCTATGCCTAACGTACCCCTAGCGTATGTCAGCGTATACCAGCCAACGGCGGATCTAGGCCCAAAGTTTAGGGGGGGCCAAATGCTCAGTGGAGGGGCGTATTTCTGGTGGGGTTTGTTTGTTTTGTGGGTCTAGACGACAATACTTAATTTAGTATGAAATTTCAGTGATAAGCTTTGGATTTGAACCCGCAACCTTGTGATTGTAGGCTAGGTATTTTACGTTGATACTTACTGCTCATATGACGATGGAAGACGAATCTTTCAAGTCACTGCTCCTGCTCGTACTCACAAGATTGAAATGCGTTTTATGCACGCGATGTTCGCGCCAAGTCTAAACGTAGGCCTACATTGCGGACGTTGCATGGCTCACCTAATATCCAGGAAACCCCACACAACCAGTCGCGTGTGCATAAGCCATGCATACAATCACCGTGTACGCCTCGTCTAATGCAGCTTGGCTTAACTGCACAAACTACCATTGCAAATTTTGTGGCAATGTTGGATCGTGAGTAGGATTATGAACACATTCATGTAGCCAATCAGTGTGTTGTAATTTGCATACTTTAACAAAAGCTGAACGTATAAGCAAGACTTAGCTGCACAAGGAGGGGCGTAAAGTTGTGGGGTTTTGTTTTGTCTCTTTTCCCCTTTTTTCTTCTTTTCTTTTTTTTTTTTTTTTTTTTTTTTTTTGGGGGGGGGGGCGGACAGCGTCGGTTTTTTTTGGGGGGCCATGGCCCCCGTTGGCCCCTGGATCCGCCGTTGATACCAGCGTATGAGTGATAATTTTCATACGCTGGCATACGCTAGTACGATACGCAACAGTGTGACAGGGCCTTTAACAAGGTTTGGGGAAAATCCTCACCATCCCTAGAAGAACTTCAGGACTTTAAGATTAAAAAATATAAAAAAAATCCAATTTAAAAAATACACATTAAAAATTGTTGGAAATTTGTGGGAACATTTTATAAATGAAGAGGTGAGCTGTAAAAAGTCTTTGGTGATTTTGGCAATTATTAAACCATGTATAGTTCTGGCAAATATATTAATTTCTTTAAAAAAAATACACGTAGTATACTGCTTTAAGAGAAAAATTCTGTAATAAAATCATGGACCACATGTTTGTGTTATCCTGTACATATTGTTATCTTTAATATAAAAAAAAGCAGTCACCTGTACCCAGGTCAAGTAATAAACAACAAATCTGTTAGGATTTGAAATATAAAAATTGATATTATTCTGTCTGTGAGGTTAGCAAGGGTGTTTGATTATAGCCAATGTATACTAGCACGCGCCAAGTACAGCAGCACAGAGCTGTATACTCCCGAGGAAACTGAGAACTAATAGGGATTGATATTGGCCCAATGACTCGGGGGAAATAAGAGGATCACATCGTGATAGATTTAGCGCTATAGAAGACTTCAATATTATTTATATACTACTCAAAACAATTTAGGGAACACCGGATTTTTAACATCAAATAGGTTTGAAATGTTCCATGAACCGGGATTTTCATTTGCAACTCCCTCTCTCTTTTGGTAGTCATGTCATGAAATGTGTAATCACTACATGCATCCTTTATCATCTGTTTCATTGTGCAGTTTTTTCTCATCAATTCTGTGAAACATTGTGTTTATCTGAAATAAATGATCTTGCTTTAACTGAGATTATTCCGGTGTTCCCTAAATTGTTTTGAGTATTATATTATTAAAGATGTATCGCCCTTCTATTTTAATACCAAACTTTTGTATGTATATGCCTAAATATCTTGTTAATTAAGACTTTTACAGAGTGAAATAAAGAGTCCTTTTCAAATAATTTGCATTTATGTAAAGTTATGTTTCAGGGTCTGTAACACAAAATGAGACTGATTTCGTAAGATTTGGGTCACATTAAATGATCAGTTATTGCAGTTTGGGATTAACATTATTTAAATTGTCTTGATTTATACACACTGCAACAACTGATGTGTTAAACACTACACCAGTGATATTTACATTGGTCGACGGAAGAATACATTTACATCACTGGTGTTATTTTAAAACCCCAATTTTTGCAGGGTGCTCACATTGCTTATTTAATGTATACATTAATCTAAAAAGTAAAGGAAACACATAGAAGCAGTTTTTGCTAATTACCAATTTTGAACCCTCCCTTTCACCAAAATCAAGTTTGCTTTCGAATAACATTTCGTAGATTTATGTAATACCACTGTTGTTCCTTCCCTGCAAGTACTTATTACGTAATAATATTTCTACCATAATATTGTGAAATATTGTCTTATATTTTTGGTCAAATATTTAAATGTCTTGAACTTTATTCTCTTATTAATCCTACACGTAAATAATGTGTTGGAAGTACACAGAAATATATCTACTTTTGCATAATTGCTAAATTTTATGTTATTTTCAATTATTTTTGAAGGAAAGTTGGTATTACTCTTTATAACGACGATGATAATGATACAAGCAGGACAAGACTCCACACAGCAAGACAACATGTTATCAAACAGTACCATATTTTATTGAACTGTTTTTACAGATTTGATGCATTTGTACTACATTAGCCAAATGTTCACGCACATTAATAGCCTGACATATTACTATTTTAATAAGTACAATTGTTATTTTCATTGCAAGAATATGCCAAATAATATTATACAGTGTCTTTGTGACACTATATTATCTACTAAAATGCGGCTGCTTTAAGTAATAAAATTAAACAACTATATGTAGTTAACTTTCTCTGTAGTTTGTATGCGAACAGAAAGGATTAAATTAAAATTTAAACAAACAAATATCGTGCAGAAAGTCTGTTCTGGAACTCTCCCGTTTTTAAAAGTAAGAGCTGAGTAAACGAGCCTTTGTTTACACTCAGTTAACTATAACTATGTCTTATAAAAGGTCAGATACAACGTTGATTATGCTGGCAAAAATAATACGATGAGCATGCTTACTCTCTATGGATGAAGACGTACATCCCATGACCGGTCTATGACGTACATCCCATGACCGGTCTATGACGTACATCCCATGACCGGTCTATGACGTACATCCCATGACCGGTCTATGACGTACATCCCATGACCGGTCTGTGAAAGTGTCAGCTTATTCAGTTACTTCAACAAGAAAATCGAGATTTTGTTTTAATTCTTGTGTGGAATTTACGAAAGATTACTCATTCTTTAATTCGAACATGAAATTATTTGCAATAATTTACATTTTCTTTAAAACGCCAGCACCTTGGACATAATTATTAAACTTAACACCGAGGAAATGTTAAGTAAGTGTTAAGTTAAATTCAATCGTTTGGTTACTTATGAATTACCAATTAGGTTTATATATACCTTGTCTTAAAAAAAACCTTGTAACGAACAAAATCCGCATACTGATCGAAACGTCGAGTTTAACCAACCAGTTCTTTTCAGAACTAATTACTATCCAAATGAGAATTTCTACATGGTGTAACCACAAAAAGTCCTTACTTACCATTGCTTTGCTAATTACCATCCAGTTGCAAAATCACCGAGTTATAACCTAAAATTCTGTCTGACATCTTATCATTTTTGAGAAAACACCTGTGATTCATTTTCCACATTAGAATAAATGCAAACAAATCTGAATGCATTTTAACTCTTCTTGTTAATAACAAAATTAAATGAAACGAAATAAAACGTTCACAGGTTCTGTACACAATCTCTTGGATGTATGGATACATACACAGACATTTTACCAACGGTGTACATTCCTTTTACATTTGTGAACACTACCAGTGGTAATGAGAGTAAAAATATCACTTAATGAACAATTTGCAGTGCCAAAACAAGTATCATTTTGAACGATACCACTTTTATGGAAAGAAATATATTGTGTTTCAAAATTAAGCCAATTACTAATGGAGTATATTGCTGCTCAGATGAGATCTACTGATAGCAAACTCTACATAAACAAAAATAAAAATAATAATTCACTCTCTATAAATAAATTGGTTAATGTTGTTATTTTTCTAATAAAGTACATATTCACATTATATTCACATAACTATTTTATTGTTAGGCCACTTTTATGATGGATATCTTGACTGAGGATAGAATACATGTACTATTAGCATTACAATGACAAGATAGTTTTCGAAATGACAGACTGGAAATAATTGATTGTTTTGCATGCAATAAAGCACACAAGGTTAGCACCTGTTGTTTCTAGTACCAAGGCTAAACGAAATCATATATATAGTTCAATAAACAATACTTTGAATGCCAATCATTCATGGTTAATAAGATTATTCCAATTATTCATGGTTAATAAGATTATCCCAATCAAACAGGTTGTCTTCTTTTACCTTGGACATTGATGAGTTATTTATAATCAATAAAGACATTAATAGTAATCAACATGTTCAAACAATCAAAAGGAAAATAAAATAAAAATATCCCCAAACCCAAACAAAAACAAAAAACTAACTAGAAATTCAGAGTTTGTGCACAAACTCAAGGTGTTCGGAAGTGACGGTAATTGATGTCCTCATCAATTGGGATCATTGTTAAAATGTGACTTAAGATTCGTCAAATGAGTACTTGCAGTATTAAGTTAATACGATCTATGGTTTTAGAAATATTGTAGCGCATCCGTTATTGGCTTAAACGCCCAACCACACATCTATAAAATATATTTTATCCTGCAAGAGCTTTAGCCTGTGAAACCGCAAACTTCCCTGTGAAGACCGCCAGCTGTTTTCCAGTAGATAACGATCTCAGTCTCTGCGGTTTGTAAACAATGGGCCCCAGAACCACGAGTGTCTGGTGTGTGTTAAGTCAATGGGATTTTGGCCCAGAAAAGGAATTTTGAAGAAAAAAAACAAATCAAAACTTTGACCTTCCGATACGACCGGAAGCAAATGTCAGACGATTTTGACGTTAACTTTTCAACTGTTGCCTAAGCCTTGATCTATCAGATCCCAGATTATGAACATCATAGCTTTAGTATATTTTGATATACAGTTGATAGCAAATGGTCATTTTTAAATGGCTTGTAATTTGATACCTGATGACGTGATCATGACGTAACAACTTCTAGATTCATCTACATGATAAGGTCTTTATGTGTGAAGTTTCAAGGTTGTGTGAAATTGTTAACTTGCACTTTCGATGTAGAGAAGAGTTAAGGCGAATAAGAAGAAGTAAAAAAAAAACCGGAACAATTACAATAGTTGTTCGGCTGAAAAGCCGAACACCTAAAAACAAAAACCAAAAACCATAACACAAAACCAAAAACCAAAACACAAACCCCCCCCCCCCAAAAAAAAAAAAACAACAACAACAACAACACAAACAAAAACAACAACAAAAAATAAATACAAATAAACCAACAACAGCTTCTCTAAAACTAAATAATTAAATTAAATAAAATCACGAGTAGATCAAAATAACAGTATTTAGTGCAAATGACACAGTCATGCTAATAATGGGATATACTTAACAGCGCCCGCTGGTGACCTTGAAGGATTACATATCCTTTGTGCAAGTGATCCATTAGATAAGTAAATATATTTATTTGCAAGTATGTCACCTTGAAACTATCCCATGTACGAATAAACATTGGAGTTCTTTGATCCTGCACGTACAAATCAAACACTTCTTTCGAATTTCAAAACTTACAATGTATAACTGGCAATAAGTTATACAATTTCCACTACAATGAAACCATTCTAAAACCTCATTGAATTAGCATTATTTACCTGAAAATATATTTTCATATAAATACACAAGATAATGTAAGACTAACTTTTTTTTTCCATAGTGAAATATTGGACTGTACATAAATCATTTAAAGTAATTGGAATATTGATCAATCCTGTGGATTACTGTTTAACTTGACATGCAAAGAACAGTTCAGTAAAACAATGAAATGTAGTGTTGAAGTTGATTCCATGGAATCCGGGTCCATAGACTTCCAGCTTGAGTTAAGACAAAGAGTCCAATTTGTATTGAACAAAAAAAAATACACAAATGAAAGACGGATCTTTTAACAAGTCTTCAGAATGGAATGCTACAGAAAGATACTCATGTATTTTGACTGGTTGAAAGACAAATTATGTGTAAATTTACTGGTTGATAGATACATCATGTGTATAATGACTGGTCAATACTTACTCATGTGTATATTGACTAGTTGATAATTACTCATGTGGATATTGACTGGTTAATATATATGTGGATATTGACTGGCTGATAGATATCTCTTTTGACTGGTCAGTAGTAGAGACCCATGTGTGTATTAGTTGGTGATTAGAGAAAAATATACATATATTGAAGAGTGATAAACTGCTTCAAAATACCTGTGTCTGATACTAAATATGAAGAAAATCAACTGAGTGTGGACAACACAAACAGTGCATAAGATCTTCTATTGAACATTAAATATCAAATATTTTGTATTAATTTCTTAAAGGCATTTATGAACTCAGTGGTATAAGGGTTATTTGGTCCATATATAATAAATATCATAAATGGTGTTTCCCAAAATATAAATATTGTAATGGCAAACAATAAACTGATTTTACAAATTAAATTGTAAACATTTATTCATGTGGGCCCAAGTAAAATTGGTTTGAGATCATAACTAGGTTAAACATCACGTATATCACCCTTCTGGGTTTTTTCTTTAAAAATAAAAAACTTTAATTTATGGGAATAATTACAAGTAATGTAACTTCATCAAAATATCTGCTTTCAGAAGTTACAGAAATATTATTTACATTTTTTCAGAAAATTAGCATAACAATAATAAAATTATATCACATTATATACATGGTTGCATTTTAAAGTGGCACTCTATATGATGGATACACATTTCACCACCTTGGACTGTTTCTTTAAGAGTCGTCAAACGATGGCATCCTCGATTTTCTCCAGAAGCTCATCTTACTTGCGACATTGCTCAACTCCCGAGGAAAGTTACGTGAGTAACGTGCAAATGAACTCTCGTGCTCCTATAACCAAATAACAAAATGTATAAATATAGTAGTTACAGCAATTAACATACATCAACATTTGAAATGGAAAGAACAGTGTTATTATTAAAGGAAGACAGAGTAGGTATAAAATTACTAATGTTGGCAAAACTGCTTATAAGAGTATGTTTACTCTCTTAGAATCATACACATACATTAAACAAGCCATCTGTTTCTGTTTATTACCTTGTGTCTAACAAGAAAAATAGTTAATATTTATTCAGATTGGTTGTATTCCGAATTTTTATGGAAGGCGCATTCTTTCGAATAAACTTATTCAGTTATTGGCAATATTTTTTCTTACAAATGACAGCATCTCAGACGAACAATTTTTATAGGGAAGATTGATACCAAGTAAATTTTATTTTATATATTATGTTATAGTTAACAATTCTATACTTGATTTTAATTGTCAAAACAATATTAAAAGCATTTTCTCCCAGCCAAAGAGCATGTTTTTATAAATCATTGAACTCTGGATGAAATTCTCGCACAAATTTTGCAACAAAATTTGAAAACAGCAAAGGGTACTTCCTGTAAAAAAACAACAACATTTAACAACAATTAAAACGTGCTGTCAACTTATATTAGGAAATGTTTGTCCTGAAAACCTGCATTTTGCAACACTGCTACTTTTAACATGCAAATTAAAGTTGTGAATAATTCATGCTATTATCATGCAAATGATTATATTACACCAGAAAGAAATTAAACATTGGTAGTTCATGTGCAATAAAATAAATGTATGCAAAATAAAATTTTTAATCAGCAAACAATTAATATTTCAGAAATGGTTATTTACCTAAAACAATTGTTGTCTTACACCTATCCCCTCCCACGGACTCAAAAAGTCACAATCTCTAGGGGGTTGGAATCAGTAACGAATATAGTATAAATTCTCCGTAAAGGTACTGTACACTTTCGGTAAGCTCAAAAAAGTTTGACATGAACCTTGCTTGGTGTCAGTGAAGTTGATGTTCAATAAATATCACTTAAAATACATTCTGTCTGAGGAGCTCTCGTTTTAGTCAAATTATTTGTGAAATCATTTCCAAATTTAATTTCTGTCATCCGAAGACAGAAATTCCATGTTGGAATGAATATGATCAATCTGAATTCATTTTCACTAATTTTCATAAATGATAAAATGAAATAAGACCAAACTTTCAAAGGTTTGGTTTTTTATACATACATGAACAATAAATCTGAAATAAAATATACACATTTACAGGTATTTTACCAGAAGTGTAACTGGCCTTAAACAATTGATAAAATCCCCAGGTCAGAACTAAGGTGAAGCAAGAGGGGACATGGTGGAGACACCAATTAATAGGTGCTTCATTGCATGATACTTACATGTCTGGAGGCTAATGCATGTGATGAGTATGTCAATGACGCAGGGTCAACGACCTGAAATATTGAACAGTGAAGGAGGAATGGAAAGATGGTATGCAAGAAAGACTTTGCTTGTGTTAAGAAAGATAAAAGTAAAAAATGATGAACCATTTGTGATAGCACCATTTAACAATCTCTTTATAGAGTTGTTGGTTCTGAGAAGAACCGGTGGTGAGATGACTCAATGTTTTGATCAGTATAACAGTTGGTTCTGAGAAGAACTGGTGGTGAGATGACTTGATGTTTTGATATACTCTGATTGTCTTCAGTAGATTCCGATCTTTCACCTGAAGATGATCAGAGTATACTGATCGAAACATCTCACCATTGGTTCTTCTCAGAACCAACAATCACAAAACCTCTTGTGAGATTGTTACATGGTGGTATTACAAATCTTACTCCTAATTAGTGTAATTCCATCATGCAAAGACTCAAATCTTAATTAAACTATTCCTACCAAACAAAGGGTTTTTATTTGTTTCAAGCACCTAGACATGGTGATTCCTGGCTACGTTGTTTTTAATCTGAACATTTATATTTTCCTGAACGGTACATTTTTTAGGCAACTCAGTATTTAAGGTGTATCGCCCAAGGTTTTACCGGCAGTTTCAAGAAATTATAGTTTTCAATGGAACACTGACATTTCCTTTTAGAATGGAAAACTAAATTCTTTGATATGAGATATTTCACGAAGTAGTTGTCAGAAGCTTTAAGAGTACAAGTGTCAAACTTAATATACGATAGGATCCATCATAAATTCATTTTTCTACATATTTACTGAACCATGATTCTCACAATTATTTTGAGAAATGTATCATTTCAGAATCTGTTTACCCCTTCCTCAAGTAAGAAAGCAATGTTCCCATGAAAACAAAATTGCAGTTAAAATAGCGAAAAACACAGGTGATATATCTTTAAGCTGCATTAGGTATTTAGCATATGAACATTTATACAGAGAAGTACATTACTAACCAATGAACCGATAGCTTGTGAATTCAAATGGACACTTGTGCATTGTGTTACAATCCAGTAATGAATATGTAGTGGTAGATTTGATCATGAGCAACAATGATATAAACATATGTGTTAAATGATTTAAAAATTGTGATAAGGCGTATGATGTGGTATGCTGTATGAATTAATGTATATAACAAGATACAAACTGCACAATTATATACTCAGCCATTTACACTAATGTGTCTGATACTCAAAACATTTAACATGAACTGTGAACAGCTGTATATTTGTTGAACATATATATAAACCAATTTTTCTTGTTTTTAGTTTGGACGGAATCATTTCACGAAAATTTAAAAACAATTTTTACAATTTTATAATTTTTTTTTTAAAATTTTTTTTGTCATAAAATGTATGTGGTTAACTTGAATTTCAAAGTTAATTCAATTTTAAAAACTTGCTATTTCTTGCCAGAAAAGAACTGTAAAAGCAATCTGAACTTCTCCAAGCTGTGATAAGTTCACAGTGTTTTCACAGCATGAAATATTGGCATTTTCACAGTGGTCTACCTGTAGGTTACCACATGAAAAGTTACTGTGGCATTTTCACAGTACAGATTGTCATAGTGGTAGTGGTTAAAAATGTGAATATATGTAATGGTATATGACAATTTAATTATGTACAAGGTTAAAACATGAAGGAGATTATTAGTAAGAATGACAATAGGCAAATATACATACAGCATTTCCTGAGTCATTACTAGCTTCCTTCTGTGTGCAGAATTAAACAGATGATAACAAGTCACAGAGTGTAACACATCATGGGAGTGCAAACATAGATGAAAGAAGGTGCAATATTGGTGAAATTAGAAGGAAAAATCACTACTAAACTCTGGTTCATACCTCAATGAACGATGTGACATATGAACTGGCTTTTTAGTGTATAAGAAATGAAACAAGTAAGACAAGGCAGACAGTGAAGGAGAACATACATTGAAGGAAAAGAACTGAATCAGACAGAAATATTAGGAAGGTATATCCAGAAAGTCTAGTGACCATTATTAAACACCTGCTGAATACATTCCACACCGTGCATGAGCTACTGAGGGCGCATGTTTTTAGAAACACCATTGATCAATAGGGCATATGTTTTTTTGCAGTTGATGTGCGTTTGCATGGAATATCTTCAGCTACATGTAGCAGAAGTACACTTGTATCATAAGATACACACTACGCTCATATGAAGTGTCAAATCATCAAGACATTGGGTGCATTTTCAACAGTAGAGGGCTACGATGTGCACAGAACAGATAGAGCATCATCTTTAAGATGTGCGGGGCTGCAAAGATAAACTAGTAAAATGGTGGCCTGCTAAAATGTTTGTTGAGTTGGTTAGTTTTAAAAGTTCCATCCTGAATTGTTAGAGTAAAACCAAGTAAAGTCCAGGTCTGAAGGGAATACAGGGAACCAGGGAAAGAGATGGATGGATGAAGATGATAAGGATATTGATATAAGGAAAGACAGGATATAGGATGCTGAAAGGATATCTTAAGAACAGTGAGACATCAAGTGAGAATAAGAAGTTATAAGGAAAACAATGTGAGCTGGTTGAGAATGCAGGTAAGCATTTATGTAAGAAGTGCATTCACCTGCAAGACCATGTCACTACACTGCATCAACAAACATTATGGGAACCAAACACAAAAGATTCACTGTACATATTGCAGTCATTTGTTACAGAGATTAACCCTAACCCCCTAGGCACTCTGGCTAGGAACCTTCCTGAATCCTAACCCCCTAGGCACTCTGGCTAGAAACCTTCCTGAATCCTCCAAAATCCATCAGTGCACTTTTGGAAACATGCCCTTATCTTCAAAATGCACCATGCATTTTCGTTGATTTTTCATATTCAGCACTTATGGCCTGTACATGTACATCTTCCAAGGTAGTGTCCCATTTGAAGAGGTGAAAGTACCAGTTTCCAACAATGCTGAACTTTTCCCCAAAAGTGCCCCTTGGAGAATTTTGCAGGATTTGGGGTAGTTAGGGTTAATAATTGTTACGTTGACAAAGACTTGGAAACATGGAGTCACAGATTATTATTGTAAATATATGCACATTCACATTGCCATTGATGTGACTGTATAGTTTGTACAGGAATGATCATAGTGTGATTAGTAACATTGATTGACAATATTTGGGGATGTTTGGCCAGTTTTATCTACACCAGCATGCATTACACAAATCTGCTTGTTTGCTGTGGTGTTTGTGAATAAGCCTATAGTCAGTATAATCATGTACTAGTCACAGTCAGATAGTGGTGTATGCAGCATACACTTCTGCAGCATTTTACTGAAAAGCATACACGTAGACCATGGCAAACATATAATATGTTGGACAGTTTCGTCACCGACAATTGTTTAAACATTTAACAATTGTTCCATGATCCATGATTACAAATTGTATTGACCTTTTCAGGTCTGGGTTCAAAGGTCATAAGAACCCTCAAACTGCATTGTATGAATGTAATGTTGCAATTGTGCAGTTTTATTAAATACGAGTTGCTATGATAAAATGGGATGAATTTATTTACGTGTTGCATTTTGCAGTAAGAATAATGTTGAATATTTCTTATAACTTTGATAATTTCACATAATGTCCCTATGCACTCTTCATTATTTCCCCGGTCACTAGGCCAATATCACTCCTGTATTTTTTCTCAGCTCCTTGTTGAGTGTGCAACCCCGAGCAACTGTAGCACTTTGGAGGCTTTTTCAAAACACAATATCAACTTCTACCCACACAGGATGAAGAGAAGCAGGGTCAAGTGTCTTGCTAAAGGACACAAGTACCACATAGTGACCAGGCACTAAACCTATCGACCCTGGTACTCCTCGTATTACATTGCATGGCCTCCATAACATTATCAGCCTAAATACACCCTTGGGTAAATGACAATTCTGCTACAATGGCTGACAAAGAAAGAATATGAAGGAATTTATCATACATCTTGTTTCTTTTCCATGCATAAGTCTGTAAGAATGAAAATGAGGCTGATGTCCAAAATAGTCTGGTGCTCATAATGTGATGATTCACTTCATAGCTATTTAAATGAGGTCATAGGTAGTGCCATGGTCGAGCGGTTTAGTGCATCGGATTTGTGTTCTGATGGGCGAGTCGTCAGAATGTGGGTTCGAATCCCAACCGCGACCATGGTGCTTGTGTCCTTGAGCAAGACATTTTACCATAATTGCTTCTCTCCACCCACGGGGTAAATGGGTACCTGTGAGGGCAGAGTTGGTTGTTGTGTTTGATTAGCCCTATATGTGCCAAAATGGCAGCAATTGAGCTGTATACTCCCCAGGGAGGTGAGATGGTTTCAGGAATGATTTATGAGCCTGATGAGCAGGGGTAATAATGTAATGCGCTTTGAGAACCAGTTTGGTGGATACGTGCACTATATAAGTCCACATTATTATTATTATTATTATAGGGAATTTGACCATATACATACACATATCATGATTAACTCACCTTAGATTTGAGCAGTCCAGCTAACCAGAACAAGTATGATGCTTCATTATCTAGACACATTGCTCTGAAAAATAGTTAGCAATTTCCAATCAAAGAACTTTTAAAGGAATTGTATACCATTGGTATGTCCATTAATGTATCCTTATTTAACAAGAATCAAGAGACATGTACAGAAACCATCCTGTGAAAGTTTCAGTTTATTTCATAACCAGACAAATAGTGGATGCAGATTCTTTTGTGTTGGTTCTAATGTGGGAAACGGATCATGGCCGTGATTCAACTTTGTAATCATTTCACGTAATACTGGTCAACAATTTTTTAAAAGTTGTCTGCTTCGGAGATAAAATGTGCTATTTATTATGGTGGGGGGGGGGGGGGTAGTGGTGGTGGTGGGGGGGAGGTGGATTTGTAAGTTGAACTTCATACAATTCTGACACTTTGTCTAAGCATAACAAAATATGTCATATGAATATTACAAAAAATAACTTACTTCATGCCTTCTTCATTGTTGAGTGTGAATGAAACACCCCATCTGTATAGACAAAACGTTCAGGATCCGGTTTATTTCTCCACAGAATCACAAATAAGTTACCAGTACATCTTAAATATATATACATGTATATAAATAACATAGCAGTGATCTGCAGAATGGGCCCATTATTAAGCAAAGGCACGGAGTCTTGTGGGCATGGGTTCATAAATACAAGCATGGGCAGAAAATAACAACACTTACAAAAATGTTCCCGCATATGCTGCATTATTTCGGAAATGATTGATACACACACGATGTAAGCAACACAGAGCTTATACAATACAATTTTGAAACAGTTAACAGCAAACGTGATACGTGGAGTGGGATATGGATTCTAGCAGTGGTATATGGATTTATATGCCATAGCTGCTGACCACTTAGAATCAAGGGTTCTAGCTAGCTGGAGGATTATTTAATATAGAAAGATAAAAGACTTACTGGGATGGTGGTGATCTTTTCTTCTCAATTCCCATGTATATCTTCATATCAGCTACCTTCCACACGAAGGCAGGCGTTGAACTCTGATTAAAAGATATTCATAAATTCCCCAAACAGTTAAGACATTCTGATTGATTTAGAACTGGCCATGTGGTTACGTTTAACCGCTCTAATAAATGGTTGTGTAAAAATGACTGCACCTTAGACAAACAGCATTTCAGGGATTATAATTGGACAATCACGTTATTTTGTAATAACAAATATACTATGAGCTATAAAATTAACTAACTGAAATATAATAAAAGACAACAAGTTGATTTAAAAAAAACAAAAAAAAAAACTTTACAATTAAGCTAAAATGTTGATGAGTAAGGTTTATACAAATACAGCTTAAAATCATTTTGTAAATTTCTCAATAATTGACCTCCTTGCGAACATTTTAATACATTAATAAGTTCACATGCTTGGAATATTTCCCATTAAAATGTCCCACTGAATTGTCCTTCAGGAACGCACTCAAAGGAACATTCCAAATGGAATAGGAATGTTCCCAGTTATTAGAAAAACAATTTTTTTTTTTTTTTTTTTTTTTTAACCTTTGGTTCACCTCATAATTATGTTTGATCACTCATAGTTGTACATAATCTACCTTTTCCTTGTAGCATGTTATCACGTTGTTCATCAGCTCAAATGAGTACTTTTTGAAACTCTTTTTACTTTCACTGTATTTGACCAGATCTGTCACTGTTGTCTGGTCCATAAACTGATTATCAAAGAAAAGAAAACAAATTAAATAGCAAACCAATTCATTTATCAGGGGACAAAACATAAATGTTAAGAAATTGTAACCATTAGTAAAATGTCTTACTGTAAATGCATGTAATCTCCCTCAGTTCAAAAGAATATATGTGACGGGCTCTGCGAAAATGAGTCACATGGGGGGGTGAACATAATTTTTTAGTTATATACATGGCTGAAAAGAGCATGCAATAAGCTTCATTTTGATACCTGTTAAACAACTGTGGCATGTCCGGTTCAAAAGTTATCACCTTTTGAAAATATGTATTATGTCAACAATCGAGTAAACCCGTATAGGAGAAATTGCCTATTAAAAAAATTGTAAAAACCCATGACTTCAGAAGGTTACTAATAAAATGTGCGTAGTTACCAATAGCTTTTTGATTTATAAATATGAAAATACAGATATTAAAGAACCGAAATAATGGATGATCAGAAAATCAATTTCCAATTTTTTTTTCACCCTCCAAACATTTCATCAACTCTGTACGTGGAAATAGGCTGTGCGAGAAGCGACTCATTTTCGCAGAGCCCATCACATATTCTATGTGACTTGTGTTGTTTATTTCTCTTCTATAGTTCCCACAATGAGTGGTATTTTTTTTTCCTTGTGACGGGCCACATTCATAACTAATAATGTTATTTGTATAGGAATAAATGTTGATAAATAGATGATGTGTTTACCGGTTGTATCCTTTCCATGATTGAGTTGTGCTTGATACATATATAATTATCTGCTGCCATCTGTTGATTCCAAGACAAGATCTGTGGGAGAACTTTCTCATATCCATGAATCAGACGTTCTGAAATCAATCCATAAAGGATCAAATTATGAGCAACGAATCTTGATATATGAAGTTATGACATAAATTTGGGGTCAAAATCTTCAATAATCATGATTTTGGTACAAAATTATGGTCATAGCACCATGTAGGAATGATCTAAGTGACGTCAAACTACTGCGTCAACATCTGTGCCAAGTTTGATGTGAAACAGATGAGAATTAAAGAAAATATGGGGAAAATACTGTTTTTGACCAGAATATGATAGATCTTACAAAGTTTCATAAAAATCAGCAGAAGATAAGGAAGGACACAGTGTCCCCCACCCCAAGGCAGAAAAACGCACACAAAATAACTTTTGAAGAATACAGAAAAACAAACAAGCATTTAAATTTTTTTTGTTTAACTTCACTAAATAATAATGAAAACTCAACCAAATTGATCACACAAATTGATTTGTTCACATTAGACTCTTGTAATTAACGTCTCTACTCAAATGAAAAGTATTTAACTTTGCAACTAGAGTCACATTATTAATATCTTTACAATGTGGGTACGGTTGTCAGTATTACCTAACTCTCCCTTAGCGATGACTTCAAATATTGCCCAGGTACCATCATCAATCTCTTTCTGCTGCTCAAGGGTTATTTTCAAGATTTCAGCTGCTGTGTGGTCCATTGACATCTACATGAAAAGCATTGGCAAGAATATAAAACCACCTACATTTCTAATCACAGTTAGACAAAGACAGCAGTTTCATAAAACAAACATTTTAACTTCTTGTTAACAACACAATGAAATCAGTTGAAGTTACTTTTTATACCTATGCATGAAGTGTTTAGGAACAAAAAGAACACTTGCATTAGAAACAAACATAGATATAAGATGGCACCATTTGTACGCACAAGTCATGTGAGTGGAAGAACAGATATCTCTCTGCACCCCTCCCCTTCCCTCCCATCCCATATCCCTTACCTCTTCCTCTCCTACCCACCCCTTCCCTCCTTCCCCTTCCCCTCCTTTCCTTCCCCTTCCCCTCCTTTCCTCCCCCTCCCTTCCTCCCCCTCTCTTCTTCTCCTCCTTTCCTCCCCCTCCTTTCCTACCCCTCCCCCTCCCCCTCAGATATTTCTCTGCACCCATCCCCTTCCCTCCCATCCCATATCCCTTACCTCCGCTCCTACCCACCCCTTCCCTTCCTTTCCTCCCCCTCCCTTCCTCCCCCTCCCTTCCTCCCCCTCCCTCCCTCCCCCTCCCTTCCTCCCTCTCCTTTCCTCCCCCTCCTTTCCTCCCCCTCCCCTCCTTTCCTCCCCTCCTTTCCTTTCCTCCCCTCCCCTCCTCCCCACCCCTCCCCTCCCTCCCCTCCCACCCCTCCCTCCCTCCCCTCCCACCCCTCCCCTCCCACCCCACCCCACCCCTCCCCTCCCCTCCCCTCCCCTCCCCTCCCCTCCCCTCCCCTCCCCTCCCCATCCCCTCCCCATCCCTCCCCTCCCCATCCCCTCCCCATCCCCCTCCTTGATGATTCCTTACCTTGATGTTTATGCTGTTTCCTGATTCTTTTCTTCCCATAAAAATCTCCATCAAGATCAACTGCTCATCTGCAAATGCCTGTGAATAAACAATACGTATGTTTAAGGGGTGTACAATAAGGTAATTAACCTATTACACAATGACTGAATTATATATTAATAAATACCCATAATGGGTTAGCTTGTAAACTTAGCTTTTAAATTATCTTGCAAGCTTTTAAATTATTGAGTAATTTTTGTCGAAATAGAATATTTTTCAAATTTTTGTATTTGGTCATGAAACACTGCCTAATATACTGAACAGCAAAAGAAACGCAAGTCCGAGGACAGCAAAAGAAACGCAAGTCTGAGGTCTTGTCAAGTTGTCAAACAGAAGACAAACCATTTTGATTCTAATCACTCATTTAATGAAAAATGCTTTCAATTTGTGAGCTGAAAGTGACTGTTGAAATTGCATTTGCAAGATTTTCACATTCAACAGTCACTTTCAGCTCACAAATTGAAAGCATTTTTCATTAAATGAGTGATTAGAATCAAAATGGTTTGTCTTCTGTTTGAAAACTTGACAAGACCTCGGACTTGCGTTTCTTTTGCTGTCCTCGGACTTGCGTTTCTTTTGCTGTTCAGTATATAAAGCGCTTGAGTCAGTGTGATGCAAACATCAACTAAGCACGAGAGTTCATTGTGACGCAAGAAAGAATACACTCTGTTTGACTTAAGGCCGAGTTGTGAGCTGGTTAATAGTAAAAAACTTGACTCACTTATGTGCAGTCTGATCACCAAATGATTGCATATAATGTAATGATGTCAAATGCATAAGTCAAATACTACAAACTTAACCAATACAAGATATAGTGTTATATCACCTCTGATGCCCGTGCTGCTTTGAGTTTCTCTAATCCTTGCTGGTATTTCAGTTCTTTCTCTTTCTCTTTAGCCAACTCTTCTTCAGATACCCCAAACAGCCAAGCATAGTAGGTTAGAAGGTCAGCTATTACTGCAATCTCACGCTCTGCGTGTACATAGGATGACTGGTATGGAGGACACAAAGAACAATAAATGATATTAAATATTTCAGTTTTATAGAGAGCAATCCACACAATGTCCCAATGCACTTTACATTATTACCCCTGGTCATTGGGCCAATATCATTCCTGTAATTTTTCTCACAACCCTGGAGAGAAATTATGAAACAAATAAATAAAATAGGTATGAAAATAACAACAGCAGAAAATCATCTAAATGATATTGATGACTTCAATAATGCATCACAGCTGATAATAATATATTCAAGCTGTTGTTTAAGCTCATGCTGTGTTTAATCAAATTCCTTTCAAGTTAATACAGAGCTGCCAACTCTTCCGGATTCTGCGGAAGACTTCGCGTATTTGACAGTAATTTACTTACTTAAAATATATGCAAGGAGGCCTCTCCTTTTGGCACCAAAAGGAGAGGCCTCCTTGCATATATTTTAAGTAAATAAAACACGCGAAGTCTTCCGCAGAATCCGGAAGAGTTGGCAGCTCTGTTAATATATAATTACCCATATACATGTATATTCCTCCCAGCAATATACACCTTTTGTATTTTTTAGTCCCCATCCGCCATATTTAACCGTCCTATGACTACAAGGGTCAAAATCAGTCAAAATGTTGATATACTTGCCAAGGTATATCTAGTGCACTTAAAAGTCAAACACTGTCAAACTTTTACGTGTAGTAAGTACATTTACAGGTTAAAATGAGTTGACCATTTTTGACTGGTGAAAGCATTGTCTGGTATTGTTCAAGGTGGTCAAAATGAAAGTAAAAACCAGTCAAAATGAAAGTAAAAACCAGTCAAAATGACAGTAAAAACCAGTCAAAATGCTCCTGTGTGCACATTTGGGTCAATACTCAAAACAGGCAGTTGACTGGTTTTGAACACTATAGCTACTTGCCACTGAAGTTCAGCTAAAGTAAGAGGGTTAATTTATTTTCTATATGGACACTATTTCTTTATAAAATCTATACTTACATCACTAGAAGCCATGAGTGTTGGACCAAACACTGCAGCTACATTCCTGATATACATTTTATTGAAGTCACTATTGTCAGCAACACTGTAATAAAAATGTGACCAACAAATGAATGCATAGCCAATAGGTTGTCTCAACCTTTTAACCATTTCAGGTACAACTTATTGACTTATTGTTTATTGTCATAACATCACAATTCACAGTAATACTAACCCAAAGTCCACTCCCTGGTTTTGCCTGATTTTGATGGATTCAGTACTCCACAGTATAGCCCAGTGAAAAGAGCATGTAGCCATGTGTACCAAATCCATCAAACTCCACCGGCCGGTTTTGTTGGATTCAGGACTGTGTATAGCCAAGCCATGGATGCTTTGCATTTGCTACTGTACCAATTCCATCAAAGTCCAACAATTGGGTACCCGTTTACTGTTGATGGATTTTGGTGGATTTTGGAGGATTTGGGATTGTTCCTAGCCAAAATTCCTTAAATCCAAATCCAAAATCCAAAATCCAAAATTTTAAATCAAAACATTATGTCAACTTCTAGACTAGTTTAGCAAGAAATATACATAATTCCTTCATGAATATTCTTACTTTTTGAGATGGCCGATCAATATCTTGAGAGTAGAATAGTTGACTGGAGGAAGTTCATTCAATAGATGCTGATACCACTGAAGACGAACAGAATGATCTTGATACGCTGTAAGACAATATCAATATATACATGAGTTATTCCATTGCAGACTTACATGATGCTTGACTCAGGCTCAGACTCAAATCCAACTTGAGTCACAATTTAAGTGATTTGGACTTGAGTCATCATGAACAATGATTTGGTCTTGAACTCAGTCTCAATCCTTGGGACTTGGACTCAAGTATTTCTGACTCAAGACTCAGACTCATCATGACCCAAGACTCAGACTCATCATAACCCAAGACTCAGACTCAACATGACACAAGACTCAGACCATTCAAACCATTCAGCTGTACTACAAATATATATATATATATCCATTCTACATACCAGCCACCTCCGTCCATTTCTGATACAACTTTGTTGTCAGCAGAGGATCAGGCAGTTCTCGGAAGAACTTCTTCAGAGCTCCTGTCACATCGTGAACTGTGTACTCCTCTTTTAAGCGTGCAGTACGGGGATCTTCAACAAAGAAAGTCACAATCTTTCTGATGACACTACTAGTACCACTCAGTCTATAGATACCCTCGGTCATTATTCCTAGACAATTAGAAAATACAAAAACAGAAATATATATTAGTAAATGTACCATTATTATGGAATCTTAAATTCTGCCAATTCCATCATGATGTGATACTCAAGGTGCATAGGTTTCATACCCTGCACCAAGAACTGATGGGTATGGGAGTATTTAGTATTTTTTATTATTACCCTAACCTCCTAGGTATTCTGGCTAGGAACCTTCCTGAATCCATCAGTGCACTTTTGGAAACATGCCTTTATCTTCAAAATGCACCATGCATTTTCATTGATCTTTCAAATTCAGCACTTATGGCTTGTACTTCTTGCTCATTTGAAGAGGTGAAAGTATCAATTTCAAACTGCTGAATTTTTCCCAAAAAGTGCCCCTGGAGGATTTTGCAGGATTTGTGGTGGTAAGGGTTAATGTACTTGTTAACTGAAATTTTGACAAATTTGGAACCTGTTTGATATATAACTACTCAATATACATATGTCTACAGCAAACCCCTGTACTGCGAATTGGCAGACATGGATATATACTCCACAGACATGGATATACCATGCTTTCGCTCATAGTGACGTCACTCATTGAATAACAAAACATCTTTAAACAAAACCACTAAGTAGACAAACTTCACACTATCAAGAGGTTTAACCCTTCACATTTCTTAGCTTACAATCATTAATCATATTTTGCTAGTTACCTTCATGTGTTTCAACAAAGCCGATACACTGACTGACGATAATTGGTACGTTATCTCCTGTCAATATCTGATCCTCGAGGGCCTGCCCTCCTTGCTGTTGATCAAAAAAACAATGGACATAGGAACCATTTTACTTTTCAGAAATCCACCCCACCCATTCCAGATTCTGTGGGAACATCAAATTTACATCTAAAATGTTTTTATTTTCTTCTGTTTGATCATGTACAAATAAAATACCAAGAAATCTGATGAAAGATGAAGGGAGTGTACACCTTTGGTTACAACCAAAACAAACTGACATATAATCTGAAATCTTACTCGATTGTAAGATAGTAATGGTAAGAATTCTGAGGAGTTATTCTATCTGACATGTTGTCAAATTCGAAATAATTTATTTCCACATTAGAATGCATTCAAACAAACAAAAATAAATGCATATCACTCTAACGACACAACAGAATAAGCTGAAACCCTCACAGTGACGGATCAATGTGAAAACGCCCATGCAATTTCTTGCTATGAAAGTGCTGTGAAAGCACTGTGAACTTCTCACATCTAGAACTTCAGTCATTTTACAATGCTTTTGAAGTTCCTTTATGGCAAGAAATAGCAAGTATATTTGGTCATTTTCAATGTGGTCTGTCACTGTGAAATTACGGTTTACCACATACATGTACATTTAAGGTCACTTGTATGACTTTTCATGGAGTTTTTACAGTAATGATTTTCACAGTATAAATCATTTTCATAGTGTAAATTACAGACAGTGATAAGTCAATAAAGCTTACCGATATGATTTTGTTGATTGCTTCATACCAGCAGTCTGCTGCTTGCTTAGTCTCAGCTCGTAGGTAGATATTCCTGAGGGCAAATGATGATAATAATAATAATGATATTGGAGTCTTATAGAGCACCAACTTTATAAATATTATAGAGAATTCAAGAAATGATGTCAATTGAAGAAAATCACCACACCAATCCAAACTGAATTGAATACATTAAATACATCAGCAGTTTCACAAACAATTTGATGCCACAAAAAATGTTTTAATGCAATCAGTTTTGTTAAATGTGGGCTGGGACTGGGCCAAATCTAAATTTATATATTAAACTCAAAGCTAACATACTTTCCTGGTACGACTATAGATAATGTGTGATTATAGTCTGTAGATACCACACTGTCTGAGTCTTGACGACCTGAAATTAAGAAAAGATGCATTCATAGAATCTCTCTAAAAGCTACTTAATGAGTGAAATGAGTTTCCTTATGATCTCATCCCTCAAAAGGCTCATCCCTCAAAAGGCTCATCCCTCAAAAGGCTCATCCCTCAAAAGGCTCATCCCTCAAAAGGCTCATCCCTCAAAAGGCTCATCCCTCAAAAGGCTCATCCCTCAAAAGGCTCATCCCTCAAAAGGCTCATCCCTCAAAAGGCTCATCCCTCAAAAGGCTCATCACTCTAAAGGATCATCCCTCAAAAGGCTCATCCCTCAAAAGGCTCATCCCTCAAAAGGCTCATCCCTCAAAAGGCTCTTCCCTCAAAAGGCTCTTCCCTCAAAAGGCTCTTCCCACAAAATGCTCTTCCCTCAAAAGGCTCATCCCTCAAAAGGCTCATCCCTCAAAAGGCTCATCCCTCAAAAGGCTCATCCCTCAAAAGGCTCATCCCTCAAAAGGCTCATCCCTCAAAAGGCTCATCCCTCAAAAGGCTCATCCCTCAAAAAGCTATTCACTCAGTGGATGAGTTTCATAAGATCTCATCACTCAAAAGGCTTCTTACTCAATGAGTTGAGTTTTCTTAAATCTCACCCCTCAAAAGGCTCTTCAATCAAAAAGCTACTCTCTCATCAATTGCTCAAAAGACTTCTTACTCAAAAAGATAATTTTCCTTAGCTATCTTCACTCAAAAGGCTACTTATCTCTCAAAAAAACTCATCAATTGCTCAAATGGCTACTTACTCAGTGAGATGAGTTTCCTTAGATCAATTTCCTCCAACTCATCGTTGATTACTGAGAAAGACACTAGAGATTTACCCTTGAGGATAAACCACAGTCTCTGCCAATTGGTCTGTAATACACAAAATATATTTTGGAATATTTTAATTGATAAAGATAACAAGAGCACAGAACGGTATTGACGTCAAAAACAATGCATCTGTAGGCAGCTGCTATTACAAGGTATAAAGAATTTGTACAAAATTAATTTTGGATAACTACATTTTTTCGCAAGTTGGACTAAATGTATTAATGGGAAATAATACTAAATGCCAATTTACATTATTTTGGTTAACCCTCCTACTATTGATGCACTTTAGTGGAAAGTTGCTGTAGAGGTCAAAACCAGTCAACTGCCCATTTTGACTGTTGACCCAAATGTGCACACACAGGGGCATTTTTGACTGGCTTTTACTGTCATTTTGACCACCCTGAACAATACCAGACAATGCTTTTACTAGTCAAAAACAGTCGACTCATTTTGACCTGTAAATGTACTTACACGTAAGGTTTGACAGTGTTTGACTTTTAAGTGCACTAGATATACCTTGGGAAGTATATCAACATTTTGACTGATTTTGTTCCTTGTAGTAGTAGTAGAGTTAATAAATAGACACAAAATTGTTCTGATTGAGTGCTATGTGTGGTGACTAGAGTCAACTCAAGTCGCCAATGGTATAAGGAACAAGTTGTACAGTGTAGTTGTCAAGTAATGTTGCTATAGAAATGAAAGGGTTACAATAGATACAAGTTTCATTTTGGGAAGAAAACCTACTTACAGCTGCGGCTCCTTCCTTCTTGTGCAAGAAACCAGCTTGCTCAAAGTCCTATAAAGACAACCAATATGTCAAATTTATGGAGAAAAAAAAATAGTTTGTGTTGTTTTTTGGCAACAAAAAAATATTTTGAAAACAAAATTAAAAAGGCTTTTATTACTGAGAATAAAAGCTTGATAAAGACCTCTATGGTCGTGGCCATGGGCGATAGATGTCACATGTAACCCTTGGCCACAACACCATCCATATGTTTTCCATATAAAAATTATACAAATTGGCCTAATAACAATTTTGAAATTTAGATAAAAAAGTTTAACCAACATCAAAAAGATCTTGTGAAACAGTTCATTATAAAATTAGGTTGTCAATACAGCAAATAAGCAAAATCATTGAAATGACTTAATTAAATCATTAGATACAAATACTAGAGATACACAAAAAATAATCCAAAACCTTATCTTACCTCAAGAGTATCCCACATGCATTCCAATGAGTGAATCTGAATCAAACAAGAAATATTTACAATTCATTGAGGAGTCCCTGTGGTCAAGTAACAAGCATACTGGGCTTTAAGTGACAATATTGCCCTGATCAACAGTGCATGGAATTGGAGTGACTCAGTGACTGAAAAAAATACCACACATGATAAGGTCATACTATCATTGATGCTACTTAAATCAGCCAGTCATTTTCAATCACTGTGCTCATCTTAAACTAGGACACTGAATCCATGCCCTATCAAAAGTCTGCTCTGATCGTGACGACATTGTCCCTTAGGAAGAATCTATATTGTTAATTAACAGATAATAACAACTAATTATCTCAAAGTACATTCAGTGAAAAGTATCACTCATTCTGAGAAATGATTCTGTCTGAAGTGATTTCATCTGAGAGAAGAAAAGAGATTTTTCAAGCAGGTCAAAATGTACCTTAGCTAGAAATGCCATCCATTTCTTGCGGTCCTCTTCCAATTCTGCCGAAAATAGATACGTCCTACCGACGGATGTGTACATCTCGAAGCAGAACTTATGTCTGTAAAATAAACCAATTGATACAGTTATTGTTTTTACACTACGTAAGTGAGACATCACAAATAGGGATTAAATTTTATTAGTATTATCATTTTTATTATTAATTTTTTTACAGATTAACATCATGCTAATGTGATGTCCACTTAACACACACACACTACCCTTAATAGTGATTTTGTGATTATAAGTAGGCAAATTCATGTATTGAGGACACACGAAACACTTACGAAGTGCAAGAGTCAGTGTGACATGAAACCGACTTCATCGCTCTGATTGGTTCAATTTCGCATCATGTATTGTGTGTTGGCTTAATACAGAGCTGCCAACTCTTCCGGATTCTGCGGAAGACTTCGCGTATTTGACGGTAATTTACTTACTTAAAATATATGCAAGGAGGCCTCTCCTTTTGGTGCCAAAAGGAGAGGCCTCCTTGCATATATTTTAAGTAAGTAAATTACCGTCAAATACGCGAAGTCTTCCGCAGAATCTGGAAGAGTTGGCAGCTATGCTTAATATAACAACTGGTACACGATGCACATATGCACTGCTCTGATTTTCATAAGACGGGTCTTTACCACGTGATCACATTTCATCCAATCAGATTGTCTAAACTGTCTTGGCCATTTATGAATTTTACATAAATACTAGCTAAGCGACAGACAGCTGATTATTATTATTCAATGTTCTACTTACCCTGGTTTTTGATCCGTTGCTGCAATTAGAACCATATCTATTCCTTCTATGGTGTTTTTAGGTGGTTGGTTCTATAAAATCAAATATAAATGTACACTGATCAGAAGATAAAACATGTGACAATCACAAGCAAATTATCCTGGTACTCTTATGGACACTCCCAGTATAATCATATGACATGGTCTATAGCTCAATCAATCAATTAATCAATCAATCAATTCAAATAAATAAAATCAATAAAATCAATCAAATAAATAAAATCAACCAAATAAATAAAATCAACCAAATCAATCAGAAAAAAACAAACCTTGTCATCAAAGTAGCTGAAGATACCATGCTCCAGTGTGCAGTATCGTCTAAGGAATTCTGTTTGGAATGAATAACATTCCAAGAAAAAATGCTCTTGTTTAAAAATCAATGGTGTTTTTACCATAATGAATACATTTTCAATGATCAGTTAACATAAATAATGAATAGGTAAGTTTGTAGTAAAACCATGAGAATGAATAATCTCTTCTGAGTTAGGTTTTGAAAAGAACTGTTTGGGTTGATTCAATGTTTAACTCTAATTGGAGACAGAAGTAAAAAACAAAAAGTTAACCCCAATAATTCTTTTCAGAAACTTAATTACAACACAGACATGATTATTCATTTACATGGTATCACTGCAAAACTGGCCAGTTTAATTTTTCCACCATGCAAAGTATCAAATCTTACTTACAGTGAAATTGTATGCTATTTCAAATTAATAATAATAAACGTCTTTTGCCTCTTTCTCTGGGTTTGAATTCTACGTGTCAGCCTTACCTTTTTTGTTATTTCCAGTCTTGTATAAGTATCCAGAGTGTTGGATAATTTCTTGTTTACTTTCACGAGCCATTGGTTTCATCATGCTTTTCTTCCTGTCATTCTTTGTTTTAAAAGCACCATTATTCTTCGGTGGTCCAATTTCTGTAAAGAAAATAAATGTTTGTAGCATGTTTAATCCTACTCCCCCACATTAGTAATTCAAAAATAATCAAATGATCAAATATTGATGTAAAACTTACTTAGTATGCAGGCGATGACAGTAACTTACTTAGTATGCAGGCAATGACGGTAACTTACTTAGTATGTAGGCGATGACGGTAACTTACTTAGTATGCAGGCGATGACGGTAACTTACTTAGTATGCAGGCAATGACGGTAACTTACTTAGTATGCAGGCGGTGACGGTAACTTACTTAGTATGCAGGCGATGACGGTAACTTACTTAGTATGCAGGCGATGACGGTAACTTACTTAGTATGCAGGCGATGACGGTAACTTACTTAGTATGCAGGCAATGACGGTAACTTACTTAGTATGCAGGCGGTGACGGTAACTTACTTAGTATGCAGGCGATGACGGTAACTTACTTAGTATGCAGGCGATGACGGTAACTTACTTAGTATGCAGGCGATGACGGTAACTTACTTAGTATGCAGGCGATGACGGTAACTTACTTAGTATGCAGGCAATGACGGTAACTTACTTAGTATGCAGCGATTGACGGTAACTTACTTCTTATGCAGGCGATGACGGTAACTTACTTAGTATGCAGGCAATGACGGTAACTTACTTAGTATGCAGGCGATGACGGTAACTTACTTAGTATGCAGGCGATGACGGTAACTTACTTAGTATGCAGGCAATGACGGTAACTTACTTAGTATGCAGGCGATGACGGTAACTTACTTAGTATGCAGGCGATGACGGTAACTTACTTAGTATGCAGGCGATGACGGTAACTTACTTAGTATGCAGGCGATGACGGTAACTTACTTAGTATGCAGGCAATGACGGTAACTTACTTAGTATGCTGGCAATGACGGTAACTTACTTAGTATGCAGGCAATGACGGTAACTTACTTAGTATGCTGGCAATGACGGTAACTTACTTAGTATGCAGGCAATGACGGTAACTTACTTAGTATGCAGGCAATGACGGTAACTTACTTAGTATGCTGGCAATGACGGTAACTTACTTAGTATGCAGGCAATGACGGTAACTTACTTAGTATGCAGGCGGTGACGGTAACTTACTTAGTATGCAGGCGATGACGGTAACTTACTTAGTATGCAGGCGATGACGGTAACTTACTTAGTATGCAGGCGATGACGGTAACTTACTTAGTATGCAGGCAATGACGGCTGTTCAGAATAGTTTATTAATTTCTTTGATTTTAGGAAAAGAGTTCTCTTTCCTAAATTTGAATGAATTACAATGAGTACAAAATATCCGATGCATTTTTATTTTTTTGTGAACGAAACACTGTAATTCCATTTAGAATTTTTATTTTCAAACATGTAGCTAAAAACAGATTTGATTTTTTGATTAAAAAAATCACCACCTAAATCTAAATCAAGATGAACCATACTGTTCATTGATTGGTCGGTTTGAGGTAATAAATGTTTAGCACCAATTTTTGTTGGGCAACCAAACTGAATGGGATTCAGTTAGTGGTTGTAACTAATTCATTTTCTTAATTTTGCAACCAGTCTACAGAAATTATTGTTTCACAAATTACAAAATGTTTTAATTTCTCAAAACTCCAATATTCAGGAATGAATTTAAAAAGTGAGGAAATTACTCACGTATGCCGATATTCTGGTTCAGAAACTCCTGGATAAGAACAAAAATAAAGGAACTCAAGAGTGTAATTAAATATTAACAATATCAAGATAAATTTCTCTGTATCAATGAGTTGTATTCATTAACACTGATTCGTTATCATTATGACTATGTATGAATAAAAACAGAAGTCTGTTACCTACATGGAGTGTGCCAGCTTGCTGTAACCTGATACATGTATTTTGCAAACAGCAGAATGATTGAACTTTATAATCAGTAGGGACATTGGAATTTGGAATATAAACATTGGTGAACAGGTGAACAGGTGAAATACCTTAGATTTCAAGGACTTGTTTTAAAGTGAAGTATATTTTTATGTGTTCACATAAATAAATTTACATTTAAATATACTTGTTCCTAACATTTGCTCCTAAATTAGTTGCAATATGTTTACATAAAAACTTTGTATAGTAAGCACAAATAGACCACTTGAAATGTGCTCCTGTTGTCTAGGTTTAAACTTATGTGTATGTGCAGTCATAGCTGACCTAGTGGTCAATTAAGAGAAAAGTGTCAGCAGTTTCTAGGATAAAAACTTTCACTGGGACCATATAAAACAAATGCCCATATTTAGCTAGTGCCACAAGTTATTATCTAAAAAAATTGCCCTTCAATAACTTTTTTAAAAACATAAAAAATATAAACATTTTTTATTTTTTTTAAGTGAGCAACTAAGTTTTATGATGTATTTCTTGAAACCTAGAGAGTTGAAATAAACTAGTTTCCAAATTTCAATGTTGTATCTTTAATTGAATTAAGTTTCTCCCAGAACAGGATTGGTGGCACTTAATGAAAATATTTTGTAATATTGATTAATGGTTGTAATAAGGTTATCAAGGGTTACTTACCGCTACACAATGGAATTTGCTTGCTTTTGCAACATCATAAGCTGTAAAGAAAAACAAAGATTGTTTGTTTTCATAGTTTACACGTAAACTTTACTGACAATGCACCTTGCAATATTTAAAAGCAAGTCACTATTCATGAAGGTCGATTCCAAGTAACGAGTCATGAAGGTGGAGTCCAAGTAACGAGTCATGAAGGTGGAGTCCAAGTAACGAGTCATGAAGGTGGAGTCCAAGTAACGAGTCATGAAGGTGGAGTCCAAGTAACGAGTCATGAAGGTGGAGTCCAAGTAACGAGTCATGAAGGTCGAGTCCAATAATGAGTCATGAAGGTCGAGTCCAAGTAACGAGTCATGAAGGTCGAGTCCAAGTAACGAGTCATGAAGGTGGAGTCCAAGTAACGAGTCATGAAGGTCGAGTCCAATAAGAGTCATGAAGGTGGAGTCCAAGTAACGAGTCATGAAGGTGGAGTCCAAGTAACGAGTCATGAAGGTGGAGTCCAAGTAACGAGTCATGAAGGTGGAGTCCAAGTAACGAGTCATGAAGGTCGAGTCCAAGTAACGAGTCATGAAGATAGAGTCCAAGTAATGAGTCGTGAAGTTTGAGTCCAAGTAACAAGTCGTGAAGGTCTAGTCGCTTAGTGAATCTCTGAACAGTTCAGATAAATGTGTTTCAAGTGTTTTTCACAAAAAGAAAGAAAAAAATCCAAATTAAAAAAGTTATAAAAATATACATTAAATCAATTGTAATACACTATAAAAAATTACCTGAGAAAATGGAACAGATATAATGAATGTAACATTTTTTCCTTCTTCCACTTAAATCTACATGTACATACATGTATATATACAGTATTGTACATTTCCTGTGACCCCATAAGTGCATCAACAATATAATGTTAAGGCATTATACATGTATGACAACACTTTTCCAGGAGATTAGAAGGAAATAAAATACGTTTTTCCTGATTTTTATTGGAATACGGTGGTAGCATGAATTGGAATACCATTGAGAGGATTAAAGGTGACTTAATTTGGGCACACAACAAATTAATTATAATCTTGGTGAAGTTGGTAAAGGTACCAACCTGAAAAAAATGTCCAGTATGATGTGCTCTCATTTCAAAAAAGAAAACACCAATGGCAACGTTTTGCTCAATGTGTTTGCTGTAAAAAGTGTATATAATTGTTCTCACTTTCTCACGACTTGGTCTTCGCATTAAGATAAATGTTTATCTTGGTTAAGCATAGTCATTGAAGCAGTTTAGCCAACATTATCAATTTAAGGCACATCTGCGACATCATTTGTGTATTACAAATAAAAAAATCATAACTTAAAAACAAATCTGTTTACCTGATTTCCCATCCTCTCTCGTATAAGATACCTGCAATACAATCGGACGCATGGTGACTTTATCTTAGAATGCTAGCCCCAAAATGAATATGTCTATAATATAAACGTTGTGGCCTGACTGACAATTATCAATCAGAGACAATGACAATAAGTGACAATGATCGACAGTGAACTCTTCAACTTCCTTTTGTTAATAGATAAGATGGTCACTCAGGGACTATACGTTATGTAATGGTGGTCTGTCAAGATCAGCAACTTTAAGGTCAACTCAAGGGTCAAGAACAGCACAGACAATTGTCTGACCTTCAGCAATGGACGGAGACAAACGTGCACCCAGTGGCACTCCTTATGCACCTATCAATTGTTATCCCCCCCCACCCCATCCAGGGTTTTGATCAAATGGCGTGATTTGTGATTTTGTCTGTATTTAAATGCAAATTTTTTCGGAACTCTCATTGTTGGTCTCCCACTCTGAACAAATCCTTGCCACGGCTGGCGATTGGCACTTTATGGAGATTGGGACAATTCATAAGATGAACTAATTGTTTGGAACAAATCAAGCAGTAATAATATATTGCTTGGATTATTCAATAAATAACATAAAGTAAATGACTCATCAACATGATCAATGTAAACAAAACACAACAAGTAACTCTGAGCATTGTGCTTAAAACCACATACAGGATATGACCGGATTTATTTTCTTGTTCAGAGTTCCTACACTTTTTCCAGTAAATTATGGGTCATTTCCATGATGAGGTGTCATTTTTATCTTGTTTGTCAAGTTTGTGGTGGTGGCTACTGATCCAATGAAAGTAATTTACTGAGGAAATAGCTAACCAAACAGAATATAAATATTTAAAATAACTGTTCATTTTTTAACATTTATTTCAATTTCACAATATAAACAATTACAATGAGTGTAAAAATACAATTGATTTAAAACATAAAGTGTAAAACAAGACAAACAAATGGACAGACAGACAAGAGGATAGAGAATGAACCAACAAAAACAGTTAGGTGATATACAACTATTCGCATGTCAATCATAACATGACAGGTAGATGAAAAGTAGAAGAATATGCAAACTGGTAAACAAAATATAAAATACAATGATGTACACAGATAAAGACTATCTTGTAATGGGACTATGTGACTGAGCAAAAGAACTACACTGAGCAAAAATATAAACGCCCCATGTTTCAACCTGACCCCCACCGTGTCCACATGCATGTCCATGATTGCCAGACGCCACTATCGTGTTCTAACGGACAGTAATCTGTAGCATATTGAACAACAAAATGAATTTTGTATGATTTTGCAACCTCTAAGGCTAATAAAAGTTTCAAAGTGCCACATGGGGCGTTTATAATTTTGTTCAGTATACATAACATACAGGAATATATCTCTTTGACTTACATCAGCACCAGAGAAGACAAGTTTAATGCAAGTATTTAGGTCACCGAGGGAGGCTGCTTTGACAAGTGTCTGAAAAGAAAATATCTAACAAATGTTCAACATGTTCAGTAGGTTTGTGATAATGCCATGTAATAAAATTAGACCTTTAATAACCATAGCCCACAATTATACAATCAGCTTGTGTTTCTATGACTACCAACAATGTTGGATGTCTCTGAAGGCATATTTAAGAAAATTGTGTTTCTGAAATGGTCTATTTGATTGTTTGGGTTTACAGTAATGTGGTTTGAATCTCAACAATCGCAAAGTGAGATTATAGCTTTGATTTAATAAATGGTCTATTTATCAGCATTCAATACAATTATCTGCTTACCTTGTCCATGTTTTTGTCTGTTGAGTTCTTTGGGCAGTATCGTCTCTCTCTGTATTTCTTGATAATGTATGCCTGTCTTCTATCACTATGATTAACAAGAAGGTACAACATTAATAACAGTGGTAAAACTACCTCTACGTATGTTTACTTTCTTTGAATCAAAGTATGAAGGTACAGCATTGGTAATGTTGGCAAAGAATACTCTTTCCAAAATTCGAACTGGGTATTTCATTTTTGTTAAACAGTACCTCAGACCAAATTATTTCTAGGGAAGATTGGCCCTAGCCCCCTAGGCACTCTGGCTAGGAACCTTCTTTAACCCTAACCCCCTAGGCACTCTGGCTAGGAACCTTCCTGAACCCTAACCCCCTAGGCACTCTGGCTAGGAACCTTCCTGAATTCTCCAAAATCCATCAATGAACTTTTGGAAACATGCCCTTATCTTCAAAATGCACCATGCATTTTTGTTGATATTTCAGATTCAGCACTTATGGCCTGTACTTCTTGCCAGGTAGTAATTTTGTCCCATTTGAAGAGGTGAAAGTACCAATTTCCAACAGTGCTAAATTTTTCCAAAAACGTGCCCCTTGGAGGATTTTGAAGGATTCATGGTGGTTAGGATTAATACCATCATCATCGTTACACCATGATATAAATTTTTTTCATTTTGTTATTGTTTAATTACCAATGATTTATCATACATGCAATAAACTTTTAAGCAAAGACGTTTTGTTGTAATTTTAAACCCCACGCATGTTAACCCTCCTACACATGGAGGCCACTCCGATCCACTAAATTTTCAATATGTTCTTCACCAACCTTTAGTACATACAAGCCTGCTGTCCTTTCCAAGTAATCTTACAAAATCAACTGTGTGTCACCCAAGGCCACTGTAAATGTTGGAACATATTAGTATGGCCTGCAATGTATCAATGAGAGACCACCTTACCCTGCAATCTCAGTGGTGTGACAGTGCACAGAAGGGTAACCATAGGAGGCCACTGGCAACAGCTAATGGCTTGCAGTGGCCTGAATGGGTTGTTTCAAAAATTGCACCAATTGTAGCAGGGTAAAATTATCTAGGTTGTTCTTTAAGAATTGACCCCTTGTGGGCACAATAAGAAAAACTTACAATGTATCATCAGGCACTGCTTTCTCATTCTCGTTCAGGTTAGCTTCCCAGAACTCATTGGACTTGTTGTTACCAAGGTCCAGCATGAGTTGAATTAGCGTTGATGTCCAGACTTTGGTGTCCATTTTAAGTGATCTGACTTTAGATAGCTGGACGCCTAGGTTTCTATGAATACCTAGGAAGAAAAAAAATACAAAAAAGGTAATACTATCTAAAGTCCATGAAATTTACATTATATAAAAGTTTACTCCATTTGCTACATCACGGAAAGGGGTAATTGTCAAAAAATAAATACAAATTTTTCATGTGTTTATGTATAGACTTTGTGTAACTATGGAAAACTACTGCATAAATACAGCAAATCACCAATTAATCATTAACCCTCCTACTTTTGGTGCCTTTTTCAGACAAGTTGATGCACCATTTGAAACCATTCGTTTTGTGAAACACACCAAGGTGTAGTGTATCCACCATTCAAAACCATTTGAATGATTTATAAGCCACTGTGTAGTACATTCACCATTTGAAACCATTCGGCTATGGAAACACACCAAGGTGTAGTGTATCCACCATTCAAAACCATTTGAATGATTTATAAGCCACTGTGTAGTACATTCACCATTTGAAACCATTCGGCTATGGAAACACACCAAGATGTAGTGTATCCACCAATCAAAAACCATTTGAATGGATTTGAATGGTAGTAAAGCTTGCTACCAACACTTTTCAAATGGTATCACCATGTGTGTACAAAACCAATGGCCATTTTGGTAAGTGGAAATTTTGAATGGTTTCAAATGGTCAAACAGTAGGAGAGTTAACATGCACAGATACTTGCTTCCATTAACAGTGTGTAATTGATAAAACTTCCTTCACATTCAGAATAGATTCAACTTACCAGAGCAGTTTTTGCATACGACTATAGCCAGATTAATAGAAGCCCAATCTGGATCTGTGTAAAATAAGAAAAGTGAAAACGTCTAAAAAATAGTTCTTGTTGGTCTTAAAATGTTGGAGGTATCCTAATGTTTTACTTGGGGGCACTCACTCAGTTCAGTTCAGTGAAAGGGAATGTACAACAGAGGTATTTGTTCAATCCAGCAATCTATAGTTTTCAAGAAATCAACAAACTAACATGTGAAAGTTTCACCGCAAAAGATGATCACCTTTTTTGAGAAAATGATGACAAATTTTCTCACTTTACTCTAATTTTGTGGGAGCTAAGTCTTAGGGGTGTAGCTAAGTGACAAATGGGGCGGTCAATTCGTTGCAATATTGATTGCTATAGTTTGCTAACATTGTTGTAATAATCCTAGATCACTACACCTTTAAGGTTACTCACCTTTCATTCTGCAATCTGCACAGTACTTGTTGGATGCATTCTGCTGAATCTTTTCCAGGCTCTGCAATTTTACAATATTAATATTTCAATACTCTTATCAAAATTAAAATAAATGCCACTATGACAAAATAGCACATGATAAAAATATTTCAATGACAAATATATTACAATACCAAAAATATTACAACGATCAAAAATGTTTCAATGATAAAAATATAACAATGATAAAAAATATAACAATGATAAAACATATTATACAAACAATAATAACAAAATATAACAAAGAAAATAATGTCAATAATTATATTTCAATGATAAAATAGCCCAATGATAAATTTGGAACTATAAAGATAGCACAATGATACAAATGTTACAAAGAAAAGAACATAACAGAGAAATATTTCAAAAAAGTGAATATACACTGTAAAATTATAAAAGTATTACAATAATGTCAAAATTAAATGAAAAAAATCGTTGTGGGTATGGTGTTGCTAGATCAACTGGACATACATGTATACAACATAACTTTAATTTGAAGTATGATGCTCAGTTTGAGAAAGCAAGTCACAAATTACTTTAATAATTACTAAAACTTTCTCAAAATTCTAGAAATCATCTAATGAAAATTCCAATTTTGACTGTTACAATTCTTTGTCTATAAAATTAAGAAATAAGACTAGAACATACCGAGTGATCAGACAGACCTTCTTGGATTGCTTCCTTCATCGCTTCCATCCATTCCTTCACTTCATTTGGAGATTCAATAGTTAACCTGCGAGGTCAAAGGTCAGAAGTCAAAGGTCATACAAAATAAAATGGGCTATGTTTGAATTGGGTGGTTATAGATACAAGTTATAGATATTGACATCATGGGGTGCCATGACCATGGGGTGCCATGACCATGGGGTGCCATGACCAAGCGGTACAGCACAGCAGACTTGTGTTCTGATGGCTGAGTCGTCAGAATGTGGGTTTGAATCCTGGCCGTGACCATGGTACTTGTGTCCTTGAGCAAGACAATAACTGTACATTGTATTGCTTCACTTCACCAGGAGGTATAAATGGGTACCTGTGAGGGTAGAGGTTGATATTGTGTTTGAAAAAGGTTCCAAAAGAGCAACAGTAAATCAGGGCTTATACTCTCCAGGGAGCTGAGAAAATTTAAGGATTGATATTGGCCTAATGACCTGGGGTAATAATGTAAAGTGCTTAGAATATCATGTCGTGATAAATTTTGTGCTATATTTTTTTATTTATTTTTTTTATTTATTTAAAACCATCTTTAACGAGGGTAACCCATCCAGCACAGCTGATCATTTGGGGCCCTCAATATTATTAACAAAATGTATACTAAATAAAAGACGACATCTGCCATTACAATGTATGCAAAATTGTCAGAGGTTAATTGATTTTAAGAAATGCAGTAAAAATCTTATGTAGTAAAAATCTTATGGAGTAAAAATCTTTGTAAAGAACCCTTGTGTGCCTGATCATCAACCAATTAACAAAATGATACAACTGCTGCTAAAAATTCAACCCAGTAATCAACCTTTTTATGAATAAACAGTAACTAAACCCCAATACTCACATATACATCTTGGATGGAGTAGCTAACTGTAGCTTATTTTTGGGTAGTTCCTTGACAGATGCCAGTTTCATTTGTATGTCAGAAATAGCTATGGCCGACTCAAAGTCCTAAAGAAAAACAACAACACAGTTTGACAATTACGTCACAAACACTGCTTCTGCACACAACATTTTTTAGAGGTTTTAGATTTAGTTTTAGAAATAAGATGCAAAGGTGAATTTAATGTTGTTCAAAAAAAACTTGATAATGTAATTAGGGTGCTGTATTTCAGGGGTGACTCTTTTGGGGAACAGAAAAGGATCAATGACAACAAAATATAAAATACTTGATGTTATTGTGTACTTGTATGGCCATCAGCAATAAGCCTTCTGTGGCTGGTATATGCTCTGTTTATAATATAATAATAATAAGAATAATAATAATAATAAAGGTGAAGGTTAAGGTTAATAGTCAAGTCAAGGTGAAGGCTATTCCTGTGGTAGTGGGAGCATTGGGTACAATCCCGAAGGCGTTGGAGAAACATCTCAAGGAGATAGGAACATCTGTTAGAGCAGAATTACTTCAGAAGGCGGCACTTTTAGGGACAGCAAAGATTCTGCGAAAGACACTTGAGATCTAAGGCTACGGGACGTAGCTTGATTCGAGGTGTATCCAGCAGAAAGGAAAACAAAATCTTTCTTTTCATGCTATGCTAACGTGAAATAATAATAAAAGCTTTATTTACAGATGGTAACCATGTCAACTAGATGATTTTCAAATGGGCCATCATTATAATAAATACAGATTAAAAATATACAGCTCAAATACAGTACGTTATAAGTTCATTACATATAGGTTGGTGAAAAGTTCATTAATGTTAGATAAATGATCAGTATTAAAAAGACAAAGAACCTTAATCTGTTAATTAAGAGGGCATGATTAGGAACAAAGCTTTCTTACCATTTCAGTATTGTATATACTCAAGATTTCTCCTTTGATAACTACAAATCTGAGGAAGAATGAATTCAAAATTTCTCATTAAAATGGATGTAATTCAATTGCGCAAACTTAATGCTTATAAATACTCATACAGTATATAATTAGGCCAAAGAGACTTAAAGCCAGTATATAAGATATATGTATAAAAAACAATCTGTGAAAGATTCAGCTTATTTCATTTTGTCGTTCATATGGCAAATGTGAAAATGCAGAATCTTCAAAAAAATACCGCTAGGGTGGAAATGTAAGGTAGTATTTTCATTTTGAAATTTTTCTTATTACACAGGACATGGACACAATTCGTTTTTGATTTGCCTGGAGACTTATTTCCACACTTTTTATAAATAATTGTTTAAAGAACTTGTTTTCACTTTACCAAAATCTTTAAAAGATTAATTATTTCATCATGTTACCTTTTTGAGTGATATCCATCAATCTTCACATAGCCCTGCCAGAAAAAAAAAAAAAAAAAAAAAAACATGACTGATTTATAGAAAAATGGTTCCTGCTGCATTCTCTACATGTATGTGTTTTATAAATTGCAACATTTTAAAATCATATAAACCTTTGAATAATTCCATGACTTCATTTAGATTACTCTTTGACTTAAATATATTTCATAAATGCCCAAGACAATTTGATTGGATGAAATGTCATCACATGGGGTGTATTAACGGATAATAAAGAGAGGTCTTATCTAAATCAGAGCAGTGTATGTTTGTTGCACACCAGCTAATACAATAAGTCAGTCAGAATAACCAATCAGTGTGAAGACGTTTATTTCATGTCACGCTGACTCTATTTACAGGTTTGCTGAAATAAAAACTGCATAATGTTTCATATATTTACAATGTGGGTGGGCTTGTCAGTATTACAAATGCAAGGGTCAGGTTCAAATCATTGTACATGGTGAGTCAAGTCTAGCAGTATGAGTCCGAGTCATGAGTAATACAAGTATGATAAATATAGACAATATTAAAGCCGGGGAAAATCTCAGTCGGTAGTGCCATTGACTCGTAATCACAAGACCTGAGTTTGAATCCCAGTAGGGTCAATTGACAACCATCCCTTGTGAATAGGGTAAGTATCAGGAACTATAAAGCACAGCTGACCCCTTGTTAACAGGGTACAGGACTCGTTGTACCCTGGGACTAGGACGATAGTTAAAAAGAGATAGGCACCTCGCCAGCAGGCATTACTGATAATTACCATTGCATGACTAAGTTGATTACATTTAAAATCTATTAAAGGTGTCTAAAATGAAAACGAACCATTTTGTCTGGACAGCTCATGTCTCCTCCAACAGGAAAACCACCGGGTGGACTCTGTGAAAGAAGACACAGTTTATCGATTAGTCATCAATATTTTCTCATAGACTTAATCAAAAAATGCACACACAGATGTCACCTCCTGCAACCTATTCCATATAGAAGATAGTCTCACCTTGTATGAGAGAATTGCCTGCATCAGAGTATTGGCCCATAGTGTCCCCTCAACTGTAATCAAAAGGAAAACAAGAAAAGGATTAAGCAATTCTCTAACCCCAATCTTGAGAAAGTGACTACATGTAGGTACTTAACATTATTGAACATATAGACCGCTAACATAGCTATATGGCTCAGTTGGTAGCGCACCAGCACGTCAACCCAGAGGTCACAGGTTCAAACCCTGGTCTAATGAATATTCCTTTGTCCATTCCAAATAATGTATTGATGTACCTAGTCAGTTTCCCTTATGGTTTACTTAAATATATGATATAAAAAGATCCCAGACTGCTCCTTCCGGGTTGGTGTGATCGCTGGCTAGAAGGGATATTTGGTTAAATGACTTCTGACTAGACCCCCGCCCCCCAGAAGAAAAAAAATTAGGGAGACCACCAACATAGTGTCAGTTGGCCAAGTTGGTAGAGTGCCAGCATGGTAGCATGGAGGTTCAAATCCAGCTCTAGTCAATTTTTCTTGTTCATTTAGTCTTTCGTTAATGAGTCTTTTGTTAATGAGGGATTAGGATTTCCTGCAGAGCCTGCAGACAGTTTACAGATGTTCCTTTCTGGCAGGAAGCTTAATCTTATGAAATAAATATTCAGTAATTTGAAATAACTTTAAAAAGTCACTTAAAAAGAGAATAATAATTCCTCACCTAGTGACTCAGCTGCAAAATGGAATGATTTGCCAGTAGTTTCTAATGTGATCTGGTTTTGTTTTGTGTCTCCAAACTGAATTTACAATTGCAAAAAAAAAGAGGAAAATAAACTCCATTAAAACAAATTTCAATAGAATTCTTTTAAAATAATGTACTTCATTTCTAACTTCATTTTCTATTCATTCAAGACTGCCTCTAAAAATGACTAAATTGAGGACAACTATTATAACTTCCCTTTAAAGGAAAGTTTTTATTATTCTTATTATTACATATCTTTCTGGTAATGAAACCAAGGATTCTTCAAAAGTGCCTATAGCACTGTAGCTTGTTATTCTGAAGAGAAGACGATGAAGAAATGTTCAGTTATAGATGTGGGAGGAAAACCACAGACAAGTATTTTTAGTAAAACCCACGGAATCAAATAGGGAATGAAAAAGTAATAATATTGGTAATTATCAGATTATGAAATTAACACACTATCTGTTAAAATTAGTGGTGTATCAATCATCCCAAGAAAATAATTCGGTCTTAAGTGCTACTGTCTTAGACAAAACTAAAAACAATAATAACATTTAATTCTTATGCGCATTTAACATCATGATCCACACGCAACACACTTTACATATTACCCCTGGTCATTGGCCAATATCATTCCTATAATCTTTCTCAGCTCCCTGGGGAGTATACAGCCCTGAGCTACCATATCGCATCAGAAGCTTTTTCAAACACAATATCACCCTCTACCCTCACAGGTAGCCATTTATACTCTTGGGTGAAGAGAAGCAATGTACAGTGAAGTGTCTTGCTCAAGGACACAAGTATCATGGTCATGGCCAAGATTTGAACACACATTCTGATGACTCATGCCATCAGAACACAAGTCAAATGCTCTAAACCGTTTGGCCATGGCACTTTGGCTAACGGTTGCCAGGAATATGCTTCTAATTATAATTTTGAAGGAATATACTGCCTTTTCACAAGGAAATTGTCAATGTTCCCAGCAGGAAAGGATATTGCTAATAAATTAATCAAAAACACTGGCAATAGTTCACTTAGGTAAGACTTGTAGCTTTGCACGGTGAGGAGGATAAGTAGGAATAATTGCGGTGACACCATGTGAAATTCTTAATTGAGTAGCAATTAGTTCTGAAAAGAACTGGAGGTTACAACTCAACGTTTCTATCAGTATACTCTGATCGTCCTCAGTATACTCTGATCGTCCTCATTCTCCTGAGGATGATCAGAGCATACTGATCGAAACGTCGAGTTGTAACCTCCAGTTCTTTTCAGAACTAACTACTACTCAATTAAGAATTTCACATGGTGTCACTGCAATTATTCCTACTTAATAGTTCACTTACTTTAGATGTTGTGCAGAGGTTTTTGACATCACGCATAGTTCCCACAGGAATAATCCCCTTACATTCAGATAGCTGCAAATAGATCAAGATATGTGTGTTTACTTTGAAAGTCTTCACTGTTAAATTGACATATAACACTATGAATCAAAGTGTTTGAAAATATATTTGTTTTGTGTGAAACGTGTGTGAAACGTGTGTGAAACGTGTGTGAAAGTGCATGAATTTTAACTTTTCACACAAAAACATCATACGTGTATATTCATGCAATTTGATGCATAGTGTGCATATAGTCACTTTGCTGTGAAATTAACCAAAGACAACGTGTGATCATATTATAAAATATTTACAAAAAGACACGTGCCCAAACAAGGTAGTCAGATTTATTAGCACTGTGGTACATGTATGCTCATAGTTTGATTGGTTGAATCTGATTGGTCAATTAGGGATGTGGAATGACAGTTGTGAATTGGCTACTACAAGCAATATCCTTTTCACCAAAAGTTTTTAAAATTTTGAGCTCTAACTGGATATTTCAACCAGTTCTGGGACTCTCTCGTGATAACAATTATAATACAACCCAAGTAAACTGGTCAAAAACTATGCAGATCATGTATTTTTTTTTGTTTATTCACAATCCCACAATTTATACTTTTATGCAGGGTGTTAGAAGGTGTTTACCATACTTTCCATGGAAAGTTTAAAATCATACAAAATTTTACTTGCCGATTTCTCATTTTCATAGTATCTCATCTCGCTACCATTGAAGATGAACCACCGTTTTCTGAATCCTTTATTGTTCTGCTTTCTGTTAAGATGGAACAAAGAAAAATTGCATAAAGATAAGTGTACAATATTGCTATTTGGTGACGTACATTTATTTCAACCATTTTATTTGCAAGAAATATTTCATAAAACTTTTCAATACAATTCGTGCTCAAGTTAAATAATGTTTTTTATGTTTTCATGTTTTACAAAAAGGAAACATTCTTCTTTTGGTCAAATATATAGTGTCTGAATGTAACTTACCCTCCTTGCTTCCAGAGATATCCACTCTTTTTCAGCAAAACAACTTTGGCAGGTTCCTTTTACCATGAATAAGAGACAATTAAATCAAGGAGATATTACAATGTTAAGTCTAAGTAGCATTTTAATCTTTGCATGTTGGAAAAACAGTAAGAGGAAATTTGCGATAGTACCAAGTAATATCTCTAAAGCATTGTTATGTGTGGTGGTTCTGAGAAGAAGTGGTGGTTTAATAACTCAACACTTAATACAGGTACATGTACATGTACACTGATCAATATGTCTGGTTTATTACCTTTCATAACTGAACTGCGTAAACATATCCTGTCCCCAGGTACAAATTTAGACTTGCCAACATTACACTTTGTACTAATGCTTTATGTTCCTTTTTGTCGTTTTATTTTGTTTGTACTTGTTTTTAATCTCTTGGATTGATTTTTATTTGGCTTTTTATATTATATTTCTATTATATTGTTTGATTATGTTTGGCAGCATTATGGAGAGCCACTAGATTGTGATTTGGTTCGCATTTTGGTAATCCTACAGGGGTGATGTCAACATTTTGTCATGTTTTGCTTATTTTCATCATGTATATGTATTTTATATTTTTCTCTAATTGTTTTTCTACCATTGTGTTTGTGATTGTTTCTGCCCTGTGAAATAATAAATGAAATGAAATGAAATGAAATATGTCAACTTGTCAAACCAACAATTCTTCTCAGATCTACCAAACATTACATGGTAATGCCACAAACTTCATCTTACAATGCCAGGCCTGGAATTTCATTCTTGTTAGAATATCAGAATGTCTATGAGAACAGTTTTTAGGGGCACCAAGGCCAAGACCAGGGCAACAGAGGCCATGACCACTGTGACATTCCAGGCCTGTAATGCTTGCCTACAGAAATCTTATAAGTCAGAAGTGTATTTTTTACAAGAAGTGCTAGTCCACGACATTGTCTCCAGAAACATTTGATATGAACCAAAATTAATATATGTCCAATATGTGTGCCCATGTACATTATTGTCCATGAACATATTTATGTAAAGGGAGTAATCTGTCAATAACAGATGCAATACATACGTTTATATCCAAATCAATTGCAAAACTAAAGAGGTCATAAGAGGTCATATCCCTTCCCATGCTGATGACAATACATCATGTATGGAATGCATTGAATACATGCAATCATGCTACATACATGTGTACATGACTTTATAAGACCCATGATTCCTCTACATTAGCATAACAATGTAAGGGCAGGCATGAATCACTATAATGAATCACCACTATAATAATTATAGACTTCACAATGCATAGTGTTTGTAATTAATAATTATAGACTTCACAATGCATAGTGTTTGTAATTGCAATGTATTCATATCATTGCTATTATCTGTCATATATAGCCATGAGCAATTAAAGCTGTTGTCGTAGTACGCGCTTACTAGGTACGATACCCCTATCTCCTACCACAAATGATTGTGGGTCATGACCCTGCTTGGAACTGGAGACATCTTCAGTGAGTATAATAATGCGCCTTGGCTAACCAATGAAAAGTACAGAGAGTTAAAGTCATGTTGTCATATAGGCAACAGATGTTCACTGTATGTATTACAGGGATATGGATCCTAGCGCACTGTGCACTGATGTTTAGTGAGGCGATACACGTACATGTATATCTAGACCTTGGTGCACGTGTATTTCTGAGACGATTAAACATGTAAAAACCATTCCGATGCACCTTGATCAAGGCTACTGTCATATCAGTGGGTGACTATCATCTTTCTCCAAGCTGTGATCCTGTTAATTCTATAGCTGGATCTACATGTATCTCAATGGAAACCAAATGTGTATGGTACACAGCATTCAGTGTAGTCAGTAGTGAAGACATTTTGATTTTGATTTTGATTTTGATTTTGTATCCACTCACAAAGTGTATCTAATGCGAACACCAATGACATCAAAGTGTTAAAGATTCGTCAAATAGGCTTTCACATATTCACCTTTATATAGTAACTAATAGGACCCAATTCTGTATATAATGCACAACTAGATAGCACCAATGTTACAACTACACGCACAGCTTTTCCGATTACCAAATTACCCCAGGAGAACTGTCAAAGATTACAGATAAACGATTTTTCAAATATTTTAAAGAGAAGGTATAGCACTGGTAATGTTGGCAAAACTGTTTGCGTATACTTGCTTTGAACCAAGATATGATAAACAACCAACCTACAAGTATATAAGTTTTAGCTTATTATCTTGTGTTGTGAAAATGCATTCAGCTTTGTTGCATTCATTCTGATATTTAGGAAACAATGCTCTTTTCTAAATTCATACTGGAAATTATTGGCAGTAATTTCACTTTTCTAAAAATAACAGCACCTTGAACAAAATTATTTCTAGAGAAGATTGATACTATCATCAGCTTTATACCAAGTAAGTTTTAGGTTGGAATCTGACAATTTGGTTATTTATGATTTACCAATTCTATACCATGTCTTTAAAATGTAGAGCATTAAACATGCCCCAAATGTTCAATGCTGCTTACCTCAGCCATGATGTTGTGATCTTGCAGAGATTGAGACAGTTTATTGGAAAGTCTGTTTCTAGTTTTCTCCTGGTGTTGGCATGCAGAAAGAGAAAGACGCCACAAAACAAAACAAAAAGTGGGATTAGTACACCATGCAATCTATATCTATCCCCACTTTACAAGACAAGCTACATTCACATTGATGACTGGGAAACCATGAATCCTGTTAATAGCATTGTTTGTTGATACATTTTATTTCTCACTGACCTGTACATTCAATATCATTGTTGAATAGCCCTACTACACAATCTTGAATTAATGACTTAAAACAAATATTTAGTTATTTTTCAATGTTATACATGGAGGTGACCAAAAACTTTTACAAAAATAATAAAAGTTGTTTCAGTCAATTTCTTTTTGTTCACTCTCCCCAAAAATGATATAGAATCTGACTTCCTAGGTTTATATGTAAATATGGCTTTTGATACAGAATTAAAGACAATCTTTCACAGATTCAACTTGTAAGAGAGAATGATACAAATTTTGTACACAAATCATACATGTTCAGACATATAAAATTTGATTTAAGTTGTAATCTAAAAAGTAAATATTGCAAGATATCTCCCTGTAAATGATGCAGTATGAAGATGCCATGCATCAATGCAAGTTTATATTGTACACCAATGCAAATGTGAGACAATTGGTGACATCAGATTCATGCAAATAATTTGTGCAAATCTCACAGGAAATCTTTGTGGCGCAGGGGTGGAAATTATAAAGGTGTAGTTTATGGTGGCCAGTAGGACAAGTAACAACTGAACTAGTCCTCCTTAGTTTCGAGTAGCCCTATTATTGATGTATTATTGATTATATGATTCATATAATAATAATAATAATAATGTGTGGACTTATATAGCGCACGTATCCACCAACTGAGTGGTGCTCAAGGCGCATTATATTATTACCCCTGCTCACAAGGCTCATAAGGCTCATAAATCATTCCTGAAACCATCTCAACTCCCTGGGGAGTATACAGCTCAATTGCTGCCATTACAGCGCATATAGGGCTAATCAACCAACTCTGCCCTCACAGGTACCCATTTAACCCCTGGGTGGAGAGAAGCAATTATGGTTAAGTGTCTTGCTCAAGGACACAAGAGTCACGGCCGGGATTCGAACCCACATTCTGCTGCTACCACCAGAACTTGAGTCCGGTAAGCTAGACCGCTCGGCCACGACACTCCACATATGTAGTTAAATTATCAAAGCAGAGCTCTTAAAATAGTTCCACAGTTCACAAACTCATATCAAGTTTATATCATACTGTAACTTTTTCTGTACCATACCAAACTGCATCACGCTGTCAGTAAAAATATCAGCAAATATCATTGTAATTTTGGTTTGAATCGTAATTATGTGTTTCTTATTTCTGTACAAAAACTGTACAATAGCATTCAGACTATCAAACCTAGAAGATGTAGAAGAACTTAGATGTTAATCCACTAGCCTTGGACTAGTCGGTTAGTGGTAACTTTGACCCGTGGCATAAAAATAGAAGGCCTTGTATGTGTTTAGATAATACATGTAACTCCGTTTCATTTTGGTGTAATTACTAATGGTGTACATCCCTTGTAATCGTAAGTTACATAGCGCATAAAGGTAGCAAACATTTAACTAACTGACATAGTTCTACATACATGTAGTACAAGACGTTTCCACAACCACCAAGCTACAATCACAATCCAAACTAAATACTGTTACTTACATCAAGGACTCGGCTATGCGTTCTTCTCATTGGTCGATGAGGGGGTGCATTGGGGTTAGGTTGAAGTTCCTGACTTTGCCTTAACACATGACCTTGGAGTTTGCTATGTATGTCCGCAAAATCCACACTGCCACATTCCTACATGTGAGAAAGCAACATAAATGTATTAAAATTAATTTAAATTAAAATAACATATTGTGGGGGTTTACAAAAAGTGAACCTAACCACATAGACGTTGTGTAAATAAGTCACATATCATCGGCATGCTTGGGACATGGCCATTTAAGTGATTATGCTGGTGATTTCCGGTAAATTTTCTTTTTAATCAGAACATTGACAGTACATCTTCAGACAAGAGTAGATTAACATGTCTTCATAAAAGTAACCATACATGAGTTACACCTTCGTCTGCCATATAATTTCAATAGAAACAACTATGTATACTACTCAAAACAATTTAGGGAACACCGGATTTTTAACATCAAATAGGTTTGAAATGTTCCATGAACTGGGATTTTCAATTGCAACCCCCTCTCTCTTTCAGTAGTCATGTCATGAAATGTGTAATCACTACATGCATCCTTTATCATCTGTTTCATTGTGCAGTTGTTTCTCATCAATTCTGTGAAACATTGTGTTTATCTGAAATAAACGATCTTGCTTTAACTGAGATTATTCCGGTGTTCCCTAAATTGTTTTGAGTAGTATATATCAGCATATCTATCTAAAGATCCTTTACACTTTACCTTGGTGACTGTGGTCTTGTCACAACTCAATTTGTCCATGTCGAAACCAGAATCATCATCGTCTCCACTTTCTTCGCTCTGTGCGAGTTCCTTAAAGGCGACCCTATCGGCAGGATCCACAGATTCATCATGCAGCACACTCACCCCACCAATTTTGTTTGCATCTAGGAGGTCATACTCATCCTCACACATTAGTGGTAATGTGGTACATGTAGGTGCATTGTACCTCTTTGGGAGCACAGGTCTTCCCAGTAATTTGGGCATGTGAGGCGCAGACTGCTCATTTGTTTTGGCTACAGGAGGTGGAGGAGCACGTCTAACTGGTCTTGAAGGTGTGCGCGATATATCATCTGATTTAAGGTCTTGTGGGGCAGTTACCTGAACAACTTCATCAAGAGAGGTTACTCTTGTTCTTGTAGGCATAAAAGGATCTTCTATGGTTTGGAGGGCAGGATGCTCATCAGAAACGTCAAAGGGCCCACTCGATGACTCACTCAACAAGTAGTAGGAATGTCTGTCTGAACTAGCCCCGGAGATGGGTCTTGATTCGCTATCAGACAAGAAGTTATAGGTGTCATCATTGCTCGCAGCGCCTATAGGACTAGGCCTAAAGTGTGATGCAATAGTGGGTGCAGCTTCACCCTGGGGATCTAATCGTGGAGGAAGTGGAGGAGGACGTGCAGGGATCTGAGGCACATTGGATGATCCTCCAACTGTTTCATCCCTCTTTGTGGTATTGGAAGGATGATATATCTTTGAGTACTGGTTTTCTAAGTCATCTTTTTCTAGCACTGTAAGAGATGAACTGGAAGTACTTTGTGGTGGATCGTTACATAAATCCAGATCCATTAATGTGCTACCCTCATGCTGGTCACCTTCAGTATTAAATCTGGCATCTTGGATCTCAAGGGATGACCGACTGATTAAATTTGATGTTTTGTGTGGACGTAAGGCAGGTACAGGTGAATGGCTGGTGCCTGCAAGTCTCACTGAAGTGTCTGGTGTACTATGGGTTATTTGACCTTGGCTTAACCCTGGTGTTTGAGATGATTTGGCTGGCAAGGCTGGGGGCTCCACAGAGTCTCTTCGAGTTGACCCTGTGGGGTGTTGGTTAAGTACTGCTTCGTCTTTCAGATGGTGCTCTGTCTTAACAGGAACCACAGGTGTTGTTGTTTCGCTCGATTGTGTTGACAGATATTTATCATGCATCATTTCACTAAGTTGTGTTGAGTCTTCAAGAGGGTTCAGATCCAGTGGACTGAGGTAAGGATTACAAGAATGATCTGGAAGGATCGGCGACTTGTTGACCATCTCTCCAAGTGTTGGAGTTGGGGGTGGGTTGTCAGGTTTTACCACTGGAGGATGAGGAACCGGTCTTGACATTAATACCGAAGAGAGGTTGGGATTAGCACTGGATGCAGATCCTGGGGCTGGACTTGCATACGATTGAAGTAATGATGCAGGCATAGGTGGAGGCAAGAAGACAGGTGGTGGTAAGGATAGATGATCATCTTCTGTCTCAGGGTTGCAGAAAAGGGATGGGGGGCGTAGCGGGGGATAAAACTCATCAGTGCCCGCATTCATTGAAAATGGGTCAAACTGCAATAAATCCACTGGCTCAAGAGATGTACTCGGATGTGCTTCATTCGCAGAATCAAAGGGGTTGATAGAATTCCTTTTTAAAGGGCGTGGAGCCTCAAGATGTGTCTGCACTGGTGTCTCACCTGGTAGAAGCACTGGAGGTGGCAACTCAGAAGCTGAAAGGGTATGCAAGGCCTGTGATAATGTGACATCACTACGCGGGGGTGGCATGGGTGGGGATGAACTTTTTGGAGGAAGTACAGGCAGACTGCCTCCATCACTTATACTCAAATTTGATGCACTGGAAAAAGGTGGCGGGAGAACAGATGTTTTGGGGAGAGGTGGAGGAGGTGAATTAGGAGGACTATTATCATGATATAATAAACCTGAAGGGAAAGGATCTGTCGAGGGTAACCCAAGTTGAGATGGCGTGGAGGGTGTGTGGGGAAGATCAGGAAGACTCCTGTTACCTGAATTCGGAATCACAGGTAAATCTCTCTTAACAATTGGTTGAAGAAATGAAGGACTGGGGGAGCTCTTAGGGGGAGGCGGGGGAGGAAAATCATGAAGGTGATCATCTACCTGCCGAGATGTTGGATTAGGTAGAATTGGTGGTGGCGCAAGAACATTTGAAGATGGTGGTGGTGGAGGAGAATGGTCTGGAAATGAAGGACTGGGGGAGCTCTTAGGGGGAGGCGGAGGAGGCAAATCAGGAAGGTGATCATCTACCTGCCGAGATGTTGGATTAGGTAGAATTGGTGGTGGAGCAAGAACATTTGAAGATGGTGGTGGTGGAGGAGAATGGTCTGGAAAGCTCTCCTCATACTCATTCTCAACAGCCATAGGGAAGTGTTTGTCATGTGCAGGGGACATCAATGGGGAATGGGGTTGGCTTTCACGGGGTTGGCTTTCACGAGGTGGGACATGAGGTGTTGGACGCTGTCTTGGCATGGGTTTCTCTGACCTCTCTCTACGGTCCGGTAGCTGGGGAGGTTTGCCATTCATATTAGGCTCCGATCTTGCTCGAGGTTGTGGCTTCGGTCGTTCTTTCAACAGACTTTCTGGATTTACTGTCGCACCATGAGTAGGGCCTCTTGGAGGGATGACAGGGTACGTCTCAGAATCTACAAATACAGAGGGCGCACTCTGACGTTTGGGAGGCAGCTGCATTTCATGTGCCTGTAAAATGTTTTGCCGTGGTGGCAAAATGGGGACGATGGGTGCAGCATCTATTACACCAGCTGGTGGATGCATTAAATAAGAATTGTCATCAAAGGTTGGTTTCATTCCTTTTGGATGACCATTCTCTTTGTCGTATTGTTTAACATTGCTCCTAGGGGGTGGCATGGGTGGCGGGGGACCAGTCTCTGGAGTTCCATCTCCAGTATCTGACTGAAACTTAGGACTCTCTTTCCCAGTGTTTGAAATGAATTCAGATAAAAAAGCTTCTGCTTCGGTAGGTAAATTATTGAGAATCCGCTTCTGATAGCCTCGCTGCGTAATGCCTAGCATATTGAGTTGGTCCTCGCTCAAGTGGCATACTTGCTCAAGCTCTGTAACACCATTTATGAGGAAGTTAGCGGTGAAATGGCCAAGATCCAACATCTCCAGCCATTCCTTGATTGATGTGGTCTTTACATTGGATGCCATCGTGTTGGTCAAACAAAAACTTCAGTCTGTTTGAGTGAACCAAAGCAGCAACTTTATTATTCCACTGATCACAATAAGTGAAACTTTTGCCTGTTGATCCAAATGATGCTACACACAGATCACTTCCTCATTATTAACACTCCGTCTGCAAAGGAAGAAGAATTACAGTATAAAAACAGACAATTTCTTATAGAATTATCACTATGCAAATCTTTACTGTGAAAATACTTTGCCGTTAAAGTGACCTGAAGTTAAATGCAATTTAACCCTCCTTGTTCTGGTGCCTTTTTCAGACAAGTTGATGCACCATTTGAAACCATTCGTTTTGTGAAACACACCAAGGTATAGTGTATCCACCATTCAAAACCATTTGAATGATTTATAAGCCACTGTGTAGTACATTCACCATTCGGCTATGGAAACACACCAAGGTGTAGTGTATCCACCATTCAAAAAACATTTGAATGGATTTGAATGGTAGTAAAGCTTGCTACCAACACTTTTCAAATGGTATCTCACCATGTGTGTACAAAACCAATGGCCATTTTGTTAAGTGGAAATTTTGAATGGTTTCAAATGGTCAAACACTAGGAGGGTTAATGGGCCAATATCGTCACGATCAACAGGGCATGGAATCAGAATGCTAGTTTTTAGAAAATCTGTGACCCCACATGATAAGTTCATATGCTGCTGCATAAATAAGCCAGTCATTTTCAGTGTCCTAGTCACTTAAACTAGGACACTGATTCCATGTCCTGTGAAAGTCTACTCTGACAGTGCCAATACTCCCTTTAACAGTGACATACATGTACGTATGCCCTGAAAAAACAGGTTTTTTTCCCCTTGCCATAAAAAACTGTGAAACCACCAATGGCTAAGTGAAGTTCACAGTACTTTCATGGCAAAGTGACTACATATATTTATGACAAAACAATAGGGTGCCCAAACATTGTACGTCATGTTCATTCATGTAAGATTTCAGGTTGTTTAGTGCTTTTCTATAGTTTATGTTAAAATAAATCTTAAATGTCAAGCTGATGATAAAATTAATTTTGTCTGAGATGATGTCACCACTGAGAAAAATAAAAGAGTACTTTCCTTAATTCCACATGAGCATGAATACATACAATTATTTAATATATGTACACTATCTTGTGAACGACATACATGTACATATATTACGTACATTTAATAAGGTGAAAGTGTGCTCTTGATTAAACAAGTATTAACGTATACAGTAAACTTACTTTTTTCCCCAGCATAACGAAGGCTTGTATCTTCCCTTTAAAACCAAATGAGTTTATTTTTAGCTGTTATACAAAGATATTTCCGTCATCGGCCTCATGTTATTCAATCTGTGTTGTGGTGTAGTGACCCAAACATCTTGCTTATTCAAATGGAATTCCCAACCCCTCCCCTCAAGATAAAAGAAACAAATGTATAAATTATACAAAAAATTTATACCAAAATAAGAAAAAATTTATGTTGCTTTCTAAAATATGGATAGGGAATGGCCCCCCCCCAAAAAAAACAAACAAACAAACAACAACAACGACGAAGAAACAAGCAAGCACCTCTACAAACAAAACAAAAACACCCCAATCATTCAGCAAAAGCAACACTTTCAAAGTTGAACTGACTTTGTTAGTAACATTAATTCTCTTGATACTTTTGAGTAAGTTTAACATTAAAATGCAACCATTTTAAAAGTGTAGACCATGTGATTTGTTTACACTTTGCGTGCCCTGTGGAGTACAAGAGTGATTCCCCGCCGGGCATAAGTGTGTATCTTTGTAGGCAGAGTTTGTGTATTTTGTACTCCACATAACATCACAAATTATTTTAGTGCCTTATTAAAAATAAATCAAATTAAGAATTTTTCTGCTAATATCTCAAAATATCAGATTTGATGGTTTATTGTCATAGATCAGTGTACATTTTGAGCCTGGGGCGGTTTGACCTTTGGGGTTCTTTTGTAAACATATGACTGGTCACATTGGTTACATCATCTATACCAAACCGACAATCTGACCTCTACATGTAAGTGACCTTTTAGCATTAATTTAATGAACAAGGAAGTTAAAAATGATTTTGCTGACATACATGTACATGTACGTGTAAATGAACACAATTGTATGTATCTATGTTTTTTGGTTTTTTTTGGCTATTTTATTGGCAATTTTCAGACATTGTTGTTTTCATCAAACTATAATGATAAGATAATAATAATAATAATGGATGTAGGATTTAAGGCTTTGCATGGTTGAGATAGATGTTATTGAGTTCTTTCGAGTGACATCATGTAATGATCTCTTTTTGGAAAAAGTGATGGCTCTGAGAAGAGCCAACCAACCGGCTCTTCTCAGAGCCATCACTTTTTCCAAACAGAGATCATTACATGGTGTCACCCGAAAGAACTCAACAACAAATAATAATGGACATTTATAAGTCTGTCCAAAACAACATATACTTTGAAAGCTTGGTTTAAAGCAACATGTAAGTTCCAAAATGAATGAATGACAGAACCCACCATAAATATTCATTTCAACACAAACATTTTGAGAAATTTTCCTCAAGTGAAATAGCAACATTCACATAGAATCCAAAACTAAATACCGGTAAGAATAAAATACACAGCCAATACATCTTCATGAATTTGCAATTCAAAAGAATTGGTAAATTAAACGTTTTGAACCAAATTGTTGGATGTTCTATAAAACCAAAATCTTGGTATACAGTTGATGATGCTATCCATCTCCACTTGAAGTAATTTTTTATGAAATGCTCTAAGTTTTTAAGATGTATCTCCTGTATTTGTTGCTATTTTAAAGACAATTTCATCAAAACATGATGTTCACCTGATTTATGCAGCAGCAACGGTAATATGACCTTATCATGTGGGTATTATTTTCAGTCACTGACTTAATCTAAAACTACATGTAGCACTCTGATTCCATGCCCTGTTTATCGTGAGGACATTGTCCCTTTAATGTATATACATTGTATCTTGATAACAAGAAAGTAAATACCCAGCCATTATTGTAGGGGCAACGCCAACTTTCCTCCGTGAAGGGCACTTCCATTAGAATATCAGAATGTATTTGGGAATATTTTTAAGGGTCACATAAGGCCATGAACAGTGTACATACAGAGACCAGGCCTACCCAGAACAACAGTTTTGCCAAAATTACCAATATTATCCCTTGTCATGTGTGATCATAATCAGTCCTGCTTCATTATGGTTGAGCACAGACAAGGAAATAAAGCTGGATGATTTAAGCGAGGTCAGCTTCCTCCATTCATGATTATTATTTATCTATCAGGGATGTTGTTATCCCACTGCATTGTTTAGTATCTCAAAACTACATCTATAACATACAGGATTCATGAACCCAGGCTGTACATACATGTATGGCTTGTCCAATAGGCCTATATGCTATGAGTGTACAGAGTACACATTAATCCATATTTAGGTCATTCCACACTAAGGGGACTTGTACAAATTTGTGACATTTTAGGGCAGTGTTTGAACTGGCTGATTGCATTCAATTTTTGGCTAGTGGCAGCAAGAAAAAAGAACTAAATCTCACTTGAACCCATAAAAAGAAAGAAGGTAAATTAGAATTCCTAATGTGGAAAATGGATTAAAGCCACTATCCAATTTTTAATACATTTAACATTTTCTAAAAAATGACAAAATGCCAGATGGAATAGTTTCTCAGAGTGTTTGGTACCATGCAACTTCACATCAAGTCAGTTTTTAAATTATTTCAGTCATTTTGAAACCGGGTAATTAACAAAGGTGAACACCCCCTTTAAATACAGCCATCATACCATGTTAAGAAAACTTACATCAACCAAAGCCAGGGTCAACATGCTAAGAATTCCATTCTCTGGTCAAAAGCCTGTTTCATACGAGAGCTGAATACCAACATCCTCGGCGATGAAAACGCATCAATTGATGTTATAAAAACGCAAATCCACACCATGTAAAAACTATCGTGGTTTTGAAATCACCACAGACCTTGTTTCCAATCACCGAGATTGAGACCTCTGCCAAAAATTCACACTGATGATACTAATCACCATGATGGCCGTCTGAAACATGTACCTATGCTTTAACCAGGAACTTGTAATTCCAAATGAACAGTACACATATGCAGAGCGCGTCACCATTAATACAGAGAACTGGCACATAGCGAAGGGCTCTGAACTGAGAATGATGGCTTCTGTGTGCAGTGTGCATGTGCCAAAATTGGCTGTGAAATCACACAGGTCAGTGGTGCAGACAGGCAGCGCCCAAAACTGCATACTCTTTTTTTTTGTCCTGTTGTGTTTGGCTATAGACAACATGTGATTTTATATCAAATTGATTTCAATACGTGTTGTGTCTATTTTCAGGTCCTGACTAATCATGATAATCAATGGCGCATGATAGAAATACCAAGGGTACAGATAAAAGAATCCATATATCTGGCTTATGAGACTTCAGGGAGATGACCAATGCATTCAGTTTAAATAAAAATGACAAGATAAACTATGACAGCCTGTACATGTGTGAGGTACTAAGGGCCATGAATTATTACGGAGAAGGAAGGAAATTGGTGATTGGTACAAGGCTGGGCAACCAATTTAGAGCACAAGGGTCCAAATTACCATGAGAAATTAAAGATGTATTGTCCTTGTTTTCTGCTACTTTACTAGTCTTGGTTCAAGACTGTGTTTGTATGTTTTTGATACATGTTCCATTGCCGCACACCACACGAGGGCGCTACACGAACCGTTATCAAACACAAACAGCTGTCAAATACAGTCTTGGGAATTCCATAGTACACATGTACATGTATCTCCTCCCGAAAAAGGATATTGAAAAATGTGTCATTTTAAATCATAATTTGCTTTCCTTTCCTCAGGTAAAATTGCAATGTTCTGATGTAGGCTTGGGAGGTTTTGCTGTAAAACTTTTTTTAAACTAATAACGAACCATTGGATTTTTACTAAATTGTGAATTTCTGCCAAATTTGGGTTTTCAAAACTAAAACTTGTTCTTTTTGTTTTTTGGGGTTTTTTCATCACCAGCTTTAATTTCAATGAAAATAATTAAGTATTAAATCATCTGTTTTTTAGCCCCAGTCAGTGCGCGATGATTTATCCTGACAGTCGAGGCAGACAAAGCTTACTTTTACTGGTCCACATTTTGCTCATTGTATCCTTGATCTAGTGCATACAAATTGTACAACACGTTTTGTAAAACATCTCATTTCAATTGATTTATTTTACTTGTATATGTATGTACATATATTTATGTACATGGACGTATTGTGCATAATGTGTAGATTTACATGTCAGAACATGTACATGTACATGTATGTAGAACTGTGACATGTGACCTAAAATCAATATAAGTGTAATACATGCAGAAGTGTAATACATGCAGATGTGCAATATCAGCTGATTTAAATACACACAATGTGGTCACCTCTAGATCAATAAGAAGTCAGAACTCTCTTAACAAACAACAATGCACAATAATAATAATAATGTGTGGACTTATATAGCGCACGTATCCACCAACTAAGTGGTGCTCAAGGCGCATTCTTTTACGTGCATTACACAACACACGGGACCTACGGCTTTACGTCCCATCCGAAGGACGAAGCAATTATGGTTAAGTACCTTGCTCAAGGACACAAGTGTCACGACCGGGCCTCGAACCCACACGCTGCTGCTGGCAACATCAGAACTTGAGTTCGGTGCGCTAGACCGCTCGGCCACGACACTCCATGTACAATGTACAATGTACTTGTACAATGTACATGTACATACATGTAAAGGTGTCCATTACAACCAGTCACTTCATTTTTTTCACACGGTAATGATGGTATGCAACAATTGGAACAAGGAACAGGCTACGAACAAACCAAGAAAAAGGAAAAGGGGATTTCCCAATGACAACTTGACAATAAATGTACATTCTTTAGTGTACACCTGTACCTATAAAGTACAGACATTAACCAAGTGGGGATTAGTAATATTTGTAGCTTTTGCATAGTGAAAATGATAAGTAAAGACTGTTTGCGGTGACATGTAGAAATTCTCAATTGAGTAGGAATTAGTTTTGAAATCAGTATGCTCTGATTGTCTTCAAGGGAATCAGATTGTCTTCAGGGGATTATAAAGGATAAGCATTGTCCACACAAACACAGGGATAATACATACATCCATGGAGTAGTGGTTGTTTCCTTGGCTATTAATACAAACCCAGCTGCATGCAGACCTACATGTTCAAAGCCCAATCGGATCTAATCCATGCCGACAGCTACACGTAACATGAATGTGGATTGTGTTTTCAGATTATTTGCGTTTTTTTAATTGTTGTACCCTAATGCATGGTTTCCCATGGTTTTTATGAATTTTTGTAATACAATGTTGTATAGCAGGGATTTGCAGCCATAGATCACTATAGGTCACGTTCAGTCCATATGAGGGTGCCAGGTGCCTGCACACTGACTATCCGAGAGCTGTTGCTATGGTGAACCGTGTACATGTAGTATATTGTTCTGGTTCCCACGTAATATCGATTCCTTTTATAGCCATATAGGATAAACGGTTACCAAAACATCTATACATTTTTAAAAATAATTTATAAGGGGGCAGGTGAGAGGGTGAAATGCAGTAGTGAATATTTCCTCTTTATATAATCATTCAAGTAGCCGACTGTTGTGATAACTAGTGTATGTTTTTACATAAACTATAAATGACACTGAAAAATGCTGTCAACTCTTACCTGAAGCGCATTTTACCACTAGAGGGCTGGGAAACCATGTGCATGAAGGACCAATGAAGCTATCATTATATATGGACCCCATGATGATTTTGTTATTTAAGTAATATGGTACACACGTGTAGGTACTGTCTCTAGATTCCTTCCAGTGGTTTTTTAAAATGTTTTTTCCCCACACTGTTTACAATGTTATTTAGAGTCAAAATCACTTGATCATTACTTCTGCAATCCCAGATCTGGATTGTATCTTAGGGTCAGAAACACACGTGTTGTTGAAAATTAAGGGTAGAATGTCGTATTCGACCGCCATTTTTTCTCATTCAATATAACCAATAAGCAATAATAATGTAATCTTACCTATCCAATTCCAATGGACATTCTTCCCAGTGTTTCGTCTATCATCTTTTAAAGGAAAATTTGTGATATTTGTCTTATTTGGATAGAAAAGTGGCAGTGGTAATTCTATTTATGTGTTTGACATACATGACATGAATGATTCATTTTTAATGTTAATTAATTGAATTTAAAGGAGTGGATATTTTCATTTCACTTCTTTTTTTTAACCACTGCCAAGTGGGCTCCTGCTCCCTTTAAAAAAAAAAAGTATGAGGCAGTGTCCACTCCTTTCTATTTAAGGAAACATAGCTCGAAAACCGAGCAAACGAACTTTAAAGTCAGTGTGACATTTGTAAAAAGTATTTGGCAACAGTGTGCATACATGACATAGGTGTGTGTACACACAGCAAATTAATTTGAGTTAACACGTCAATGTTTATGGAGGCTTCTCGTTATGTACAGATAGACAAAAGCTTTAATCATTAAGTTTTGACCAAAAAATACCTGGCTTCTTACCTCTGCAAGTAATGTTGTATTCCAAGTCATATTTTACCAGCAGTCACACAGTTCGAATTAATATTTGCTACGCATTTTTGAGGATGAAACGTACTTTCATTTCTCGGAATTTTACTTCCGCCTTCGTGATTTGCATGCAACAGGCAATTGATAGGGCGCCCTCACTATAGACAATTATGAGAGGGTGTGAGGTCATGAAACTTTTATGTCAGAGTGCACAACATGGGTATTCTAACGTATGTTCATCTCAACCATCTAGTTTTCAGGAAATATATTAAATTTAACCTGTGGACATTTCATAGCAATAGGTGCTAACATTTTTATGTTTTATAACTGAAAATTGCGGCCGCGCTGTAACTTTTGTATTTAAACAGACATAACAATTCCAGATTTCTCCTAGATATGACTGATACTTGATACCAACTTTATACTATACCTTTTTAGATAATATTTTATTTGATAATCAATGTGTAAAGCTTTTAATAGAATATACAACATTGGCAATTATCATATCATTAAACTAACCATTAGTTATCTAAAAACTTACTTGATGTCAAGTTGGTACACATTTGATCAATTATTGTCATAAGTGCTTTCATTTTAGGGATCAGTTTCAAAACTTTACATCAAATTAAGACAATTCTTATCTTAATTTGTTATAAAACAAAGTAAAACCGAATTTTGATACCTCTTGTTTTTTTTACGGCCTTCTGAATCAAATTACTTTAAACCTTCTTGACATAATTTTTTATTTTATTTTATTAATTTGTTTTACTTCCTTTTAAGATTTGGACTCCTGAATCAACCTGTTTTTTATTTTATTTTTTCCGTTTTCAGATCTATCTATCTATGTGCACTGCATTTCCAGGTTACTAAAACAAGTAAATTATTATTTTACATGAACAAACTACCTCACTTTTATTGGTCGTTGGGGGCGGGGCCTGGGGGGGCCCTTTTTTATGCATCACTGACTCCTGGTAAACCAAAAACATTCTGGAAATTATATACATTTTTTTCAACATTTTATTTCAAAATGCAAGGTCAACCTTTTAAATAACAATACTGCAATTGATCTATTTTACAATGAACAATACTTTTACAATTTAAAATGAAATGTAATTGTGAAAACTATGAAAACCAGTTAATTTTGAAATCCTTTCTATATATACAAAAGTATTGTTATAATCTAAACTGGAATGTTTACAAACTGCAATTAAATATGAATTTGAATAATTACAATAGTTAAGTTTAAATTATCTTTACACCAATCATATCACCCGATATCATTTGAGCATTAATCGGTATAACGAGAGTGTTAGAATTAAGCCTGCAATCTCACAAAACATATGACGCATTATGTTCATGAATGATCAATATTCAATATTACATATCACAAAAATAACCAATTTCTTTAATTTAAAGACTGTGTGCACATCCCTAGTTTTTATTAGCACAATTTAAAACAAACTGGTGCCATAGAATTTACACACAAATGTTCTCATAATTTGCACACACTGGAAAAATTCAACAATACTAGAAATAATACAGAATGGAATTGCACAAAACTACTCATTTAATTAATCTAGCATCACAATCTTTATCTAAAGGTACCTTTAAGCAATCAAATTTGAATGAATCAGTCTGAAGGGTACAAGTCTGAAGGGTACATGTCTGAAGGGTACATGTCTGAAGGGTACATGTCTGAAGGGTACATGTCTGAAGGGTACATGTCTGAAGGGTACATGTCTGAAGGGTACATGTCTGAAGGGTACATGTCTGAAGGGTACATGTCTGAAGGGTACATGTCTGAAGGGTACATGTCTGAAGGGTACATGTCTGAAGGGTACATGTCTGAAGGGTACATGTCTGAAGGGTACATGTCTGAAGGGTACATGTCTGAATCAGTCTGAAGGGTACATGTTCCATGTTCATGGCCGATTGTTTATTGATTTGCAGGTTAAGATGTGCACAAAGGGAATTGTTCTATGCTTTGACTAAACTGTCTCAGGCACACCATATGTATACATTTCAGAATTTATATACGAATTCCAATAATAAGTAGTTTAATGACTTTTTCATGCACCATATTAACCCTCCTACTTTAGCTGCACTTTAGTGGCAAGTAGCTATAGTGGTCAAAATCAGTCAACTGCCTGTTTTGACTGTTGACCCAAATGTGCACACAGGGGCATTTTTGACTGGTTTTTACTGTCATTTTGACCACCCTCAACAATACAAGACAATGCTTTTACCAGTCAAAAATGGTCGACTCATTTTGACCTGTAAATAATAATAATAATAATAATGTGTGGACTTATATAGCGCACGTATCCACCAACTAAGTGGTGCTCAGGGCGCATTATATCATTACCCCTGCTCATAAGGCTCATAAATCATTCCTGAAACCATCTCAGCTCCCTGGGGAGTATACAGCTCAATTGCTGCCATTACAGCGCATATAGGGCTAATCAACCAACTCTGCCCTCACAGGTACCCATTTAACCCCTGGGTGGAGAGAAGCAATTATGGTTAAGTGTCTTGCTCAAGGACACAAGTGTCACGGCCGGGATTCGAACCCACATTCTGCTGCTAACACCAGAACTTGAGTCCGGTAGGCTAGACCGCTCGGCCACGACACTCCACAATAAATGTACTTACTACACATAAGGTTGGACAGTCTTAGACTTTAAAGACCTTGGCAAGTATATCAACATTTTGACTGATTTTGACCCTTGCAGTCACAGTAGGGTTAAGGTACTCATTCTTTGTGCACTTTGTATAATTTAGATATCATGGCTTACATGTGAAGTAAGTATACACAATATTATCAACTTGACTCAAGGTACCCATTCTGGATGAATAGTGAAGTCTGTGCGTACGTGTTTTGGATGGATCTTGTGATGTACTTTACTATAGTCTGTGATGTGGAAATGTGGCCCGCTCATAGGAAGGGGTCTAGGTCCGCTCTCCAGAGTCTGAAACATTTTATCAGCTGATCTTGCCTCTGTCAGAAAAAGTGTAGAAGATAAATAGAGAATAAACACAGAGTTGTTGACTCAGTCAGTGACTTGACTTCAATCTTTTATTTGAATCTTGACTTTAATTGAATTGAAATTCTTGTGACTCAAGTTGGACAAAAATTCCTTGTAGACATTCTTCAGTTTAAAAGTGAAGGTCCAACATTGGTATTTGGTTACAATTGTTCTAATTTGGAAGAAATATATCACAAAACTAACCTGTAAAACTTTCATCACAATGTTCTCACATTTTTGAGAAACTAATGAAAAATGGTAACAGGTTTTTAAGTTTTTATGTTTTTCAAAAAGTCACCGTCAGAGGCTACCCATCATTGGGTGCCCATAGTCTAGGTGCCCACAGTAGTAGGCTAGATTGTATGCATGTGTGTTGAAGTGGGGGAGATCTTTGCATTGCAACCTTACACCACATACCTTCATAACCAGCTGTCTTCAGGAATCGATGAACAGAAGCCCGGTATGGTACCCTGACCTGCTCATTTATATTTGTGCTTGCTCTGTTGACAGACTGTCTATTTGATCTTTGTCCTCTCGTGTGTGCTTGATCTACCATCGTCCTCACAGCTTTGCCATCTAAAAAATATCAATAATAATAATAATTAAAACAAAAAATTAAAGTAAAAATTGTCATACAATAAGAAATGTTGAGATGATACAGCAGACACACCAGTTCTTTTCCATTGTTCTAGATATCGTGTGCATGTTCAGAATTACGTAAACAATGGAAACAAGACTGTTATGTCTGCTGCCACCTATTGTTCTAAAGTTTTCCACTGATCTGTTAATTGATTTGGGGAGGGATGGGGGTTGAAAGTTACCTACACACTGCATTGGCCAGTATGCTCTCCCCAACTGGATAGGGCCAACACATACACAGTACTGCGAAAGCAATAACTGAGGCTACGATTGCAAATATTGCTGCCTTGTAGTACATGCTCAAATTCAAATAACAGCCTTGATCCAACTAAGAGTTTAAATGCTTCTTTAGATCTTCGCTGGAATTCCACTTACAAATGATTATTTCTGTGACCATAAACCCTTTTGACACGCTTGGTCAAGGCTATTTTTTGGGTAATTAATAATGGTGTCAAAAATCCCCCTTTAACACCACAATGTAATAAGCTGAAACTTTCACTACTCTATTGTTTTATCATTAATTACATGAGGCAGAATACCAGTGAGTACATATATTTTCCTTTTAAACGAATGCAGCATGACGGGATAATCCTTTAGCACTGTGTACTTACTTTGGCTACCAGCTAATTTCAACCATGCTTCAGCAGCTTGAGCTGACCATGGATCTGATATCACTTGCTTCATCTTTTCTCGCTGCAAAGGAAAAATTTAAAAAGAAATTATCAAATTAGTTGAACTTTCCTTGAAATTTGTATATTTGTATTATTTGTCATGCCCTATATTGATATGACCAGTTTATTGCCTACTTGAAGTGTGCCAGTTGTGTGAAAACCTAGCAGTGGCCTAACTATGGAGGGGGGGGGGGCACTCAGAATGCCTCCCCCCATTCAGAATTTTGAAAAAATAGGTCCCTATTTGAGACTGCAGGATTGAAGTATTAACATGCCCCCCTAGAAAAAGTGGTGTACCCCTAGTGCCCCCCTGAAAATTGGACCCTAGTTATGCCACTGAAACCTAGCCCATAGTACTCCTAGAACATGGGATATGGGTCATTTATGAGGTTGTGGTTCATAGACTGACATGCAAGGGCTCAAAAGAAGCAGTGTATTCTGTGGGAAAACACTGATGCATACTGCCCTGTAAATGCATAAACTGTGTGAGGGTTGTGCATACCATGGTTTATGATTATGCCAATGCCTAACAATCACTGATTTTTAAAGATTGGCAAAGTGAAAATAAAAAAAGACAGATTCCTTCAGACCATGTGTTGCTTATAATTACCTCTTCATCCTTGTATGCCATGACATTAGCTGTTCTCGGTCTCCCGATGTATTTATGTCTTAGTTGTCGTCTTTCAGCTTGTTCCCACTCAGGACACAAAGCATCAACTATGGACAAAGATGAATTACACAATTCATCAAACATAGGAACATTTACTTTTAATCCCATAGAATAAAAGAGAAAGTGTAAGTAATTTAAAACAATATTTTGTCTTTATAACACTTAATTGGTGTAAAGCTTCCTTAAAACTAATTTTGTCCGAGGTACTGTTTGACTGTACACAAGAGTTAAGTCTGTCTCAAAGAAATTGTGGATAATGGTGTAGTTTAAAAGGAATTATTTAAGAAAATGTAAATATAAAGAATTAGGTGTTGCAAACTGCTTACAAACCAGAAGTACCTGTAGTATACATGCAAAATAATAGTAGTAGCCTTGAGGTTTGTTCCTTGCACAGTCTTCCTGTAAGACATGACAAGGTAATGCACACTCAAGACAAAATGATTGCACCTGTGAGATGACCGCGAGGTTTACTCTAATAATCCTAAGTTGTATTGTACTATGGACCCTCTCTTAAAACAATACAGTCCATGACTGCACCCACTCACCTACGTAAACATCTTCTTTAATTCTACTGTCTGGGTTCTGGAATCCATGAACGGCACCAATCTCTTTACCCATAGCTGAGTTAGGATCATAATAGCCAGGTACCTTCTGAAGTCGGCAAGTCAGGAAAACACTGTCACAAATAAACAAGCAAAATAAACTTCATTAACCCTAACTCCTTAGGCATTGTATTAAAACAATAAAAATCCTTCAAAGTCCTCCAACTGGCTTTGTTGTCTAGGGAGTTAGGGTTAATATACAATTACAAGATATTTTTTATTTTACATTCATAAATGCCCAAGACACTGATTGGATGAAACGGATCACATGGAGGGGGTCATTAACAGCCATTAAAAACCAGCTGCCTATATCTATGCTTTATAAATATCTGCATTAATAACTGACAAGCAATAATGCACTTCATCTGCCAGCTGTTATTAAGTTCGCGATGTAGGATTGAACCAATCAGAGTATAGAAGTTTGTATTTGCATCCTGCAGCCTCACATGCTAAGTTCAAATTTCATCCATCTATAAATGTGGATATAGTGACAGTTTTGCTGTAACTCCTTTTCAATACAAATGATTGAATACTGAAATTTTGAAAACGAAATTGAGATGGGCATGTATGAATGGTAATAAAACATGCTTGGTCGTTTCCACAGGATAAAGACCCCTGCAATTTAAGTAATTTCCAAGTTTTCAAAGAGATGGATCAAGACACAAAGATACGGATCAAGTTATACATCAGATTCATTCAAATGATCTCTGAGGTGGCACCACAGAATTGAATAGAATTGTCACCCAATCTTGAGTGGCTTTGTGGCTGATAATTAGAAATTCCTATTCAGGTAAAATTGTGTCTCAATATCTGGTCTCAATGATCTCTGAGGTGGCACCACAGAATTGAATAGAATTGTCACCCAATCTTGAGTGGCTTTGTGGCTGATAATTAGAAATTCCTATTCCGGTAAAATTGTGTCTCAATATCTGGTCTCAATATCTCTAGTGCACACATTATGTACATGATATGACAATAAACAGGTACCAAAATCTTTTAGATGTCATTCAAAAAACACCATGTACTTAGAAGTATACTCTATTGAAGTGCATTGGCTCTGTCACTTGACAAACCTTTGACTTATTGTTGAGTATACCCATAGCAACCAGTCTGTGTTTACTGTTATTTTAAAAGCCACTATACACTATGACTATTGGTTATCTTGAAAAACATATAAATGATCACAGTTTAATAGAAAACTGTTATATGGTTTAGTAACATACATTCATTTCAACCGTTTTGTTTTCATGAAAATTGTATTAAAACTAACCTGTGAAAATTTCATCACCAAAGGTGAAAATTTCATCACCAAAGGTGATCATGTTTTTGAGAAAACAACAACAAATTATTACATGTTTTTATCTGTTTGTATATTTTACAAAAAGAATGTTATATAATTTCAGTTTTCTCTTAAGAAGATGAAAGCACTTCAGATGAAATAATGAAATAATTTCTCTGAATGATTGGCACTGTATGTGTACCAACTTTTCACCATTTATTTCATTTGTTAATGTGACAATATTGTTATTACCAATTCTGTACTGTCCCTTTAAACCAACATTAAGGTGTGCAACCAATCTACAAACTAAGTTTTATTTAGACAAGCCTGTAGTGCCATTCTTGTGACAGAAGCTATGTACAATACACAATCTGAACCCATTTACCAAATAGACAAATCTTCTTGAGAAACTCACAGCTATATTCGCAAATACAGGCTTACAATGAGAAAGCTTATCAGAAAGTGGGTTATTTCTTTAAAATAACGACAGAAGCCCCCATCTACTGTGTTTCAGTATGAGCACACATTGATTGACGCTGCCAAACAAATAATGTCTACATATGTATTTACCAGATTTTTTATCAGGATTTTTTAGTACGGTCTTTACTTCAAGTAAGTTTTCAGATTATATTTCAGTATTAAGTTGTTATTGGGTAATTACCATCAGGAGCAAACTCCCTTTAAAACATTTTTCCAGACATGTATGCCAAACTCTTGATCTGTCAGTCCATCATTTTGGTTCCAGGGTTCTTACTTAGCATACTTCACTTCAGAGCAAAGGTCTAGTCTACCAATTAGATGTACTGTATCATACACGACATAGGTAATACTTTTGTACACAGTTCTTTTGAAGTGCTTTCAACTGACAAGTAATTACACAGATCTATGATTTTACTGGAAATAAATTGCTTGGTTTCCAATCATCTATTGGATGGTTCAGATAATGTTAATTGCTGGATCAAAGATGTAAACTGTTCAGTTTATAAAAATAGCTGAAGTACCATAATCCCGGGAACTCTGTATCCAATAAAACAATGCAGCTGACAAAATCTCATATAATGTACTGTACATGTTGATTGTTAAAACATTTGAATCCAGTGATTAAATCCCATCTCAGTAACATACAAAATATACAAATATTTTTATGTATAAATATTATATAAGTGAAGAAATATGACAAAAAATCTGTAAATTGTACTTCAAGAACATTATTAAATTAAGAACATTTTGGTCGGTCATCTGGAATTTGGTCGGTCATCTGCATTTTGGTCGGTCATCTGGAATTTGAATGAAGATAAGTTTATGTTAGTTCCTAATTAGTTAAGACAAACACAATAGGACACTGACATTGGATTTATAAAGAAAAACATGACAGAAACAGAATGGAAATTGTGCTGAATCTTCATCATCAATCATTATTATTATTACATTGATAAGACTCATTTTCACCATTACCACAAACAGTATGCCAGAATTATGGTTTTGGGGGGAAAAAAAATAGTGGAAATAAGTATTGGGCGCCATGCACCAATTAATGATCTAGTACGTACATTCATGTTTTACCATGGTTTATCTCAATTATATGTATTTATTGATGAAATTCTTATTTAGGGGTATTAAACAACTGATTTGAGTTTTGCGTTACACAGACGTATTACTGAGTTTAATTGTTTTAATATAATGTGCTTAGTAAATTAAAAAATAATTTAAAAAAACATCCCCCCCAAAAAAAACATAAGCTAGACAAGTAAGCTGACAAGGGAACTAACGAGGGAAACTGACTAGGTAGGTACAGTAAATAAATACAATTTTAGGATGAAAAGGATAATTTTAATTAATTAATTAATTAGTTAATGGGCTCTTACTTTTTCCAAAACCACAATTCTGATTTGGCATGTTTGGCCATGAAGGAACCTGAGGAGTACACACTAAAAAAAAAATCACATTTACCACTCGATCCTATCACATTCATCAATCATAAAAAAAAACCTGAATCAATATTAACCTTACTCTTTCGGATGCGGTTTATTTCTCCTCGTTGGTGATATTGGTCTCATCTTTGCAACATCATCTGAATGTACCCCCTTCTTGTAGAAACTATGCTCATAAGTTGTCGGTCTCTTGTTTGGAGATTTAGTCCAGTCTTCTAATTCTTCATTCCATGCAATGAGTGCATCTCTTTTGATTTCAGTGAAATCTCTGTGGTGTGATGGGTTAAGGGGCCGGCCGTGAGTCCCCCGACCACTGAGTCGTCCCTCCTTGTGGTACCGGTAGCCAGACATCGTCGGGTCGGCAGACTTTGACCGGAATTTGGTCACGATACTTCCACCTCCATGACCAGGCAAAATGTGTCCAGTTGCCATTTCTGGAGTCTTGTTTCAATGGTTTTTATTCAGTAGACTTTAATGACATCTGATCTGATTTGTGAATGTGGAAAGATAACTGTTTATTAAAGGGATTTTGGAAGTATTCATATACTTTCTGGTCCTTGCTCTGTGTGCTTCTGGGGTTTCCAGCATTGTTGTGTACATGTACAACAGGTGACCTGATCAGCCCTAAGCAACCATACAGCCTATTCATATGGTAATAATCCACTTTCGTATGCTAATCAGGCTTGACCTTTAGTCACTGAACATGTGCAAAACACTTCTTTGTGATTTGTGCGCATCATCAAGATGATCGCTGCCTAGCCTGCGCTGCCATCAACGATAAAGACATCGGAAGATTAACGTTAATTTGTTGATATACATTCGTGGTAATTATGGATGAATTTTTTACTTTTATTTTCATCTATATTGGATTTAAAATATTATTTAAATATATGACAATTCGAACCTTAGAATCGTAAAAATGGGTAAAACGAATAAAAAATAAATAAAACTAAAAGTGTTACGCCGGAGTATAGCTAGCTAGCTAGTGTCCCTAATTCTTCGACCATTCGCTCAAATACGAAGTCGTCAGGGAACCAGACTATTATGTCCGACCAATTTATAAATAATTGCCGTTTTTGTTTCCGTTTGTCAAAAATGTGAAAAAACAACAGTTGTTGTGACATAATTTTTTGACCGAAATGAACATTTAACATTTTATTCTAACTAGATATATTTAATTTAAAATCAGTGCCGTTTCTAGACAAAAAAATTAATAAACACTGACACAGAAAGTGACAGTCCAAAACTGGCCTGGGTTGGGGTCTGGGATGGGGAGGTGGGGGAAGGGAGAGGGACTGTAGGGGGAACCAGCGGTGATCTCTAACAGTGCTTGTTCCCCTAGCTCTAGTTGAACTTTCTTACTCCATTTGAATTACATATCCCCTTCCCTGTTACTGTTAGAATTAGCCCAAGATTAGATTTAGATATATGATGATGCAGATCATAGATGGCATCTCTGGCTCTTTTGACAATTGTTTGTCATATTAATTATTATATCCATTGTCGCTAGGCCTATGTCACTGTTAGTTAATCAACTTACTAAAACGTTATAAGCCTCTTCAATTGGGGGTGGGGGTGCTTCAGTACTCTTGTTGAATCAACAATTGCAATCATAAATTTATCAAAAAATACCAGAACTGTAACCTTTATTTGTTATATGAAATGTAATACCTAACATTACACCCATTGTTATTTTTGTTTCTCAGAGCTGAATGTATTAAGACAAGATGACGGCCATTCGTCACACTCTTCAACGGGATGTATTCCTTCCACATGATGAGAGACTCATTGGCTTTGTTCATGTTACAAAGACTGGCAAAAGGAAGAAAGTCAGCTTCCTCTGTGCTACTGGTGTGTTTTTCTGAATTTAATAAGCCTGTCACTTGTTGTATACCTCTCCTGTTGTGCCACCTTAAAGTCTGGTCTGGGGATTTGGTCAAATTTACAAGGCTAAACTGGGTTCTCCCTTATCAATTGTCCTCATGTCAGGTAAAAAGGGAGTGAGCTAGTCAAAATATGCAAACCACGGAATCTTGACTACAATACTAATAGCATGTTTTTGTCATTTTTGCATTTGAAATATGCCTGCTAGGTTCAAAACATGAAGCCACAAACACTAAATTGGTTGTCAACTATACTACCTCGATTGGAATATAATTTTATCCCCTGATTGAAACCTTTTCTCCCAATGAGGATACCAGGCTCCTATCAGGAATAAGGCAACACTTGGTTGGAAACTACACCTTCTGCACCACAAATAACATTTTTGCACAACAATAAAAGTTGTATTAAAAACTCATTTACATTTGTTTGCCAAATTTGAACAGAAAACAAGTGTCAATGTTTTTCCGTTTCAGTTACCACCGATGTTCCAGCTCAAGTATCAATTCACAAGGTGAAGAAGGTTGATAAAGACAACTATAAGAAACGACAATCTTGGAACCTGGCTGAGCTGAAAGAAGTTGATGGCAAAGACTCTTGTATTGTAAGAAAACTTAAAATACATCTCACTCTACAGACCTTAAGAGGATCATAAGAGCATTCAGAACATTAAATCCGTCATCAGTTATGAAAAGTGTGATTTGTTAATCCCATTAATAAATGCACGTATCAGTTCACTTTCAAAATTGAATTATTGAGTAATTTTGTTGAAGATTTTTTTTGTTTTTTTTGTTGCCTTTGAGAAAGAAACTGTAAGGCCAATAACAATTATTTTAGAATATTTTTTGTTAGTTTTGGTATTTCGTCATGAAACATCGGTATCGCCGCTGGTGCAAATTATTTGGTTTACAGAGAAACTTAAAACTTTTGTATGTATTATTTTTTTTCATGTGACATACAGGACATTCCAGATTTTGATTTACATTTTGATAAATGCTACAAGTGGATCGCAAGTAACCCTGCAGAAAAGAACTCCTTCATTGGAACACTATGGAAGGTACATCATATGAATTGATCCAATCCTCAAACGCCACAAAGGCAATGTAGACAATTAATCTATTGCCATTCATAAAGATGACCAATCACAGCATCTTGTACACATCTCATGACCACACAAATCTTTGCTTAGGTCGTGCGTGGTCGTTTGACGATACTAAACAACACATTTTTAATATTTGCATCGAGGAAGACAAACAGGGATACAGTTATGTGTACAAAATTGTTTCAGAAATCTAGGACAACTTTGCATGCTTCTTAAATTTGATGCATTTGTTTGAATTGCGCATTGCGTAAAATTTGGCCCCATGTGTGTTTACTAGTTGTCTTAGTGGCTAAATCACAATCTTAGTGAACAATTGTCTGTTGTATGCAATATAAATCATTCAATAACCCTAACTCCCTAAGCATTGTTACTGAACAATAAAAATCCTTCAAAATCCTCCAACTGCCTTTGTTGTCTAGGGAGTTAGGGTTAAACATTATTAATTTCACTTTCAAGTAATATTTCTTTATTTTCTTCTTATTTATTTGTTTAGCTGACACAAAGATATTTGAAACAACTGAAAAAGCCAGATTTTGTGAACATCAATGATGCATTACTAGAAGGTAATTATACTTTATTCTTTCCCCCAAAGAAAAAAAGAAAAAGAAAAAAACAATTATATGGCCAATATTTTTGCCATACTTGAAAGCTAGTTGCAGTACACGTTATTGTAACTTACCAAATGTTGTACCATGCCTTTTATAACCATATTAATTTTAAATTTTGAACAGAATTCACCCCTGTGGTTGACCAGTCGAGAGCTCAGCAATCTGAAGATGATCTAGGGCCTGCGGATGACTATCAGATGTTAGCAGCGCGTGAAGAGGCTGACTTAGAACGTATGATGGCTGAGTGTGAGTTTGCTATCGGTAACGCAGAGGCATTCGTAGAACGACTTGCTAATGATCTCTCTGTTCTTGATGGGGTAAGGATGGATAGAGGAGTTATATCAATGAAATATTTGATCTTTTGTTGTCTTAAATCTGCAATAATTAGCTGTTTAACCCAACACTACAGCTCTGAACACGCTTATCTAAAAATAATTACAATACAATACAATGAAGGCATTTATATAGCGCTCTTACACAAACGGTATCACAGCGCTTTACAGTGAGATGCAAGTACAATTTAAAAATACACAGTGCCTAAAATAAATGAGTCTTGAGAGATGTTTTAAATTGACTCAATGAAGAAGCATGACGGATACCAGATGGTAGTTCATTCCAAATGCTGGGTACAGCAGTATAGAAACCCTTGTTAGCCGCAGTTAAATGTGTAGTTGGCTTTTTGAAGATCCGGGAATCAGAATTTGAACGGAGTCCACTGTGGTTAGGTTGGTATGGTGTAATAAGCTCACAGAGATGGGATGGCGATGTCTTTCAGATGAGGCAGGCAGTTGTTGCTAACTGTGATGCTTCTGTGATGTTTACACAATATTTTTGCATGATTGGAACATTAAACTATTTTCAACATGCAAGTGCTGGTCCAGAGTATAAATATAATTTAAATATACAGAGTATAAATATAATTTAAATATACAAAAATAATATGGCTGTAGCATTGGGGAGATAATTGTAAAAATAATGAATTCTGTATTTACATTACATGTAAAAGGGGAAGATACAATATTGGTAATATACTAATAACCTAAATACAAAATTATTGTAAAAAGCTTCCTTAGTAAAGTTACCAATTATTGTTGGAAGCTTCCTCATTCATAGAAAACAAGAACAAATATACACATTTTCATAAAAATATAAATGGCCATTTTCTCTTCCAGGTGTTTAAAGTGTTATAATTTAGTGAAATATTCTTTCGTTTCTGTAGGCCAATATCCACTCTATCATTGAGTCTCAACAGGAAGTTGCTCGTCTCATGCATGTCTTGGATGAATCCTTACTAGAGGTCAACAAACTGGAATCCAATCTTGATGAATATGACCACATGCTTGAGGTACGATAACCATTTACATTGTAGCCATATTCAAATCATATCCATACCTAATGAAAAACGATCTTGTGACATCACACATTCATCATTTGTGTTGTAATAGACTAATTTGTGCATACTGGTAGAACATTCTTATAGACTCATATTTGAGCAAATGCGCAATGGTAAAACTAGTGGATGACATGTGATGTGTGCTCCACCAATCAAATAACAAGGATCTGTGTGAGAGTTACATTATAATAAACAAATATTGAAGTGGCAATTTCTTTTTAGAGGTGAGATACAATTGATAAAATGGTTGATGACTCGAGATGTTTCGACAGTTAAATAGCAAGTAATCTGTGTGTGAGTTTTAATATCCTTCATGTTGGAGTAATACTTGCAGTGGAACCATTTGTAATAATTGTTGGTTCTGAGATAACTCAACTCGATCACAACTCGTAAGAGATTGTTACATGGTACTATCACAAACCTTACTCCTACTGTACTTCCACCATGCAATGATTCAAATTTTACCTATCCTTCATATTGAAATATTTCTTGGCTTATTGTCAGGGAGTCCGTGTCCATATGGAGATCATGGAACAGAAGGACTCCATGATACAGATCCAGAGTCAGAACCATTCTAAGCTGATTGACCAACTCCGTAACATCATCAGTCGTCTTGACATGCCGCATCAATACAAGATGGCACTGCTAGATAGTGACCTGGCCACGCCCAAGGGAATCTTAGACTGTACGGAAGCAACAATGTGTTTACAGGAGAAAATGGAAGCAGAGCTACACACAGGTATAAATGCTAGCTTTGTTCTACTATAAAACCCATTGAAAGGGAATGTACTTTGTGTAATAATAATGTGTGCTTAAAATTATATAGTGCACTCATCCACCAAACTCACTTCGTGTAAAGTGGATGATGGTATCAATCTTCCAACAATATAATTATGTCTGAGGTGCTGTCATTTCAAAAATAAAGTTATTAATTAATGCCAATAAGTTAATTGAAAAGAGAATTTTTCCTCAATTCTATGTTAGAATGCTTATATACAATAGTTTCTTGATAACAAAACAATTTATTAATCTGAAACTTTCACCGGTTGATTGTTTCATGTTTATCTGGATTCAAAGAGAGTAAGCATACTCGACAAGTAATTTTCACCAACATTACAATGTTGTACCTTCCCTTTAACCTGTTAAGGTTTGAGTAAACTGCGTGCCCTGACAGAACAGATAGAACTCCTAACGAACCTTCAAGAGAAATTTGCCCAACGTCTGGCAATTCATCTCAACAATATCTTTGTTCAACAGGTGGGTTGTCATTCAATGTTCCTACTGTAAAAATTTCATAATTTTTCACTTCCTGTGAAATAGGTCTTACTTATGTGGTTAACTGCAATGATATTCTGGCCTGTCTAGAAACAGTGCTTTGACTAAATTTCACCCTCATTATTAAGGCCTTGTCCTCATCAGATTTACTTATTACTATTTTTTGGTTTTCTGAACAGTGGTGACAAATCATTTGTTTATCTGTTTATCCAAACAGGGCAGTAGTACCGGTGATACTTTGTTTGTCCAGTCAGGTCGTCTAGCTCTACCTAAACATCATTCCTTTCATCGTGACCTCATGCCGTACCCAGAGCTCATGCAATGGCTGAAGAAGGCAGACTACACCAGCTTCAAGCTCCTGTCTAAGGTTTGCTAAAAAAATACACCCAGAAGCTATAATATTTTTATTTTCATGATAGAAACATTAACTAGAGGCTAATACATTTTTGTTGTCTGGTGTGATGTTGTCCATGGTGTTTTGTATACCAGAGGGGACAAATGGTACCCAAGGCAAAGACGTTTGGGTGCCATTGGAGCACTAGACTCTAGCCTTGCATCAAGACATTTTACGAGAAATTTATTTGCATTGCATAGTGCGTGGGTAGAAAATGTCTGGGCTCAAGACTAAGTTGCATGTGCGCTCAAGTTCAACATCATTCATATTGAAACCAGAATAATCAAAGAACAAAAGGTGTTTTTTCCAAACTTGATACAGGTACATACAACGTTAGTGTTAGATAAACTGACATTGTAATTTTCATGTTTGTGTTACAGAATTATACAAAGTCCCTTCATAAGCTCTATGATCATGAAATCTGTGAGTTCTTTGAGCATGCTAAACAAGCCTTAATCAGTAAGACCAAGAGTACACTGGACCCTAAGAAGTTTGGCTTCGGTGTCAAAGAAAAGCTCCATGGGTCCACTGGTGACCTTTCCAAGGCTGTGTCAAAGGGCAAAGGTCAGGAGTTTCAGGGGTCGGAGGCCGAGTTGACGGACCGGCAGCGATTTGATATGGTAAGTCCGTCACCTTTCTGTTTTAATGTTGCCCATTCATGTTACCTTGAGTGGCATGTTTGATGGGTAAGTATTCAATATTTTGATTGTAATCTTCCAATACAGGTCTTTACTCAGATCTTGAATGAGGTTGCTCCTATGTGTCAAGCTGAACAAGATTTCTGTGCCAAATTCTTTGGACTTGGTTCAGACACAGACTTTATGGTAAGTGATGCGTTCTTTCATATTGAATCCAATGGGTGGGTCCAGGGGTTGACAGTTTAATGAACATTTTTTATATTACATGTCTTTCTTGTGTTCAATCATTTTTAAAAAGAGATTCAAAGCTCATTCCACAGCCTTAAGGCAGCTTCTCATAACTCGGAACAGTCCTGTTCCATTTGGAATATTTCTAGGAAACACAGTACGGTGTATTCCCTAGAGGAACATTTAGTGTTCCTAATGGGAACAGCACCTGTTCCCAATGGGGCTGATTGATGTTCCCTGAGAGTTTACTTGTTAATGGAATGTTTCCAATGGAACAAAGTGTTCCAAAATGGTACATCACCCTTTTCCCAGTGAGAACAGCGTGCGCTCCAGATGGGCACAGTCATTGTTCCAAATGAAATGTTCCAAGCATTTCCAAGTTTTGAATTATCCCTTATAAAGACCAAAGCGGGTGTGGTCAAGGCATAATCATGGTCTTAGCAACAGAATGTTGGTTCGAATCCCGGCCGTGACACTTGTGTCCTTGAGCAAGACACTTAATCATAATTGCTTCTCTCCACCCAGGGGTTAAATGGGTACCTGTGAAGGCAGAGTTGGTTTGCTCTATATGCGCTAGAAATGGCAGCAATTGAGCTGTATACTCCCCAGGGAGCTGAGATGGTTTCAGGAATGATTTATGAGCCTTATGAGCAGGGATAATAATATAATGCGCCTTGAGCACCACTTAGTTGGTGGATACGTGCGCTATATAAATCCACACATTATTATTATTATTAAAATTATGTATTCAAATTTGCCATATTAGTGACTATTAATACTTTAATTCTGCATTGAGCATCGCATGAAATTGAGAATTGTTGATACAGTCAGTTGTCCTGTTTGTATCCCATGGACTACTTTTCAAATATACACGCATTGAATCTTGGTCTAGCTGGTGATCGTCATTCACATTTCCTTGTAAAGAAAATAGAGAAGCATGGCTTGCTGTTATTCAGTGAGGTTGTAACATTGACAAACAATATCTTAAGATGTATAGTCAGTTTTGCGGTATTTCCATCACTATCTAGACCAGCAGATATTACGCAAAACAGCTTGCGCGTGAGCGCTGCTCTATTTGAGAATTAGTCTATTGATATTGGACACAATGTAATTTTGAGTGTATAAGGTTATATTTTTAGTTCAGTTGTGGGAATGTTTTTTCTGCTAATATAATGATCATGATTAACAAAATTTGTATTGGCTGAGACTAAGTTTTAGCAGGTGTTGTGTGGTTTGTATTGCCAATTACATTAATGATGCTAACGTCTTGATAAAAAATAAATAATAATTATTGGTGAATGTGTTTTACATGATTCATACATGTCATTAGGCTAATAAACATCCATGTTTGGCTGTTCCTGTCCCTTTTTTCCGAAAATTGATCCTTGATTGATTCCACTTCTGGAAGAGTAGAGAGAATGCTAAGAAAGGATAAGAAATAGATTGCAAGCTGTCCAAGACGATTGTGATTGAAGTTCTCAGGAAATTCTCCATTTTTGTTTGAGTTCTAACATGAAGTGTTGCGTGTTCGGTTGTATATATGTTATTCCCAGCAGACCGTACCAAGTTCGCGACACACAGAGCATGGCAGTACCCCGGGTGGAAAGGTCAGAGATCATTGGAATATTGCACAAACAATCCAATAACTATTTCATGTCTCTTTTATTTTGCTGCATGAAAGAGTAGCTGCTCGTGTGGCATTTGTTATTAACTCCTTTTACCTAATGTATTAATTAACTACTTTATCTAAAACTTGGTACAACTTTATCTAACATTTAAAATTTTGTCCATATTATAATCTTGACTAACCCTGTAAAATTCCAGAATGTCAATTATTTTTCTGAAAAACTGCTTCTGCATATATGCCATCTCTCTTCTTAGAATTAATATAAATTAAACAGCCACCCTTTGGCTCACAAAAACATTGTGAAAATACATTCAGATTTGTCATATTCATTCCAACATGGAATTTAGGAAAGAAAGAGTACTCTATCTTTCCTTAACGACATTATTTCTAATATTTCTTATATCTGATATAAATAAATAAATCCCTCATAAAATCATCAGATTTTAATGGTGAAATTATTTATAAAATAAATTTCTGTCTTCTGAAGACAGATATTTCACACTGGAATGAATACAAACAATCAGAATTCATTTTCACGATTTTCTTTCTTGTAAATGACACAAAATAAGCTGTAACTTTCAGGGTTTTATTTTATTTTAATTTTTTTTAATTTTTTAATTTTTAATTTTATTTTTTTAAATATCTCTTGATTCTTATAGACATTTACAGACATTTTAGTTTTACAAAAAATGTATACTGCCTTGTAGCGTGCATGTGAAACTCATGCTGTCATGCAATCTTGTTGTGTTTCTACACTTTAATTATTTTGTTATGTTATGCATCATAGTTTGTCATTGTGTTTGATAGAAATGCTCTAACACTGTTGTTGTTGAGTTTGTACTAACACTAATTTTATGTTCTGTGCATGAACAAGTAGTGAATCTGCTACATGTAGATGCTAAATGTGCATGTTTGAATGGTACATATTGCCATTGTTGGGTTTGATTGGGTGATATTTGGTGTTCATTGGTTCACAGGATATAAAGTAATGTTCAGTTTTAGACATGAAAGGGAAAACCCTACATGTACATGGAGGCGAAAACCCATGTTATTGGCTTGGGTTAGGATTTGAACCCTGGTCCACAGAGGAAAATATAGGCTCTCTACAGCCTGATCCTGAAAGCTAAAACTAGTGTAAAAAGAAGTTTACAAACTTCCATGAAAATGGTGTTGTTTTTTCTATCAAATTACTTTTATTCAAGCCTGAAAACTGTGAAGAACATGGGGCCTGGGGGGGGGGGGGGAGGAACTGTACAAAAGAGTTCCAATAGCTGTGCATAAATGTAGAGGAAATTACAAATAAATTGTTTGAATATTTCTTCCTGGTATCAATTTACACACAAATTCCACCCTCTCCTCCTATTTTTAAGCAGCTAATTACAGGCATTTTTGTTATATACAAAATGTTGACAGTAAACGTAAAACTGTTCTCAATTTTGAACCATTACAACATGTTCAGGGCTGTGTTTTCAAGTTTAACAATGACATTCACAGAACACATTGTGAGTCAGATCATCATGTTTATTATGGTGAATGAGACACATCTTTTTATATGCATCATTGAATGGATTTTGCTAGCATTTACATGGTGTTCTTAGTTGAAACAAACAATCTGTGCATGCGGTATCACCCAAAGCAAAGGCAGTTTGTACCTTAAGCAATGAGCAAAGCCGATTGGTATATTGGTCTTGATAACTCTTAATCTTTGATATTCTTTGTTTTTCAGAATTCCAGCTATTGTGAGGATGTATAAGCTATTGTATAAGACATACATAAACCATTTATTATCCCACAAACTGACATTTTTGAATGTTGAGACATTTTACAGAAATGCAAATTTTTGCTACTGTAAGCTTTATTTCTCTAAGAATTTAACTCCATTGGCGGATCTAGGATTTTTCTGTTTTGTGGCATGAGGATGAATCTAATTTTATACAAGTAAAGATTTTCTCCCCTTCTACAACTATTTTTATTGATGGTGCAAATTCTGGGGGGGGGGGACTGAAAATTAAATGTTTAAACTTAAATAATAACAAAAACAATTGAAACATCCGTACATACATGTACATGTACACCTGGTATGAGGGATTTTTTTTTTTTTCCTTTCCAAATTAATTTTTCCTAATAGCAATATTTATGTATTTACTAATTAATAATGGTTTAAAGGGAAGGTATTTACTAATTAATAATGGTTTAAAGGGAAGGTATAACACTGGTATAGACAAAATCATATTTTTTTAAATTAATAATAATTCACAGTTGTACTTTAAGTTTGTACAAATGTCATCAATCATTAGAGTATTTTGTCTGGAGTGTTTTCATCTTAGAGTACAAAATAATTATTATGTCAAAATAATTTGCTGAGTAGAGTCATCACTGCTTGAACAAAAAGGTCATCAAAAATAACAATTATCAACATCTGTAAATGGTAGAATATCATAGTGTGTAGTATAGTGTACAATTTTTGTGAATTAGTTTGCGATTTGTAATTTTGTTTGGTTTGGTTTGAGACAATTTGTGAGAGATAGCTTTGGGGCACTAAATCCTTATATGCCCATGTATGTGTCCTTTATATGTATGTTGCTGGAGTAGAATTCCTTTCAATATATTTTTATTTTATTTATTTATTTATATTTTTTGGGGGGAGGAGGGGGAGTTGAATGGGTATGGTGCAGGGTTTTCAACATTATTTTAGATAATATAATTTATATCTTTGTGTAATTATAAAATTGTAGGATTTTGTGATGGAAGAGTTGATGGCAACAGTGGAAGTAGGAATGCTGGGAAGACATAAGAAGGAGTAAGTATAAGGAATGATCAGATAAGTAGGGAATACAAGTTTGCTGTCTTTATGGGGTCATAGTTGATTCTTCCACAACATAAAATTTGTTTACACAAGAAATCCTTCAAATTTAAATCACTGTACTACATGTAGTACTGTTTTATTTAGATTAATTTTTTGTAGTGATAAACCATTCTTTTACTTGGATATCCCACATAAAATGTTTATAAACTTCTTATTCTATATCTTTCAGTCTGTTTTCTTCTCCAAGTTAATCTTTCCATTAAAATTTGTCTTCCTACTTTGATTAACATGTTCATTCTTTGCTTGTTTTGTTTTTGTTATAGAGACAAAAAGACAACTGTCTTGCCAAACAGTGATATGAGGTAAGTGTAGAATACCTGTAAAGCATTATTTATCTGCTCCGTGCATGGCCGTATGAGGGCGCCTTGCTGATTTGAGTGCTCCGTTTACATTTAAGTGATAACTGTTACAAGAGACTTGGAGTGGCCACTGTAAAAATATTACAAAATTCAGTGTTCCCTACAAGAACAGCAGCTGGTCTAAATGGTATCGCCTGATAGTCTCAACTTGTGTACTTGTTACTGGAATGTTCCCAATGGAACATTTCTATTGGGAACAGGTGTCATTTCATCCAGGTGTCATTTCATCCAGGTGTCATTTCATCCAGGTGTCATTTCATCCAGGTGTCATTTCATCCAGGTGTCATTTCATCCAGGTGTCCACAGAAGCATGTTATAACTTTATAATTGAATGACTGTACCACTTTGATTTGTAAACAAGACTGATTATTTACTTGCAGGGCAGTGATGTCTGATCTGTTCCAGTCACTGGAGCCAGAGTTGAAAAATTTCATCTCATTTGCTGAAAGAATGGATAACTTGTAAGTATAGATCATTTAACTTGGTAATCTTCATAAGCGTAATTTGCATATTGATCATGTAGTCCACATCTCAAAAGTTTGTCAAAGTATAATGCAAATAGGCGGTGTGACAAACATTGTTGTGCATATTATTATAATTATTTTAATATAAGTGGATTTGTTCTTTAGTTTTTCTGTTTACATGTTGGTTCGCATTGGGCATCAAGTGATGGCCCCTCCACACAAGCAGTCCAGCTCCTATCTAAGAATGGTACTGGCCAATTGTCTGATTGAAGTCAAGAGAAACTTTGATAAATACATCGTAAGTACAAGACTTGCAGGGTTTGACTTGCAGGATATTTGAATATGGGGGGGGGGGGGGGTTCCAGATGGTTACTGTGCATCCCATGATGACACTTATTAGTAGCAATTTGATAGCCCCATGATAATCACCTTTGGTTACTGTCACTAATGAAGCTGTTATTATTATTATTTCACGTGAGCACAACATGAAAAGAAAGATCTTATTTTCCTTTCTGCCGGTTACACCTTAAGTCAAGCTACGTCCGATTGCCTTTTGCAGAATCCTTGCTGTCCCTAAGAGTGCTGCCTTCTGTAATAACTATACTCTAACAGATATTCCTATCTCCTTGAGATGTTTCTCCAATGCCTTCGGGATTGTACCCAGTGCTCCCACTACCACAGGAATAACCTTCACCTTGACTTGCCACAGCTTGCAAAGTTCTCTCACTAAATTATCTGATTCAAGTCTTTGTTATATGTATTTGTCTTTTAATAATCTTGTTGATCATTCCCATGATGATTTGTTTTATAGGATAGCATTATAACATCCAACAAAGAAACTAAGATAGCTAAGAAGAGTAAGTGTGGAATCCTTCCATTTGTCAAGGAATTTGAGGTGAGTTGTGGGACTATTAAGGACTTTTAAGGCTCCAAAGTAAACATTTAGTGCATTTAGACTATAAAACTACTCCTTTAAGGGTCACTTGTCAGCTAAATATATGATATCATTATGATTAATACCTGTACCTATAATCTGTAATTTTCTGTTATTTTCTCAACTCCTATAGCAATTTGCGGAGCAAGCAGAAACAGTCTTTAAAGGGTCTGATCGCCGTGGTGACTTAGACAAGGCATATGCTAAGCTAATTGCTGCTCAGTTCAGTGCGATTCATAAGATTGCACAAGAGCATCAGAAAACTCCAAGTGATGTGGTTATATTTGGTAAGTTATGGACAATATTTCTCCATCTAGAAATTATGTACATGTAGCTTTAAGTACTGTATGCTGGATGCTTTAGAGGTTCTGTGGAAAATCATATGTATCTCATTAATAAAGTTGTGGTCTTTAATTTTTAAAGAAAAATGCTTTATTTATTTTTTTCTTTTTATTCCACAGAAAACTTCCATCATTTACATGGTAAGTGTTTCAACAGTGTAATTACAGTATAATTATTCATAGATTATTCATACATTTGTTATTTTTCCATGATGTAAGTTGGTCATACTCATATAATTATGTTGTTGATTGGACGTTTATAAACTGAACAGGACGGTACACCATTGATAATATCAGCAACACAGCTTTAATTCTAACCACCCCCAAACCATTCAAACTCTAACAGCAGTGTTTGTTGGATTTTGATGGACTCAGTACTGTATAGTGCTGACAGGGATATTTTACATAGGGCCAGGTGTCCCAACAGTTGGGTGGTACTGTTGCAGCGGCGTAGCCACGGGGGGCCTGGGGGGGGCACGTGCCCCCCCACAAATTTTCAGTGCCCCCCTCAGGTGCCCCCCCACGAAAAATCCTCATAGTGCCCCAAAAAACAGAAAAGAAAAAGAAAAGGGAAAAACCCACACCCCCTGGGCCCCCCCACTGAAAAGCTGTGCCCCCCCACTGAAAAGCTGTGCCCCCCCACTGAAAAAGTCCTGGCTACGCCGCTGTACTGTTGGTAGCATGGTGTTGGATTTTGGCAGATTCAGGAAGGTTCTCAGCTAAAATAGCTAGGAGGTTGGGGTTAATGTGTATGCTACTTTGTATGCTTGTACTCTCTCCTTAATTCCACATTAGCTTTACACCAAGTAAGTTTGACATTTTAATCTGACCATTTTAATCATTTTTTGATTTACCAATAATGTACCTAACTTTAACTTGTGCCTTTGTTTTTATGTTGATTTGCAGCCACACTATCAAGACTGAAAATAACTTGCCTTGAGACAGAACGAAAAGAAGCCAAACAGAAGTACAATGATCACTTAGAAGCATACATAAGAGTATCATTGGGACGACCTATGGACAAACTCAATGTAAGCATACATAAGAGTATCATTGGGACGACCTATGGACAAACTCAATGTAAGCGTACATAAGAGTATCATTGGGACGACCTATGGACAAACTCAATGTAAGCATACATAAGAGTATCATTGGGACGACCTATGGACAAACTCAATGTAAGCATACATAAGAGTATCATTGGGACGACCTATGGACAAACTCAATGTAAGCATACATAAGAGTATCATTGGGACGACCTATGGACAAACTCAATGTAAGCATACATAAGAGTATCATTGGGACGACCTATGGACAAACTCAATGTAAGCATACATAAGAGTATCATTGGGACGACCTATGGACAAACTCAATGTAGCATACATAAGAGTATCATTGGGACGACCTATGGACAAACTCAATGTAAGCATACATAAGAGTATCATTGGGACGACCTATGGACAAACTCAATGTAAGCATACATAAGAGTATCATTGGGACGACCTATGGACAAACTCAATGTAAGCATACATAAGAGTATCATTGGGACGACCTATGGACAAACTCAATGTAAGCATACATAAGAGTATCATTGGGACGACCTATGGACAAACTCAATGTAAGCATACATAAGAGTATCATTGGGACGACCTATGGACAAACTCAATGTAAGCATACATAAGAGTATCATTGGGACGACCTATGGACAAACTCAATGTAAGCGTACATAAGAGTATCATTGGGACGACCTATGGACAAACTCAATGTAAGCGTACATAAGAGTATCATTGGGACGACCTATGGACAAACTCAATGTAAGCGTACATAAGAGTATCATTGGGACGACCTATGGACAAACTCAATGTAAGCATACATAAGAGTATCATTGGGACGACCTATGGACAAACTCAATGTAAGCGTACATAAGAGTATCATTGGGGGGACCTATGGACAAACTCAATGTAAGCGTACATAAGAGTATCATTGGGACGACCTATGGACAAACTCAATGTAAGCGTACATAAGAGTATCATTGGGACGACCTATGGACAAACTCAATGTAAGCATACATAAGAGTATCATTGGGACGACCTATGGACAAACTCAATGTAAGCGTACATAAGAGTATCATTGGGACGACCTATGGACAAACTCAATGTAAGCATACATAAGAGTATCATTGGGACGACCTATGGACAAACTCAATGTAAGCGTACATAAGAGTATCATTGGGACGACCTATGGACAAACTCAATGTAAGCGTACATAAGAGTATCATTGGGACGACCTATGGACAAACTCAATGTAAGCGTACATAAGAGTATCATTGGGACGACCTATGGACAAACTCAATGTAAGCATACATAAGAGTATCATTGGGACGACCTATGGACAAACTCAATGTAAGCATACATAAGAGTATCATTGGGACGACCTATGGACAAACTCAATGTAAGCGTACATAAGAGTATCATTGGGACGACCTATGGACAAACTCAATGTAAGCATACATAAGAGTATCATTGGGACGACCTATGGACAAACTCAATGTAAGCATACATAAGAGTATCATTGGGACGACCTATGGACAAACTCAATGTAAGCATACATAAGAGTATCATTGGGACGACCTATGGACAAACTCAATGTAAGCATACATAAGAGTATCATTGGGACGACCTATGGACAAACTCAATGTAAGCATACATAAGAGTATCATTGGGACGACCTATGGACAAACTCAATGTAAGCATACATAAGAGTATCATTGGGACGACCTATGGACAAACTCAATGTAAGCATACATAAGAGTATCATTGGGACGACCTATGGACAAACTCAATGTAAGCGTACATAAGAGTATCATTGGGGCGACCGATGTACAAACTCAATGTAAGCATACATAAGAGTATCAGTTGGACGACCTATGGACAAACTCAATGTAAGCCTACATAAGAGTATCATTGGGACGACCTATGGACAAACTCAATGTAAGCATACATAAGAGTATCATTGGGACGACCTATGGACAAACTCAATGTAAGCATACATAAGAGTATCATTGGGACGACCTATGGACAAACTCAATGTAAGCATACATAAGAGTATCATTGGGACGACCTATGGACAAACTCAATGTAAGCATACATAAGAGTATCATTGGGACGACCTATGGACAAACTCAATGTAAGCATACATAAGAGTATCATTGGGACGACCTATGGACAAACTCAATGTAAGCGTACATAAGAGTATCATTGGGACGACCTATGGACAAACTCAATGTAAGCGTACATAAGAGTATCATTGGGACGACCTATGGACAAACTCAATGTAAGCGTACATAAGAGTATCATTGGGACGACCTATGGACAAACTCAATGTAAGCGTACATAAGAGTATCATTGGGACGACCTATGGACAAACTCAATGTAAGCATACATAAGAGTATCATTGGGACGACCTATGGACAAACTCAATGTAAGCGTACATAAGAGTATCATTGGGACGACCTATGGACAAACTCAATGTAAGCGTACATAAGAGTATCATTGGGACGACCTATGGACAAACTCAATGTAAGCATACATAAGAGTATCATTGGGACGACCTATGGACAAACTCAATGTAAGCATACATAAGAGTATCATTGGGACGACCTATGGACAAACTCAATGTAAGCATACATAAGAGTATCATTGGGACGACCTATGGACAAACTCAATGTAAGCATACATAAGAGTATCATTGGGACGACCTATGGACAAACTCAATGTAAGCATACATAAGAGTATCATTGGGACGACCTATGGACAAACTCAATGTAAGCATACATAAAGAGTATCATTGGGACGACCTATGGACAAACTCAATGTAAGCATACATAAGAGTATCATTGGGACGACCTATGGACAAACTCAATGTAAGCATACATAAGAGTATCATTGGGACGACCTATGGACAAACTCAATGTAAGCATACATAAGAGTATCATTGGGACGACCTATGGACAAACTCAATGTAAGCATACATAAGAGTATCATTGGGACGACCTATGGACAAACTCAATGTAAGCATACATAAGAGTATCATTGGGACGACCTATGGACAAACTCAATGTAAGCGTACATAAGAGTATCATTGGGACGACCTATGGACAAACTCAATGTAAGCGTACATAAGAGTATCATTGGGACGACCTATGGACAAACTCAATGTAAGCATACATAAGAGTATCATTGGGACGACCTATGGACAAACTCAATGTAAGCGTACATAAGAGTATCATTGGGACGACCTATGGACAAACTCAATGTAAGCGTACATAAGAGTATCATTGGGACGACCTATGGACAAACTCAATGTAAGCGTACATAAGAGTATCATTGGGACGACCTATGGACAAACTCAATGTAAGCGTACATAAGAGTATCATTGGGACGACCTATGGACAAACTCAATGTAAGCGTACATAAGAGTATCATTGGGACGACCTATGGACAAACTCAATGTAAGCGTACATAAGAGTATCATTGGGACGACCTATGGACAAACTCAATGTAAGCGTACATAAGAGTATCATTGGGACGACCTATGGACAAACTCAATGTAAGCGTACATAAGAGTATCATTGGGACGACCTATGGACAAACTCAATGTAAGCGTACATAAGAGTATCATTGGGACGACCTATGGACAAACTCAATGTAAGCGTACATAAGAGTATCATTGGGACGACCTATGGACAAACTCAATGTAAGCGATACATAAGAGTATCATTGGGACGACCTATGGACAAACTCAATGTAAGCGTACATAAGAGTATCATTGGGACGACCTATGGACAAACTCAATGTAAGCATACATAAGAGTATCATTGGGACGACCTATGGACAAACTCAATGTAAGCATACATAAGAGTATCATTGGGACGACCTATGGACAAACTCAATGTAAGCGTACATAAGAGTATCATTGGACGACCTATGGACAAACTCAATGTAAGCGTACATAAGAGTATCATTGGGACGACCTATGGACAAACTCAATGTAAGCATACATAAGAGTATCATTGGGACGACCTATGGACAAACTCAATGTAAGCGTACATAAGAGTATCATTGGGACGACCTATGGACAAACTCAATGTAAGCGTACATAAGAGTATCATTGGGACGACCTATGGACAAACTCAATGTAAGCGTACATAAGAGTATCATTGGGACGACCTATGGACAAACTCAATGTAAGCGTACATAAGAGTATCATTGGGACGACCTATGGACAAACTCAATGTAAGCGTACATAAAAGTATCATTGGGACGACCTATGGACAAACTCAATGTAAGCGTACATAAGAGTATCATTGGGACGACCTATGGACAAACTCAATGTAAGCGTACATAAGAGTATCATTGGGACGACCTATGGACAAACTCAATGTAAGCGTACATAAGAGTATCATTGGGACGACCTATGGACAAACTCAATGTAAGCGTACATAAGAGTATCATTGGGACGACCTATGGACAAACTCAATGTAAGCGTACATAAGAGTATCATTGGGACGACCTATGGACAAACTCAATGTAAGCATACATAAGAGTATCATTGGGACGACCTATGGACAAACTCAATGTAAGCGTACATAAGAGTATCATTGGGACGACCTATGGACAAACTCAGTGTAAGCATACATAAAAGTATCATTGGGACGACCTATGGACAAACTCAATGTAAGCGTACATAAGAGTATCATTGGGACGACCTATGGACAAACTCAATGTAAGCGTACATAAGAGTATCATTGGGACGACCTATGGACAAACTCAATGTAAGCATACATAAGAGTATCATTGGGACGACCTATGGACAAACTCAATGTAAGCATACATAAGAGTATCATTGGGACGACCTATGGACAAACTCAATGTAAGCGTACATAAGAGTATCATTGGGACGACCTATGGACAAACTCAATGTAAGAATCTACATCAGATTGTTAGTGACACAGTTACTGAATACTCTTTGGCCTAAAATCCAACTATAAGTTATTTCACCTTTCTTAAAAGTGACGGCACCTTGAACAATATTAATCATATCATCAGCTTTACACCAATGAAGTTTCACATAATAGTTTAATTTGTTTTTACATTTACCTTTAATGCCCTAGTGAGAGTTTCTGCTTGCTTAAAGCACGCCCTCAACAGGTTGTGCACAGAGAAAATTTACAAATTTAAAGAAAACAGGCTGATCATCCATTAATTTTGTCATACCTGGCTACTTGTTACTTGCAGCAATTCTTTGAAGGTATCCAGGTGCTAGTATCACAGGGAGTCAAGGAAGAGGAGGTTGGGTACCAGATGGCCTTCAATAAACAAGAGCTTAGGAAAGTCATCAGAGAATACCCTGGAAAAGAGGTAGGTCGTTATACAATCACAATACACGCTTTGGGGAATGTTACACATGGAATATGCCAAAGTATTTTCGTATAGGATTGTGCATGAAAATATTGTACTGTAATATTCAGCGCAAACTTTATCAGTACAATATTCTTGTACAAGTCTATGGGGAATTATCATGCGTATCTTCAGCGTGCAGTAGTCCCTGAAGCATGTATTTTGTTATCACAATTTGCCTTTGAGCAAGACTATGATTGGGTCGAAATATGAGGCCACGATTGATTACTATTTTTGTTAAGATATAAAAGGACAGATTCAGGAATAAAATGAATCTCGCTTGAAGGAATTCTAGGTTTGGTGTTGCGCTGATAATTTACTGCAGCAATCAACTTGTTTCTGATTATTATTATTTTGTGTTGATTACAGGTGAGAAGAGGTCTTGATAACCTGTACAGGAAGATGGAAAAGACATTGTGTGAAGAAGAAAATCTGATGCAGGTAAACTTCTCCATCAATAATTTGTTATATTAGGGGAAAAGTGGCTGCTTCATGTTTTCTTTATCCATTGTGTGCTTGTGGTGTTCTGTCTCGTTGGCTGTTCAGTATGTTTGTCAATCCTAAGTATTGGGACAACTTAAAAGCTGCCCTCAGCTATGCTCACATTCCTTGGTTTCTAACCTGAATGTTCTTAATATTGTTGTTCTCTAAGTAAACATTAGTTTACTGATGTTTGTCTAAATACTTCACTTCACAAACACGGATATATGCATGCTTCATAAGTGTTTTTTATCAGAGGAAATCAGATCATGTAACAAACCCCAACATAGTGTTAGCCAGAGGGGTGTCTGGGTGTCTTTTGGACACCCTATTTCATCTGTCATTTACATGTAAAAAGTATTGTAAGTGAACAATTTGGACACTCTGTTTTGAAATTTCCAGCAAATTTGGTCACCCTAGTTCTAAATCCTGGCTAACAGCTTGAATCCCAAGACATTTACCAGAGAAGCAGCAACACATGTTTTAACATGTCACAATCTCAGACAATCATTATTTTAGTTCTCTCTCAACATATTAAGCATTGTGTTTATTTACAAGTGACCTGGCTTTGGAGAGCCTAAAGCGCCTTCGCTTGAACTTGACACCATTGAGTTTTCACACCTGAAGTTTATTTGTAAAAACCCCTGGGAAAATTGATGTAGCACCCTTTCTTGAACTTATATGTACTTTATTATTAGTTTTCACACCTGATGTTTATTTGTAAAGGCCTGAGAGGAAATGATTGTAGCGCCCTCTCTTGACCTTATATTTACCTTGTTATTAGTTTTCGCACCTGGTGTTAATTTGTAAAGGCCTGAGGGGAATTTTGTTGTCATGCCCTCTCTTGAACGGACAGGAACTTTGTGATTAGAACCTGGTGTGTTTACATCATTCGATTTTTAAACCATATGTGTGTAATTTAAACAGTCATTTACAATGCATGTTAACTTGGAAAAACATAATTCACCTACAAGCAGAAGCTCCTAAATTAACAACAGACGATTTCATATCATTTTTTTCCTCTGAAATATATCAAGCTTCCATGAAAACACTCAAAGCTAACGACAGAACAAACAATTGAGTATATTTTATACTTACATTGTTCATAACATGGAAAATTGACTCACAGAAAGCTATTTACCTGTATAATAGGCCTATGCCTGTAGTGTATGACCCCAGAGGTCAATTCATTATGCATGACCCCAGTGGTCAATTCCATAGTACATGTTCCCAGATATTCCAACTATTTTCTGGTTGATGATATCAGACCTCTTCTCGACAAGTCTTCATTTATTTTTCTGCCCTTCCATGATATTTTCATAATTCTTCTAAAATTGTCACCAAACCCAGGATTTGGAAATATAGCATCCAGATTTATTAGTATTTGAAAAACATCGTCTTCAAATATTTAACCATATTTATTTAACCATATTGTGCAAAGACATCCAAGGTATTGTTGGCTGTTATCATTCTCTGTATTTACAAGTGAATCTTTGTAATATATGTGAAGAGTAGATTCCATCAAGCTGTTAATTAAGATGTTTATGTTGATATGCCTTGGGCTATATTGAGTATTTATTTATATCAACCTAGTAAAGATCTATGTACTCTGCGCTGTATTGGCCTGGAGAGAGAGATAAACACAGAACAGGGCAACATCTGTCTTCAGTTCCTAGTATTCCTCATAACAAGTATTCTTTCCTTGATAACCAAGCAAATAAAAGCCCATATTCACTTTTGGTATTCTCAAAAAAATACAAAAATTAAGATATATGTGTATAATTGTATACAAACTAACCTGTGAAAGTTTTGTTAATGAGAAAATAGTGAAAATGCATTCAGATCTGTCCTATATCCATTCAGATCCGTCCTATATCCATTCAGATCCGTCCTATATCCATTCAGATCCGTCCTATATCCATTCAGATCCGTCCTATATCCATTCAGATCCGTCCTATATCCATTCAGATCCGTCCTATATCCATTCAGATCCATCCTATATCCATTCAGATCCGTCCTATATCCATTCAGATCCGTCCTATATCCATTCCATTGTCAAATGTCTGTTTTCTTATGATGGAAATTCCTTTTGGAAGTTTTTTTTCTTTAATTGTACTAAAATTATAGCACCTGATAGGAATTTTATCAAAGAATAACACTGTTTTTATGATTTTTTTTCTGCAGGTGTCATGGCATTTAATGCAAGATGAATTCATACAACAATACAAACACTTTGAAGATTTAATACATCGGTGCTACCCAGGAGCTAATGTCACCTTGGATTTCAAAGTGCAAGACCTACTTCAGTTCTTCTCTGAAATCGCCCAGTCTCATTGAAAACCAGAACTTCATTGTCATACTGACAATCATCTGGTGTCATACTGACAATCATCTGGTGTCATACTGACAATCATCTGGTGTCATACTGACAATCATCTGGTGTCATACTGACAATCATCTGGTGTCATACTGACAATCATCTGGTGTCATACTGACAATCATCTGGTGTCATACTGACAATCATCTAGTGCATTGTATGAGCAGCCTAAGTAAGCTAATTCAAAATTACATGTTTTTTATTTTGGTTTTCATATTGTTGGTAATATCTGTGTCTAGAAGCCTCATCACCCCACCCATGTCATTTTGGTCTATATTTTGGTCTATGACCATTTTGGTCATATAATTTTATATACCAAATACTCTATCGCTGGAGAATAGTTATCCTGACACTGCATTGATCTAACACTGAATTTGCACTAACTCAAGTTGGGCTTCAAAAATTGTAGCTGGGGGGCTGCAGTGTGCTGCAGCTGATTACAGTGTCTGGGAAATGGTGTAGCTGCAGTCTTGGGTACCAGCCAGATTTGTCCACAACATTGGATTTAGCACACCTAACTTACAACAAGTCATCAAGTCACCCTTAAAGTAAGGTGTGTTTCATATCACACCAAAAATTCCAACCATCTAGACCCCCCTCCTTTTAAAAATTCTGGATCCACCCCTCAATTTCACATTACAGGGGTAAATGTAGGGTGACATGGAGGGGGAAACTGCCCCTCCAAAAACAAGGGCTAAAAAAAGGGTAAATTTACATGCATTGCAATAAAACCTTGTTTTATAGTCACCCTTTGACCCATGGATATATTTAAATTATAAATCCTGTTTATATATTAAGGACTGCATGTACCAAATATGTTATGTAAATAAAATTATATACCAGGAAATGACAAAAATTCTTATTATTTTGTTATAATTCTGTTTAATTTTAAGTTGTATTTATTTAATATAAAGAGTGCTTGGAGCACAAACATGTTCAGTGCATTTTTGTGCGATTTTGGGGTTTTGAGTATAATATAATGTAATATTACACTCTGTATATGATGCATACATCAGATAAATGCCAATGATATGCATCGATGGTGAAAATTGCATGAGAAATAAGTGCATATCCATTTGCACATGAACAGAAACCTGATTTTTGACAATGGTTCAAACCTTGAATGTACTTAACATGTTTGTATTTCAAGCACTATGTAAGAACAATCTTTTATGCTTCGATGATCCTATTTACAAAAATGGTTAAGTCCTACATCACGTAGTGCATTTGCTATAACAAAAGATATAGGCCTAAAGGATAATACACGGGCATGATTCATATAACAATTATGTGACAGTTCTGTATGCTGTGGGTGCTTAAAAGGAGCGTTCCCATTGCCATAACCTTAGTATTATACAACAGTGGTTGAAATTAAAGATACACAGACATGATTCATATAACAATTATGTGACAGTTCTGTATGCTGTGGGTGCTTAAAAGGAGCGTTCCCATTGCCATAACCTTAGTATTATACAACAGTGGTTGAAATTAAAGATGTATTATCTGTGTTTTCCGATATTTTAACCCTCCTACACATGGAGGCCACTCCCAACCACTAAATTCTGTTCTTTAGCAACCTTCAGTACATACATGTACAAGCCTGCTGTCCTTTCCAAGTAATCTTACAAAATCAACTGTGTGCTACCCAAGGCCACTGTAAATGTTTGAACATATTTAGTATGGCCTGCAATGTATCAATGGGAGACCACTTTACCCTGCAATCTCAGTGGTGTGACAGTGCACAGAAGGGTAACCATAGGAGGCCACTGGCAACAGCTAATGGCTTGGAGTGGCCTGAATGGGTTGTTTCAAAAATTGCACTGATTGTAGGAGGGTAACGGCAATTTCCGGCAATCTTCTTTTTATCAGAAGTTTTCTATTTTGCTTGAGGAATGGAAAACAGATACTTTAAAATGACACAATTCTCAAAATAATTGTGAGAAGCATTGATTTATAGTATGTGCCGACATGAATTTATACTGTTAAACCAAGCTTCTGATGACTATTTTGTGAAATATCTAATTTCAAAGTATTTTTGTTTTCCTTTTTGAAAGTAAATTATCAACGTTCCATTAAAAACAAATCCCAAATTTCCGGTAAAACATCTTTGACTTGAATTTATGGTAGCCAGCATGACCAGTACTAACTTATATGTAAGTTGTACTAGTCTATAGTTTTAGTAAAACGTAATTTAAAAAAACAATACAAAAAGTGTGAATAAATTTTAAAAAAAAACACAATTACTGTTTTAAGATTATGTGTATTTTAATGTCTCAAAACAGAGCTTTAGTCCACAATTTGAAAACTCATTCCAACAAGTTTATACAGTGAGTTTTTCCTCATACTTAAGATCGGACTTGCACTGTCAGCAAAAGTCTCGTTTTTGTTTGAATTATGATGATGTGTTTCTTATTTTTTTACGCAAGTCCCCTGGACTATCAAACCAGCAAGCAGATGTAGGAGTTATTGTGTTAATCCACTAGACACAGACACAAAACTTTTGTGCGACCATATCTTTCTGCCGAATGAATTCAACTTTCTTGAATCCTCCATTCATTTTCAAACTAGCCTAAGTTGCTTATGTTGTAACATTTGTTGGCTTAGTTGCATGTACTGTGTATTATTTCATTGTATGAACAAAATTATAAGAAATAAAATTACATAATTCCATTTGACATTCTGTATCATATAAAATGTGGTTCTTAACGCCTGTATACACTGTTGGTATTTTAGATTTAAAAAAAAAGGTCCCAGACTTACATGAAACTTTACTTGGAGTGAAGTTGGTGATAGTATTCAACATGTCAGGCCTAGAAGATATGTCATCTTTCTTAGCCATCCAGTGTGCTGGCCAAGTTGAAGATATATGCAGAGTTTCAGCTCAGTGGCTGTCTAGAGCATAACCAAGAGCTGTATTTTTTTGGGGAAAGGATTTAATTTAATTATTTCAACCATATTTGTGTAGGAAAAATTGATTTTTTGAAAGAGTTGGAAAATTGCGAAATTGTGATACCCGCACTCTATTTGTCTCTCCAACAAGTATCAGGAATTTAAACACATCGCTTCTTATTTACATGGAATGTAGCCACCGAGTTATAGATTTCTCGGGCAAGGATTTAATATAAATATATATATATATATATATATATATATATATATATATATATATATATATATATATATATATATATATATATATATATATATATATATATATATATATATATATATATATATATATATATATATATATATATATATGAGGTTCTTATTATTACATCCATTGCTTGTTTATAAAAACATTTCTTAGAATGTTGATAACGTCAAATTGCCAAATACTGCTCGATGGAGAGGTCATAAATAAAGTTGGAGTTAAATCTCTTCCCACACCCGAATGCGTCATTGTTATGTGTACAATAGCTTCATGAGAGTCTCGTTTTTGCTATTCAGTGTTTGTATTTATCCTTGTAAGGTGGCGAAGCTTGACTGTAAATACACATGTAGGTAACCTTGTCTAAGATAAATGCACTCAACCCAGTGAGATTACTATAGTCTGGGCATGGATTGTGCCTGTATAGCACGGCTTCCCCCTTCGAACACAGGATTGTTGTTATTCAAATCAATTCTTCAATTGAGTGTTTATTATGTCCACTAAATACCTTGGGGTTGTGATTCCTAGCAAAGGATTTCAGTTACAAGTATTCGCCGAAGAGTAGGCTCAACATATTTGGTCCTGTCGTAGCATCATGGCTGTTACCGTTACAATCTTGACCCATTCCACGATTCTTGTTGTAATTTCTTGTCTGCTAACAGTTTTCTTACAAGCAGTACAATCTTATGATGTAGTCAATGTTACCACAATGACAGGGACCCTTAGTGGTGTTCTTGACAGTACAACTGGTAGTAATTTGTTTCTAGGCATTCCCTACGCTGAGCCGCCAGTCGAAGATCTTCGGTTTCAGGCACCGGTGCCTAAAATACACTGGGAAGGCACCCGCACAGCGTACACACACGGAGCGTCTTGTCCTCAAGATATAAGGAGTTATCCTATGTTGGAGGACCTTCCAGACGAGGCGAAGGTTATCAGTGAAGATTGTCTAACTCTAAATGTGTATTCGCCAGTTGGTGCAGATAGTGCAGCTGTCATGGTATGGCTTCATGGAGGAGCATTCGAGTTTGGGCAAGGTGCAGCTTATAACGGGGCTGATTTAGCGACTAAGGGTGTAGTTGTGGTGACCGTCAATTATCGCCTTGGCCCGCTAGGTTTCCTCAGTACGGGAGACGATAGTGCCCCGGGAAACTATGGACTGCTTGACCAACGTCTTGCCATGCAGTGGGTAAAAGACAATATCGCTTACTTTGGCGGTGACCCGAGCCAGGTCACCCTATTCGGCCATGATGTAGGAGCGAATAGTATCATACAGCACCTCACATCCTCAGGAAGTAGGAACCTGTTCTCTAGAGCAATCCTGCAAAGCATTTCCTCTTTTCCTGCTGAAACCAATGACGCTGTTGCAAATGCCAAGGATCTGGCGGCAGCGGTGGGATGCTTTGATTCGGAGTTTGTGGACTGCTTGAGAGCCACTCCCCTTTATGACATCACGATTGCTATTAACCAAATGAAGTCCAAGCACTCTGGGATTCTAGTGTGGAGTCCTGTTATCGATAGCACCTTTAATGCTGAATCCCTGACATCAAAACATGATGTGATCACAGGTTTTGCCTCAGGTGATGGCTCGTGGGTCTTGGACGCGCTTGGACAGGGGCTGCTCTCAAAGGAGGCATGGGAAGCGTTTTCAGGACAGTACCTCACGGGAGGAGATAACATAGAACTCCTCCAGGCTGCGTTAAATCATGAATACACATCCTACGGCAATGCCCCCAGTGGAATGTTGCGTCTCCAGCAAGCTGTTGATTTGAAAACAGACCTACACTATTTGTTGCCAACTGTTCTTTTTCTTCGAGAGGCGAGACGTACTGCTACAAGTGTTTATCTGTACATTTTTGATCAACAGACTACCTCAGACAATCGGTAAGCAAAACAAACATACAAACAAACACCCCAACACCCCCCACAAACAAACAAACAAACAAACAAACAAACAAACAAACAAAAACCCATCTTTTTAAATAATGACAATTTATTATTTGATCTTTGATGTTATTAATCACAAACGCGTCTTAAGGAGTTTATAACATAAGTTTGGTAATTACCTGATAAATACAATGTTACTGGATTATTATCTCAAAACTGACTCGATGTGAAGTTGTTGATTGTACCAAACGCTCTGATAAATTATTCCGTGTGGTTGAAATGTTTCATTGTTGATAAAACGTGAATATGATTTAAATTTGACACGAATCACGGGCCGTGGTGATATATATCGACCAATACAAAGTGGCACACTATTTGGTAATCAGACTCTAGCAGACCCTAGCCGTATGTGAAGGGGCACAGGAACAAGCATTTGTACATGAGAGTCCGCTACGACTCAAACACATTGCATTTGACGTCATCCTACGGGATACTGCCATTGTACACTCACCTTTTGACCCATAGATCCGTGATGCATTTATATTGTGTATTCTAAAAAGTTATGTGTTGTGAATTTTGAACTTATCTTTCCTTAAGCAAAAATAAAATCCTCCACAGCCGTGAATTATTTGAAAGGCTTTCAAATAATAAAAAAGGAATACTTAAATAAATCCTTTACATTGGGCCCGCTAAATAAATAAAAATGATCTTTCTTGGATTTTGAACGCGCTAAAACCCCAACAACCCCAAACCCATCAAACTCCAATGGCTGGTTGTGTTGTATTTGGACGGACTTGGTACTGTAGCCCAGAAAGGGATACCGGTACTTTACAATTATCCAAGTGTCCCATCTAAGTCCATCAGCTAGGTGGTAGTGTTAGCCTACTGCATGGTGTTGGATTTTGGTGTATTCGCTAAGGTTCCTAGCCAAAACTATTAGGGTTAGGGTTTTTAAGGCAGAAATCTTTCAAGGTATCTTTGTGTAACCCTCCTGCTACTGCAAGGGTCAAAATCAGTCAAAATGTGATATACTTGCCAAGGTATATCTAGTGCACTTAAAAGTCAAATACTGTCAAACCTTACGTGTAGTAAGTACATTTACAGGTAAAAATAAGTCGACCATTTTTGACTGGTGAAAGTATTGTCTTGTATTGTTGAGGGTGGTCAAAATTACAGTTTAAACCAGTCAAAGTGCCCCTGTGTGCACATTTGGGTCAACAGTCACAATAGGCAGTTGACTAGTTTTGATCTCTATAGCAACTTCCCACTAAAATGCAGACATAATTGTAAATTTACATCATAATCTATTGCAAATTCCAAACCACGCTGCTGATACCTTGCCAAGTCAGGCTTGATTACATTTCGAGGAAATTAAAGTTCCACTAGTAATGAAAAACACTGATTTATGACCGTCATCATTCTCCATACGTACTTCTATAATGACATTTATTCTGTAAAGTACGGAAGATGTCGCGTCGTATTAAAGCAACCACTACTGATAACAAAATAAAACATAATATTGATCATATTTACATGAAACTTACTTGGTGTAAATGTGATGATGTACCAGTATCTCTTGAAATGTTTATGTCACAGGTGCTATCATTTTAGTAAATATTAAATAAATAATTTCCAAAGTTCTGTCATCCGAAGACAGAAATTCCACGTTGGAATGAATACGATCAATCTCAATGCATTTTCATTATTTTATCATTAATATCGGAAAGAAATAAACTCAAACTTTCACAGGGTGATTTTTTGTTTACATATCTCTTAATTCTTATAAAGTCAAGATCCATATTGACAGACATTTTACCATTGGTGTTCAATCACTTTAAATCTTAATTCTTCCCGCGTTTTTATGTTGATTCTTGGAGGAAGGAATCTTCCTCCATGGTTGATAGGATCTCTCTTCCAGAATAGCACTTGTCTCAGTTTCTTTATTTTGGCATACACTGGCAGTGGTATATACATTTAATAACATGATGTAAGCATGAGGTAACGAAGCATACAGACGCCGACGGGAAAAAGACAAGCCATCTCCTGTCACAGGGGTGCCTGCGGGCACACATTATTGTGTGCACGTGTTCACCATCCTAATCTGCCAATTTAACTTATTTATAGATGATGGCATATGTTTACATTTAGAGTTGCCCTTGAGAGTACATGGCGATTTCACTGCAGGCACAGTATGTAGGCCTATGCAGTATTTACATGCTGTACTTCGATCTTCACATAATATCAAGTTGAGCGAAAATTGCCAAATGAAAACGATTTGATAAAAAATAGTTTCTGTTGACATCTTCTCAAACTGAAGGTGTTTGCCATAGAGTATACTGTACATATTTTACCTGTCACAGTCTGACCTTAGGAGCACTTAAACAATTTATGTAATATGTCACATCGTGTATGCAATCTTGCTTTACCTGAATAACTGTTTCCACCTAAAATCCTTAAAAATTAAGAATATTGGTTTGCGTTCTTAAAGGGTGTGCTAACCTTTGGTTAAATATCCAATTATTGAATTATAATCTAAAAACTTACTTGTGGTGATGTAGTGTACAGCATAACAAATGTTTACGTCCACATCATCATTTTGGAGATCAATTTTCTACATTTTCTACAAAAAATATATAATTATGGGGTGTCTCCTATGTGTGTTGGGGTGAGGATGGCGGTACAGTCACAGCGTCTTAGAAAGTGGATTAGCCAAGTGGATCATTAAAGGATGAGGTTAAAAGAAGAAACGCGTATCGATTCATTATTAACGGCGTCTCACTGATATCGCACTTCTCTACTGGCCCCTGGGCGCTTGGGATTCAAGATATTCTCTTCCATGTTGAATTTGACCACTATACGGTATAGCATTTCCATCTTTGGTTAATATAGTCACGGTAATACGGTTTGAGGGCTTTTTAATTGAGGATTTGTTGAAATATAGCCAAAAATCATGCATGCGGGGTATTGGCTTCTCGTGTTGAGTATTTGGAATGAAAAGTGATCCTTAATTGTTTTGCTTTCAAGTGAATTAAGTGTTAGTTTAACACCGTAGTTTTTGCAGAGTAAGCACATTTTCCATATCACATTCCATGCACAAAATTAGCACTCGTTGGAGGTGTGATTTTGTTTCCAGAGGGATTATATATGCAGACCTAGGGTCTTGCAACTTACATTAAAAACAAATTAAAGATAACACTGCATGCAAAAGCTGGGGTGTTATTAAAATCTACAAATTATGGTGTTTATGTTTATATAAAAGTGGTGTTTATATTGGGCAAATCGTCCAGTAAAAACACTAAGGAAAAATGAAGTTGACAACTCTAGATACCGGTGTTGTTTAAATACTCTCAGTGTTTACAGGATAAGATCATAAGATGCATTGGCATTAACATAATATCTGATGTGAAGGCGAATGGGTCGAGTGTCAGGGCAATATGCAACAAATCTATACCACTAAATTGAGTTATCACCTCCCACACGCTTCTCACGTAGTTAGTTTTGAAAATCTATACGACATCTGCGGGTGGTGAAGGATGGGCGTTTTATTAAATTAACTGGCAAAATGGGAAAGGAACGCAGTGCAATGTTCAGTAATATGGAAACTGATGGACTGATTCAAGTGTGGCCGATATTTTTAAGTAGATTGTTTAATTGTATTTATATATAATTTTAGATCTAGTTTTAGATCTAGTTTAAATAAAAAAAGATGAGCCTACATCATTATTAGCTGGGTAAATATGCCACCTGTCTAATTAAGTCCAAATGATGTAAACACCTTCCCACTACAGCCATGTGCCACATAGGCCTATTCAATGCGAATTTTGCCAACACTTTTACGAGTATGCATACTCTTTTGGATCAAGATATACATTAAACAAGCAACATATGAAGGGTTCAGCTTACTAAGTTATGTCGTTTAAAATACTGAAAATGCATTAAAACGTCAACTCTTTCCTAAATTTGAACAGGAAATTAGTTTACTTAAAATGTACAGCACCTCGGACAAATTATTTCTAGGGAAGCATGAAACCCAAATCAGCTTTACAACAAGTAGGTTTACTATCATGACGTCATGTACCTTATCTTTAATCTCAGCGAAAAGCAGTACAACGTTTTTTCTTCTCCTTTTTCTTTTCTCCTTTTTCTTTTCTCCTTTTTCTTTTCTCCTTTTTCTTTTCTCCTTTTTCATTTCTCCTTTTTCTTTTCTCCTTTTTCATTTCTCCTTTTTCATTTCTCCTTTTTCTTTTCTCCTTTTTCATTTCTCCTTTTCTTTTCTCCTTTTCTTTTCTCCTTTTTCTTTTCTCCTTTTCTTTTCTCCTTTTTCTTTTCTCCTTTTTCATTTCTCCTTTTTCTTTTCTCCTTTTTCTTTTCTCCTTTTTCATTTCTCCTTTTTCATTTCTCCTTTTTCTTTTCTCCTTTTTCATTTCTCCTTTTTCTTTTCTCCTTTTTCATTTCTCCTTTTTCATTTCTCCTTTTTCATTTCTCCTTTTTCTTTTCTCCTTTTTCATTTCTCCTTTTTCATTTCTCCTTTTTCATTTCTCCTTTTTCTTTTCTCCTTTTTCTTTTCTCCTTTTTCATTTCTCCTTTTTCTTTTCTCCTTTTTCTTTTCTCCTTTTTCTTTTCTCCTTTTTCTTTTCTCCTTTTTCATTTCTCCTTTTTCTTTTCTCCTTTTTCTTTTCTCCTTTTTCATTTCTCCTTTTTCTTTTCTCCTTTTTCTTTTCTCCTTTTTCTTTTCTCCTTTTTCATTTCTCCTTTTTCATTTCTCCTTTTTCATTTCTCCTTTTTCTTTTCTCCTTTTTCATTTCTCCTTTTTCTTTTCTCCTTTTTCTTTTCTCCTTTTTCATTTCTCCTTTTTCTTTTCTCCTTTTTCTTTTCTCCTTTTTCTTTTCTCCTTTTTCATTTCTCCTTTTTCCTTTCTAATTACAGATATTCGTCATTGCTCCGGGGAGCACCGCATGCTTCCTGTTTACCGTATGTCTGGGGTGCTCCTCTCATAAATGGTACGGTTGGTGAGTCTGGTCTGACGGCTGGAGAGAAAGAGCTGAGTGACGTCATCATGACATATTGGACCAACTTTGCGAAATATGGGTAAAGTGTTTTGGTTGTATATTGTTCTAAAGGCAGTTAAGATCATAACAGCAGTTTGTCATCATACAGAGAAAAACAAACTGGAAAGTGTTAACCGGGTCTGATGAATCATTTAATGATTTGACGGGGATTACCAATTTACAATCACCATTATTCCGATTTTTGGTGATATTGGCAAAACAAATTATCAAATTATCCTCTTTGTATCAAAGATAAACATTATATAATCAACTTGAAACCACCAATTTGAGTAACTTTCAGCTTATTGCATTGTCTTGTTATTGAGAAAATAATGAAAAAGCATTAGGAATTTTCATACCGGTATTTATTGCCGTATTATATTGCATAATGACCAGGGAGAATTTATCTCAGACAGAAAAACTTTAAGGAATGTTTGATACCATCATAAATTTTTATACCAAATACCGTAAGTTTCAACTGTGATAATTATATTGTTTTGTTGGTTTTTGTTAAATAACCAATAGTGTCTAGTGACTTTTAAACAATACAATTTATTTAAAGGAATATTCATGTCGCTTGTAGTGAGGTGCAAATTGCAAAATGTCTGATTAAACGCAATACAGGCAAAGTACCATATACAAACCCTTACATTATAGTCTATTTGTCTCAATCATTTGTAGATCACCGAATCAAGTCAACTCATCAGTCGAGTGGCCTGAGTATGATGAGTCTAGCCAACAATACCTCCGCCTGATGGCTCCAAATAGCCAAGTGCAGGAGGCTTACCGAGCTTCTAAAGTTGACTTCTGGCTAAACTGGTTACCAATACTTACTGAAAATAACCAATGCATGGATGAAGGAGCACTCAGAGACTGTGATATGAGAGTAGGAGGTTTCTTAAACCTCACACCAGTCGAAGCAGGATTACTTACAATTATCTTGTTAATTCTACTTGCCATAGCTTCACTTCTTTGCATATTGCTGTTTCCAGTTACCTGTGGGTACAGAGAAAGAGCTAAGGTACTTTCTCGTAGACTTAAAGACGTCGAAAGGGGACCCAAATCTTGGACAAAAACTTCAAGTCTTCCGTACCCTGTTGCAGATATGCCGCCTCCACCTCCAATTGATATCGAAGATATAAAGCCTCTCATACCAGACAGTCCAGTGCCTTCAGACCATGATGTAGAGGTTACAGGAGTGGGTATTACTAACCAAGAGTTTAATGATGACGAGGAAGTGAGGCAGGCACTTAGTGACATCGATGCGGTTGTAGCGAGCGCAGACACGGCATCAGTTGATTTAGGGGATGGTAGCAATGGACAATCGAGCAATGAAGATGTTCAACCAAATGATGAAACTGATGCAGCAAAGGAGGATGAGGAGGCACAGGAAGAGGCAGAGAATGAGGTGTCAAAGGAGGAAGAGGCTTCAAAGGAGGAAGAGGCTTCAAAGGAGGAAGAGGCTTCAAAGGAGGAAGGGGCTTCAAAGGAGGAAGGGGCTTCAAAAGAGGATGAGGCTGTAGTGGCAGGTGAGGCACCGACAGAGGATGAGGCAGTAGTGGCGGGTGAGGCACCGACAGAGGATGAGGCACCGACGGAGGATGAGACATCGAAGGAGGATGAGGCACCAAAGGACAACGAGGCACTGAAAGAGGAGACACCGAATGAGTAAGAGGCACCAAAAGAGTTGGAAGCGCTGAAGGAAGATGAATAAATGAAACTAGAGGCACCGAAGAAGGAGCCAACGAAATGTGTATATTTTATAAGTGTGCGTTTGATCTTCAAAAAGTATATCATAATGAAAATACACCGTGATCTTTCCCCAAACATGCACCCAGACTTTAAAGTAGATATAACAATTCGTTTATCTTGTTTTGGAGTTGTCAGATGGAGATATATTTTTATGTCTGTAAACTGAATAATTTGTACTATCGACTTTTTAGGTTAGTTCCTATTCTCCCTGACGCTTTACACTGTGTTTATACTTGATCCAGCTGGAAGGTTGATTGCCGTTTGATCGCCATTGCGGATCCTTCTTGGATCTTCCATTTTAAATCCAGTGTAGTCTGCACATTGTGTCTGTTATGTATTTTAGATCTTATTGTTGTTTTAATTGACTTGGTATTGACTGATTACGTCGATTTAACCCATAGATAATTAAAATATTTTGCATAGTTTGACCCCATTAAAGTTATTCTCTTTCATCTTCTAATTCAATTTCTACCTAAATCCAATTTCGAATAAACTATTATTATCCGTGATGTGGGGCCCTAACTCTTTTATTTATAATTGTAAGATTTTTTGTTAAAAAACTGTGACGTAAAAAGTATTTTGAATAATGATGTAATTAAATAAATGTGTTTTATTATGGACGTTTTAACCATGACAAAACGTTTCAATTAATTTATGTTTTTCTTCTTTGTAATGACCACAAAAACTGTGTTTATGTTTGTGCTGTTTTTAGAGTGGGGGAATCAGTATGGACCCTGGTCAAACAGCACGGGGTATTTATACCCTAAGGGAGTTATATATACAAGAGCAAGTGCATTGGGAACGCACCTGTCTGTCTTCTCAAAATCGAATCAATGTTTTTGCAGTACGATTAGCGTAATACCCTGATAATATCCGATGACCACTTACTTTGCCTGGGCTTTATTTATTCTAAAAACAATGAGTTGTTTAACTTATTATTTATATAAAACAGCTATGAGTTCTAATTAGAAAATATTGGAAAGTAATGATGTCAAATGTATGTGGAGGTCTCTCTGTAAATATCGAGAATGGTTCTCTCTGATTCGTGCACTGTCTCCAGTGTTAACTTTCCCTTTATTAGTTGTCACGTTTATCCACAGAGCTCGTGCCAATTTTAAGCCGTAGTTCCGTGTTGGTTAAGTCGAAAACCGGCAAATTCACAATCTCGAACTGAAAGCACGTCTTAAAACCTCATAACTATCAGTCAGACATCAAAAGAGCACTGCACTAGGGGGATAATTAAAGTCTTACTAAAAATATTACAAGGCGGAACTATGGCGAGTTAGTTTGGGTTAAGGTAGGCTATCTTGCAAAAATGATGATTGACTAGAAGTGATGTCTGATTAAAATCGTGCTGTATTTGTCTCTAGAATAACAACTGCGTATTTTAGATACTGCAACATAATCCGTCAGAAATTGCGTGCGTGATAATATTTTCACATTGTTTGAATGTGAAAGTACACGTGATATCAGCGGGCACCCATCTTGGTTTCTGTACACAAGTCAATGACAATCAGAGAGAGGCTCGACACACTAGTGTGGTGCCTATTACATTTTCCCAGACAGATAAGCCGATACTAAAACAAATAAATACTATTTTTCCGTTTATCCGTTTAGCAAACTATAAAGGTGACTATATATAATTATTTTCTCAACTGCTGGAAAATAGAATCAATAAGAAGATTAAGAGCTTATCTCAGCAATTGTACTTGATTAGGCTCTTACTTTGGGAAAACTCTCGTTCTTTATTTTGGAAAAACTAAATTTAATTATAAGATGATGATTGTAACTTTATTTAATTTAATTTAATGTAAACATTTTTTTTACGGCCCCTTGAAAACTGTGAATACATAAAGTGAAATAAATTATAAATAAGACGAGCTTTAAGGTAAGGTGTAGAATTGGGAAATCACATGTAACCAAATGGTTGCATTTTAATGTTAAATGTTTGTTTTAATCTTCCATATATATTATTTTTGAGGGGCACTCATTTTTAAGATAAGCGGAATATTTTCTGGTTCTAATTTTAGAAAAGAGTATTATTTTCTAAATTCCACATTATGACGAATATAATTAAAAATAGAATGTACCATTCATTGTTATCTTATGAACCAAACAATGTAAGAATTAGCTGCAACCTTCATAGGTTACTGCCTTGTTTAATGTGTAGCTTGATTTAAAGATAATTAGCATAGGTAAAAGATAGTTAACATAATATTCCACCTATTGGGGACAATTTGTTTATTTCTGTAAAAGCATGAAATATTGCACGGGGGTTCAGAATGGATCCATCTTGGGTCTCACCTATTTCTGGGCGGGGATGGAACCATGCACAAGACCAACAACGAGCACTCTGACGTCATGACTTTATAATCCTTTTTTGTCTGAATTAGATAATGAAATACATAATCAGATGACGATTGATCTTTGATTCTGTCAGCAGGTGTTATTTTTGAAAAGTTAGTGGGACAAAAGACCAATCTGACCCTTATATGATTTTACCACAAATTGCACAATTTTCACCTGAGAAGCAGGACTACAATACTGTATGCCTTCTCTTAAAAACCTAATAAAAATTATTATTTTAATGACAAATACCAATCCTTTTGGGGCAGTCGATGTGTGAGTAAAGCATGAAGTACCTCCCCAACCAATGTAAACACATTTATATTATTTGTACGTATTATTTTGACCTATTAGATAAGATAGGATCCCGACACGTACATATTGACTATGCAGGTTTATCATTTGATACAAGTTAGGTTTATCAATAACATCCCTGGGCTATAGAGAGCCTCAGTGCAACCGTAGTGCGACAAACTATCTGCTGCATCACGGAGTGCGGATTGATTTTCATATTTTACTCGTGTTTCTGACTCGCGGGTAATGTTGTCCAAACCAGAATAGATGTATGCGTGAAGAGAAGGAGAAGAAAAAATACAGCGTGTAATTATGGATAGATTGTCTAGTCCACTGAGGGATGAATGCAGACTCTCGGAGAAGGACCGCTTTTGATTATGTATGAAAAAGGAAAACCGTTGAACGCGTGCATGCCAAATACCATAGGCCACGAACACACTTAAGTCGCTAATGTACCGTACTCAGTAACTACAATCTTACAACGGATGCGACTGATCACGTCTGTGTACATGGAACGTAGATTTTCAATTCGCAAACATGTTGTTTATGCTGTTATCAACACGATTCTTCATACTGAGTGTTGTGTTATCGAGTGTCTTGTCCAGTTCTGACCAGGAGGAGGTTTGGACATCCACGGGCAGACTTCTTGGTGAAACAAGGGTTCTCGACGGGCGCGCTTATCGGGTGTTTCTTGGTATCCCGTATGCAGAGCCACCCGTTGGGCACCTGAGGTTTCGAGCACCGGTTCCTAAAGTGTCGTGGGAGGGGACTCTAGAAGCGATTGACTACGGCCCTTCTTGTCCGCAGAATATTTCAGATGTTACGCGGTACTACCCTGATTATGTGGTCCGTATACCGAAGTCTTCTCAGGAAATAAGCGAAGACTGTTTAACTCTGAATATATTTTCGCCCGTACGTGGTGACAGCACTGAAGATGCAGCAGTGATGTTTTGGATTCACGGGGGAAGCTGTGAGACTGGGCAGGGGAGTGGTTACGATGCGTCCGCTCTGGCAACCCGTGGGGACGTAGTTGTGGTGACCATCAACTATCGGCTTAATGTCTTTGGGTTTCTGTGCACTGATGACGCAAACGCACCAGGAAACTACGGCTTGCTTGATCAGCAACTTGCCCTGCAGTGGGTTCATGATAATATCGCAGCGTTCGGTGGAGATCCGTCCCGTGTGACACTCTTTGGTCAGTCAGCTGGGGGTGCTACTGCAATGCTTCACCTCTCAGCTCCAGTCAGTCGGCCGCTGTTTCAAAGGGTTATTGCTCACAGTGGCATATCCGCCGGTGCTAACGGACTAGAATCGGTAGGGAGGCAACTAAAAGAATACGCTAAAAGAATCGCATATAAGGCTGGCTGTACAAGAAGGCCAATGACTGATACGCAGGAGCTTGTCAAATGTTTGAGAAATAAACCAGCTCATGTCATATTGAGGGCGGGCCTTGAAGTATCACGGGAGGAGGTTATCCCTATGGTGTGGTTAGCAGTTATTGATGGGAATTTCTTCCCGAGTCAATCATCATCTTCCCGAGTTAGGTCACATAACATGGACTTCAAACAGTTTGACATCATAACAGGCATAACATCAAATGATGGTTCCCCTCTTCTGGAGTTACTACCAGACATCATCCATAAACAAGTAAACCAGTCTACTGGACTATCCCAAACCGATTATGACACACTTGTTGAGTTTTTCACCATGTCTGAATACACAAGTATCAAACAACTTGCTGTTAACAATGAATACAGAGACTGGGCTATATTGGACAAATCTCTGGATAATCTGTACCAGGTTACAAACATCATGCTGGATACAAACTTCCTGAAATGGCTGAGTATCGTCATGGAAAGCATTTTCAGAAGTGCGAAGTCGAGGCGTATGTTTGTGTTTGACCACCGGAGTACGCCTCGCGTGAAGTACCCGTGGCTGGACGGGGCGCCTCATTCAGAGGAGCTATCATACGTGTTTGGGTTGCCGTTCAATGGTTCGAGCATTGGGCCTCTCTTTACTGATGAAGAACGGACGTTGAGTGACCGAATGATTACTTACTGGACTAATATAGCGAAGACTGGGTAAGTTTTTTTTAATCACAACTTTACAAGATTCACTCTTATCGTGTGTTTTGGATAGATGACCCGATGCGTATGGTATAAGATCGGTTATTCAAAAATAACCAAACGGTCTAATAATATTGTAAATGTAAAACTTACTTTATAGTGTAGCTGGTTATGTTATCTATCTTCTCTTAAAAAGGTTCTGATATTTGTTTTTAAATACTTTCTAGTTCGAACTTAGGGACGAGTACCGGTACTATTAAATTCAGTCCACATTAGAATGAGTACAAAATATTTGTGAGCATAAAAACAAAATTGTTGTGACACAACATAAAAAGCTGTAACTAAAACATGATGTTTGTAATTTAGATCGTGATTCAACGAGAGTAAGTATACTCTAAAAGCAATTTTGCTTCCATTCCATTGGCTTCCATTTAACACTACTTGCGCGCATGCAATCTCAGCCGTGTCCGACCTGACCGTAAGAGTCTCGGATGGTCAGATAATCTTGCGTTGTTGGCCCGATTTCAAGGCTTTTTACACATATTTTGCGCTTACGGTCATCATTGTCGGTTTTAAAGGTAAGCGAATTATTAGTTATTGCACTAGCCATGTAATCAGTGAATCCTTATTATATTCATCATATAAGAACACAAGTTAGCTGGGCACAGAATAATTTCGCACTTAGTAAAACAGGCTACCAGCCAAATTGCAATGTAATGTTGATTGAATCTACTTAGTTCTCACCCTAAGTTTGCTAAGTAATATTTTCTGCTATGTCATAATTATACACTTACGTAAGTACGGAATGTTCTGCTATCTTGTCGAGTGGTGGCCTCGGGCAGTGACGTCACGGGTGTTGTAGAAATGTGTCAAGAATCTTGTTTAATTAGCTCTTCAGTCCTCATTGTAGGCTTTTTGTGACACCATAATCAAAATAATATTTTGACTTTTCGTTATATATTTGTGAGTGTTCATGAAAAAACTTGCCTGTACGTGTAAAGTTTAAAGAAATAGACAGAGCCATAACTAACAAACCCAAACCAACGTATCAAGCAGTATTGAAAGATTATTAATTAAGATCACACGATTTGATAAAACATCATATTTTTAACCAATTACAATTTGATAACTGCAGAAACTATACAGGAAATCAAAATGTTTAATTGGGGTCGAGTTTTGAAGATTATAATTTCAAAAATAAACCCCAAAATAAAAGCTTTGAGATCAAATGGTTCCACAGAGCAAATCTTCCTACTTATGAAACACAACAAGCCATGCAGAGTTAGTTCTGTATATCGTTTGGTTATTGGCGGCCTGTCTTCATAGGCTGATTATGGTACTTAATCGTAAAACGACACATGGACAGTTCTCACGAGGGTTCAACCAACGAAGGATTGAGAGGATAATTAATTTTGTGAAATGCTTGGATGCTTGCCTTTGCTGCCTTTCATGTACCGTAACGATTGAGGAATTGGCTCTCAAGGCTAGCCATCATAAGGGCCTTTTTGGACATTTAGACCAGTTACTCAGCCACCTGCCTTGCCTAGGGCATACCGCTGATCTCTATACTACTACTAACTGGATTGGTTGCTCAACGCTAACTAGCCTATCAAGCGTGAAGTCATCGGCCGCCATTTTGAATCCCACAATACCATACAATTCAATAGTCAATGCTGGCTGTCGATCAAGTTCATAGAGCAATGTCTCCCTGTTTGCAGTGTGCAAACAATTATGTCATTTTGTAACCTTGAAACAGCAGCCGCAAAAGTACTGTATTATAAATTGCTACCTTGGAACTTATTCGATTTTCTTTTTATTGGGTCAAAAAATATTGGATTGGGTCGGGAGGTGATCCTTTTGACACTTCCGGCTTGATACAAGGGGAAGGCCTATATACCACAGTCAGACTGGTGTTTACGCACATTCTGAGCATAATATAGTTATGGATAGGATTACAGTTTGTATCGCTTGATCAGTTGTGGAATAAACTCAGATGTTTTTGCCATAAGAATGTTGACGATATAGGAAGAATGTTTAAAGGGAATAGGCCTACACCTTAAAAGGAAGGGAACGAATTATTATCTAAAAGCTTAATTTTTAGTTTTAAGATGGAATGGTACCAAACATGCTGAGTAGTTACAAGTATTTCGTCCAACCCGTTGTACGTTTTTTTGAGAAAACATTAAATGTATGTAAACAAGTCGAATTTGAAGATATAAAGCTGATGATGATCATTTTCCGTGTAAATAGAAAAGTACTCTATTTTTACCGTGAATAATGAATTAAACTGAAACATGCACGCACAGCTTGGTTTCTGCACATATGTCTTGATTTGTATAAAGTATGGATGTATGAACAAACAGATGTTTACTGGCTTTAAAGGGGTGGACAGCATTTGATAAATATCTTACGACACAATTTGTATCTGAAAGCTATACTTGATGTGAAGTTTTTTCAGGTATTAGTAATCCCCATACATTAATCTCTTTGATAAAATGCTCTCATATCAGAGAAACAATTTTCTCTGCATTCGAGTCAAACTGAAATTTTCACAGATTGGTTGTTTAGTGTACATACCAGTAGAATCATGTTTGCCAACATTACTAATGTTGTACTTTCCCTTTAAGTTGTCGGCTCTGCAAAGCGTATTTAGTACTAAACTCTCCCCTATAGAGCGTGCTAGACTACGAACCGTACTAAAACATATTGTTTATGATCGACTTCGTTCAGTTCACTCACAAATAAGAATAAGAGATCACAGATTGGATCTATTCTTTATTGAGGTTTTTGCCTGCAGGCAAAAGACGCAACGGGATGACAGTTGTGTCTGACGGGTGATATAATAACTGATGTACGCCCTTCAGTCGGCATCCGGAGTGCAGCATTGCTTTACGAATGGTTGTGTTGTAACACTATGCTGAGTAAGAAAGTGTAAATTTGGAAACCGCTTCGGAAAACTGAAGGTGTGTCAGAGACAAAAATGACTTGGACTGGACGTTTACTGTTCATCTCCTCATCATTTGTTATTTTGGTCAAAGCTGATGTTATAAGGACTTCAACGGGATTGATACGTGGAGAAAGGCGAGAGCTGGACGGGAAACCGTATGATTGGTACCGGGGCATACCGTATGCCGAGGCGCCTGTAGGTAGTCTGAGGTTCAGCGCCCCGGTCGCAAAATCACCCTGGGACTCAATCTACAACGCAACTTCATACGGTCCATCATGTCCGCAAGACATCTCAGCAGTATCTATCTTTTACCCAGATTATATGGTGAGAATTCCAAGACCAGCACAGGAAATTAGCGAAGATTGTCTGACTCTGAATATCTTTGCTCCTGAGGTTGGTGAGACAGAGTCTGGTCTATCGGTGATGTTTTGGATTCATGGGGGAAGTTTTGAGACTGGGCAGGGGAGTGGTTACGATGCGTCCGCTCTGGCAACCCGTGGGGACGTACTTGTGGTGACCATCAACTATCGTCTCAATGTCTTTGGGTTTCTTTGCACTGATGACGCAAACGCACCAGGAAACTACGGCTTGCTTGATCAGCAACTTGCCCTGCAGTGGGTTCATGATAATATCGCAGCGTTCGGTGGAGATCCGTCCCGTGTGACACTCTTTGGTCAGTCAGCTGGTGGTGCCTCGGTAACTCTTCATCTTTTCTCCGATAAAAGTCGGCCACTATTTCGCCATGCAGCAGCCCACAGTGGATATTTCCGACCCGAATATTCGATTGGGATAAGTAGAAAACTTAGTAACTTCGCTCGGAAAATCGCAGAGGTAGCAGGATGCGTCTCTACCACCAACTCTGAACTCATCAATTGTCTTCGGGAGCGTTCAATGGAAGATGTTCTAGCTGCCGGTCAGTACGTAGCCGCATACGCTACCAGACAGATATGGATGCCTGTTGTCGATGGCAACATAGTATCTTTATCAACACGGCGGTTGGATTTACGACACAACTTCATGGCTGTCTTTACTTCTGGAGATGGATCTGTAGCACTGGAAGCAATTAATATTTTGTTACCAGGTACCGGTACCATCAACACAACTACTGGATTAACGGAGGACGAATGGGAGTTTTGGCTCAATAGTTATACCGGCGCAGACAAGTTGTCAAAGCTTGCCGTGAGCTTTGAGTATATCGATAACAATTTGTTGGACAAAGATTTTGCCCGAATGCAAGCGATAACGGAGACGATGATGGAATTCAATTTCCTGTTAGGCCTTAAGTCGTTGTTATATCGCTTGCCTAATTCCCCATCCAAACACATGGGTATATTTGACCACCGGTGCACAGCGAATGTCAGGTACCCGAGACTCAACCAGGTACCGCATGGTGAGGAGATTCCATTTTTGTTCGGACTGCCGTTTAATGGTTCGGGAATGGGCTCTATTTTCACGAAAGAGGAAAAAGCTCTCAGCGAACGCGTCATAACTTACTGGTCAAACTTCGCTAAAAGCGGGCAAGTATATCTATTTAAATGTTGTGCTTTGATTGGTCGCTTAAAGGTACTATTTTGGTAAAATGTCTGTATGTGATCTATACTTAATGTGAAACTAGAGATGCATGTATAAAAACCAACCCAACAAATACTTCAGTTTATTTCGTTGTGTTGTTGAAGGTTATATAGGATTGGTAAATAAATCTATAAAAAGGTGTAATATAAAATGAAAATATCAACTGTCAACTTTCGAATTACTGATTATTTTTGATATACAAACTTACTTGATGTAAGTTGCATGGTGATGGAAGAATACACTCCTGAGAAAATAATTTTGTCTGACATTCTGTCGTGTTTATTACAAATATGAAATGACTCACGGCAGTGATCCATGCCTATAGCTTTAAAGTACACGCAAAAATCTATTGGTTTACAGATTTACATGAAGCTTTATACTTTGGTGTATGAAATAGGCCCTATCTCTTAAAATATTTCCCAGTTGATATCATTTAAAAAAAGGGTGAATTTATAACTGAAATTCCACGTTGGAATGAATACGAACAACCTAAATGCATTTTCACTATTCCTGTTAACGATACAATAGAATAAACTGAAACTTTTACATGTTGGGTTTTATAAATAATAAAAAGTGTGGATATAGGCCTGTATACAGATACTGTACCAGAAGTATAAACCAGCTTTATCTCAGACTTCAGTGTAATCATTAACATTGCTACGGGGCCCTTCAGATAAATGAAAACCTAAATAAATAATGTTAAAAATGGTTTATTTTGATGAACATGTAATATGCGAAGTACAGCATTTAGCACGTATTACGTCTAACCATATACCCGACACTGACAGCCTTTAACGGATATTATGTGGGTGGTGGTATATCCATTGATCCCCGATCGCGTCCCGTAGTTTGATGTAGTCAGTTCTTGTTATACAACTTCATTCTTCGTGTGCGAATGACTTGTATGGATTGATGGAGTATACGATGAATTGTATTTAGGGACAATGTTAATATTAGGAAATCCGGCTACCAGCGTGTTGGTCTGGGGCGCAGCATATATTTTTATTACTTCAATACGAATAGTTTTAAAGCGGTACTGCATAAAGTTTTGGTTTTTAAATTTGATTATTTATTTCCATATCACCACAACCTCATAAACCATATTTATTTACAGTTATCATTTAAGGTAATTTAAGATAAGGTAATATAATTGGTAATTCAGAAATAGAGAAATTGTCGTATTGTAATACTAATAGGTCTATGAAACTACACTTTAATCTATACTATCATTAATTTTGTCGGAAGTTTTGTCACATTTAAGTAATTTCCAGTTCGAGTTTACTCCACGTTTGTATAAATGAGTTATATGATGAAATGTATCACCCTTGTTTGGGCTGATTTGAATGTTAACTGCTATTTTCTGGGGTTAAGGTAGTGTTATATGCTTTCATTTGAAACATTGAACGAAGAAATCCGTCAAGGATTAGTACCAGTAAAATAAAAACTCAAATTAATAAAATGCTGGCCCACTCTTTGAATCCGCTCAGCTTGCACGTGATCACACCATTTAATGTATTAAGGGGTGTGTGGTCAGTCTTCCGATTGGCCAGCGCGGCTGTCAATCAGTATCAAACGCGTTTGAAATATTGCTTTCATTTACATATGAATTTCATTTTTTTTCATTTAACAACGATTTTATCTTTCAAAATTCGTTCGTTTTATAAATTCTATCTTGGTTATTATAAAATAACTATAAGAAGTCGAATTATAATGTGACTGTGTTAATCGAATGAAAGTATCACACTTCCCTAGAGATAATAGTGTCTTAGTTGCAGACTTGTATTCGAGTCCTCAAACCTCGAGTCCGAGTCAAGAGTCATATGAGTCGTGTCCGAGTCCGAGTCACGAGTCACGAAGGTCGAGTCCGAGTCCAAGTCACGAGTCACTTTAAAAATATAAAGAAAAAAGAAAACCTTATACATATGTCAAGGTTCAAAGTTAAGGGAAAAATACTCGAAATCTGGGCTAGTATCTCATTAATTTTGCTATACCAAAGATTTATTTCCAAAATCAATATCAGTTTATTTACTTTTCTTGTTTTATTTAACTTGAGTGGAACTTGGAACAACTCGTTGTGTTTTATCTTTCTTTTGCTTTGTTGGAAAATCATCACAATAATTACATCTATACAAGTAGCGCTCTCACCATGATTGTTTTTAAGGGTGGGGGAATTCCATCGCGACTGCATTTTTTTCAATTTAGGAGTGGGGGTCAGCAATTAGTCCCAGGCGCCATTCATCTCCCTTAACAATGTTGATTCATTGTTTGAATGGAACTATTGCAGCATGGGGGAGATCATGATTCATTTTGATATTGTCAAGTTTAAAGATCCTAGGTCTTATCGCCATTATAACACCTATGATAACACTATCATCGTTTGTTTTTATATATTAATAACCTACATTGAATCACTGGTGTTAGTATGAATGATCACTCCAAAATAATCATAACAGTTGAAAAAGCATTCAGTTTATTTTTTTCAGGCAATTGACAAATCTAAATGTTGGAAATGTTGATACATGAATGACACAAAGTTTCATATTCTTTCTAAACAGGTAATTTACATATTACGTTAATATTGGTAGTATAGGACCAGTTGGTATTACATAAATTGTCCTATTCTTTCCGAAGAAAATAATGTTTCATTAATGGGTCACCGTGAGTGTACAATAGCAATTCTTGTGTACCGAAAACTTGCATCCTGGCTGAATAATTTTGACAAACATGATTGAAGCGCTGGTATTGGTAAAGAAAAAGCAACAAGAAAAACATGTTAACAAACGGTCTTCTGTACAAATACTGACAATGAACACCATTGGAATTAGTTTTTTATGGATTCTCACCTTCTTTATTTAGCAGCAATCAGATGTTTGTGGACCCATATCCTTTTAATATATGTTGGTCTGTGATGACTTTGAGGTTAGATGGTTTGAGTGGCAGTTATTTTTACATTTGTTTTGCGGCTTTCAACTCGTGTCGTCTCAGGAACCTACAAAATGAGTCCGAGTCACCAAAAATGTGACTCGAGCCCTAATCTGAGTCACGAGTAATACAAGTATGCTGAGATGATGTCACGTGTGAGATGTGAAATAACTGTAGCTCGAATTTAAGAATAAGTACTATTTCCTAAATTCTATAGTAGAATAAATACTATGTATATCTCTATGGTACATCGGATTGCATTTTCATTATATTATTACTTTCAAAAACAGTTGAAAAATGCAAATATACTCAAAGAAGCAGTTTTTCCAACTTTACATACGGCAACCTTTTCGTTTCACTTTAAACAAAATTCATGAAATCCCAATCCCCTGGTATGAGTGAGTATTGAGCACAATGATCGTATGACAGCTTTCGTCTTGTTACATGTGATGAATTTATTTCACTAGCAAATTTGATTTTTATGGTATATTATTTTTTTTCCTTTGAAGTATAAATTTGAAGTATAAAGTTATTTTCGAATGAGATAATTCACGAAGTAATTAACCGAATCATTACTAATTGTTTATATATACCCTGGTAAATTATTATTAAATGGTTAAGGGCTGTGTATCTTAAATAATTCAAGTAGACTCGATGCTCATGTACAACATACGGACTCGTATTAAGAGGGAAGAAAACATTGGTAATTATGTCTAATCTCCATCTATGAGTATGATTACTTTCTTTGAATTAGGATATACAAATTACATTGAACAGCTTAGTACCTTTGAGAATATTTTGAAAATGCATTTATATTTGTTGTATTCATTCTAACTTCTAAGGTGGAGTTTTTTCGAAATATGAACTGGAATAATTTTCACTTTTCTTAAATCAAATCTTCTCAGACAAAATAATTTTGTCTGAAATTCAGATTTGACAACATTTTGGTTATTTTTGCAATCCTATACGTTACCTTTAATACAAATCCGTGTCAACATTTATCAAGAATATATAATTATGTTCCAACTTTGGGAATATTTCCTTTTTTGTTTTCGCTTCTGTTAATTAGTTTATTTTGATCAGGTTCGATTATGATAGTTCTTCATATGAATCCAATTTCATTGAAGGGTTTTTGCATGAAGCAGACTGACAGAGCCTTACGCATTAGCTTTGATCCTCATCTAATACTAATAGGTCAGCGCTGATAGACTCAGGTAACGTGAGCTACTGGAAAGGTCAAAGGGGCACATGCATTCTGAAGCCCTGTTGAGACATGTTTGACAGGTAGTATACCTCATTTAAATTCAGCCAAAAGTATAGTGGCGTATATTTTTAATGTCAAGTGTTGGGATGATTCAACATTTCTACTTCCAATGTTCGCCTCAAACTGGGTTTTGAAACAGACAGATTAAAACAATTTTTTTTAAATGAAACACTTTGAGAAACCTTGAAGGGCATATTTGGAGAACAGTGGGCACATTTTGTTTTTCATCGGATAAAGGAATATTTCATGGTTTTATGATGTCGAACGACAAGCTCTTGTAAATTTGAGATAACAATAATCCTTTTTTCTCTACGACAAAAGCGCTTCATGAAACAATTATTTGTCATCATGACTGATACCTATACCAAATGTACACCAAGTATGTTTTTTGATAATAATTTGTTAATTTGATAATGCTGTTGTACCTTAATTTAACCAAGTCTACACTGAAACATTTGTGGATGGGGGGGGGGGGAGAGTGAAACATGTGCCCCTTTTTTATCGCCATGCGTGTAAATTTACCACAGGTATTTTGGGGTTTTATTAGCTCCAATTTTGTCAGTGTGTGCCCCCTTTATTGAGACGCTGGATCCGCCCCTAGTGAAGGGAAGGAATTAGATCGAGAAGAGACTTAAATATCATTTTGCTGCAGAGTTCTTTCTCCCAAAAAGGTTGAGTGGTTACACTCGATAGTTACATGACCATAATTTTCAGCACGAATTCTTGAATAGTTTGTCTGTGACCTTTTTGTATGTGCTCACTATCCCTATGGTTTGTTGTACATGCGTGCTAACCACACCTTGTACTACGGGTTGATTTCATTCCGGCATTGTTAAAGTAATAAAATACTCCTGATTTCAAAAGGTATTCACAATTCATGTAAACAGGTATTTTGTGTATGACGCCAGTCGAAAAACTGCGTATTATTTTTGTTTGGTTTTAGAGACTTTATTGTCAATAAATATTACCCATTCATGCATAAAAGTTCAACCCGAATACCAACGTTATGTGTGAGTGTTACGGGTGAACTGTGTGTGGTACAAGTTTTCTTATTATCACTGTGTGTTGAATTTCACCAACCTATATCACTGTGTGTTGTCAATCGAAATGGCAGGGCTTGTATTTCTTATATTCATAGCGATGTTGGGTGCTCCAATTCAGGGTGCTGTTGGCCAAGTTGTGAGTATAAATTCAGGCCAACTTCGTGGTGTCAACCGAGAACTTGACGGGACAAACTATGTTGTGTTTAAAGGGATTCCGTATGCTGAGCCTCCTACCGGACCACTGAGGTTTATGTCACCGGTAAAAAAGGCACCGTGGGACGACGTTTTCAACGCAACCAGTTACAGTCCTTCATGTCTGCAAGATCTCTCAGGAGTGGCCACGTTCTATCCCGAGTACATAGTCCAAATACCAGACGAAGCGCGAGTGTTAAGTGAAGATTGTCTGACGCTGAACGTATTCACTCCTGCAGGTTTGGGTAATGCATCTGGATCAGGGCTGGCTGTGATATTTTATATTCACGGGGGAAGTTACTTGACCGGCCAGGGGAGCGGATATGACGGGTCAGGCCTGGCAACTCGCGGTAATGTCGTGGTAGTGACAGTTAACTATAGGCTCAGCATTTTCGGGTTTTGGGGTACCGGGGATGAAAACGCGAAAGGGAACTACGGCTTGCTTGATCAACAGCTTGCCCTGAGTTGGGTCAACGAGAACATTGCTGCGTTTGGTGGTGATCCCGGTAGAGTGACCATCTTCGGTCAATCCGCTGGCGGTGATGCGGCTAGTCTTCATCTGTTTGCCAACGCAAGTCGCCCGCTCTTCAGACGAGTTGCCGTCCACAGCGGCCCTATTGCATCCACTAATAGTCTTCAACCTCGAAGCCAAATTGCAGAACTTCCCTTCATGATTGGGCAAGCGGTGGGTTGTTATTACCGTGATACTGCCAAACTTCTCCAATGTCTACGAGATATGTCTGCGCAGCAAATCTTCGCCGCTGGTTCATTCGTGGCATCGCAAATTAGCCCTTTTCCCAGTGTGTTCATTCCTTTCATAGATGATGTTTTCCTGTCAACTACATTTGACCGCCCAAACTTAGCTCATGATCTTCTGGTTTTACATACTTCAGGTGATGGTTCGGTCATCCTTGATTCTGGAGCTATCCCAGACAGCTTCAGCGAGGGGATATCAGAAGAACAACTTAGAAGTATATTAATGCTTCTTAAAGTAGACGGATTGCCAGCCCTTGCTATCATTAAAGAGTATGTTAACCGCAAGAAAACTGATCAAGATTTCTCACGCATGGAATCTCTTGTTGAGATCATGCTTGATTGGAACTACATTGCTTACTTATCCACTCTACTGAAAGGATTGCCACCGCTAGGCACCTGTCACTCGGCCATATTCGATCATCGCAGTTCAGCTGATAACAGGTACCCACGCCTCAACCTGGTCCCTCACGGCGAAGAATTGTCTTATGTGTTTGGTTTGCCATTCAGTATAACGTCATCTTTTACGGATGAGGAGAGAGCCCTCAGCGATAGGGTTATAAGCTACTGGTCAAACTTCGCCAAAAGTGGGTAGGTTATTGAGGACAAACAATAAACTAAAGCATCCCCAACTCAAGCAATATGCTTATCGGGATGTGCCATCGTTTCATTTTGTCTTCTTCTTCATTTAAACACTTAATAAGTTCTCACTTAATCACTAACTTTGTTATGTATTCTGAATGTGAACTTAAAATAGTTAAAGTTTCGCGCAAGTGTTTCGTTCCAAGGTAGCGACTGATCAGATACATGGTCAGTAGTGACGACACTATTTAGGTATTTTATAGGCATTTTGATGTGAGCTATAGCCGAAATATTTTCTTTCAAGATGGTGCGTGATGTTGTAAAACTATCGGCAGACCAGTAGCAATTATATTATTGACAGCAGCAATTATATTAACATTTATTGTCAAATGGACGTCAAATATCAATTAGTCATGCATCATGAAGATTTATAATTATGCTTTATTATGATTTATTAAGTTTGCGGTAGTATATCTCCATAGAGTTGCGCAATACTGATTGGTTCTGAGAAGAGTGGGTGGTTTGGCAAACTCAACGTTTATTGATCAATAGTTAGACCAACTTGCATTTCACAAATTAGTTTGCGCGTGCGCACTGTGGTAAATCGCAAAGACGCCTATGGTGGTAAAACACCAACTGGATGAATGCATATAGACCTTTATCATGCTGCTGCCATCTTTGTCATGTTCCATGTATGCAGTAGCAATGATGGATATTGATTCTCATTATACACAAAAGGAACCAGACTATTTTCACTTCCAGCCTCGGTTTGGTTACATTGATTTTAAATGGGAGCAAAACAAGATGGATGTACCATGATAAAGGTCTATAGAGTACTGTTATTTAATAACATGTTTTCATCGTTTTTGGTTGTAGGTCTTTTTGATATTATGATTCCAGTGCGCATTGAAACATCATGCTTTGTAAATTTGCATTATTGTTGTATATTTTTGTTTTATTAATCGGTTTACTGACAATTACTGTTTAATACTTTCAGCTATTTCGTGTTCACGCACTGTATTTCTTAGCATTAAAGGGACAATATCGTCACGATCAGAGCAGACTTTTAACAGGGCATTGAATCGGTGTCACCTTATCATGGGGGGGGGGCGTATTTTGACAGTCACTGACTTAATCTAAAACCGTGAGTACCCCCAATTCCATGCCCCGTTGATTATGACGATGTTGTCCCTTTAACGATAAAAGTCGGTCTTTGTACGCATTTTGACCCAACATTACTTTACGTGATTGGAAACTCTCTCCTAATTTCTCGCTCTTTTTTGTGTATTCATGTAGAGACCCGAACGTGAATTCAGATGGCAGTATGGCGGGCAGAAACCTAACATTCTGGCCTCGGTATGGTGACTCGGAGACATACATGCTCATTCAACTCAAAAACGACACAGTGGGCGAAGGCTACAGGCGAGACAAAGTGAAGTTCTGGACGGAGTACCTCCCTGCGCTGACACAGACCGCTTCCGAGTCCTGCCCCGCCAAACCTAGTGTCACAGATGCACCAGACTGCGAAGATGTCTTAATCGGAGAAGGTTTAGGTTTGAAGATGACCAAGCAACAAGCCGAGTCTTTGATAGAAATCTTCTTGTTTGTAATCATTGCTTTACTGGTTATTGTGTTCATTATCTTTGGCGCTGTGATAGGTTATAAGTTTAAGTACAAGGAAAAGAAAACGCGTTCGAAAGTGAACGGAATGGTGAAGACTAATGGGTCCATCCATAAGAACTCTACGTTCGAAGTAAACGAAGCATTTTATTCCGAGTCTGAGGACACAAAAATGTAAAGAGAATGTTCACGTCAAATTGAAAAATAGACAGAAAGGTTTGCTGTAAAATTAGAACATTTGATTATAACTCTGAGTGGGTTGGAAATCATATAAATGTTTCCCTTTTTTATAAGTCATTACTATTAAAATACCATTGTTCCTTGATAGTATTATTTTCAGTAACACACCTTATACTAATTCCCATTCTCTCCTGTGCTAATTATAAGTATATTTGAATTGTCCGTTTTTTAAATGGCGAATTAAAGTTTTGTACCGCAAGATAAATTGTGAAAAAATAACTATAAATATATAAATAAATAATAATAATTTTTTGAAATCAAAAAAATTCCAATGGTTCCATCCTCGATTGTACACCAAGTATAAGTATTATGTTAAACTTTTGTGTTTTTAGTACCATAATAGGCTTATGGGGGATAGTACACCGCTAGTTTAAGTTCTATATGCATTTGCGTCCGTTCTTGATAAGAATGAAAAAAATACTTATGTATAGAAACCACGTTTCATTTTGTTTCGAAAAAACAGTGAAAATGCTTTTAGATTTCTTTGTATGCATTCTAATATGGAAAATGGATTATGGCCATATTCCTTTTCAAATTTATAGTACATTGCACGTTTCCCCCAAAATGACAACTTGTCAGGCATTATTTCTCAGGGTGTTTGGTATCAAAACCAACTTCACATCAAGGAAGTTTTTAGATAAGAATTCAGTAGTTTTGCAATGGAGTAATAACTAACGTTATACACTCACTTTAAAGCAGCCTTTAATAATCTTCATCGTATTATAACACTGCACAAACACTACACGATGAAGGCCTATAAAAGGAGTTGGTTTGAATCGTTAAATATAATAGTATATAAGAGTATAGTCTGTTTAAGTTTAATTTTGTTTTGCTTGTTGAGATAAGGTTTGTATAATCCTTAATCCATAACAGAATTACATATTAACTGAAAGTTAACTTGATGTGTAAGTAAAGGTACCAACAATATTGTTTGAACTGCTCCCATCTCACGAAAACACAAATACATAGTTACTAGATTACAACTTTTGGTTCAAGTGTTTTTCTGTATAAATTGTGAATGCTTTTTCACGTTTTTCTCATGACTAAGACGCCATATTGAGCTGAAACAGTATTATATTGCGTGTTTAATGTATATAGTCAAAGAAAGAATACTCATAAAAGCAGTTTTTTGCCAACATTTACCTTTTAACATGACACACTAGTGTATACGGTAGATGAGATGTTTTTTAAGAAAACTAACAAACTTATATGTCAGTTATCCCTTTCTATTTTGAACAAATTATTTTGGAAGATGTAAAAGTATTACCTATAGAGACTAAGGATAATCCGTCTATTTTGAAAATTAATTAGTTAAAGGTGTTTATTCATGAGTCTTGTGGGAAAAGGCTATAAAGTATATTTGATGTAGTATACGTATACTTATTTTAGTATTCGGAATTGAATATTAATGGTGTTTGGGTTATTATAATATTTTCTGTAAATTCCATAACCTAAACATCCTAAATAAGACTTCATATACAGCCTATAGAACTGAAATAATCGAAATGTATATAATTATACAGTTTAGTAGTTTGTTTCAAATGTTTAGTATATGTTCAGTCTTTAAGCCAAATATATTTCATGTTTACAATCAGTGGTAGGAGTAGTTCTTCAAAAACGATTTGGTGACGAGGATTTTTTGTATTATCATTTTTTAAATATTTGCTTTAAGGGAATATTGGTAAAGTGTCTATAAATGCATCCATACTTTATAAGAATGAAGAGGTAAACCTGTATAGAAAATAACACTTGAAAGGTTCGTTTTATTCTGTTGTATCGTTAACGAGAACATGAAAATAGTGAAAAATTATTGCATTAAGATTTGGTTATATGTCTTCTAATGTTCTTAACGCAAACTGCATGAGGACACCACAACGGTCGAAAGAAAGTGTTTAATTTTATTTTAGTTTTCACATTACAGTAACTTAATTAGGCATATTCGTTGCCATAAACTTCTGTAAGGGAACAACTATTATTTTATTTTACTGGATATAAATACACAGAGCTATCTTATGTTAAAGTTAATGTGTACATAATTTAGGAAGGTCAGGAAAATGTACAAAGACCAATAATTGGTCGATCCGAGCATGATCCGAGTACAAACAAAACATACTAAAGTATTTCTGACACATTTCATCACTAGAGGGCAGTACAACTTTGACATACAATTGCATGAAATTTCCCAACACCTCTAAAATAAGATTAAAATAAAAATAAAGGATGAAAGGATGAGTATATAAAGAGACTATAGGATATTTCAAAATCACATTTATTGTCTTTAATCAATTTGATTTATATGTCAAATATAATGATTATAAAACTGATGCAGTGTAATTTTAATTGTCAGTCTTTGTGGTTGTGAAAAATGAAAACCCATAAAAACAAACAATATGCCTATAATAATAATGTTTAATTATACATAATAAATTTTATCCAGCGGCTGATATATAAATGAAATGGGGAGGGGTGGGGCTGAAAGTCTTTCACAGCTTTAAAATCACTCAATGAGGAGGGGGAGGGGGAAGATGTGAACAATTACTCACCAAACCTCTCAAAAACCACTAAGGAGAGGAGTGGCTTCAAAGTTTGTTTCTGTGCACTGGAGTGGGTTGCTTAGGGCCTAGGTGGGAGGTGGGCGGGGATTCAGCCCCAAAGCCACTGGATCTGCCACTGATTATCAATTAATAATTAAACAAGCTACAAATGAATTCAATTATAGAAGAGTCATCGAAATTACAACCAATTCAAGATTTAACACTTTCGTCATTGCTACAATTATTGAAATATTTATCTTCCCAACTCTTTCTGGAAAATTTAACATATTTCCGAAGGTCAGGGACTTGAAACATGACAACATTATTAACCTTGAAAAGATGTCTTTCAAATTTTCGACGTAATAATCCCATCATTATTAATTATTTACCATGAATTTATTTGTAAGGCCAGGGAAATACGTTAGGCCTCACAAATCGGGCAAAAGTCGTTTGTGAAAAAGTCGATTAAAGCACAGCACGGCAGAATTCCAATCGATCCAGCAATTTTGGCTGCAATCGTTTCATAGCGCGGGTCTGAGGCGAAACCGGAGACTTTTTTTGGGGGGGGGGGTTGGAACCTAATAAGTTTTAAGAAAAAGAATGCGCCCTCAACGTCTTTGACGTAACTTAACTGAGTATAGACTGGTCCCATATATCTTATCTTCTTAGGGCCTCGCGATCGCTCACATCTTAGGGCTATCTTTACATTGCATACGGAAAGTCTGGAACGGAAAGAAATGAGCCTAGAAAATATCTCTTGCTTTACATGACCTTCGGCCACAAAGGTTTCTTCCCTCAAGTTATTATCTCTCAAGATGTGAAACTTGAAGAATTCTTTGAGTTAAAGGTATGACATTATGTATTTTTGTGGGAACATAGGTAAAACGTTACACCATTTTCACACTGTACAGGGAATGCGGTATGTGTACATTGTACATGTATGATGTACACACGTGTATGTCACGTATATACATGTACATGTACATATATACACAAGTGTGTGTACTTGTATACTTAATGTATCGTCTGTGCGCAATATTTTTCTGCAGTATAGAATCGCCATAAATTATGTATTTTATAAGGTGATTTAAAAAAGGTGGGTTAGATGTATTTGTGAGGTCATTTCCCCTCCCACAAACACCTCTTAAAACAACACTTTATGTACTATTTATGTACTACCGCTACGCCACTGATTTTCCGATTAATGTTTCGTCAAAACTCATTTGTTTATTCTGAATGTGATTGCATGAACAGGAAGTTACGGTTGGGAGAATTTGAAACATTACGAATTCTGCAAAAATATGTACTGACTACTGAACCAAGGAAAAAAGAAAAAAATCTTAATTTATTGACGATTGTAAAGAATGTGTAAAATATGTGAAATTTCTCACAGTGAGGTCTAGCTGATCTGCCCTTTACGTCCAAACGAGAATACCAAATTCAACATATACTTATGCAAAATTGATAGGACTTTTGAAGTTGAACTTGATTTCAGACATTTTCAAAAAAATATTAATGTGACATCTACAATGATCATTTCATTGAACCGGAAGTTAACCTGAACACAGTGTGTTTTTCCAACAAAACATTTATTTACCATTTATGCTACAAACGTGTCAAACAACTATAGTTATAATATTACATGAGGTACAACACACCCAACTAAATGATACAGAAAAATGGGTAAATTTGTCAAATTTTACATAGAGGAATATTTCATATTGATTTTAGATCCAATCCAATGTAAAAACCAATAAACAAGAAACAACTGAGATAACATGAAGTATACAACACACAAAACGAAATAAATGATGACAAGAACAGGACTAGCGAAACTATTAATATTAAAAATTACCATCAAACATCTGATTGTTAATGTTAAAGATGTATTGCCCGCGTTTTCCGCTATTTTATCGGCAATTTTTTGTGGTTTTTTTGGTCAGGAAAATGTACAAAGACCAATAATTGGTCGATCCGAGCATGATCCGAGTAAACAAAACATACTAAAGTATTTCTGACACATTTCATCACTAGAGGGCAGTACAACTTTGACATACAATTGCATGAAATTTCCCAACACCTCTAAAATAAGATTAAAATAAAAATAAAGGATGAAAGGATGAGTATATAAAGAGACTATAGGATATTTCAAAATCACATTTATTGTCTTTAATCAATTTGATTTATATGTCAAATATAATGATTAAAACTGTTGCAGTGTAATTTTAATTGTCAGTCTTTGTGGTTATGAAAAATGAAAAACTCATAAAAACAAACAATATGCCTATAATAATAATGTTTAATTATACATAATAAATTTTATCCAGCGGCTGATATAGAAATGAAATGGGGGAGGGGTGGGGCTGAAAGTCTTTCACAGCTTTAAAATCACTCAATGAGGAGGGGGAGGGGGAAGATGTGAACAATTACTCACCAAACCTCTCAAAAACCACTAAGGAGAGGAGTGGCTTCAAAGTTTGTTTTTGTGCACTGGAGTGGGTTGCTTAGGGCCTGGGTGGGAGGTGGGCGGGGATTCAGCCCCAAAGCCACTGATTATCAATTAATAATTAAACAAGCTACAAATGAATTCAATTATAGAAGAGTTATCGAAATTACATTTATTTTATCGGCAATTTTTTGTTTTCATCAAAAAATCAATAATTACCTTATAGAAAGGCTAACAAATTATACATTTCACAAAATACACGTCAGAAGCTTAGTTTAACAGTAAATAAGTGCCTAGTAAATGACTTTATGACGGGACCCACCATAAGTAAATGTTGGGACATATTTACTGCAAGCTTTTCATGCAAGTATACACGATGAATTGGCACTGGGGTGCAGTGTTCCTTCTTCCATGGTATAATTAAGCAGATAATTAAAGGCAAATTACGCAAAACGTTAGGGAAATCATCTGTACATTTTCAACAAATCTTATAAAAAAACAAAATTCAGAGATCTATCACAAATCATGTGTCTGAGGCCTAAATGCAATCGAATATTTCAGACTACAAACACTTTAACTAAAAAGGGAAGGGGGTAACGATGGGTAGTCATTGAATCATCACACCCCACCTTCAACAACAAATTTACGCCCCTGGTTACAACCTGGAACTAACTTCTTCATCATAAACTTCATTACCATTGGAATATGTATGAAAAACCTCCTTCAAATGTGGTGTTGCTTCTTCTGTCGGCTTTGTCTGCAATGTGACGTATCGGGACCGGTACGCCATACAGCCACCAAAAAACAAAACCAACAAAATAAGGGCACCTATAATCACCCCAATCAGGACCTCAATTACGGTTTCAGCCTCGGCAGGGGAAAGGTTTAACCCAATGCCTTCTCCAATGATACATAACACCGTGGTTGGAACTCTGGTCGGCGCTGAAGTTGAGGTTGGTGGTACCGATGGGGGCGCTGTTATTGACGGTATCAAGTCAGACCAGAATCGGAGGGTGTGATGCCAGTTGTCGTCGAGACCAGACCGGATTTCAGGGCAGTAGCCTAAACGCATGTACTCGAACTTCTCTGCACCAAACGAAGGCCATTCAACACCGGAAAGGGACTGTCCTGGACGTCTGTTAGAAACAAAATATTTATACATAGGTTTCAATCAACTTTATCAATATATTTTATATCACTTTACAATAGTTCAGATCCAAGGTCCACGCAAAAACAGGGGAAGCACACGGGAATAAAAGGTGGACACACTGCCATAAAGAAGGGTGAACAAAACGTAGGGTAAATTCACATACACGATGAAAACAAAATAGGGTTATATCAGGCCTGTGATTTCTCAGATTTTTTTTCCTGATTTCAGGATTTTTTACAAATCTCCCTTTACCTCAAAATTTTCTTGAAAGAAGAGAAGTAGCCACCAAGGAAAGAAAGAAGTAGCCTGTACTGTGTCCAAACCTCTAGGTTTTGTTCGTGAGGATGTGGAGAGTCTGTAAATCCTCTAAAATTAAACATCCTGGAGGTTCGGAGGGCGACCCAAGCCCGCTATCTTTTTTCAGGTCATTTTCTTTTGTCAAATCATACCCCTGGTTATATGCATCATGGAACTGCGATTTCAATACAGAGCCCAACTAATGTTCTGGTCTCTTCGCGCCAAACTCTTTTTTCAAAATGTGCTCAAAGTTTTAATTTCTGCTTAATATATGCCTACCCTACTTATTTAATCAGTTCAAAATTGGGATAACATCCGCCTGGCTTCAAAACCCTTTTAGCCAGAGTATATACTTTTGGTATAGCATCCATACTTTTATTACGTATAACAACCAACCTGTGAAAGTTTCAGCCTTTTTCATTGTGTCATTACCTTTATAACAAGATAATAATGAAAATGCATTCCAATTATTGTTCGTATTGATTCCTACGTGGATTTTCTGTCTTCGGATAACAAAATTAATTTTGGAATTTATTCCACTTATTTAACTAATTTTACTAAATGTATGCATTATTACATTTAACGTACATTTGGCTTTTCAGGAGCAACATGTGGTGAGAGAACCCAAGCTTTTCGAAAATATAATTCATTGGTGCAATTCCGTAGCTCACAGTTTGTGAGATCACTAGATCACTATCAGAGAGATTGTGTGTTTGGTAATCTAAAAGGTGTTGCCAAACCACTCTGCTTATTCAGTTAGAATTCCATTCTCCTTCACCACAAGTTAAACTACCGCTCAGTGAATGCGATACGGCCACCGTATTTAATCTACTATTGTACTTACCCGTTGTGAATGAAGTTCTTCCATAGCGTCATCATCTCTAAACTCAACTTTTTATCCTGAAGTCTGTAGGCGAGTTTGTATTCATCAAAATGGGGGCTGTAAGGATCTCCAAACATAAACTGTAGATCATCACCAAAACTCGGCCCTCCCTGTGGGGGAATGTAGCTGTAGTAGTGAGCTGTTGGTTCGTGGTTGAATTCATAAATAAAGACATTATTTCCCAAATCAGCATGAAACTTAGCGGCCTCTAACGTGGGTGACAGAGTGAGCATGTCTTGTACCAATTGCCTGACACTCCCTCGTGTTATACATTCATCGTCCAGTCTGTTTCTACCAAAGTACTCCGTTGAAATAGCGACAGATGCCTTCTCAGGATTGTTGAAGGAAGTCTTGCTGATGATTCCAATCAAACCTTCGGCTTCCTCTTGACTTGGACAAAAATTAACATCTCTGAAAAACAATTGGAAGGACACCGGAGCAACTTCGTCGGTTGTCATTCCAATAATCAACTCAACGTCGTTGATTTTCCCGGCTTTCAACAAGGCTCTCGGTTCATCAGTCAAAATATTTCCATCGATTACTGGTCTCCACGGGAGCTCGAATGGGAAATATCTACTCTCACCGGCAACATCTACAGCAGGTTTTTCACGGAGACAATTGATCATTTGTTCACTGGTGTCTGTGGGACAGTTTACACTTCTAGCAAGCATGCTGGCTTGCTCTAACGGACTTGCTTGGACTGGATTATTGAGAGGACGTACAAGAGCGGAGGCACTCATGCAAATGACTCGCTGAAAAAGTCCCTGTGCCTTCTCGGACAAAACAAGTAAGTGTGCAACGACGGAGCCAGCACCATGACCGATAATAGTGACGCGGCTTGAGTCCCCTCCAAATCTTCCAATGTACTTGTTGACCCACTGGAGAGAAGCCAATACGTCTTGCAATCCATAGTTACCAGGAGCTACTTCGTCCTCAGTGCTTAGGAATCCTAAAGCTCCCAAACGATAGTTGATGACAACTACAACAGTGCTGGCATAAGATGAGAGGAGTACAGCATCATAAGCGGATGACGTACCGACAGTTCCACCACCGGGATAGATGAAAATTACGACTGGTGCAGCAGTGTCATTATCCATGATTGGAGCAAAGATGTTAAGAGTCAGACAGTCTTCACTGGTTTCATTTAGTCCAACGCGAACCATCCAAGGATCTATATGGACGTCTTGAGGACACGCAGGAGGTAGTTTATCAGGTATACCGCGCGGTTCATCGCCCCACGGTCCCGTTTCTTGCGGCGCCCGATATCGTAAATCACCAACTGGTGGCTTCGCATACGGGATTCCAAGAAACTCGGCAATCTTTTCACCGCCCATAGCCTCGTCTGCGATTCGTATGGCACCAATCACTGATCCCAACACTTCACCATCTTCATTTGTTATCTCTACAGTCTTCGTATCAGGTTTCTCAACGGTCCCACTTCTAACAGGGACGTCAATGGAACAAGTGTTTGGGTCCAAGGATTCAGCAACCTTTTGAACGTAGTCTCTCCAGAAGGCTACTTTGTCTGCCTTAAGGTGTTGCCCCGTTGTGATGTTTGGTTCCAGGATGATGTATGTCTCGTTCTTGGCGTCAAACTGTGGCCATTCGGGTAGACCAGCTCCATTTGGATCCCTGGAAAAAATTGTAAGCTAAACAATTAAAATGATAAATCCTAGTACTAATGAAGTGAGAACTATGAAATTAGTCTTAAATTAAATATTTGATGGCCAACAGAGACTATGTTAAGAGGTGTCATTCTTCACTCACCCATACTTAGCAAAATTATACCAAAAAGCTACGATAGATCCACTTAACATTGCAGACAGACTTCCAGGACTGGTAAGCAAATAGTAGCTAAATACAAAACATCTCACCACCATGTCCTGCCCCGTCTAAGAGATCACTTGGACATCTGGTCTTCGGGAAAGTATTATCTCTGATCAGTGTAGATATAACTGATTTTCATTTTGCCCTACACCGACATTTATATAGCACTGTATACTCAGTGCTTTCCGAGTGTCTGTGGAAAAAACTTCACAGGCGACTCGGGCTGTGTAGATATACTTTGTATAGTTTCAATCATATCTGCGTAGTTTTCACACCTGCAAACTGGTTGAATAAATTTCGGAATGAATCCGGTGCCGAGAGCTAATGTTCCCTTGTCACTATTGATTCTTACCATGTAGTCGTACTGGCTGGAAAGGCCCAATGCAAGTAAAGTAGTGATGTCATCTGTCAGGAATTCACCGTCAGTGGTGGGATAAAATGGTGAAAAGTCTGTCACATTCACGTCAATATTAAGAAATGTGAGAGGATTTTAACGTGGAAACTTTGCCCTTCGTGAGGACGCACACACATGTGAGCTACATGTATATAACGCTAACCCCTTAAACGACTCCATGGCTTAAAGTACAACACTGCTGTAACCTACATCATTTATCTCCATTCATCTTTGTAAATAACCGTTATTCTTCTCCTCGTCTTTTCTCACTTTATAGGCTACGTACGGAACTGTGATTTCGTGAACTGCTTCAATCGCAAGTGATCTCTTGCACAGGACCTGGCCTTGACCTGCAGTGTGTTCAGCGTGGAGACCCGACCGACACAAACGCCCCTGTGGTCAGCCACGACAATGCTATTGGGTGAGTTCACATAATTAGTGACCTAATTTTCCAACGAAGTGTTGTTATAATGAATGAAAATCAAACTTCCGTTTAATCCAGGAACAGGCCGAAGTACTCCAAGTACCATTATAGTTCCATGTCAAAAATAATGCAACAAAATGAATGCATTTTCACTACAGTCTCATGAACGACACAATGTTATGAGCAAAATATTCCCCGTGAAACCTTTAGTAGCCTTATACAAGTTTACAGACTGAAAAACAAACATTCAGTTAACAAGTAAACAAAACAACTTTATTTTAAATTGTTGTATAGCTAAAATGATCCTAGGCCAGTCCCAGTTTTTTCTACTGTGACGTCACGCATGAGCTCATGAATATGCACATTTGTATTAGCGCAGACACCGAGAGTTGCCTCATATTTGTTTAAACTCACTTTGACAGTAAAAAGGTAACAAAGTGATATATTATATGGATACACAGCTAGGTGTTCAGTCATATAATGGTTTCAATGTCTGGTCTTATTAGACCAGAAGATTGATCGCACATGTTTTTTCGCAATTTTACAAGTGCATTTTGACAATTTCCGTTTTCATTGGAACATTGCTAAAAAATACTTATGCTTGACATAATTCACAAACTATTTGTCCCGAAAGAATTCATGGTGGGTTCCGTCATAAATTCATGGTGGGTCCCGTCACTAGGCAAAATGCGCCTTTGTCATGGGTTTTGCAGTCCACTGAGTCTAACAATGCTCGCGTAAGGCTTAAAAGGGTTGGTGAAACATGTGCTTCACTTTAGTCCTGACTGCTCTCGTAGACGGAGGTCACGGCAAAACAAAAATTTTCCTCCTCCCTCCCCGCCTTCCGAAAAATTTTGTCACAAAGCTAATAATTTATTTTGTATAACTGCGGAATTGGATATGAACATTTTCCTCCTCCCTCCCCGCCTACTTACCGATTTTGTCACGAAGCTAATAATTTATTTTGTAAAACTGTAGAATTATATATTTTTTAGTTTCATTGGTTTAGTGTGCTCTATTATTGCGAGGGAAGCCGAATATCTTACCGAAATGCTTTACTGAAGCTCTTAAAAGGCGGTGAAAAAAATGGGTCAATAGTACCTGCTTCCATAGTTATACCTTGTCTTTTTAGTAGCTGATTACACGATTCTATAAGTATTAGGTATATTCTCAAAACATTTAGAAAGAAAATTAGCAAAGAATATTTTAAAAAGCAAAGAAAATTAGAAACTTTTGGTGAGCAATTGAATAAACTTGCTCAATCGCGAGTAAAGTAAGCTCGTTGTATAAATTACTAAATTAATTTCATAGGCAATTTATGAGTTATTACTTATCCTAACAATATGTGAAATGTTAAAATGAAAGTTACAAGTTAATTATTGTTACCATATAGAAACTGAATCAGTTGGTCAGCGCACATACATGTAGTGCAGGTGTGATGTGTGTAGATTACTGGCTGACCAACTGATTTCAAACACAATGGGATTTTAATGTTTCTTCTTTAAATCAACTATGCGAAAATTAAATCAGTGGACTCGCAAAACCAAAATGTTGAAGGACAAAAACAGCAGCGTCTTATTTCAGTCTGAGACTCGTAAATCCATGGTGGGTTCCGTCATAAAATTCATGGTGGGTTCCGTCATAAATTGTTCCGCCATGTTCCCAGAAAGAACAATTCATGGAAATTGACTTTTTTTTAAATTGTTTTTTGTATCCTAAAAAGAATAATCCTGAAACATTTCCCTATAATTAGAACCATTCAAAATCATGCATAATTATAAACATGCCAAGCGAATATGAGAAATGAAGTCCGAACTTACCCGTATTTTGCGAAATTTGTCCAGTACGCAATGATGTCTTGAGATAATCGCGCCGTGTCATCCGCAGATGTCCCAAACGCCAATACGAACCCGAACACATACACATTGTCTAGTCCGTGTGGCGAACCAGGTATCACCTCCAAAAAATCGCTGGGGACAATTACCTCTTTTACCACATCATACGTCAGGTAGTAAGAAAACGTATTTACGTTGTTGGATGCAAGAACGTGCTGCTGCAAAAAGCTGATACTTGGCACATCAAAATAAGAGTCACCTAGTAGTTCATAAAGTTTTCTTGCTTTTTCCACAGGATCCGTATATTTGTCGTCAGTCGCGTAAACGAACTTTCCAACGTCAGTTAAGGCTTTTGCGTTACTGCACTGGCAAATACTATACATCCAAAGGTCAACAAATTGAGTAAATTGTTCGTTACTCATCTCTGTAGCGGATACCAATGGAATGAAAAGAGATCCCTCGTTACTGTTAAAACCCATAAGAAGATCATAATGGCTATAATGTTGCACGGTTAATAGATTGTCAATTCGGTCTGAAATAAATTCACCGTCTATTACAATTGGGTATTCAAGTAGATTAGATGTAAGAAGGAGAGAGTCAACGGATGCCTCTTTGAAACAAGCGAGTAGAGAATATGTTGATGATGTGCTGTTACACCCTAGAGCAGTTGCAACCTGCACGGCCTGTTTGTATACTTGCTCCACGTCGTAGGTCATGAGACGACCTGGAGATGCTGAACCGCTCGCAGCGATGGCACGTTGGAATAGACTCCTGTCGTTCAACGGCGTCAACATGTGATAAGTGACACTGAAACTTCCCGCTGACTGTCCAAAAAGTGTTATTTGGTTTGGATCGCCACCGAAGTTATTGATGTTGTCTTTCACCCAGTGTAGAGCTAGCTTCTGATCCCATAGACCATAGTTTCCTGGCATGATGTCATCAGCAGTACTAAGAAACCCTAGGACTCCTAGTCTATAATTGATAGTTACAACGACCACTCCACCTAACAGAGATATAACTGAGCCATCGTACAACGCTCCTTGTCCATTTACAAACCCACCACCGTGAATCCATACCATAACTGGTACATGCCCAGATGAATTGACAGCACTATCTGGTACGTAGATATTTAGTGATAGGCAGTCTTCGTCGGTGCCGTCATTCGAAGCTAAATACTGGGGACAACCCGGTCCGAAAGCCACAGCGTCCTTTATACCATTCCACGGCGACTTTTGAACCGGCTTGGTGAACCGCAACATCCCCGTTGGAGCTTCAGCGTATGGTATACCGAGGAACTGACTGACCGTGCTGAACTGTTTTCCAGGCACCGTCAACTTCAGGGCTGGAGGTGCTGGTACGACCCGCCCCATGACTTGACCAGTTGTAGTATTTACAACCGGTTGAGATTGAACTGTTCCAAAGGCAATCACAAGAAGACAAGACAAAATAATGATTGCAGCTCTCATCTTTTCCGTTACGCTTTTCTTCATGGTGAAAATCAGTCAGAAAAGAGATTTTAAGATGACATAGATGAAGTCATTAGCGTCGTCACTCAACCTTTGCCAGTTTCTCCGTCAGATCTTCAACAAATTATTGACTTTCACTTAACCTGGTCTGAATGAAATTGATCATACCATTCATATCATGGAGATTGTTAATGCACAGAAATACAGATGTCCCATGAGTACGTACTACAGTTTGATTTGCCGTGTACAAAACTACTGCTTCGTCAATGATCTAACTTTGAGTGTATATTGGAGTATTCAAACAATAAACCAATGTCGGACTGGGTATTTGTTATGTAAAACAGGAGTGCTTGTCAAAGTCCACCCATGAATAACACTGGGACCTGTAGCCGCTGTGGTACATGTACCGGTATTATAAGGTGTGTGCCTGGTAATATACCCGTGATTCGCTCCAGGTTATTGCCCAACTAAAGAACTAAAAAGAGTTTGTGATGGTCATTATATAGAGCACAACTAGAAACTGATCTCCTCTGTAAGTGCCGAACAAATAAGGACAGTGATAGAGATCAGTGGAGTACTTACACGCACTATGCATAGGCCTATGTATTATAACGTTTTCATTTAATTTTAGCGAAATAAATTTAAAATGTATCGAGTTCAATCCTGCAGAAATATATTCCATCATTAATGAAAATTATCCAAAAACAGCAAAGATTTTGAAATATCGATTGTTTATCACCCAAATTTCACCAACCTATATTTTGAAATATGTTTAAACATAGTTTTATTTGTTTCGGTTCTACTGTAGTGACAGAAGAATCGGACAAAATAGATTTTACAAATGGACCGTATCGTGTCAACTTAACTTTGACTTTTTTATTTCAAGGACTATAAACTAGGTAGGCCTCTGACGTGTCAAACTCAAATACTGGTAAACTTTGGAATTAAATGCGGCAAGAGTGCCACATTTGACGGAAATGTTTTAATTCACAGTGGCTTACTTCGACCTGTCTATTGCAAATGGCTAAGCTGGTTGTCAAGGCTGTCGTCGAAAGTGCCTTTTGCACTTTGCTGTGTCTGACCGAACTGGGGAAAATTTTAATTAAATGCTGCAGGACCGAGACGTTTAATAAAAGATTCCCTGTTCGTCACGCTTCTGGATTGCCGTCAATGCAGACATGTATATGTACTCGGCAAGTAGGCCGAAGCTAACACCGCTTTGGGTTCACGGCCCGCTTTAAGGCTCAGAAAATATTTGATTCCACTTCCTCTGTACGTTGCTTCTGAGCGCTGAAAGGAAAAGTGCAACATTCACAGTTGAAAATGTTCTACAAGTTTGTTTTCCCCGCAGATACATCAGGTTAGTTTGGTTATGTGTACGCATGAATAATACCAATGAATGAGTGGACACTAAAGTGGATAATGAAATTTATTAAACTTTCATTAAGACAGCTATGCTGACAAATCTTTTTAGCTAATAATATTCATTATCGTTACTGGTTTTATAAAAGTCGTGTATCTAATTCTGTCTACAAAAAATGGATAATTTGCTAAATCAAATTGTTAACAATATTTTTTAAAGCTACGACAATTGTTATATTCAAATCAGGAAACTTATAATTCATCTTTACCAGTGACATCAGACTCGCGATACCGTGATTCAAATCGAGCTGCGCGGGTTCTGTAAGCCATACGACTACCAAAAAACAAAACCGACAAAAATATTAACCCCTATTAACATTTAACAGTGACATCAAATAAGTTTAACCGGCAGCCGCTACCAGACTTACTACACTGTGAATCAAATCCAGCTGCACGGGTTCTATAAGCCATACAACCACCAAAAAACAAAACCGACAAAATAAGAACTTCTATTAACAACCCTATGAGCCGTATTGTCCAAAACCCCTCTATACTCTAAACCATAACCCTAAACCACAAAAAACGTATTTTCAAATCATAAAACTTATAATTCACCTTTACTGGTAACATCAAATAATTTTAACTGGCCACCGCTATCAGACTCACTACCTCGTGATTCAAATCGAGCTGCGCGGGTTCTGTAAGCCATACAACCACCAAAAAACAAAACCGACAAAATAAGAACCCCTACTAACGACCCTATGAGTACCTCTATGAGGTAAGTGGCATCATCTGGGGTTAAGTCCAATCCAATACCCTTCCCAACAACACAATGCTCTGGGTTGATTGGATTCGGAGACTCCGTTGGCTGTGTCACGGTAGGCAGGACTGGAGGCAACGGTGTAGGCATCGTAATGGAAGGTATCAAGTTTGACCAGAACCGCATTATGTGAGGCCAGTTGTAGTCTCGGCCAGAAAGAACTTCAGGACAGCTGGATAGTGACATAAATGTGAGGTTTTTTGCATCGAAATTTGGCCACTCAACACCGGAACGTGTAGCGCCAGGTTTGCTGTAAAAAGGAACAAGATATGGTAAGGGGTTTAGTCTTTCATATTTTAAATTAAATTCTGCTTTGAAAATATCGTTTACACACGTTTGACATGCAGGAAATTGTTGAAATTCTGTCAATATACAGAATATTTAATACATTTAAATATGTTTGACTTAAACAGTTGAAAAACGATTTGCAAGAAAAAAATCAACACTTAAGTGGAAAATTATTTTGAAAAGTTTTCTATTGCTATAAAAAATTGCTATTTTAAACTATTTCTTTAGTTTACCTAAATAAAACAAGCATACTGTCGTATAAATCAGCACAAAATGAATAACATTTTAGTGTTTTTCGGCGAGCAATGATTGTGCAGGTTTAAAACGAATGCATTTTACACGATAGTCTGTTTATCAGGGTGCACCCCACTAAATAAACTCCCATAGTAAACAGTGCTAAATACAAAATATTCAAAAATCAAAAGTCCCACAGTTTTTAAAACCAAAAGAAAAAATATTGATCGATATATAACCTTTTATTTTCTTCTCTATTTACTGTCTAAAGTCCAGGTTTCCAGGGAGTTATCCTCATCCCAATGAAAACCACCCTCTACAGTAGTGAAAACGTCTACACTTAAAAACAGCCATTTTGGAAAAAGGCCTTACGCTTGAAATCAAATTAGGACCAATTTTTCAGGGCCTAGTGTGTCCAAAATATTCAAAGTTGGAAGCCAAGGACCCCCAGGTTATGATAGTGGGCCATTTTTACACAATCCATCAAATGATAAACAGCTCGGCGCATGAATTCCTCACTATTTAGTGGGGTGCACACATCAGACCGTCAATTTATAGACCGCATAGTAATTGGCATACTAAAAAAGTCAAAACGGCGTTGTCAAAAATATAAAATAAAAATAAATTATTAAATATTAAAAGAAATTTAAAACATTATCATTATCCAATCTTATCAATTAAAAGGTGCTCATTAGTCAGTGGCAGGAAATGAACATGTACAATGAACGCGTACATTGCGCATGTACATGTACATGTAATGTATCGTACTGTATTGTCCTGTATTACATATTGTGTCCATTGTACATCTATAAGTTTTGAGGCTTTGCATGAAGAATTGGCGGTACATCTACCGCCAATTTTCCCACTCGGTTGCATTATGGTGACGCAGACATACCGCGGCGTTGCCTGAAGATGTGACGTCATGCTCTGAGCTAGAGGCGCGTGAATTACGCCAGATCATGGCCGTGCAGCCGCCATATTTTTCCCCGCAAGCCTCGAAGCGTGACGTCAGATCTTCAGCACAACGCGTTAACGTATCCAATGAAATCCTTTGAGTGGTACGCCTTGAGCCTGTCTATATCCTTGATAGGATGTAGACAGAGGACCAGTCTAACCGCGGCGGAGCTTGAGTACGACGAGTTCGGCGAGAGGGCGTCTGCCGACGCGGTCGTTATAGCCTGCATGGCGTACTGAAATTTGGTATACTCCACATATTCAATCGTTGCTCGTCTGAAAAGGAATGTGTGACTTTGTTTGAACCTTTCTTCAATAGGTGTGATGAGCACAGCACTAACAATGAAAGAACGTTGGAAAAAATGCCTTAGAATAATGTCCTTTTCCCAACATTTTGGGAAACATGAAAGTGTATGACGCCCTATATTTGTAATTTATAAAAAATAAAATTATTAATTTCAAGAAAAAATACAGAGAACTTAAAATTAAATGTATATAACGTTTATTCATGGCATTTTCTTTTTAAAAATTGTTGTTCTATGAAAATCGACAGTCCTGATAGACATTGATACAGCCAGGACGTAGCAAGGACATTGTCATTGGAGTTATTATTGGGTAATTATGGCGATGCGGCAGAACTAACCGACAGGTATGAAAACACGCGCCTTATTCATAAAATAACGGCACATCTTTAAACAAAGTCTACTCGATCCATACCCATTGTGAATGAAGTTCTTCCACATCGTCATCATCTCTAAACTCATCTGTTTATCCTGAAGTCTGTATGTGAGTTTGTATTCATCAAAGTGGGGGCTGTAAGGATCTCCAAACATAAACTGTAGATCATCACCAAGACTCGGACCAGCCTGTGGGGGAACGAAGCTGGAGTAGTGAGCTGTTGGCTTGTGATTGAATTCATAAAGGAAGACGTTATTTCCCAAATCAGCATGAAGCTTAGCGGCCTCTAACGTGGGTGACAGAGTGAGCATGTCTTGTACCAATTGCCTGACACTACCTCGTGTTACACACTCATCGTCCAGTCTGTTTCTACCAAGGTACTCCGTTGAGAAAGCGATAGATGCCTTCTCAGGATTGTTGAAGGAAGTCCTGCTGATGATTCCAATCAAACCTTCGGCTTCCTCTTGACTTGGACAAAAATTAACGTCTCTGAAAAACATTTGGAAGGACGCCAGAGAATCTTCTTCCGCTCCCATTCCCATCATCAACTCAACGTCGTTGATTTGCCCAGCTTTCAACAAGGCTCTCGGTTCATCAGTCAAAAAATTTCCATCGATTACTGGTCTCCACGGGAGCTGGAATGGCAAATATCTGCTCTGGCCAGCAACATCCATAGCAGGTTTTTCACGGAGACAATTGATCATTTGTTCACTGTTGTCTGTGGGACAGTTAACACTTCTGGCAAGCATGCTGGCTTGCTCTAACGGACTTGCTTGGAGTGGATTAGTGAGAGGACGTACAAGAGCGGAGGCACTCATGCAAACGACTCGCTGAAAAAGTCCCTGTGCCTTTTCAGACAAAATAAGAAAGTGTGCAGCGGCGCAGCCAGCACCATGACCGATAATAGTGACGCGGCTTGAGTCCCCTCCAAAGCTTCCAATGTACTTGTTGACCCAATGGAGAGAAGCCACTGCGTCTTTCAATCCATAGTTACCAGGAGCCACTTCGTCCTCAGTGCTTAGGAATCCTAAAGCTCCAAAACGATAGTTGATGACAACTACAACAGCGTTGGCATAAGATGAGAGGAGTACAGCATCGTAAACAGATGACGTCCCGAAAAGACTTCCAGCACCGGGGTGCATAAAAATCACGACTGGAAAAGCAGTGTTATTATCCATGAGTGGAGCATAGATGTTAAGAGTCAGACAATCTTCACTGGTTTCATTGAGTCCAACGCGAACCATCCAAGGATCAAATCGGATGTCTTGAGGACACGCAGGAGGTAGTTTTTCAGGTATGCTGCGCGGCTCATCGCCCCACGGTCCCGTTTCTTGCGGCGCCCGAAATCGTAAATCACCAATTGGTGGCTTCGCATACGGGATTCCAAGAAACTCGGCAATCTCTTCACCGCCCATAGCCTCGTCTGCGATTCGTATGGCACCAACCACTGATCCTAACACTTCACCATCTTCATTTGTTATCTTTACAGTCTTGGTATCAGGCTTGCTAGTGGTTCCACTTCTTACCGGAACTTCACTTGTACATGTATCAGTGTCTGTAAGTTCAGCTATTGTTGGGACGTAGTCTCTCCAGAAGGCTACTTTGTCTGCCTTAAGGTGTTGCCCCGTTGTGATGTTTGGTTCCAGGATGATGTATGTCTCGTTCTTGGCATCAAATTGTGGCCATTCGGGTAGACCAGCTCCATTTGGATCCCTGATTTAAATGAAGAAAAAACATCAATTCAATCACGGTTATACTTTATGCAGTTATTTATTTATGTTGACCCAATAATAACTCAAGTTAAAAAAATTTCATCTCTAATTTCAAAGAGAAACCTTCAGCATGCTTCTAGCGCACAAACTGACGTCATTTTAGAATCAAGCATTTTCATTCATACTTTATATGAATCAAGAGTTTGAAGGCTTCAGCTTATTTCAATGTGTCATGATTACGTAGTGCAGGGGTGGCCAACTTTGTTTCAACCGAGGGCAGAAGTGTATTGTCAAAAGTTGTGACGGTTCTTAAGGAATAATAAGTTACCCTTTATTGTCATACATCGACACCCCTAAAACAAGAGAAAGATTTCGAACAAATGATCTTATAAGAAATGATCAAGGACAGATATTTTAAATATTTGCAGTTTTCTAAAATCTGAACAGTATTACATCGTTCTTGACCGTAACACGCATTGTATTGTACATAGGCAAGACTTGGCATAGTCTTAGTTCAAAACTGTGATTGTATGTTTTTGATACACGGCGCTACACGAATGCTACAATCACGAACCGCTACCACACACATTGTAGCGTTCGTGTAGCGCCGTCGGATCGTGTATCAAAAACATACTAACTCAGTTTTGAACCAAGACTAGACTTGGTATCACGCGATACCATTCTGTTCACATGTCATCGCTGAGTTGAATAATAAAGAAAGGAATTTTCTCTATATGGTTGAACAGATTTGAAAAAGTGTACGTTTATGAGATGATCAAAGACAGATCTTTTAAATATTTGCAGTTTCTAAAGTTAAGGTTTGAACAATGTGACATCGTCATTGACCGTAACAAGCAGTGTATTGTGTATGGGGAAGACTTGTCACACGAAATATCATTCTGTATATACGTGTGACTTTTGAGTTGAATCATCAATTTTCTCTATTGCTGAACTGACGCGCCAAAGTTATGAAATAAATTGGATGGCCTAGTACCGGCCTCATCACTGCACTATTCTTAGTAAAGGTGAGACTACTACGTGATTTGCATATCCAAGATTTCTGGATATTAAAATCGGCCCGTGTTAGGGCAAGAGATCAGTGGGTACGAGGAATACAGAAACTGCTCGAAAGCCCTGTGAACGAGGTTTCCCCCTTCCTGCGCACGATACGCGTTGTGGTGTAATGTGTTTTGCTACATCGTGGACTGCGTTACCGCCACGGGTGTAAATCCCGGGGGTGGGGGATATACCCCACTTTTTGGACCGGGGGCGATGGTCCATTGGATCATTCCCCCAGAATTGTCCATGCGTTGAAAAAATATATATAATAAAAATACCCATGCAGAACTTCAAGCTATACCGTGCACCCAATTTCAAATCACCACCCCCACTTTTCATCACGGATTTACGCCAGTGGTTACCGCTGTAGCCTATGGATGACAATATAATAAAGAGTGGATCATCTAAACTAAACATTTTATTTTCCAAACTGACATGCAGAAGGGTTGATTGACTAGTCACTATTTTCCTTTTTAAATATTTTTGGCGAAAATAATGGCAATTAATTATTATTTTTCGCGGGCCACATTAAATCCCTCAACGGACCGGTCCAGTAATGTATTTGGACTGCAAAATACACTGCCTTTTTCTCACGCCTAGGGGCTCAAATCCCAGAGTCCAGCATTTACCTCCATGCAATCAACCTCTATATTGTCCCCACATGTTACAAATTGCTGCCATATTTTGCATCAATTCTGTACTTTTAAAACCAGTTTAGGGCACTGTATACTTCTTTATGATTTTATGTTTAAAATATTCCCAGATTGCATCACAGAGTATCAATAACCCTAATACTTCAGAGGCCCGTTTACGGGCCCCAGACAAATGCCGGTTTAGCTTCGCACTGCATGCTCGCATGAATTTATCCTCGATTTGTTTTATTCAGTGAATTTGAGCCCGAGTCGCTCATACAACTACAACGAAGCATTTTGCAATTATTTACTTACCCATTCCTAGCAAAATCCGTCCAATACTTTATCATATTGTTTGACAGCATCGTTGCTTCCACGTTGCTTTGAAAAATGACATTTGCATATCCAAACATGTAGAAGAGTTCCAGACCGTGTGGTGCACCAGTTATCAAGTCGAGGAATTCTGCTGAAACGAGAAGCTGTTTACCAACGTCGTATGCAAAATAGTAAAAATACGTGTTTGTATTTTCTTTGGACTCAATATGACGATGGAGGAAGTTAACACTAGGTATATCAAAATACTGAACACCACCCACATCAATAGATTTACGAACATTGTCCCTGGGATTGTCCAACTTGTCTGCTCCGAAGTAAAATGTGAAGATGGCGTCGGTAATTTCTTGTGGGTTCTGACATACACAAGTAAACGATGTTAATACCTGAACTCTATCTCTGAATTCTTGAGCTGTTAAACCATCCGGACCAAGGGCAACCACACTCCCATCTTGGCTGTTTACACCAAGCAGAAGATCATATTGTCCCACTTGCTGTTCAGACGTCAGATAGTTTAAGTTCGGTAAGAAGTCCCCGTCGATAACGGCTGCCGCGCTTACAATGCTTGATTGGTTCAGCAGAGTCTGCATGCTGAACTCCCGCAGACAGCTGATCAAGTCTCGGGTGGTACTTCTGTAGGGGAGAGTACACCGAATAGCCAGTCTTTGGTCCCACAGTCCGTAATTCCCAGGTGCTGAATCATCTCCCGTGCTGAGGAATCCAAATAGTCCAAGACGGTAGTTGATGGTTACCACAATCACTTGTCCTTGTAGTGCTAATATGGTTCCGTCATAGAGAGATCCCTGTCCGTTGACGAAGCCTCCACCGTGGATGAACATCATTACAGGGAGTGGCCCTTTAAGGACAACAATTTCATGAGGAATATACATATTCAACGTAAGACAATCCTCGTTAATGTCCATATTTGGAAGATACTGATCGAGCACTTCACTAAATGTCTTGAAAACCTGCGGACAGCTTGGGCCAAACACAGTTGCGTTGAGAACGCCGTCCCAGGGAGTTTTCGGCACCGGTTTCGCAAAACGTAGTTGGCCGGTTGGTGGTTCAGCGTACGGTATTCCAATGTAGCGTGTCAGGGGTGATGAGCCGTTTGTTGATGATTTCACGCCCATGATCTGTCCAAGGCTGGTGTTGGTGATAACTATTTCTCCTTCCACGCTCTGGAAGCAAATAACGGCAAGCAACAACGACAACATCATGTTCAAACCTACTTGCTCCATGTTTCTGGTTGTAGTTAACATCAGAGTGATAGGAAAGTCAATGCTTTACCACATCAATCCAGTTCTTGAATGTGAGTGAGTCCAGTTCTTGAATGCAAGGTGATATGCTTCAGTGATTACATAGAGCAAGATCAGTCCTATAATCAGGTGATTATAGCGCACGTATCCACCAAACTGGTGCTCAAGGCGTATGACATTATTACCCCTGATCATCAGGCTCATTCATGAAACCATCTCAGCTCCCTGGGGAGCATACAGCTCAATTGCTGCCATTCCAGCGAATGGGCTAGTCAAACACAACAACCAACTCTGCCCTCACAGGTACCCATTTACCCCTGGGTGTAGATAAGCAATTATGGTAAAGTATCTTGCTCAAGGACACAAGTACCCCGATCGCAGTTGGAATTCGAACTCACATTCTGACGACTCGGCCATCAGAACACAAATCCGATGCTCTAAACCGCTCGACCATGGCACTCCATTATAATCAAACTTTCAAGACAAATACCGGTACAACAAAAGGTTTGTGATGCATTTAGGAAAGTTTTCGGAAGCACGGCCGAAAGCGACAGCGACGACGGCCAGAGCATACTTGGCGAAACGTTGAGAACAAAACCGGCTCTTCTCAGAGCCAACACCTCTACTTTAGAGATTTGTTACATGGTGCTTCCGAAAACTTTCCTAATTACCTTTTCCCACCATGCAAAGCCTTAAATCCTATGACAATGTTCTCATTGAGTTGTTTCTTCATGTACTCAATGAACTTAAATCATTGTTAGTTAATATTTTCTTATATGTGTTTATGGCAGGGGTATAATGAAATCCAGTATTTTACTATTTGGATTTTCTCTCGGTAAATAAATCAAATGATCTAGTAAATACTAATCGCCGTCAAACCACTAAAATTAAAATTAAACCTCTGTAAAGAAAACCAAATCATTGGAACTGTCCAAAGGGGTAATGTTGTCTCAAGATCAGAAGTAAGTTTTAGCAATATAAATATACGGCATTCTTCTGACTATGTTGATACTGACAGCACTTCGTCAGCCACTGCGGTCCCGAAGTTTGTTCTTATATATAATATTGATGAGGACTCCCTAAGATATTCACTTACTACGGCGAGTGACACTAAATCTGGATTCCAGAAAAGCTTCCCGATAGTATATTCTACCAAAGTTTTCATTTATGTTTTATTTTTGGACAGCACTCCCAGTCAGTGAGTAACAGTTCAGCCACCCAACCGTCTATTTGATATTCCAATGATGTAATTGCCGTGCACTAAAGAAAATCAGGAGGTCCATGGTTCGATTCCAGTCGAGTCGAATTGTGGAGTTTCCCCCGCAGATGCAAAAGATTATATTGGTTATGTGTTCACCTGAATAATAACATTGAATGAGTAGACAATGATGTGGAGCATGAAATTGGTTAAAGTTTAATTAAGGCAACCATGCTAATAATATTCATTTTCGTGTACATAATTCTATCAACAAAAACTGGTTAATCAAATCGTTAAGAATATTTTTTAAAGCTACGACCATAATATTATATGCCTATATTTATTTATTTATTTATTTATTTATTTCAAAATATTTAACCTGGGTAGGCCAATTACCTTCCGGTATTCTTCCTAGGCGCCCAGGAGATACAAAGTAATACAATACTATATAAAAAAAATAAGTAAGAAAAAAAAGAACTTAATATAGATACTACAGATAACTAAATACATAATCTAGATACAGATGTCTTTATACATTTAAAACATAATCTTTTAATGAACGTTTAAAGCTTAATATATCACCAGCCCCTTTTATTACATTTGGTAATTCGTTATAATACGAAGGTCCTACATATTGAAAAGACTCTAAAAAGTTCCACTCTAGGTTTTGGAACATATAACATATTAGCTTGAACATTACAGGTATTATAAAAATTAAAATCAGAAGCCGTCGATATAAAATCAGACATATAATTAGGGGCTGTACCATTTAAACACCTATACATTAAAATACTATTAAAATAATCTCGTCTCTGAGTAACTGTAGGAATATTTAACATTTTAAGAAGGTCATATGGACTAATATTCCGTTCTCCTGAGGACGATCAGAGCATACTGATCGAAACGTCGAGTTGTACCCCCAGTTCTTTTCAGAACTAATTACTACTCAATTGAGATTCCACATGGTGTCACCGCAATTAGTCTTACTTAATATTCCAATCGTAGTTATTTGTCAGTAAGCGAGCCATTCTGTTTTGTAAGCGTTGAACTCTGTTTAATTGTACATCAGGTGCATAGCCCCATATTGTTATACAATAATCAATGTGGGGTTGAATTGTTGTCTTGTATACAATCAATAAATGTTCAGGGGGAATTTTGTTCTTTAAATTACGTAATACATAAATACCATGACCCAACTTTTTACAAATAGTAGATATATGACGTTCCCATGACATATCATTACAAATTGTTACGCCAAGATATTTAGTATATTGAACCTGATTTAATTGCTCATTATTTACTATTAAATTAAAATTATTGTCATTCACTGACCTTGTAGTGATTTCCATACAACACGATTTATTAACATTAACATGTAATTTATTTTTACATAACCATTTTTCTATATTTTGCAAATCTTTTTGAAGTGCAGTTTTAGCATTATAAGCGCTATCTGCTTGAGTATAAATTACAGTATCATCAGCAAAAAGATTACATGTACTTGATGTCATACAAGTAGGAAGATCATTTATAAATAATAAAAACAATATAGGCCCTAATATAGAACCTTGAGGCACACCACATTGTATTTCCTTGAATGAAGACATGTTACCATTTACTTTAACTGTTTGTTTACGTTGTTGTAAATAACTTTTAAACCATTGCAAACTCAAATCTTTAATACCGTATTTATCCAATTTTTTCAATAAATATTTCATGATCAATAGTGTCGAAACATTTTTGGAGATCAATAAAACACAAAGCATTAGTTTCATCAACGTTTATACCTTCTAAAATATCTGAAACAACCTTGTGTATAGCAGTGTTTGTAGAATGGTTCTTTAAAACCCTCAAACGAGGTACGGTGGATGAATTCTCATCCACAAGTCAGTATTTTCGTTCCCCTAAACAAATAATAAACACCACCCACTTATCAGTCAATGATATCTCAAGCTGGATCATAACACACATCCTACAGGGGGTTTCATTCAACAGGAGTCAGTGACGTTGTCGGGAGGGGCATCGAAAAATTCTGCCAGTATGGTTTGTGCACAAATTTTGACAGCATGCTCTGTGTACAACATCAATTGGATGCATGGGGAATTGAATACACTTCGAACTCGTCCAGTGATAAGTGGAACCATCTGTTCAGTCACTGGGCTAGTAGTAGATAATTATCTTTTGATCTCTTGCCGACAGTGTAAGTTGTAATGCCCCCCCCCCCACCCCCCCTTTCTTTCAAGACATACATGTACTAGAGTGGGCATGTGGCTTGTTTCAAGTATGTAAACAATTGTGCCAGGTTTCTAAGTTTATTACAGGGGCTTGTGACAATAGCTTGCACAATGTTGCACAATAAATGTTGCATCCATAAAATAATAATCAAAACAGAAAAAGCAAACAATTCGTTGTCAATTTTTTTGTTCTTTTGTTTCATTTTATTTTGAACTAATTAAAAGCAATTTAATAATTTTTTCAATTAATTATTATTATTATTATTATCTTTTTTACAAACAAATAAGTTTAAATTAATTCCCGCAATACCTAGACATGTAAACAACACAATTAGATAACAAAATCGTTATTAAATAAGCAGACTGTGCAGTAGTTATACATTGATTGTCGTATAAATATTCTTTTAATTGCGATAAAATAATCTTTTCCATAATTTTAGATACATCATACTTATTACAGAGATTGGTCTATAATTTCCATAATCCTCAACCGAACCTTTACCTTTATAAATGGGAGTGACTTTAGCAAATTTCCAATCTTCCGGGACACTAGCTTCATTTATTGACATATTTAAAATTTTAGTTAACAAGGGTGTTATAATAGGTGCTCCAATTTTAAGCAGTTTACAGTCCATATTCAACACATCTAGATTTGATTTACTCTTTAGATTATTAAGTTGTTCGAGTACCATATCGGTGCTAATTGATTCAAGTTTAAAGGTGTAGATACTCTCTGGTAACTCCCACTCGTAATTAACCTTCTCATTGAATTTAGCAGCTAGCTTAGACCCAATTGTGGCAAAATAATTATTACATTTTTCAACATCAATATTATTTGGTGAAGAGATGACATTTGACCCAGTTAAGTTTTTAAGTATTTTCCACATATTGTGTTTTTGACCATTATTTTTGGTAACTTGTGTTTTATAAAATTCACGTTGAGTTTGTTCAATTTCATGAACAACTTGATTTCTTTTTAATTTATACTGTTTCCATGTATCACTATACGCATTTTAATAGCTTTCCTATGAAGGAAATCTCTTTCATTCATGAGTATTATAATATCCCTTGTTATCCAAGTATTACAACGATCTCTTACTCTGATCTTATATAGGCATATTACCGCCGATTGATATTAAACATTATAATTGTATGCATTATCAAATTAGTGAGATATTTTATAATGATATATTTTCAAAGCAAGATATGATATGATTCAATATTTATTTTAAAATACGCAAGTCATCTTGTGGGTTGATAGAATGTGGCCACCTGAAAGAATGAATAGAAAGAGTAACCTCATTAGCAGGTGACCAACGTTTAAGTTGTTTGCCATAGTGGTTAAATGCTGGAAGAGAACACTAAAATTGAATTGGTCAAAATGCGCGTGTTACACGTATAATGCGCTAGATCGGCCATCTCTTATGGAACAAGACTCATTAATTCTATTCTATATAGTACGTCTTACGAGCAAAAACCTTATATTCAAATCAGGAAACTTATACCGGTATTCATCTTTACCAGTGACGTCAAATAAATTTAGCTGGCAGCCGCTACCAGACTCACGACACCGTGATTCAAATCGAGCTGCGCGGGTTCTGTAAGCCATACAACCACCAAAAAACAAAACCGACAAAATATTAACCCCTATTAACCACCCTATGACCCATAATATCGAAAACCCCTAATCTAAACCACAACCCTGAAACCACCAATACGTATATTGAAATCAGGAAACTTATAATTCAACTTTACCGGTGACATCAAATAATTTTAGCTGGCAGCCGCTACCAGACTCACGACACCGTGATTCAAATCGAGCTGCGCGGGTTCTGTAAGCCATACAACCACCAAAAAACAAAACCAACAAAATAAGAACCCCTACTAACGACCCAATGAGTACCTCTATGAGGTAAGTGGCATCATCTGGGGTTAAGTTCAACCCAATACCCTTCCCAACAACACAATGCTCTGGGTTGATTGGATTCGGAGACTCCGTTGGCTGTGTCACGGTAGGCAGGACTGGAGGCAACGGTGTAGGCATCGTAATGGAAGGTACCAGGTTTGACCAGAACCGCATTATGTGAGGCCAGTTGTAGTCTCGGCCAGAAAGAACTTCAGGACAGCTGGATAGTGACATAAATGTGAGGTTTTTTGCATCGAAATTTGGCCACTCAACACCGGAACGTGTAGCGCCAGGTTTGCTGTAAAAGGAACAACATATGGTAAGAGGTTTAGTCTTTCATATTTTAGTCTTTCATATTAATTAAATTCTGCTTTGAAAATCAACGTCAGGGGACAGGAAATAAGGACAATTGAGAAAAATTCTGGTTTAGTTTTCGAAGTTATGCCGAAGGGATTACACTTGCCAGCGTGCACGGCATCTCGGAACCTATACACCTAATAATTACCTTATTCAGAAAATAACGGCACATCTTTAAACAAAGTCTACTCGATCCTTACCCATTGTGAATAAAGTTCTTCCATAATGTCATCATTTCTAAGCTCATCTGTTTATCCTGAAGTATGTAGGTGAGTTTGTATTCATCAAAGTGGGGGCTGTAAGGATCTCCAAACATGAACTGTAGATCATCAGAAAAACTCGGCCCAGCCTGTGGGGGAAGAAAGCTGGAGTAATGAGCTGTTGGTTCGTGATTAAATTCATAAAGGAAGACGTTATTTCCCAGATCAGCATGAAGCTTAGCGGCCTCTAACGTGGGTGACAGAGTGAGCATGTCTTGTACCAATTGCCTGACACTACCTCGTGTTACACATTCATCATCCAGTCTGTTTCTACCAAGGTACTCCGTTGAGAAAGCGATAGATGCCTTCTCAGGATTGTTGAAGGAAGTCTTGCTGATGATTCCAATCAAACCTTCGGCTTCCTCTTGACTTGGACAAATACCTATATCCCTGAAGAACAGTGCGAACGAAATTGGTGAAACTTCATCCTTTGCCATTCCGATGATGAAGTCAACGTTGTTAATTTTGCCAGCTTTCAACAATTCCCTCGGTTCATCGATCAGGAAATCTAAATCAACTATTGGTCTAAACGGGAGTTCGAATGGAGAAAATCTACTGTTGCCGGCAACATCTATAGCAGGTTTTTCACGGAGACAGTTGATCATTAGTTCACTGTTGTTTGTGGGACAGTTAACGCTTCTGGCAAGCTTTCTGGCTTGCTCTAACGGACTTGCTTGGACTGGATTAGTGAGAGGACGTACAAGAGCGGAGGCACTCATGCAAACGACTCGCTGAAAAAGTCCCTGTGCCTTCTCAGACAAAATAAGTAAGTGTGCAACGACGGAGCCAGCACCATGACCGATAACAGTGACGTGGCTTGAGTCCCCTCCAAAGCTTCCAATGTACTTGTTGACCCACTGGAGAGAAGCCAATGCGTCTTGCAATCCACAGTTACCAGGGGCCACTTCGTCCTCAGTGCTTAGAAATCCTAAAGCTCCCAAACGATAGTTGATGACAACTACAACAGTGCTGGCATAAGATGAGAGGAGTACAGCATCGTAAGCAGATGACGTACCGATATATCCTCCCCCGGGATGGATGAAAATCACGACTGGAAAAGCAGTGTTGTTATCCATGAGTGAAGCATAGATGTTAAGAGTTAGACAATCTTCACTGGTTTCATTGAGTCCAACGCGAACCATCCAAGGATCTAATTGGACGTCTTGAGGACACGCAGGAGGTAGTTTATCAGGTATACCGCGCGGTTCATCGCCCCACGGTCCCGTTTCTTGCGGCGCCCGATACCGTAAATCACCAATTGGTGGCTTCGCATACGGGATTCCAAGAAACTCAGCAATCTCTTCACCGCCCATAGCCTCATCTGCGATTCGTATGGCACCAATCACTGATCCTAACACTTCACCATCTTCATTTGTTATCTTTACAGTCTTGGTATCAGGCTTGCTAGTAGTTCCACTTCTTACCGGAACTTCACTTGTACATGTATCAGTGTCTGTAAGTTCAGCTATTGTTGGGACGTAGTCTCTCCAGAAGGCTACTTTGTCTGCCTTAAGGTGTTGCCCTGTTGTGATGTTTGGTTCCAGGATGATGTATGTCTCGTTCTTGGCATCAAATTGTGGCCATTCGGGTAGACCAGCTCCATTTGGATCCCTGATTTAAATGAAGAAAAAACATCAATTCAATCACGGTTATACTTTATGCAGTTATTTATTTATGTTAACCCAATTTTTTTATTACTCAAGTTAAAAATTGTTCATGTCTAATTTCAAAGAGAAACCTTCAGCATGACGTCATTTTAGAATCAAGCATTTTCATTCATTTTTTGGGATGAAATTACAGGCCCCCATTTTTTTCCTAGTTTACCTATGTCCAACTAGGACTAGGGCGAGTCTAGGGATGGGTGCTGGACTGGTGAGTGGTAATTGGGTGATTGGTAGCAGGCTTTGCAACCAATCATAGGGCATTGAGGAAGAGCTGGCCAGAGGTCAGTGACCAAAGCAAGTTTTCTGGCACTTGGCCACTGGACACCGACAGAGGAGAGCGTATTTTCTTCACCGTTAACAAAGTTTACCTCTGTCGGGCAACTTCATTTGGATTGCGCCCGACCTACATCATCACTTACAAATATATATTTATCCCTGTCCTGCTCTAGGTGAGTTTGATTTTACTTTATTTCATACTTGTATTCCTAGGCTTAAGATTCCATTCTTTATCTAAAGTTTAGACCGGATGTCGTTTTTCATTGACTTTAAACAATTGCTGTATGTTTTCTGTGGTGTGATGCTAGTTTTTAGGATTTAATATTAATTAAGTTCAACAACAATAGTTTTTATTTAAAACTCTGTTTGATTTAATAATTGTGACTTGCGTTTTCCATGCTCTTTTTACTTTTGATTGCTTGCAAAATGCAGATTGCATTTTGTCTTATCTTCTGCACTGGAACTATAGATTTTCCTTCAATAGATTTAATTTAATGTCTACATTACCCAATACCATGAGAATGGGTACATTGATCTTTTACATTATGTTCTGAAACTCTTCCCAAAGTTTTCATTTTCCTTTCACATGTTTTAGTGCACATGTATATTTTATTATTTCATCACCATGCATTACTGTGTTTCTCTGGTCACATAATCACTTTGGAGTCAAAGCATTGAACAATAAGCTTGCACATCAGTTTTTGGGTTATATACACAGCCACTTGTCCTTGCTTTGTCTAGAACCATATGTTATTTAAGTACAGTTAAATATCCCCTTGGGCAATTTGGTCCATCTTCCACCCTCAACTGGCCTTGCTAGGCTGAGTGATTTATTTGTTTCAATGTTTCAAGGATTAGAAATAGCTTTATTCCAAATCTGACTTTTTGATGATTCCTTTTGAGTATTATAAAAGGCAAGGACTGGTTCTTGCATTTTACGTTTCTTTGATTTAATTGATTTCTGCATTTATTCAAGCTGATAATATTTAGTTTGTGCTATGATTGACATTTCTTTGATTTTTACATTATTGTTTTCTTTATAATCTTTTGATATTCACTTTGATTCTTTAATTCACTGGCAAGTTAAGCCAATTCATTATGTATAATAATGGCTTAAGAGTAAAAGCCATTTTCATGTTTTAATAGTTCCATGAATTGTTTTTGGTATAGTGTTTTGCAACACTAATTTAATTATAACTCATGACTGGTCATTTTGCCTTGGGCACTGGTCTTGCTGAAATGTCCTTGTAACCACTTTACTGACTAGTGTGGAGTGGCTATAGGACCACACACATTTCGCAAGCAAGGTTACTTTTTATTGACTTGTTTGTTTCAAGATTAGGCCTAAGCTGTAGTATATTTTTTATTGTATAATTTTTATTTTTTATTTTATTAAGTTAATATTTTATATGACTTAGCCACTGGACACCGACAGAGGAGAGCGTATTTTCTTCACCGTTAACAAATGTTTACCTCTGTCGGACAACTTCATTTGGATTGCGCCCGACCTACATCATCACTACTTACATATATATTTATCCCTGTCCTGCTCTAGGCGGAACAAAGCTACAAAGAGCCAGCAGGACAGAGCATCATTCAATTCGTTGATAATTTACGAAAACAGTCTCCGATCCCCTGATCAAGGATAAGGAGCTGTTTTCGCTTCAAGTTTTCTCATCTTTAACCCTCCTCTGCAAGTTCTACAAGTACAAGTCCCTCCTTCCCCACAAGAACTGTTTCCTGCAATCCAACGTTTCGATCTTCCAGCCACCATCACCAATTCCCGTTCCGTCATATGAGTTTCGACACCAGATAGGCCATTTCATTTATTTTATTTTTAATATATATTTTTAATATATATTTTCAGTGTTGTATTTTCATTGTTGTATTTTCATTGTTGTATTTTCATTGTTATATTTTCATTGTATTTAATTTTTCATTGTACTATTATTTTATTTGGGGTAGTTTTATCAAAAACACCTATCCCACTTATATTATATACAGCGTTAATCGTATCCCTTCACTAGTAGCGGGAAAAGAATAAACAAATTATCCATTTTAATACAAGTCAAAGCGTCACCTTGTATAAAATTAATTATGTCCTGGTGTCGAGTTAGCTAACCGCGCTCGTACCTGTTACACATACTTAATTATATGAATCAAGAGTTTGAAGGCTTCAGCTTATTTCAATGTGTCATGATTACGTAGTGCAGGGGTGGCCAACTTTGTTTCAACCGAGGGCAGAAGTGTATTGTCAAAAGTTGTGACGGTTCTTAAGGAATAATAAGTTACCTTTTATTTCATACATCGACACCCCTAAAATAAGAGAAAGATTTTGAACAAATGATCTTATAAGAAATGATCAAGGAGAGATATTTTAAATATTTGCAGTTTTCTAAAATTAAGGTCTGAACAGTATTACATCGTTCTTGACCGTAACACGCATTGTATTGTACATAGGCAAGACTTGGCATAGTCTTGGTTCAAAACTGTGCTTGCATATTTATGATACACGGTGCTACACGAATGCTACAATCACAAACCGCTACCACACACATTGTAGCGTTCGTGTAGCGCCGTCGGATCGTTTATCAAAAACATACAAACATACAGTTTTGAACCAAGACTAGATTTGGTATCACGCGATACCATTCTGATTACATGCGATCGCTGAGTTGAATCATAAAGAAAGGAATTTTCTCTATGGTTGAACAGATTTTAAAAAGTGTACGTTTATGAGATGACCAAAGACAGATCTTTTAAATATTTGCAGTTTCTAAAGTTAAGGTTTGAACAATGTGACATCGTCATTGACCGTAACAAGCAGTGTATTGTGTATGGGGAAGACTTGTCACACGAAATATCATTCTGTATATACGTGTGACTTTTGAGTTGAATCATCAATTTTCTCTATTGCTGAACAGACGCGCCGAAGTTATGAAATAAATTGGATGGCCTAGTACCGGCCTCATCACTGCACTATTCTTAGTAAAGGTGAGACTACTACGTGATTTGCATATCCAAGATTTGTGGATATTATAATCGCCCCGTGTTAGGGCAAGAGATCAGTGGGTACGAGGAATACAGAAACTGCTCGAAAGCCCTGTGAACGAGGTTTCCCCCTCCCTGCGCACGATACGCGTTGTGGTGTAATGTGTTTTGCTACATCGTGGACTGCGTTACCACCACGGGTGTAAATCCCGGGGGTGGGGATAACCCCCACTTTTTGGACCGGGGGCGATGATCCATTGGATCATTCCCCCCAGAATTGTCCATGCGTTGAAAATATATATATATATATATATATAATAAAAATACCCATGCAGAATTTCAAGCTATACCGTGTACCCAATTTCAAATCACCACCCCCACTTTTCATCACGGATTTACGCCAGTGGTTACCGCTGTAGCCTATGGATGACAATATAATAAAGAGTGGATCATCTAAACTAAACATTTTATTTTCCAAACTGACATGCAGAAGGGTTGATTAACTAGTCACTATTTTCCTTTTTAAATATTTTTGGCGAAAATAATGGCAATTAATTATTATTTTCGCGGGCCACATTAAATCCCTCAGCGGACCGGTCCAGTAATGTATTTGGACTGCAAAATACACTGCCTTTTTCTCACGCCTAGGGGCTCAAATCCCAGAGTCCAGCATTTACCTCCATGCAATCAACCTCTATATTGTCCCCACATGTTACAAATTGCTGCCATATTTTGCATCAATTCTGTACTTTTAAAACCAGTTTAGGGCACTGTATACTTCTTTATGATTTTATGTTTAAAATATTCCCAGATTGCATCACAGAGTATCAATAACCCTAATACTTCAGAGGCCCGTTTACGGGCCCCAGACAAATGCCGGTTTAGCTTCGCACTGCATGCTCGCATGAATTTATCCTCGATTTGTTTTATTCAGTGAATTTGAGCCCTTGTTGCTCATACAACTACAACGAAGCATTTTGCAATTATTTACTTACCCATTCCTAGCAAAATCCGTCCAATACTGTATCATATTGTTTGACAGCATCGTTGCTTCCACGTTGCTTTGAAAAAGGACATTTGCATATCCAAACATGTAGAAGAGTTCCAGACCGTGTGGTGCACCAGTTATCAAGTCGAGGAATTCTGCTGAAACGAGAAGCTGTTTACCAACGTCGTATGCAAAATAGTAAAAGTACGTGTTTGTATTTTCTTTGGACTCAATATGACGATGGAGGAAGTTAACACTAGGTATATCAAAATACTGAACACCACCCACATCAATAAATTTACGAACATTGTCCCTGGGATTGTCCAACTTGTCTGCTCCGAAGTAAAATGTGAAGATGGCGTCGGTAATTTCTTGTGGGTTCTGACATACACAAGTAAACGATGTTAATACCTGAACTCTATCTCTGAATTCTTGAGCTGTTAAACCATCCGGACCAAGGGCAACCACACTCCCATCTTGGCTGTTTACACCAAGCAGAAGATCATATTGTCCCACTTGCTGTTCAGACGTCAGATAGTTTAAGTTCGGTAAGAAGTCCCCGTCGATAACGGCTGCCGCGCTTACAATGCTTGATTGGTTCAGCAGAGTCTGCATGCTGAACTCCCGCAGACAGCTGATCAAGTCTCGGGTGGTACTTCTGTAGGGGAGGGTACACCCTAGTAACAAACCAAGATTCCATGACTGATACTGAGCCACATCGGTTGGTAATATAAGGCCAGGGAAAGCTGCCCCACTTTGGGCAATGACACGCTGGAAAAGAGTACGGTCATTCAGAGGGGACGCCATTTGGTAGGTAACACTCCAACTTCCAGCAGACTCACCAAAAATGGTGACTTTACTTGGATCACCACCGAAGTTTGCAATGTTGTCTTTCACCCACTGAATAGCCAGTCTTTGGTCCCACAGTCCGTAATTCCCAGGTGCTGAATCATCTCCCGTGCTGAGGAATCCAAATAGTCCAAGACGGTAGTTGATGGTCACCACAATCACTTGTCCTTGTGCTAATATGGTGCCGTCATAGAGAGATCCCTGTCCGTTGACGAAGCCTCCACCGTGGATGAACATCATTACAGGGAGTGGCCCTTTAAGGACAACAATTTCATCAGGAATATACATATTCAACGTGAGACAATCCTCGTTAATGTCCATATTTGGAAGATACTGATCGAGCACTGCACTAAATGTCTTGAAAACCTGCGGACAGCTTGGGCCAAACACAGTTGCGTTGAGAACGCCGTCCCAGGGAGTTTTCGGCACCGGTTTCGCAAAACGTAGTTGGCCGGTTGGTGGTTCAGCGTACGGTATTCCAATGTAGCGTGTCAGGGGTGATAAGCCGTTTGTTGATGATTTCACGCCCAAGATCTGTCCAAGGCTGGTGTTGGTGATAACTATTTCTCCTTCCACACTCTGGAAGCAAATAACGGCAAGCAGCAACGACAATATCATGTTCAAACCTACTTGCTCCATGTTTCTGGCCGTAGTTAACATCATAGTGATAGGCAAGTAAATGCTTTACCGCTGCAACCCAATTATTGAATGCGAGTTAGCCTCATAGAGTATCTTTCAAGGCAAATACGGCATAGGTGTTTTGTTGTGAAGTATTGAAAAGGAAGTGCCCTTTCAGCATGAACTGATTGTCATAATCTGTTAACAAACCACGGGTCATACGACGTGCATGTCATATTGTACGTGTACATCCAGGTTGCGTACAGTATACCTCGTATTGACATTCACTGATCGCTCGAAGTTTAACTTTAGAAATAATTTTATAAATATTTTAGAAATAATTTTAATAAAAACAAGTTTACTTTTAATTGCGGTCTTGTCGACAATCAGAAGTAATGTCAAGCAACTCCTTGATCATCAAATTTGCCTTTAAGGAGCATAAAGAGTTTGTGGACAACGAAAACATTCCATCGGCCACCTGCCAGCGGCGTAGCCACAGGGGGCCTGGGGGGCACGTGACCCCACAAATTTCCCGCCCCCCCCCCCCCCACTGAAAAGCAATGCCCCCCTTGTTCCCCCTCGGAAAAAGTCCTGGCTACGCCGCACAGTGGGCCAGGGTGGGACCAAAGTGCGCCAAAACTAAATTTTCCATTATTTTGATGGCATATTACACCCAGATACGTTTCCGGACCCACAGATGTCATCAAAATACTGATTTCTGATTGGACCGCGGATAATTCACGCTTTATAGCCTCACTTGAGTTTTTGTTCGTTTTAAATTACACTAATCGAGTGTATGTGTTACGGCTGTATTACACTAATCGAGTGTATGTGTTACGGCTGTAGGCTATTACACTAATCGAGTGTATGTGTTACGGCTGTAGGCTATTACACTAATCGAGTGTATGTGTTACGGCTGTAGGCTATTACACTAATCGAGTGTATGTGTTACGGCTGTAGGCTATTACACTAATCGAGTGTATGTGTTACGGCTGTAAATTATTTTAATGATAAAATTATCGTTAAACAATTTGAGGAAGTTTGTGATTTAAATCCATTATACACTATTGGTAACGTTTGTAAAAAATGTTTCTAAAAGTATCCTTACTTTCCTTGAATCAAGATATACATTAAACAACCAACCTGTAAAAGTTTATGTTTATTATGTGTCATTATCCGAGAAAATAATGAAAATGCATTCATATGTTTCGTATTCATTCTTACGTTGACTTGTTTTTGTTTCTGGAGGGACAGCAATTATTTTTGGACATTATTTCACTATTTTACTAATTTGATAGCACAAAATATTTTATACCTGTTTGATACCATGATCAATTTAATACCAATAAGTTTCACGTAGACCTGTGATCATTTTTGTTTTGCGAATTTACCAGTAGGAGCTTACTGTCTGAATATTACTTTTTAGATATGTCTTGCTTCCCACTGTAAAGACACTGATAACTATTTTAACTGCACAATTGTTTATCATGGCTATCATTTCACAAGACTTGTCTTATTTGTTTACGAAGCGGAAACCGCAAGGGAATAATTAAGTCCTGTCAGTTTCACTGTGTGGCGCGCGCTGCTCACAGTCGAGTTATGAAAAAAGGTTTTAAAATGTTGGGATGGGGTTTACAAAAATAGCTACAAAATCGCAGGTCGCAGGTGGTCGCAGCTAACTTTGGTATCAAAATGTTGCTGACAGGTTCAACTTCAGGGAAATATGAGAATTTAGGTGGGAATCGGCGGGAATATCTAGTTCCACCATTGCTGAACCAAAAAAAGCTATATTTTATAATGTTTTAAATCAAATTCCTCAGTTTTTGCTGATGAAATCAAAAAGCTGATTTACAATCAACTTAATTTTTAAAGAATATAGATTATGCACTGGGTTTACTTCAATTTACATGACGATAGCTTCTGTCAAAAACCCACAATGGCAATTTTAAATTTATTACCAGCAACTGGCTTTTATCAAAATATTTTCCAGTTTTTTGAGATTGCAAGGCAGTTCTACAGTCATTAAATATTCATTTGACTTTAAATTGTTTATAAAATAGTCGTAGGGGATCTTAGCAAAAGAAATAAAATCTGGAACATACGCAAATAACCCCTTTTGGCGCACTTTGGTTTCGCCCTGGCCCACTGAGCGCCGCTGCCACTTGCAAGTTTTGTTTTCGGTCAAATCGCACATCACCGACCAGACACTACTTGCTACTTATTGTGTGTGTGTTTTTTAATGAGGTCTCGGTCTCAGTCTCGGACTTTGAGGTCTTGACGTCTTGACTTCAACACTGATACTAATCACCGTCAAACCACTGAAATTAAAGTAAAACCTCTGTAAAGAAAAACACAAATCATCGGAATGGTCCAAAGGGATGATGTTGTCTCAAGATCAGCAGAAAGTTGTCAGTTAATATTTTCTTATATGTGTTTATGGCAGGGATGCAATGAAATTCCCTCTGTAAATAATGAAATGATCTATTCAGTATACTAATCACCGTCAAACCACTGTAATTAAAATAAATCCTCTGTAAAGAAAACCAAATAATTGGAACGGTCCAAAGACGTGATGTTGTCTCAAGATCAACAGTAAGTTTAAGTAACATAAATATACGGTGTTCTTCTGGCTATGTTGATATGACAGTGCTTCGTCAGCCACTGCGGTCTTATATATAATATTGATGAGGACCCTATACACGATTGATATGTTTTACTTCAAAGCTTGTGAAATTGTATGTAATTGTGTCAAACAAGGTTGGGAACTGCTCTGGCTGATGTACAATAAGTTATAATTACAAACGAATTTCCACTTTCAACATTTCTGAAGAAGAAAAAGGAATTGTACACCATGGGTTAAATATCAGTAAATGTGCATCCATACTTCATAACAATAGACAGATATGTATGGAAACCATCCAAGTTTCGGTTTATTTCGTTGTGTGATAACAAGGAAATATGCATTGGCTCACGTACACGCTCTACCGCACTCACAAGTTCCTTCCCATTATTATTTTTATTGACCTCGACCAGGTCGGCCAACGCAATCTATATCCGTTCACAGTCAGTCAACTTTCTATAATATACAAACCAACCATGACATAGCATTCATCCATGAATATAAATTGAGGCTAACTGCACTTTTCATATTGCTATTCTGTAAAGCAATTTTTCCATGCACAGTGTAAACGGCTGCGGTCACCGCCAACTGAAGGTGGTATACCGGTACACTCCAACAGCAGTTGATGTGGCCATTACGAGGGGAGTTAGTTTATCACTGGTTTGTTTGTGTTATTGCCTACATTCAAGTGTTAACGGGCCACCGTACCACCGAAGGGTTTTCCCTCTGTAATCAAATTGTTTTTAATGTCTGTATAAAAGCCCGTTTTACCGTTAGATAAACACCTCATACTCAATGATCAATCCAGCATTGTGTTCCAGACATTGGGAGAAGGTATGATATTTGGCGTGGGATGGGTCATGATTGTCAGGGCCGGATGTGGAGGCCCCTGGGCAGCCTTCAGTAGTGGAGGCCCACCCTACCTTAGAATACTAAAAACTAAAAGGTGACAAGAGTCACAAGACATAGTTACACTTACAGTCATCCATAAAGTAAATTTTTTCAACTAGAAAGAATCTGAATAAGCAAGCAAGCAGGTCAATCATGATCAATCATAACAAGAATACGAGACTTGACCCTTGCAAAGTCTTGGATCAATTTGTCGAAGTCAATCTCTCTGAGAATGTCATATTCAATATTACTATACCTCATACATATTCATGATCAAGATCCGAATTCTCACTGGTCCATTCACCGTCACGTGCCAGATGCTATTTTGGCTGTTTACCAAGCGCCCGCGAGTATTCACGCACAGGGTAAATACGCATGCGTAGTAGTTTAACGCATATGCGTAAAACTACTACGCATGCGCTTTACGAAGCAATATCGGGGAACAGTCGCACGGGTGTAGTACGCACGCGCGAACATCGCCCTAGCTAGCTACATACACATGAAAAGATGGGGGCACACGTAAATGTCAATTCGCGTTTTCCCGAGCTCAATGATGCCGAACTAGAGAATATGTACGAGGTATAGTAAAACAAATATAACATGGTTTATTTCGGGTGGACAGTCGATATTAGCTCCCCTCGGTATTGGAAGTTGACAAACTAGTTCCCTCGGCTTCGCCTCGGGAACTAGTTTGTCAACTTCCAATACCTCGGGCAGCTAATATCGACTGTCCACCCTCAAACCATGTTATATTTGTATACTCATCAAGGCCAGATGATTGAGCCTATCATGACACATTGTAGTACGGAGTACGTAAAACGCGCGCAATATGGTTTTGATTGATACGTGCGAGTCGTTCAGGTCCTACATTTTTCCTTAAATTTTTTTTTTTCATGAAATATGTGGAGGCCCCTGGTTGTGGAGGCCCCTGGGCAACTGCCCAGCTTGCCCAGTCCTAAATCCGGCCCTGATGATTGTGGGGTGATTTTAACTAATTTATAAACTAAAGATTGGTCTTCAAGTATAGTTTGTGTGTACCTTTGCCATTATATTTACCTTTATAGTATTAATGGGGCCAGGTAATAGTTTTTAGTTTTTTTAATAGTAATTATTGGCACGGCTCCGGCCAAGCCTTATCGCTGTTCCACTTGACCATGTACACTAGCTGAAAGTTCCACAGGTTAGTTGAATAAAGCATACGTTGATTCAAGAGACTAAGAAGAATTGTTTTGCCAACATTATACATAGCCGTACCTTACATTTAGGGACTATGCTAACTATTTTGGGGAATTTTACAGAAATGATAGCGCCTCAGACAGAAAGGTTTCCGGGGATATTTATTATAATAAGGTTTGATAATTTAATTATTTTCAAATTACCTAAAGTCTTAAAATCATTGTAAGGCCAGGGCCGTAGCGAGGGGGTGGGGGTATGACACCCCAATAATTGGTCTCAGTCAGCATTTAGAGCCTCAGTCGGCAAATGAAGCATCAAAAGTACTAGAACAAGCGTTGGTCCAGAATAAATTTTCAGTCAGCAAACCTTGAGCTATGGGTTTGCCAACTGGTCATATTACAGTTGTGACGGCATATTGACCAGCAAAAACATTTTGCGCCCCCAACTCTGATGTCAGTCGGCAAATTGGCTCCACACCCCAAAGAAAACGCCTTCGCTACGCCCCTGGGTAAGGCCATTCCTATAAACACAAATATTGTATTTATTATACTAAAACGCGTTTGTATGCTAATAAGTTTAGACACAAAGGCGTTAAACGCCCCAAGGCGTTAAACAATCGACACAAAACACGTTTATATAGTAAATTACAATAATATTGTTTACAGTTATCTATGGAAATTATTTTGCAAGCTGTAGACGATTAGTTATTAATGGAATGGCACATCATTGGTAAAATGTGTTAATGCATCCATTCTATATAAGGGTCAAGAAAGATGTACAGAATCCAAACTATGAAAGTTTTAGTTCATTTCATCGTGTCATTAATGACATGATAATGAAAATGCTTTCATATTTTGTTGCATTTATTTATTCTAATGTGAAAAATAGATCACGGCCATGATCCATTTCAAATGTGCAATACATTTCACGTTTTCTGAAAAATCAAGTAACTTCACATCAAATACGTTTTTAGATTATAATTCAGTAACAAGGTAATAACCAATGATGTATACTCCCTTTGTTTGTTTGTTGAGGTGTTTTATTTGTTTGTTGGGGTGTTGGGGGTGATTGTTTGTTTATTTTATTCCCTAGCATCACATTGTGTCATGAACGATGGAGGTAACAATTTGTGCTACATTTGATGACTGATAGATTTACAGTTATTTGTACAATAGCTCAGAATACCATTGATATCTAATATCATTTATGCATTTTAGTTTATACACTTGCCAATAAATATTGTGTATATGTCTCTTAAAGATATTCACTGACGTTAATTGAGGTTGCTAAAATGTAGGGATCGATATTCTGGACTTGTCTCTAAAAAGAGGGCGTCTATCCCTGACCCTCCGCCAATCAACATTGATCGACTTGTTATTGTTTAATAGTGTTTATTATTATTATTTTTTAATTACATCTAAAATGATGCTATTTCTATCCCAGCTGAGTTTCCAAAGTTATTCTCATGAGCATCGGGATAAGATTCTTCAAATTTCTTATGTCGTGCATTCATTCGGTGCATAAAATATGATATTATAAACGCTACATTCAGAACGACCAGTGCAATAAGAGTACCAAACAGAGCCTGAATCGCTCTATTAGCATCACCAGGGGACAATTGTAAACCCAGCCCACCATTGATCACACAAGGTTCGGGAAGCTGTGTCGGTTCAACTGGCGGCTCGCTTGGAAGGGCATCAAGGGAAGGGATCACCTCGGTCCAAAAATGATATTTATCCTGTAATTGTATGCTTGACTTGATCTCTGAGCACGAGTCGATGGACAACATGTTGACGTTGAGGACGCTGTAGGGAAGCCATTCTTCACCCGATGGAGATGTTCCTGGTGATCTGCGCATTAACAAATAATTGAATTGATTAGAACAAAAATTCGATCATTTAATCTATGGAATACCTGAGTTAAAGGTTCCCTTTTATAAGAAATTCCAATTAAAACAAATATGGAGTTTATATTGGGCGAATTGCCAATATGGGTAGTTTTAACACATCTGTTTTTGCAATATACACAATCATATAAAAATGGAACATAACAAGGTTCCGTTATTCTTATTTAATAACTGACTTTAATATACTTACCCATGGTTTATGAAATTTGAAAGCAGAGTTATCATTTCAAAGCTCGTCTTTCTGTCACTCAGTCTATAAGAAGGAATACTCTTCAACGGATAGGAGCTTTCTGGCCAGTACGGGAACCCGAATAAATATTGAAGATCATCTCCGAATGACGTGCCAGCCCAAGATGGTAGTGAGTCATAGTGGTTCTTTGGTTCATGGTCGAATGAGTATAAATAAATATCATTGTTTGTGGCAGAGTGGTACTTCACAGCTTCGATGATCGGCACAGTCGCTAGTAGGTCTTGCATAAACCGCTGGAGTTGCTGCCGTTCAGAGCACGGGCTTTTGTCATCCTCGTACTCCCTAAGATATTCGCTTACTACGGCGAGTGACACCAAATCTGAATTCCGGAAAAGCTTCCCGATAGTATCTTCTATCAAAGATTGCACTTCTGTTTTATTTGGACACTTCTCCCAGTCAGTGAGTAACAGTTCAGCCACCCGACCGTCTATTTGGTGTTGTGTTATTCCAATGATGCAATCAACATCGTTGACTTTGCCTGCCTGAATCAAGTCAGTCGGGGAGTCCGACAAAATATCACCATCTACTACGGGCGGGAAAGTCATAGAGAACGGTTGGCTTGGTGTGTTGTTAATCACATCGGCTGCTGACTGTTCCTGCAGACAAGATATCATATCTGCATTACTGTGCGTGGGACAGCCGAGCATTTTGGCTAACTTAGCTGTTTGCTTAATTGGACTCATCTGTATTGGATTTGACATCATAGGGTTGAATGCTGAGCCTCCCATAAGAATTTCTCGCTGAAACAGTCCCTTGGATTTCTCTGATACAATCAGCACATGAGCAAGGGAAGCCCCAGATCCATAACCAACAACAGTGACGCGATTTGCATCACCACCGAGACTCCCAATGTACTTCTGTACCCATTTGAGAGCAGCTAGTATATCATGCAATCCAGAGTTACCTGGAGCATTTTCGTCTTCCGTACTTAGAAATCCCAGAGCACCAATTCTATAGTTAATGACAACAAAAACAGCATTGGACTTGGATGACAGAGTGGTAGCATCGTACACGGAAGCGGTCCCATACAGTCCAAAACCGTGATGAATATATACAACAACTGGCAGTTTTTGATTGTCAGAGGGCGTTATCGGAGAGTAAATATTCAAAGTTAAACAATCTTCATTCGTTTCAACAAAACCAGATCCTACCATCCATGGATCGTGACCAATCAGTTGAGGACACGCCGGAGGTCTGACTCGGCCGTCCAGAAGCTTACCATCCCATGAGGAAACATCTCCAGGTGGTCTGAATCTTAAAGCTCCTAGTGGGGGCTGAGCGTATGGGATACCGAGAAATTCCGCCACCTCCTTCCCGCCCATGGCATCATCTGCCTGCTTCAAAGATCCTATCACCGAACCTAGAATAACACCGTCTTTTGTCTTAATCTGAACCGTTTTAGTACCAGGATTCTGTGGCGTCAGACTGCGTGTAGGAACATTCAAAGGACAAACATTTGGATCAGATGGTTTGATGAGTTTCTGTATGTATTTGAGCCAGAAGTTGATTCTTCCTGTTGCCAGATGTTGACCAGTTGAGATTGTCTGATCAAGAATGATATACTCCTCGTTGTCTGGGTCCCATCTCGGCCAGACTGGTAATCCATTCCCATTTGGGTCACTGTTTGTAATAAACAATGGAAAAAGAGAAGGTAAAACATTGGTAAAGATGACAACATTGCTTCAAAATGCGTATATCTATGCTTGTTTTTTCTTTGGATTGTGAAAATGTAGTACAGTTTGGAACAAAAATCAATAAATAAACGTCGGTTTTTTCAAATGTGACATATCTAAACGTCCATTTATTCAAATGTGACATATCTAAACGTCCATTTATTCAAATGTGACATATCTAAACGTCCATTTATTCAAATGTGACATATCTAAACGTCCATTTATTCAAATGTGACATATCTAAACGTCCATTTATTCAAATGTGACATATCTACCCTGTTTTGGCGAAGTTGCTCCAATACTTCATCATCCGTAGACTGAGCTGGTACCCAGGCGTCGGGAATGGAACCGCTGCCACCAAACCAAAAACATACGCAACATCCAAGGCGTGCGGGGCACCATCAATATACTCTTCAAAGCCATCAGGGATAAAAATACCTCGGAAAAACTTCATGGGAAAGTAATAGAGATACCGTTGGGTGTTATACTGTGATGCGTTTGAGGCTTTAAAGTGGTGATATAAGTTGTTTATAGTAGGGGCGTAAAAGACAGAATCCCCTCCCATTACCATCAAGCTTTTCTGGTTGGCTTTTGGATCGCTGAGGACGCCATTAGTGTAGAAAAAGGAAGCTGCGTCCGTCAGTGTTTCAGGCTCTTTACTGTTATAGCCAAGATTGATTAAGTCGGTAGTTTCTGAAGTGAAGAGTTCGGCGCTGATGCCGTCTGGATCAATACCAAAATAAGATCCATCATCACTATTTACTCCCGTAAGGAGATCATACTTCGCCATATGGGGTGATTTCAGAAGGTTAATGATACGATCTGGAATAAATTCACCGTCAAGACTGGGTCCAATGACACTAGACTCATCAGTCTGAAAAGTGACGAACATCTGAGCAGGAAGTTCACGCAGGCACTCAATCAAGGTACTAGTGGATTGGGCGACGTCACAGCCGAGAGCCCTACCGAGGGTTTCGGCAGATGCACGGCATTCCTCAGCCTCTTGCAACATGGTATCATCGGCAGCACCACTCTCAGCAATAACTCTCTGAAATAAGCTCCGATTGTTGAGTGGAGATAAAGCATGATAGGAGACGCTCATACCGCCGGCAGACTCACCAAAGATTGTGATTTTCCCTGGATCGCCACCAAAATTGTCGATGTTATCTTTTACCCATTGTATCGCGAGTCTCTGATCCCATAAACCATAGTTACCAGGAGACGCTTCGTCACCGGTGCAAAGGAACCCAATGTAGCCCAATCGGTAGTTAAGGTTGACTACCACGACTTCCCCATACGTTGCCAGTTTCATTCCATGGTACGTAGATCCGTCACCTGATGTAAAACTCCCACCATGCAGCCATACCATGACGGGGAGCTGACCCCGATCAGTTAATACATCGATCGGGATAAAAATATTCAAATACAAGCAATCTTCATCTGTACCTTCTGAAGAGTTAGAAGTTTTCTGTGGACACTTTGCTCCGTAGTCCAGTGCATTACGAATACCTTCCCAAGGTTTCTTTGGGATGGGTTTAGCAAAGCGAAGCGCACCTAACGGTGGTTCTGCGTAAGGTATTCCCAAGTAACTGGTGTAATTCGAAGCAGAAAACGGAACCTTTGATCGTGATCCCATTATACGACCAGACGTGGTGTTAGCGATCAGTTCACTTGAATCATTTTCAACAGCATGTAAAGCTTCTGATTGTGATAAAGCCATAAATAAGAGGCATACAAACTGTACCGCAATGCCTCGCATTTTTGTAAGGCTGTACTAAACTTACACTTACAGAAAAAAATACCAATGTATGGCAACTTTTCTTTGAATAAATGACAACTGTTTGTATCTTAATTTTTAACTATGAACTACTATTAGCATAGTGAAGTTAATAATAAACCAAAACCAAACTCGTTAACATGATAAAAAGATAAATCTTACTACCAACATGTAATGTCGGCTAATTTGGACGAAAACTGAACTTTGAGGTCGTGGACTTTATTCACAAGTATAATTATACATCAGTCGTGGTATTGACCCTTCGAAATAAACTTAGATACAAACTGAAAATTCAAATTAACTCTACAACCTGTACGTATAATTATACAAACGTGAAATCTTACGAGTATGCTAATAAATATTGCACAAATGAATTGATGATGATTAAAGGAAGATACAACGTTGGTTATGTTGGCAAAATTGTACTCTATATCAAGATATACATCAAAGTTAAGGTATAGGGCCCTTCAAAAATAACCAAATGGTCGAATATAAATGTAAACCTACTTCGTGTAAAGCCGATGATTGTATTAATCTTCCTGAATTTTTATTTTTAAATTTAATTTTTTTTTTTGAAGTTATGTAAATTTCACATAAGAATGAATACAAAATATCCGAATGCATTTTCACTATTTTCTTGTAAACGACACAACGTTATAAGCTTATATTTCATACATTATATTTTTAAAACGTTTGATATATATCTTGATTTAAAGAGAGTAAGCATACTCTTAGAATTTTACCAAAATAACCAAAGCTGTGAAAGTTTCAGAACATTATGTTGTGTCTTGTTCGAGATGGTGAAAATAATAATGTTGAATTTAAGGAAAGAGAGAGTAAAACGTATTGGCAATAATTTCACTTTTCTTCAGTGACAGCACCTTTACAGCACCTTAACACAATTATTAGCTTTGTACCAAGTAAGGTTTAATTTAAATACGATTTGTATTAGCAATTCTATACCTTATCTTTAAATGTTTGTTTTGTGTGATGTGACTTTGAGGGGAAAATAAAATGAAGTATTATATTCACACGAATGACAACGACTTTGTCAGTTATTAAGGGACATCATTTGGAAAGCATTAATATTTTGTACTGAGGTTTCACATTTTAACATAGCCACGAATGTTCGATAAAGGATTTGTACATCATTGTATGTACAGAAATCAACCTGCTCATTAACAAGAAAATGCATGACAGACTGTTTTGCTTTCATCTAATGTAGATAACTTGAATAGATAACGGCCGTGATCCATTACAAATTTGTCACCGTTTTCACGAAGGGACAATTTTGCCACACAGCATCGAGGTTTATGTTACCTATTTTTTGAATGTAGGCCTACCATGTCACCTTCAAAATGCAAAATACTGGTAAATCTCGTGTACTGCGTGAAATAACAGATTTCAAACTTCTCAAATGTTTCAACTTTTCAACAATAGTATGTGTACTACATTTCACTTTTTCTTATTGAAAATACAGCATATCGTATAGGTTGTAAGTAAGTAGTTTCGAAAAATTACTAAAGGTGTACTCCCCTTATCCGTTACTATATTTACTTGTCATCTATCTATATCAACACATCTGCCAATAATTGAGGGTAATAGGATGTGTACAATGATTGCAATGTTTACACATTATTATTTTGACCTGCTTCTGATTTTACTTCAGTTTATATTTGTTAAAAACATATTATTTCAAGAACACATGTCATTTTGCGTCGTCATGTTATATTTTACTATAATCAGTTTATTTCAAAACATTTATTTATTTATTCGGGGTAGCCTGATCAGTGATTACAATCTCTGTTTTCCCTCAGGGCCCAGCTTTGAATTGGAACAAGACAATGAAGAAAAAAGTTAAGTTTTGGAAAAGGGAAAACAAATGCAGACTATTATTCTGGGGAAAACCCACACGATCAAGTAGGTTATGAAAACCATATTCACATGTCACATCTGGTTTGAGTGGTGGGATTCAAACCCAGGTCCACAGAGGTGAAAGGAACTGGTAATGCCAATCAGCCATTCCATTGTGACTCGCATGACGATCCCACTTATTTTTCAACTTTGTCTGGCTCTCTACTCCAAGATATTACATCTTGCTTTCAGTGAACTCAGTTTTTACAAATTATAATGAGGGGTCTTTAATTATTGGGAAAAAAATTGGAAAAAAAAACTTTGCTCACTAAATTATATCAATTAAGAAAATGTGACTCACGTGACGGCCAAAAAATAAAAAATCTTACATTTTGATATACAATCAATCATAAGTGGCCAGTTAGTGAAAGCTTTAAATTCTGAATCACTTTATTTGAAAGTACAATAGATGCACTAACTGAAATTATAAAAAAAAATTATTCAAGTTTAAAAAAAATCATTAATAGCAGCGTGACTCGCGTGACAAAAAATGTGACTCGCGTGACAAGTGGGAAAAACCAATGTTACAGTAGGATGTTGCATAATAACAACATTTTTTGTGTTCAAGACACCCTAAGGACATACTATTACTTTAACAAAAGGAATAAAATAGTTTCAGAACTGGGAAGAGAAAAAAAAATACATTTTTGTGACTCGCGTGACAGTAAAAAAGGGTGCAGTTTGCCATTTTTGTGCAAATGGGAAGATTCTAAAGAGAAATAGTAATTTGTTCACTTACGGTCCTTCATTGTGTATGCAATGTAAATCTTGTGTGATTTGTAAATCTTTTTGTTTTATGAAATACCATTGCGGTGTAATAAGTATATGTGTGATATGACTTGCGTGACTCCCGTGACATAACTTGAGGGAGATTTTTTTTTGAAAAATAAAAGGACCAGATATTAACTTTTTGGTTTTTCATAAAGGACCCTAAGGAAACACCATATTTTTGAACAAACAGAAACAGTTTCTGATCTTTCAGGAAAAACAACTAAAATGACTTTTTTTGTGACTCGCGTGACGATAAAAGAGGGTAAAAAGAGGTCCTTGGTTGTGCACGTGTATGCATTACTACATCTAAGCACCTACTGTTGTATGAAAAAGGTTATTTGTATAAAAAAGTGAATTCTGAATTGTATGAATTTCATTAATTTTTACACACATCAATTGCTCTTTTTCCCAAGGCTGCCGCGAGAATCATGGGAAATATTTTTATAATTTTTTTGTAGCAGTGGAAGCACTAGGTATTCTAGTTACAAATAAATTGAAAAATAGAAACAATATCAAATTTTACTTTGTCATATAGTGAGTGTCAAATACCACTGAATGGCTGCAATATCTCCACTTTCACAACAATAGACTGCTAACATACACAAATAGTATTAACGAAAACAAATCGTAAAGAGTACAGTTGATTGCGATTATTTTTTAAAGATTGGAATCTTACCAATAGCATTGACATAGCGAAAAACATGAAATAAAGTTTCTTAGTCTATGTAATTACACAATAAGTGAGGCTGTAATTCTCACAGCCACACTCTGTACCTTACATGCTGCATGCACACAGCGAGAAGGCCAAATAATCTGATAGTTCAAAAGCGCGGTTGCCTTTGCAAACAGACAAAATTAGGCACGTTACTATAATGAACATGTACAGGTACACAACCTCTTGTATTCACGGAATAAGACAGAAGATGGCTAACTCACGAATAAGGTGAATTATTGCTTTGGAGCTACAAGTTGCAAAACGAGTGTGCGTACTGTCAGTATCGCATGTATGATGCATCTACTTACAAAGAAGATTATTATGTATCTTGTTCAGTATTGAGTTGTTGGGTATTGTGCTTCGCGTATTCTGCGTAATCGGACGACATAAACAAATCATTGTTGACGTCAACGCGTTGCTAAGATTTACTATTAATGCATGAATCGCGCGCAAAACACAAGCGTATCTGTTGCAACAGATACGCTTTTGATTTGCATGCCCTGTTGTACTACACAGTTGTACTGTTCAGTTGAAACCATCCAGTTGTATGAGCATTGTAATAGCTCTATGTTTGAAATGCACCACATGCATAATTTCCTAGCATTTCCTTCTTGTTTATGAAGAAATGTTATACCGAAAGCTCTTACCCGGTAAGTTAAAAACAAATTCTCTTTTGCCTTTTCCAGGCGTTTTATTGTTTATCCATCAATACAATTACATGTCAAAGCACACAATTGTACAAAACAAAAGAAAAAAACAGAAGCATTACAAATTAATTAACAGACAAATGGTTTGAAATCTGGTATAATACAGTTCGTGAATTCAATATTTGAACGTTCTCCAAAGAAGTTTATAATTAAAAGCAGTGTATGGATTGAATGCGTTAATTACTCTGCATTTGTACACAGTGAAAGAGGCTGTTATTATAAAGAGGTTAACCATGTCGAAATTAATATCATTAATATTATAGCCTACCACTATTTCTTTCAACTTAATGTCATACTTGATGCGTAAATTGAGATTCATGAGGTAGCCAATGTTGTTACAGGAAAACAAAAAATGATTGAGGTCGTCAAGTTCATTACAAATAGTACAACTAGATGAGTTACTTAGATTCCATTTAGTCAGATTAGTTTTATTTGGGAGGATGTTGTATATTAATTTAAAACTGAATTCTTTATGTTTATTTGTAGGTAGTTTTTTAACCTTAAAGTTCCAAACTTGTATCCAATTAAAGTCATGTTGGAGTTTTTTCCAATACACTTCACCTCTACTAACGTGTGTTTTGTTCTTAACAAGAATATTATACACTGTCTTGGATTTCAAATTGTTCAGGTCAGTTGCGTGATTGTCCCCATTCAGAACTCTTTCATTATATAGAGGGAGCAATATATTGGGTCAATTTGGCAGCCGCTAGTTTATTGATCCAAATGTTAGGTATTGCTTTTGGACAAAAGTCTCCTATATACAAACACAATACCAGACTTAATCCAATGCTTGAAGATAAACTGTTTTCCATTAATACGCATGAGACTGTTGCCACATATGATCTGATTTCTGATTTCTGTGGGGTCTAATTCCAAACCGGAAACACTGACGTCGTTTTCTTTGATTTCGAACCATGACCTTAGCCTATCATATCTATATAAAATGTAGGTACATTACCACTTGTCCTGTCCATCAATTTAATAATGTCCGCAGGAAGGCAGTTAAATTGAAAAAGTAACGGAACTCCTCCGTACGGAGATAGAACCTTCTTAGCAAGGCATTTCCATGATCCATGGGAATTATCACACAATCGTTTTACCCACATTACTCTGAGAGCTTTAATTTGAGACGGAATATCAATCATTCGTAACCCTCCTTCACTCATATCACCAATAATTGTTTCTCTTTTCACGTTTTCGTATTTTGATTTCCAAACAAAGTGAAAAAGCAATCGTTCGACACCAATTCCATGTCCTGTCGTAAGCCAGCTCGGGTTGTTACGAAACTGTCCCTTTAATCTGCTCCCTTCTCACACTAAATGAACTTTCTCATGCTTCTTATTCTCTTGTGTGCAGAGTTGAAGCAAACTTGAAGAAGTCAATCGATTGGAGTATAGGACTATAGGTGGCAGCAGACTCATTGTACCTTTTCCATTGTTTTACGTATTTCGGGGAATGGAAAAGGACAGGCACGTCCGCTGCCACCAAGCGTCTAAAGGTATATAGCGAGCTATTGCAAACTTTTACTCAAGCATACTGAGCACACAATGTTTGTTATATTTGTTATGACTATATAGATCATCATCACCACGATGTCTTCAGTCCAACAATCGATTAATCTTACCAACAAGGAGAGACTTTTCCAAGATGACATTGAGTCAGCCAATGAATGGAAAAGTAAACCATTCAAGAAAACAACAGCTCTTACTTCAAGTCTATCTACCATCCTGGAGGATGAGGAACAGGCAGCACTTACGAAGGATAAACCGGAGAAGTGTGTAGATGAGGATGAAGATGATGGTAAACTAGTTTTTCAATTTATAAAACCCCATGCAAAGCTGTACACTTTTTGTATTATTGAAAAACAAACAAAAAACAAGTAGAAGTCAGTTTGTACTTTTCTGTATTAAAATGGAAATAGTTATATACACCGCCCTTTGGAATGCTGACCAATACAAGTATGGACGGTTAAAATTTCAATTTTTGATCCAAAATTAATTGCATTTTAGTGTATTTTTCCCCAAAGAAAATAATGAACCACGGATGAACAATTGCTGAACTTAGGTAGGCCTAATTGTTCAATATTTAAAGTTTAAAAAAGTAGGTTTCTTTAATCGGTGAGGTTTTTAAAGATTAACTAATAGTGTACAGTTGCTTTGAAGACGGTTTATTAATAATAAAGATTTTTAGCGCGCACATATCCACCCTGCTGGGCGCTCAAGGCGCGGAAACAAAGAAAAAACATTAATACAAACAATATACAATGATAGCATAGGGAAAACAAATTATGTACCGAGATACATGTACCTACAATGCAATTACAAATATACATCATCTTTGAAGAGTTGTGACATAAGATGAGTTTTAAGCATCGACTTGAATCTGGTTATACTATGACAAGATTTGAGTTTAGTTGGAAGATGATTCCAGAGTCTCGGAGCTGCGACAGAAAACGACCTATCACCCCAGTTCCGTTTTGAAGTTGGTTCCTTGAGGAGTGACATGTTGCTGGAGCGCAAATTGCGTGATGGAGTGTAGACTTTAAGTAGTTCAGAAATATAAATTGGAGCAATGTTATTAAAAGATTTGTGAACAATTAGCATAAGTTTAAAAACAATTATCTGTTTTAAGGTTTTAAGGTTGCAATAACATTAGAATATATTTCTGTTGTGGATTTGCTTTCAGGTTCTGAACCAGAACTTATTTTGAACATAAAGCTAGAAGAAGGATGGGAATATGAACGTGCAACTGAGAAAGATCTGGCAAGGGAGCTGTCGAGTGACTACAAATGCTATGAGTATGAGAATCTTTTGAAAGAAAACAACTTGTACCAGTCGCCTAAGTCTCGGATTCGCAACAGGCGAGGGATTGAGTATACCAGTAAGACATCTCCTCGAGCTATGTCTATTAAAGCAGTCAGGATGATTTCACAGTCTACAGGTCTTGGGAAATCCATGTACAACGATGGTTGTGATATTCACAGTGATCAGACAGAAGAAGACAAGACCATTACCAACCCAGAGTTCATGATGTATTCCCCGTTTGTTAGACGTCCAGTGAAGAGGTCTGTTATGCTTCAGACCTCGGCGAATGATGTTCTTAGAGGAAAGACATTTACTGTCTATGCGAGAGAAATTAATGCTAAACCTCGAGACAATCGCGAATCTAAGATCAGGAAGGTTAAACGACACAGGGAGGAATACAACATCCTCTCTTGGAAGGATAGGAAGACAGTACCTTGCCGTACAAAGGTCATTAACGGCGGCGGAACCCAAAACGAGGTTAATAATGTGTCCTCCATTACCATCTCAGATGAGACCATTTACAGTGAAAATAAAGTTGTTATCGGACAAGCTACGGACATCAATGCCTACCTACAAAGTCCTAAACCATGTCTTTCTGACACTTCCTGTTCTACTGAATCAGCAGCTCATGCCACTTCTGGTGGTGAACCTGAGATCAAATCATCATCTGTTTTTCAAAAGGAGAAGATATCTCTGGCTGAGACAGTGACTATTTTAATTACCAGACCCCGGGATATCAACATCCTTACCAAAGGGTCTCATGTCAGTGAGAAAAGAGTTACTTTAGACATGAAGAAGGCGACTAAAACTACAGCCAGTGGCCCCTCTCCTTATTCCGAGCTGGCCTCATCACAGACGATAACGTCATCTCCAACACCCAAGAAAACTACTGCTGCAAAGTGTCAAACAAAAGCTGCCAATTTGCCAGTCCGCGTCGCTGAATTTATCTGCAATCCGTCAGAAACAATTACAGCACTACGTGGTAATTCTCAAAAACCCCAGGAAAAGGCTTTTGTTAATAAGAATACTAGTCTTGTCCCGCAGCCGCCACCATTACCAGCTACCGATGCACCCTGGCGATCGCATATCACCCGCATAGAGAACAAGGGCAACTCTGGGCGACTTCAAGGAAACAAGGTTGATCATTTAGGGAATAAAAGTTCGTTGTGCAGTCTTTATTGCAGGATAATGACCGCTTGCTTCGTGGCCACGGGTGATAACAAAGGACCGAGCCATAGACCAAGGGTTGATTAAATAACAAAGGACCGAGCCATAGACCAAGCGTTGATTTGTGACTCTATTCATGAATGTCCATCTCGATTTCGTTTTCAAAAATGCAGTATTCAGTCATTTGTACTGAAAAAGAGCCAGAAAAAAACTTAAAATGAGGAAGGGTGAAAATCCAACTTAGCCAGCAGTGAGGCCATGTGACACGAAAATGGTTTAATCCGGCGTCGCCCACTTAACAACAGCTGGCATTCGGCGTGCATACTAGCTGGTCGGTTCATTATTGCCAATAATTCATGGGGTGCAAGTCTTAAGTGGTAATTAATGTACCCCATGTGATCACATTTCGTTCAATCAGATTTTCTGAACTGTTTTAGGCATTTATTAATGTTACATAATGCAATACATTTGTTTGACGTTTAACAAATTTAATTAAGACCAATCGGTCACTTAATTAAAATGTTGACACAATGGTGGAAATATTGGGCTCCTCAATTATTTCTCAGAGAGAATAGATAATATATATTCTGCTAAGATCATTTCTATTTCCAATGGGTATAATTTAGTTTTAATATAATGAAATGAGCACATCAAATACACCTAGGACTATGATGCATTTAAATAGAGTTGTTGAAATACTGTAACTTTTTTCTATTAGCCATGAGCACTTTTATTAATTTGATAATAAAAACTGCATTCTTTGAATTTTTTTTGAATAACTAACATGATCTTATAAACTCTCTTATTTAATTTCTTTGACAAACAGGAAAATGATGATGAGACACTGGCAGAGAGGAAGCTTGCTCAGACGTCATTTATTAAACTCCAGGATCAGTCAACTGATGATGACATTAGTAGACGTCATTCGAGCCGCCGAGTCAGTGTCATCTTGTCGCCGACTGAAGATGAACAAGAACTCATTGTCAGTGGGATCCGTCCCATGCCAACACAGAGGCCGATTCCACCAATCAGAAGCCGTCGTCGAAAAGTGCAACCAATCAAAAAGACAAACGCATAGGATTAAATACACAAATTCAGTGTGTTTCGATATTTTATTGTCAAAGGTGTAACATTCGTACAAAATATCGGTAAAACACAGTAAATCCTACAGTAGTAGAAACAATGTTGATGTTATTTGTGGAAATTAATATACTGTTGCAGTTACTAGTTATATGGATAATACCCGGAGTTGCATAAATCATAAATGCAACGCAATACATTGCTGTGTTTTATAGCTTGCTAATGCTTATTGTGGCTACAAGTAAAATAAAAACAATTGGGGTCAAACAATTTAACGCCGACCTTCTATACTATCACAAATCGTACGCGATGTTTAGGTGTTCGGGATTAACCCGAACACCTCTTTTAAATTGTTTTTATTATTATTATTTATTATGTTAAATTTTTTATTTATTCTCAGACTACTAAAGTTCAAACAGACTTTATACATGGTACAAATATTAACCTTAATATGTTGGATGCAAATATATCTATGACATCACAGTTTCGTCACTAGTTAATTTATTATTAAGTTTTGCTAATTAATTTTAATGACATAAATTGCGCCCTCAGTGTTTCTGCACGGACCCCCACAGTATGTAGTATCAACGAAACATGCTGCACGAACCTGGGAAGAAATTAGTGTAGAACATTTTTTTATACGACAATGGGTCTCAAGGTTCCTTCCTCCTTCAAGTCATCATCTCTCAAGATATCAAACTTTATGGATTCCTCAAGGTTAAGGTATGACATTGGCTCTTTTTTTGGGAAAATACGTAAAAATGTACACTATTTTTCACAACAGGTATTAACTGAATGCGGCATACGTACGATATAGTATGTACATACAGTACAATGTACATGTACTGTTTTCACTCAGTTGTCATGACGTAGTATTACACGAATATGTGCGTGTACATTGTTTTCTGCAGTATAGGGTTGCCAATATTAAGGTAATTAAAAAAGGTACAAAGTTTGTATAATTAATTCACTGAATTGTAAATGGCATGATTGTATAGTGTTAAGAATGCTCGCCTTTTATGTTAGTGATATTGAGACAATGTTTTTTTTCTTTTCTTTTCTTAATTTGAAAAATAATTCAAGAGCAAAGCATTTCTGTATTTACTAATTCACGTTTGTGGATGATTTTTTGAAGGAAATTAAAGTCCAAAATACAAATTATGCATAAATGTCCAGTCTTATGTGAGTGTATACACAGTGGAAATTCAATACTTCAGAAACAAATGCAGTCCGTATATACCCACACGATCTTGGTTCGTATTTGTCGGGGACAAAATTGTGGGGACAAGAAGTTGTCCCGTAAGCCTAGGAATCAGAGTTGTACAGTATCAGTACTCATACTCATACTCATTCTTGAGTACATTTTGGTACTCGTACTCATGAATAAGTTGTCGTACTGGTACTCGTACAAAATGTACTGATACTACAAGTGATGAGTACATATACTGTCTACAATGTACTTTTTGGAATGTACAAAAATTACAACAAAGTCTCTCAAATGTCCTAAATTGTCGTATTTGTTTTGTAAATGTTTCCCAAAATTTCAATTTTTTTCGTAAAAACTGATTTATTCCGAATGTGATTAAACCATAAGTTACGGTTGAGAGAATTTGAAATTACTTGTAAATCTATTGCATATTACTAAAAATCATAATTACTGAACCAAAAAAGGAAAAACCTTAATTTGTTCATGATCGTAAAGAAAATGTTCTGACCTTTAGAAGTTCAACTCAATCTCGATTTTTGTTGCAGTACACATTTACGCTCCATATACATTCTTCTATAAATGCATTCGTTTACTAAAATTAATTTTGGTGCTAGCTTTCTTATAAAGATTATTTTAGACGTGAAATACTCAATTTATATTCCAACAAGTTTTGCTTCTAACTGATATTCTTATAAGAAAAGTAAAGAAAACAAATAATGAATATATATACAAATCGGCAACAGGGCGACCACAATCATCTATAATTATACCAATACGATACGATGCAATTTGATTATATAGAACATGTCTATCTTCATATAATATAGCTTTATGAAGAACGTTTACTGCAGTAAAAAGCTGACCATTAAGTGCGTTGAGACAACAACATTTACATCGTGAGAGATACCTGCGCTTCAATTACAGTACTGCAAAATCACCAACTATAGCTTAACTGGTTTTATTTAGATGATGATACAAGTCATTTCTGAAAGGAAAATTAAACATAAAATAGAATATTAGTATTTATTAGCCTTGTTTCATTTAGGAAAATAATTCGATCGGTATGATTTCGAAACTGGTTATATATTATAAATTACCTAGATTGTCTCCGAGAAATTCAAATCCCTCTTGTGATGTACGTGCGCCCATTTTCCCAATTCCAGGGCACTGCTTTATCATAGGCTAGACTTATTCAGCGAAAACTATTCAGTGGTAACCGTTAATGCTTGCATGATACTGTAGTCAATAGCAAACGCTAACCAGTGATACGATAAATTACGTGAAGGGCACCCTCATAAGGTCGTGCACGGAGTCGATACTTAACTAACAAGTGCTCTTACCGTTAGTCTTCCCACGATATCCAGCTTCGGTCTCAAAAGCAACATCTACAAGATTAAAGAAAACACAAATATAACACAAATATAACACAAATATAACACAAAGGCGGGGGTCCATATTTGACTTTTAATATTGTTGTGGAACACCTCTGTAGCAACGAATGACACTAGATACGAAAATGTTGACACAAATCAAAATGTTGATAACGATATCAAGATGGGCATACAATGTGCACAATTATTGTCTTTATTTATAGATGTATCTTAGTTTATCGTGGTTCCTGGGTAAGTAGCTTGATCAGTAATTTTCACTGATGTCCCTCAGTGCCTAGCTTTGAGATTGTACTTAATCGAAACTTAAAATATGCACCACTGTGCGACCCATCTGAAGAACATAATAGAACAATATAAGCACGTAAGCAGACTTGTGGAAAGATTAATGCGACATTTATTACATAATTATTCTTACCCGTATTTATTACACATTCTCCGGATGTATACTCCTCTACTTTCACATCAGCAAGTTGCAGTATCCCTGTGTTAACACCAGGGTTAGATACATCTAAGCTGACATACTTAGCCATTACTGGTGGATCACAAAGGAATATAACCTCTGCCCCATCAGTGGACTGGGCCGCTGTGGCTGGTAACCCGCATTGCTGGTTCTTGGTGTAGTTTGAGTTTACCCCAGCTCGTGCTTTTGCTCCGATAAACCTCCCACCTCCTTTTATATAGATGGGAAATAAAGGAATGTCTTATTTTCACCCAAAAATACAACACACTTGTTATTCACTTATTTGTTAAATGTAAATTGTTTTCATGTAAATTAGTGTTTTCGTCGAATATTTCCTTACAGAAAGGAAAACAACTACTTTGAACTACTTTGAAATGAAATATTTGACATAGCTGAATTAAACAGTAAATAGGTGACTAGATTAATTATCGACATATTAATTTTTGCGACATATTTACTGTTAAACCATGCTTCTCATAATTAGTTAGAGAAATTTTAAATCATTTCTTGTCCGCCATTTCTGTCATGTTCCGATAATACAATCTTCGCAAGTTGTCGTGAAACATAGCGACAAACACGAGCAAAACATCTTTATTATTAAATATCTGGACAATTACAACCTGATCAACTAACGCGGTGGTACATTCGGCCAATTATTTGAGCATAATTAAACTTTGATTTCTACACTATCAGTCTCGCTACTGCAAATAAACAATTGAAATGTTGTGCCTTGCTATCATTAGGCTAGATAAGTTTCCATTTCATGAAATAAATATAACTAATTAAATTTGATTTCCACTTTATCCAAACAAGGTCCACTTATAAAAAACCCGTAATTACCGCAGCAATCCTTTCTGAGAGTGACTTTAATTTTTCCCAAACAGTGCTTGTCATCCAAGTCCAGTTTCCACCATGGATGTCGGTCGTTACTCCCTGGATGAAAGAGAAATTAATGTATTTTTTCAATTATTGAAAGATGCATCGACCGTGCTTCTCGTTTTTTACCGGCACGTTTGTGGATTTCCTTTTTTACAGGATAAATTACTTTGAAATGAAATATTTCACAAAATACTAGGACCTATTAAAGAGGCAAAATGAATTTAAGGCAGGACCCACCAATAATTAATTTGAGGGACATATACTATTGTGAGAAGTTTCGTATGATTATTTTGTCAATTGTGTCTTTTAAGAATATTTGTTTTTCCTTCCTCAGGTAAAATATCAAATGTTCTGATGAAAAAGAAGATTTCTGGAAATTACTGGCTGGAAAAAATAAAAAGATTGACCTTAGCATTATTAAATCGTCCATAGGTTCCATACACTGACCAGAAATAAACATACGCTTCGCCATAAATTCGTTGATTCATTCCTACAAGTAAGTTACTTAGCTAAAGATATCGCCCGTGTTTGGGCCGATATGACGATATGACGTCATATCGGCCGATATGACGTCATATGGGCCGATATGACGATAACATTTCTATTTTTCTGGGGTTAAGGAAGTTCTCCGCTTTCATTTGAGAAGAAATCTAACAAGGATTATTATCAGTAAAACAAAAACTCAAATGAATAAAATGCTGGCCCACTTTTTTAATTCTTAGCTTGCACGTGATCACACAATTTATTGTATGTAACGGTAGAGGGCGTGTGCAGTCCTCAGATTGACCAGCGCGGCTGTCAATCGGAATCAAGTTTGAAATAGGCCTAACCCTTTTATTTACAGTTTCCGACATCCAAATTTCATATTTTTTTCGTTAAACAACGGCAGGCCTATTATCTTTCAAAATTCATTCGTTTTGTAAATTCTATTTTGTGGGTCGTCTCAGCCAAACACTGGCGATATTTCTTTAAGATAACAATGTAGACGGTATCATGAACACTTTTAAGTTGGGTACTTACCATCAGTGTGGGCGAACGTATCCAAGTCGTTATCAACAGCATTTTCTGCATTGAAAGATCCATGGGTGGTACTTTGTAATGTAGTCTTTCCATTGACATTAAGAGCTTCAAAGGAAGAAAAACAGATTGTAAAATGCATCTCGATACATATTTATTGTAAAGCCATGCTTCTCATTAGTGTTTAATTTAAAAACTGGAAATGATTCATGATGCATCCCATCCTCTTACGCACCTCCTTCCAAATATCACACCCTTGGTATGTTTAAGAGCACCTAAATGGACTTAACATTAAATACGAGGAGGGTTTCTAGCTAAGTTGTTTTTCTCTGCCATTTTGTTTATTATTTTGTTTATAGGTTTTCCCGGTCAATTTCGGCAAATAAGCAGCTAATTTCACTTTCATACGTTCATATTAAACCGATTTTGCCTCTCCAGTTGTTACTTTGTTTCGAATTAAGGATTCAAGCATTCAATTTCATTTTCAGGCATGCGAATTCATTTAGCATTATATTCAATTTAGCATATACGTCGTTCTTTTTAGTAATGGACATTCGTCATCCAATCTAGCAGAGTTGGTTTGACTGGAGATTTTCATTTTCGTATAAAGGCAATCAATTTCGCAAAATGAGAATTCAAAACAATACGAGAAACAAATGCAAATAAATAATAGATTAATTGTACAAGACAACCAAATACTTTTCATATTTTTACTTTAATTCAAACTTAATTTTGCAAAATAAATGTTTTTGGCCTTACGTTTCGAACCTAGCAGGTTCTTTCTCAAAAGCAAAGTTTTTTTTAATTTTGTTTTATTTATTCATGTGCGTTTCTCTTACATTGTATATAGGGCCTATCTGTATATTGTTGTTGTTTTGTTTATTCTCTGATTAGAATATTTATTGGTTTTCTGACCTGAGCCTAATTCTTTAATATGTTTATTAAACGTTATGTTATATTGGACTGTTTCATTAACCTGTTTTATTGTTTTGAGTGTGTATTTATGATTTTTTTTATCCTGGTTTCTTATTGTCCATTAAAAATCTATAGGAAACTAAAGTTAAACGAAGTTTAACAAAGCGCCAAGTTATTTCACAAATGCCTGCCTAATAATTTGAATGACCAAATATGCGCCGCGAAAAGCTCTTGCGAATTTGAAAGCTGTTCGAGTGGATTGTTAAATCAGATGGTTATTTTGTTTAAATCGCATGACGCAAGAGTACTTTTGCCTACTCATAAAATGTAATTGAATGAAGATTTTGAGCAGCAATTTCGCGCGAAACAGAATGACGTGGTGTTTAATTTGGCTGCTTATTTGCCGAAATTGACCGGGAAACCCTATATTATTTGAAAGCAGAAAAAACGTGTTCGCCTCTAAAACTTCAATATAAATGGTGCTTCTTACGTTCATTTAAGGCTGTTAATAATTAGGCCTACAATCAAATTTGACACGGTTCTATTGCTACGGTTACCATGAATTATTGGCTGAAGTGCATTATTGGCTGTATTCAATGCAACGTGCCGTATCATGGAAACCAATAATAGTCACAAAGACATTTCCAAATTTCGGTTTGCTGCGCAATATTATTGAATTATTTCGAGTATATATGTTGACATGACCCGAGTACGAGAAGAGAGACAAATTAGTAGTGGCTATATGGCATCAATGATTTCGAGTATATATGTTGAGACATGACCCGAGTACGAGAAGAGAGACAAATTAGTAGTGGCTATATGGCATCAATGAATTATTTCGAGTATATATGTTGAGACATGACCCGAGTACGAGAAGAGAGACACATTAGTAGTGGCTATATGGCATCAATGAATTATTTCGAGTATATATGTTGACATGACCCGAGTACGAGAAGAGACAAATTAGTAGTGGCTATATGGCATCAATGATTTCGAGTATATATGTTGAGACATGACCCGAGTACGAGAAGAGACAAATTAGTAGTGGCTATATGGCATCAATGAATTATTTCGAGTATATATGTTGAGACATGACCCGAGTACGAGAAGAGAGACAAATAATTAGTAGTGGCTATATGGCATCAATGAATTATTTCGAGTATATATGTTGAGACATGACCCGAGTACGAGAAGAGACAAATTAGTAGTGGCTATATGGCATCATTGAATTATTTCGAGTATTTATGTTGAGACATGACCCGAGTACGAGAAGAGACAAATTAGTAGTGGCTATATGGCATCATTGAATTATTTCGAGTATATATGTTGAGACATGACCCGAGTACTAGAAGAGACAAATTAGTAGTGGCTATATGGCATCAATGAATTATTTCGAGTATATATGTTGAGACATGACCCGAGTACGAGAAGAGACAAATTAGTAGTGGCTATATGGCATCAATGACTTATTTCGATTATATTTGTTGACATGACCCGAGTACGAGAAGAGACAAATTAGTAGTGGCTATATGGCATCAATGAATTATTTCGAGTATATATGTTGAGACATGACCCGAGTACGAGAAGAGACAAATTAGTAGTGGCTATATGGCATCAATGATTTCGAGTATATATGTTGAGACATGACCCGAGTACGAGAAGAGACAAATTAGTAGTGGCTATATGGCATCAATGAATTATTTCGAGTATATATGTTGACATGACCCGAGTACGAGAAGAGACAAATTAGTAGTGGCTATATGGCATCAATGAATTATTTCGAGTATATATGTTGAGACATGACCCGAGTACGAGAAGAGACAAATTAGTAGTGGCTATATGGCATCAATGAATTATTTCGAGTATATATGTTGAGACATGACCGAGTACGAGAAGAGACAAATTAGTAGTGGCTATATGGCATCAATGAATTATTTCGAGTATATATGTTGAGACATGACCCGAGTACGAGAAGAGACAAATTAGTAGTGGCTATATGGCATCAATGAATTATTTCGAGTATATATGTTGAGACATGACCCGAGTACGAGAAGAGACAAATTAGTAGTGGCTATATGGCATCAATGAATTATTTCGAGTATATATGTTGACATGACCCGAGTACGAGAAGAGACAAATTAGTAGTGGCTATATGGCATCAATGAATTATTTCGAGTATATATGTTGAGACATGACCCGAGTACGAGAAGAGACAAATTAGTAGTGGCTATATGGCATCAATGAATTATTTCGAGTATATATGTTGACATGACCCGAGTACGAGAAGAGACAAATTAGTAGTGGCTATATGGCATCAATGAATTATTTCGAGTATATATGTTGACATGACCCGAGTACGAGAAGAGACAAATTAGTAGTGGCTATATGGCATCAATGAATTATTTCGAGTATATATGTTGACATGACCCGAGTACGAGAAGAGACAAATTAGTAGTGGCTATATGGCATCAATGAATTATTTCGAGTATATATGTTGACATGACCCGAGTACGAGAAGAGACAAATTAGTAGTGGCTATATGGCATCAATGAATTATTTCGAGTATATATGTTGACATGACCCGAGTACGAGAAGAGACAAATTAGTAGTGGCTATATGGCATCAATGAATTATTTCGAGTATATATGTTGACATGACCCGAGTACGAGAAGAGACAAATTAGTAGTGGCTATATGGCATCAATGATTTCGAGTATATATGTTGAGACATGACCCGAGTACGAGAAGAGACAAATTAGTAGTGGCTATATGGCATCAATGATTTCGAGTATATATGTTGAGACATGACCCGAGTACGAGAAGAGACAAATTAATAGTGGCTATATGGCATCAATGAATTATTTCGAGTATATATGTTGAGACATGACCCGAGTACGAGAAGAGACAAATTAGTAGTGGCTATATGGCATCAATGAATTATTTCGAGTATATATGTTGAGACATGACCCGAGTACGAGAAGAGACAAATTAGTAGTGGCTATATGGCATCAATGATTTCGAGTATATATGTTGAGACATGACCCGAGTACGAGAAGAGACAAATTAGTAGTGGCTATATGGCATCAATGAATTATTTCGAGTATATATGTTGAGACATGACCCGAGTACGAGAAGAGACAAATTAGTAGTGGCTATATGGCATCAATGAATTATTTCGAGTATATATGTTGAGACATGACCCGAGTACGAGAAGAGACAAATTAGTAGTGGCTATATGGCATCAATGAATTATTTCAGTATATATGTTGAGACATGACCCGAGTACGAGAAGAGACAAATTAGTAGTGGCTATATGGCATCAATGAATTATTTCGAGTATATATGTTGAGACATGACCCGAGTACGAGAAGAGACAAATTAGTAGTGGCTATATGGCATCAATGAATTATTTGAGTATATATGTTGAGACATGACCCGAGTACGAGAAGAGACAAATTAGTAGTGGCTATATGGCATCAATGATTTCGAGTATATATGTTGAGACATGACCCGAATACGAGAAGAGACAAATTAGTAGTGGCTATATGGCATCAATGAATTATTTCTGAGTATATATGTTGAGACATGACCCGAGTACGAGAAGAGACAAATTAGTAGTGGCTATATGGCATCAATGAATTATTTCGAGTATATATGTTGAGACATGACCCGAGTACGAGAAGAGACAAATTAGTAGTGGCTATATGGCATCAATGAATTATTTCGAGTATATATGTTGAGACATGACCCGAGTACGAGAAGAGACAAATTAGTAGTGGCTATATGGCATCAATGAATTATTTCGAGTATATATGTTGAGACATGACCCGAGTACGAGAAGAGACAAATTAGTAGTGGCTATATGGCATCAATGATTTCGAGTATATATGTTGAGACATGACCCGAGTACGAGAAGAGACAAATTAGTAGTGGCTATATGGCATCAATGAATTATTTCGAGTATTTATGTTGAGACATGACCCGAGTACGAGAAGAGACAAATTAGTAGTGGCTATATGGCATCAATGAATTATTTCGAGTATATATGTTGAGACATGACCTGAGTACGAGAAGAGACAAATTAGTAGTGGCTATATGGCATCATTGAATTAATTCGAGTATATATGTTGACATGACCCGAGTACGAGAAGAGACAAATTAGTAGTGGCTATATGGCATCAATGAATTATTTCGAGTATATATGTTGAGACATGACCCGAGTACGAGAAGAGACAAATTAGTAGTGGCTATATGGCATCAATGATTTCGAGTATATATGTTGAGACATGACCCGAGTACGAGAAGAGACAAATTAGTAGTGGCTATATGGCATCATTGAATTAATTCGAGTATATATGTTGACATGACCCGAGTACGAGAAGAGACAAATTAGTAGTGGCTATATGGCATCAATGAATTATTTCGAGTATATATGTTGAGACATGACCCGAGTACGAGAAGAGACAAATTAGTAGTGGCTATATGGCATCAATGATTTCGAGTATATATGTTGACATGACCCGAGTACGAGAAGAGACAAATTAGTAGTGGCTATATGGCATCAATGAATTATTTCGAGTATATATGTTGAGACATGACCCGAGTACGAGAAGAGACAAATTAGTAGTGGCTATATGGCATCAATGATTTCGACTATATATGTTGAGACATGACCCGAGTACGAGAAGAGACAAATTAGTAGTGGCTATATGGCATCATTGAATTATTTCGAGTATATATGTTGAGACATGATCCGAGTACGAGAAGAGACAAATTAGTAGTGGCTATATGGCATCAATGAATTATTTCGAGTATATATGTTGAGACATGACCCGAGTACGAGAAGAGACAAATTAGTAGTGGCTATATGGCATCAATGATTTCGAGTATATATGTTGAGACATGACCCGAGTACGAGAAGAGACAAATTAGTAGTGGCTATATGGCATCAATGAATTATTTCGAGTATATATGTTGAGACATGACCCGAGTACGAGAAGAGACAAATTAGTAGTGGCTATATGGCATCAATGATTTCGAGTATATATGTTGACATGACCCGAGTACGAGAAGAGACAAATTAGTAGTGGCTATATGGCATCAATGAATTATTTCGAGTATATATGTTGAGACATGACCCGAGTACGAGAAGAGACAAATTAGTAGTGGCTATATGGCATCAATGATTTCGAGTATATATGTTGAGACATGACCCGAGTACGAGAAGAGACAAATTAGTAGTGGCTATATGGCATCAATGAATTATTTCGAGTATATATGTTGAGACATGACCCGAGTACGAGAAGAGACAAATTAGTAGTGGCTATATGGCATCAATGAATTAATTCGAGTATATGTTGACATGACCCGAGTACGAGAAGAGACAAATTAGTAGTGGCTATATGGCATCAATGAATTATTTCGAGTATATATGTTGAGACATGACCCGTGTACGAGAAGAGACAAATTAGTAGTGGCTATATGGCATCAATGAATTAATTCGAGTATATATGTTGACATGACCCGAGTACGAGAAGAGACAAATTAGTAGTGGCTATATGGCATCAATGATTTCGAGTATATATGTTGAGACATGACCCGAGTACGAGAAGAGACAAATTAGTAGTGGCTATATGGCATCAATGATTTCGAGTATATATGTTGAGACATGACCCGAGTACGAGAAGAGACAAATTAATAGTGGCTATATGGCATCAATGAATTATTTCGAGTACCGGTATATATGTTGAGACATGACCCGAGTACGAGAAGAGACAAATTAGTAGTGGCTATATGGCATCAATGAATTATTTCGAGTATATATGTTGAGACATGACCCGAGTACGATAAGAGACAAATTAGTAGTGGCTATATGGCATCAATGAATTATTTCGAGTATATATGTTGACATGACCCGAGTACGAGAAGAGACAAATTAGTAGTGGCTATATGGCATCAATGAATTATTTCGAGTATATATGTTGACATGACCCGAGTACGAGAAGAGACAAATTAGTAGTGGCTATATGGCATCAATGAATTATTTCGAGTATATATGTTGAGACATGACCGAGTACGAGAAGAGACAAATTAGTAGTGGCTATATGGCATCAATGATTTCGAGTATATATGTTGACATGACCCGAGTACGAGAAGAGACAAATTAGTAGTGGCTATATGGCATCAATGAATTATTTCGAGTATATATGTTGAGACATGACCGAGTACGAGAAGAGACAAATTAGTAGTGGCTATATGGCATCAATGATTTCGAGTATATATGTTGACATGACCCGAGTACGAGAAGAGACAAATTAGTAGTGGCTATATGGCATCAATGAATTATTTCGAGTATATATGTTGAGACATGACCCGAGTACGAGAAGAGACAAATTAGTAGTGGCTATATGGCATCTGTAACCGGGGGAATATACAGCCATGTCAGTTATATTATGGACGCAACGTTGAAAGGAATTTCCTTATTGTAGTTGTACGTTTTGTATCTTGTTTGCTTAATATTAGTTATGTAGTGTTATTATTGCCTTCTAGTGTTATATTTAGGAATGTTCAGTTAGAGTTATAAAATGCGGTAAAGCTAGGGGGTCTTGCCACCACTGAGGGCTATAGCACCTACGCCCTTGTCTAGCCCCGTGGCAATTTTTTTGGGGGGTTGCAGCGGGTACGGCGATTTAGAGCCTGGCTGGCACTTGCCAACGCGCTGCCGGTGACGGCGGTTGCGAAGGCGAACGTCTGTCCAGTGAGCCTTAATTGTAGTTTCGTCTTTGTGTCAGGATGTTCTTCGACTATTACAGTACATGTCTGATACAGGTAAATGATACATTTTTACTTATTTTTTATTTTATTTTCACTGGAAATTGTCTTTGTAATTTTTTTAGTTTAGTAGGGGAAAGATAAGTTTAAGTAAAGAAACATTTTCTTTTTGGTGTCGAGACAAATTCTATAAGTGTTCGGTGAGCTTTGGGAATCGACGTCAAGTCGACCACAGCACCGGCTAGTTCATTAATTTAGCGGTGGGAAAAGTTACGATAACTTGGTATACGTCTCGGTGACGTGGTTCCGAAGATTAATGGAGAAAATAACTTCCATTCAGAGTGAGGCATAACTCGAAATAATTTCGTGAGGGGCTAGCTTTGTTTGGGATTATTGGTTATCTGACAGGCGTATTGGAATGAATCCTTTACAGGAGGCCGTCAGTATTTGTCACTTTGTATAGTGATGGCAGACTTTTATAATTTGTCGCTGTTGATGTCAATAAGTAAATTGTTGGGATGTTTGGGAGAAATTAAACAAATAATATTTTCGGAAGACGGGAGAGGCATATGGATTAATCGAGTATGTGTTTTTATGTATTTTTAAGATATTTTAAAGAAGTGCGATGAAGTTGGTTTGGGTTGGAGAGTGATAGCGATTTCTTTTCGGCTGTAATTCGAAGTCAATTCGTACAGTCCGATTTGAGTAATCTGGTCCTCCCATGGGGATTGTAGTTTACAAATGTGTTGTTTTTTATAGTTATGAACGATGGAAGTTCTGCCGTTTTGTAGAGGCATTGCATGCGAGTCCGTCATGGACATCAGCATATTTTTTGTCATTACATGCACATAGATAGTGACCGCAGAACTCGAGCGTACTGTATAAGATTGCACGGTTTTTGGTTGTGTTTTAGCATATTGTAATTCACTTCATTTTATCATGGTGCCGAAATGGTGGGTCCGTGATCTGTAGACCCATTGTCGCTGGTATGTTTATGGTCCATTAGTTATTCCGTTGATTGGTTTATGGGTTCTTGCAAAGGGATCGGGGATCGGGGATCGCTCTTAACGTAAATGGCTGTTGGGTCTGGTAATGATGTTTTTGTCGGAAAGCGCTATTATTGTTTATCATAATTATTGTTAATTGCGTCTTAATTCTTCCATTTCGTTTTTATTATGTATACCATTTTGTATTAAAGAAACTTGTGGTTAACTGAATAATTCAATTAGATTGATATAGAACATGAGGTGAACCGTATTTTGTGCTGATTTAAAGTTGTTATTTTTCTGTTTGTTTTAACAGGTTTTTTTTGTGTGTGTTTGGTTTCGGGTTTACGTTTTCATTTTGGTTGTAGTTCTCTAGATTTGTGATTTCATTAAAGTTCATTGGTCCACGGTATCCTTACTTGCATTCTGTGTATTATTCCTGGGTGTGCAAAAGCTCCGGTTACAGCATCAATGAATTATTTCGAGTATTTATGTTGAGACATGACCCGAGTACGAGAAGAGACAAATTAATAGTGGCTATATGGCATCAATTAATGATTTCGAGTATATATGTTGAGACATGACCCGAGTACGAGAAGAGACAAATTAGTAGTGGCTATATCGTATATGGCATCAATGAATTATTTCGAGTATATATGTTGAGACATGACCCGAGTACGAGAAGAGACAAATTAGTAATAATAATAATAATGTGTGGACTTATATAGCGCACGTATCCACCAACTAAGTGGTGCTCAAGGCGCATTCTTTTTTACGTGCATTACACAACACACGGGACCTACGGCTTTACGTCCCATCCGAAGGACGAAGCAATTATGGTTAAGTACCTTGCTCAAGGACACAAGTGTCACGACCGGGGCTCGAACTCACACCCTGCTGCTGGCAACACCAGAACTTGAGTTCGGTGCGCTAGACCGCTCGATGGCATCATTGAATTATTTCGAGTATATACATGTATGTTGACATGACCCGAGTACGAGAAGAGACAAATTAGTAGTGGCTATATGGCATCAATGAATTATTTCGAGTATATATGTTGACATGACCCGAGTACGAGAAGAGACAAATTAGTAGTGGCTATATGGCATCAATGAATTATTTCGAGTATATATGTTGAGACATGACCCGAGTACGAGAAGAGACAAATTAGTAGTGGCTATATGGCATCAATGAATTATTTCGAGTATATATGTTGAGACATGACCCGAGTACGAGAAGAGACAAATTAGTAGTGGCTATATGGCATCAATGAATTATTTCGAGTATTTATGTTGAGACATGACCCGAGAACGAGAAGAGACAAATTAGTAGTGGCTATATGGCATCAATGATTTCGAGTATATATGTTGACATGACCCGAGTACGAGAAGAGACAAATTAGTAGTGGCTATATGGCATCAATGAATTATTTCGAGTATATATGTTGAGACATGACCCGAGTACGAGAAGAGACAAATTAGTAGTGGCTATATGGCATCAATGAATTATTTCGAGTATATATGTTGACATGACCCGAGTACGAGAAGAGACAAATTAGTAGTGGCTATATGGTATCAATGAATTAATTCGAGTATATATGTTGACATGACCCGAGTACGAGAAGAGACAAATTAGTAGTGGCTATATGGCATCATTGAATTATTTCGAGTATTTATGTTGAGACATGACCCGAGTACGAGAAGAGACAAATTAGTAGTGGCTATATGGCATCAATGATTTCGAGTATATATGTTGAGACATGACCCGAGTACAAGAAGAGACAAATTAGTAGTGGCTATATGGCATCAATGATTTCGAGTATATATGTTGAGACATGACCCGAGTACGAGAAGAGACAAATTAGTAGTGGCTATATGGCATCAATGAATTATTTCGAGTATATATGTTGAGACATGACCCGAGTACGAGAAGAGACAAATTAGTAGTGGCTATATGGCATCAATGAATTATTTCGAGTATATATGTTGAGACATGACCCGAGTACGAGAAGAGACAAATTAGTAGTGGCTATATGGCATCAATGAATTATTTCGAGTATATATGTTGAGACATGACCCGAGTACGAGAAGAGACAAATTAGTAGTGGCTATATGGCATCAATGAATTATTTCGAGTATATATGTTGAGACATGACCCGAGTACGAGAAGAGACAAATTAGTAGTGGCTATATGGCATCAATGAATTATTTCGAGTATATATGTTGAGACATGACCCGAGTACGAGAAGAGACAAATTAATAGTGGCTGTATGGCATCAATGAATTATTTCGAGTATATATGTTGACATGACCCGAGAACGAGAAGAGACAAATTAGTAGTGGCTATATGGCATCAATGAATTATTTCGAGTATATATGTTGAGACATGACCCGAGTACGAGAAGAGACAAATTAGTAGTGGCTATATGGCATCAATGAATTATTTCGAGGATATATGTTGAGACATGACCCGAGTTGTGATTTTTTTTCTCGTATGAAGAGCCGTACGTGACTAAATTTCGACTAATTAATATTTAAGACTGAAATAAATGTAAAGCCATATATTTACTAGCAAAACCAATTATACAAAAGCGGCAACCAGACTGGTTGGCAGCTAGCATGCATACGGTACTAAACATGAATTTTGGGATTTATATTTCTTTAAAAAAGTCCTCCACAGCCCATACATTATTGTTTTACAGAAAGGTTTTGTTTCTGAATTAGTGTTGTAGTTAACAAAAAATGTTTACAACCTAAACCTAGTCTCGATCCCGATACTCCCTACATGGAAGGTGTGCCTTCTAACAAGTACACTACCATGCCACTCGAATTTGTTGGTGAATTAATTACAAAGAAACCTTCATAAAATTGTATTTATAAAATAATATAAATTCTTTAATGCAGAAAAATATTGCACAGGCCTACAGGGTTCACTCGTCCCCACCAACCAGGGCCTTAGCAAGCGGGGTGCGCGATTTTTTTTCTGCCAACTAAAATTGCCATCCCGCGATATTTCAGCCAGTGATATGTTTTATACATATTCGTGGCTTATTCCATCATTCCCAAAACACTTAAATCTCTGGCTAGCCCCAACCATGGAGGAAGTTTCTTCCTCCATGCCCTAACCATGGAGGAAGAACCTCCATGCCCTAACATACTAATGAGGTACCATACCAAAACAAAGTCTCTTCCAGAATGTAAACAAACCCACCCAAGGCCATACCTTGGCTGATGATAAGAAGTGATCACATATCATTATTATACTGTACAAGGCATGAATAGACAATATACACACTGTTCGTTTGCAACACAGTATCGAAAAAATCGATTGTGAATTTAATGATATAACGACCGGTACTAACACAATTAATATGGAAACTAAGAAAATTGCAAAACTGGAGGCATAAGTCTAGATGGTCTTCATCTGGAATAGCTGTAGTGTAACCAGTGATACAGTGAATTTAGGGTTTCTAATTCTCACAGTGACTGAACAATGGTGGGCTATAAATTTACAAATAACTTGGAAATATTAATTTTTTACAACAAGGTTTACAACAAAATGATAAGTGGAAACGAGATGAATTATAAAACCTGTCATTCAGTAGATTACAATAAAATTGTAAGCAAACTGATCTAACTGAGGAATCAGCAACAATAACAAAATTGAAAATGCAATAAAGTAAAATAATAGGAATTAAACAATAATCAGAAATTAAAATAATCCAGTCACTATTCTAGGTTCGTAACATCCAAAAATCAGAGAAACAGAAGGAAAGTAACACTACTAATGAAATATATTTTGCACACTTAGTGTATCCTAGGTACATCAGTACATAGATTATTATCTTCACGAGTGAATTTACCTCTTAAACAGGAGCCTTGTTCAACGTGGCCATCTTTATTAAAAAACGCCGGATGCTGTGGACGTGTACTTCAATGGGATCTCAAACCGCCATTTTGATTCGCTGCTTAGTATCACTTTTGCTTTGTATCTATTCTTTAATTTTTTTCAGTAATATCGTTTTCTTGTACTTGACTTTTCTTGATTGATATTGTCATTACTGTTTTGATACTGTGGAAAATAAATGAACCTATGAACCTATGAACCTATGAACCTAACAGTACCAAGTACGCCAGTACAATGTAGCCAATCAGCGAGAGTTTTACATCAACTTTCCGTGAGGGATCAACCTCTATTTTAAAGCTCGAATGAATATAATCGGCCGGAAGGTTACTGAGTTACGACCGTTTAGGGACCGCATTGCATAGTCTGCAATGAGCAAAAAATGCCGCCTACACGGTAAAATTAACAAAACCGACGATCTTTAACCGGCATGGTAGGAGACTTTAAAACAATCATCTAATACAATTTAAGCGCTGTTATGAAGAGGAATAACTATTCTCCTTTTGGGTGCAAAAACGAAATTCATACGTTGAGTAGAAGTTGAGATATGAAACTGGAAAGACCAAAAAAAAATTGTTTTGCAACATTTCTGGAGACGATTTCCGCCGTTTTCGTAGTTGGTTGCTTATGTTGTTCAAAGGAATTCATATGTAAATGTCAAAGCAATTTTCCATGATTGGCAATTCGTTAAGTGCAACTGTTACAACTGGTCATCAACTTTGTATTAAGTATGTACATATTAAACTTTTATATCAGACACGTATTCCTCAAAACTTGAGTCTGAGTCGCTTTATGGTGATACAAGTCAAAGTTACACTGAAAATTAGAACTTGGTCAGATTTACTGACCTGTGAATGTATACTCACTAAGAAAGTCTTTTCTGAAGTAAAATATATTTCTTTTCTGTTAAGGGCCTGTCCCACTTGGGCGACTTTTTAGGCGACTGCCGGCGACCGTCATAGTCGTAGCTGGTCGCCGAAAAACCGGCGACTGGACCCCCCTACGACAATGTCTACGACAAGCTACAACAACCTACCACCTAGTCGACGTCAAGCTACGGCAAGCTACCGACAACCGGCGACCCAATCGTTGCGACTAAGGACGACCACCTACGACCACACCTACGACAACCTACGACCACACAGGCGACAACCTTCGACAACAGAAGTCAACCTACGTCCACCCGCGACAAGCTACGACAAGCTACGACCCTGTCGGCGACAACTGAAGACAACTGAAGACAAATGAAGAGAATTCACTTGACTTCTTTTGACGCCAGTACCTGTCGCCGGTTGACGTAGGTTGACGTAGTAGTCGACAATGGAATTCACCGAGGTCAGCACCGGCGACAACCTACGTCACCTGGCGACAACCTACGACAGCACCTACGTCAGTAGAAGTCAAGCTACGCTCATTGGCGTCAAACCCACTGTCGCCGAAATTTTTTGAACATTTTGAAAATCCCGCGGCGACCAGAAAGAGGCTACGACTCTTTGGGCGACTGAGGAGACTACTCCCGACCATACAGGCGACACCCCGGGGACCATGTGGCGACAGCCTGGTCGCCTGTAGTCGCCTAAAAAATCGCCTAAGTGGGACAGGGGCATTAGGATAATGTATTTGTTGATGCATAACTCCAGCCTATATGAAAGCTTCAGCAATAGTGAAAATACATTCAGATTATTTATTATGTGAAATGTTTGTCTCATGAACTATAAAAATTCATTTGGAAAAAATAGTTATACTAAAATTATAAAAAAGGCTTCAAAAGAAACATTTGATGAATGATGTATTCCATTACATATATAAATGTGTTCCTGCCTATAGTTAATACAGTTAGTTGTGTGACAAATTTGATTATCTCAAAATGCAACTTGTGGGACATAATTATATGGGACAGTGTTGTACATGTACATAATATTCCTTTAAATTAACATTATAATGGTTGATGCTTTAAACAAGTTCATATAAAAATAAAATCATCTGTTTGCGTCCTTTTTGCTTTTAATTATTTTTCATCTTGCCCCCCCCCCCCCATATAATTACATTATTGTGTGACCATGAATTTAGGGCATGGTTCTGCTTTAAAAGTTTGTTGTGAAAATAGGCATCAGTATATAAAACGTACAAATGTTTTAGAGAAAGCCTAGGGTGGTACCACTAAGTTATTTCAACTCGATCAGTACCATTTATATGCGCATAAGTTATTTAACTTTTAACTACATGCAGCGTACATGTACATGTACATTGCATTTGGGTTGCGCTGAGTTGACTCTACGCAATAGTAGCGTCTAGGACCGGAAAGATGAACTGCCACCCGAAACCGCAGCTCTAAATTTCTGCGAATAAAAACAACTTTAAAACAAACAACTCAGCAAGATTTTTTTCTTTTTTGGGTTAAGAGATTTAATTTAAATTTAAATTCAAGTTCTCCCAACCGTAACTACCGTGTTAATGACAGTACTGATTTTACACTTGTTATCTTAAGCGACTGTTTTTAACCTGTCGCTAGAGGGTACTAATTAATAAGAGCTGTGATGACGTCATAGTAAAAGCAATTCAAAAGGTCTGACCTCACTCAAATACCCTCCCTAGCATAATGTGCCTTAAAATTTGTTGAATGTGGGAAATTCCTGTATCAACCAGAATTAAAGGTGTAAATGTCCGTTGCAAAAAAGACATTACAAATTTCATTTCACTTCAAACGTCATAAATCCGCCAGAAAACAACCACCTCCGTTCTCAATCATTTATTATATGAACAAATTCGTAAAAACTGCCGATTCTTCGCTCAAGAATTACATAATAAAAATTCCACATGTGATTCGGCGTTAACAATATTCATTAAGATGCACAACAGTATTTAACAAAAAAAACTGAGTAACTATTCATATAACGATAATTAACTGTATATGTTGAGCAGTGATGCACCCAGAATTTCCTTTTAGAAGGTGCTCGCCCAGTGGCAGATCCGGGGAATGCCCCTCCCCTTCGAAATTTGTTAAAGGAATATTGAAATAAAGGTACAAATATATTTTGCCCATGTTTTTTTAATAATTGTTTTCTTCGTAAAATAAAAAAAATAAAAACAAAGCAAAAACAAAAAACAACAACAAAACAACAACAACAAAACCTCACCTGTGGGTGCGCCACTGATAATGAGAAAAGAACAAGCGAGCGAATCTCTTGCCTGTCTCACAAGCTAAGAATAGGCCTACAAAAAACACACCAGTCAGACAGTATATCAAAACGAAACTCTAATTTACTAACCTGTTAGTACACATTGCACGTGTTGATACATGCACAAATAAAATGCCAACGACAGGAAATAAACGTCCACTGCACGCCATTTGTTAAAAAATAACAGTTTTTTAATCATCATTTTCAGAGCGTTTGCATGTATGGACCAAACGGTTACTTCCAAAAAATGCACTACGTGTATATCTAGACTTCATGTCAATATGAGTTTGCTTCATACGTTACTATGGTAACTGTAAGATGACGTTGAACCATCGTTCCATCATAGCAACAGGCAGGGACGTGCACAGGGTTGTAGAGGGGCAGGGGCTCAGAGTCTGAAAAGGGCAGTGTAATTCCATGCGAGCGCGCGTAGCGCGCGAGCTAAAAAAAATTTGGGCGTTTATTTATCAAAGACGTATAGGCGCGCGCGGCTATGCGTGAAATCTAGTTTCGCGGAGGGGCACAAGCAGGCCCGTGCACAGGAATAGTAAGGGGCATCTCTGCTGACCTAATATTTATTCTAATTTTATTCTATCCTGACATCTTTCAACTAGGCAGGGCAGTCTATGCGCAACAGGAACTTAATAATTCATTCAAAAAAAAACAAACAAACAAACCTTGGGCTAAAAAGGGCACTTTTTATACTAGGCAAAAAGGGCAGGGGCTCAAGCACCCTTTGGGACCTATGTATGCACGTGCCTGGCAACAGGTTGTTATTCTGTCTCCTAAAGTGTTATTCTTTCTTTCCAGTTGGGAAGAATAAATGTGTCTCATGTTCAGTTTCTTTGGCTATAACACTTTGAGTCAGAGGACTGGTATCTCCAGCTATTATAAAGTTTCAAATGTCGAAAACTATTTGCGTACGAGTTGACCAAATTGGTAAAAGTACGAGTTGACCTGTTTTCTCTGCAGCCAGGCTGTATGTGTTTTGTATGTGTGACATGCATGATAGCGGTGCGCGGCGCCCATAATATTGGCACCGTCCATGACCATATGAGGGCGCCATCACATATGATACAGGGGTACGCGCGGAGGACCCCACAATTAAACATTTTACACCGGAGGTATTTATTAAGAGGAATATATCTTGGTAAAGTATGTTGATTTTATCAGTGTTTTTCACTAATTACAGTATATATTTAAAACAAACATTGAATTCCGGTTTTATTTTGCACTAGCAGCCGCCCATACTTTGGCAACCGTGACTATGGCTGTGACGTAGAAAGTTGGTATATCACTGGTTAACCATTGGCGTGCGCTACTGGCTCCATTCTAGTATTAACGGTTACCAAGGAAAAGTTTTCACTTTGAAAATTTCTAACAAAATGGCCGCTGAGATCTCCTTTTTCAGGTAGAAAAACTCTTCATATATACTTAATGATAAGTGCAGCAAGAAGTTTAAAAAAACATAGGAAAAGGCATAAGATTTGGAAAGAAATGGATGAGAGGGTGGAATTCGGCAGTGAGAATTTCCGGTTTGCATATAAAAATGAGTTTATTTAATCATTTAAGTGACGCCGCCATGACCGTACTGTTGTGATATGTTTGTACAGTAAAGAGGTGGTAAATGGAACTGCGTACATTTCACCGCTAGAGGGCTACGATATGCACGAGGTGATTAGGTTTTCCCGGTCAATTTCGACAAAAGCAGCCAATTTCACTTTCATACGTTCATATTAATAATAATAATAATAATAATAAAGATTTTTAGCGCGCACATATCCACCCTGCTGGGCGCTCAAGGCGCGGAAACAAAGAAAAAACATTAATACAAACAATATACAATGATAGCATAGGGAAAACAAATTATGTACCGAGATACATGTACCTACAATGCAATTACAAATATACATCATCTTTGAAGAGTTGTGACATAAGATGAGTTTTAAGCATCGACTTGAATCTGGTTATACTATGACAAGATTTGAGTTTAGTTGGAAGATGATTCCAGAGTCTCGGAGCTGCGACAGAAAACGACCTATCACCCCAGTTCCGTTTTGAAGTTGGTTCCTTGAGGAGTGACATGTTGCTGGAGCGCAAATTGCGTGATGGAGTGTAGACTTTAAGTAGTTCAGAAATATAAATTGGAGCAATGTTATTAAAAGATTTGTGAACAATTAGCATAAGTTTAAAAACAATTCTCTGTGAAACAGGAAGCCAGTGCAGTTCTTTCAAGATTGGCGTGATATGGCATGACTTTTTGGACAAAGTCACAACACGAGCTGCTGTGTTTTGTATGTGCTGAAGACGAGATATTTGATTCTGCGGAAGACCGTAAAGGAGAGCATTCCCGTTATCGAGCCGTGATGTGACAAATGCATGTATAATTTGTTCAGCAGCACTTTTATTCAAGTATTTCCTAATTCGGCTTATATTTCTGATATGAAATGATGATATGCGAACAATGTTGGAGATATGTGGTTTTAAAGTCATTGTCGAGTCAAATATAACACCCAAATTACGTGCATGTAATGAGGGGTTATCTGCGAGTCACCAATTGTAATAAATGGAAGAGAAACTTTAGACAATTGCTGACGTGATCCAAATAGAACAAATTCTGTTTTTTCATCGTTCAATTTCAGGAAGTTTTGTCTCATCCAACTTCGAATCTCTTGAATACATTTCTCCAGTGTTTTAATGCAGGAATCGGCAGGTTCTTGAGAAGATTTAAAAGTAATGTAAAGCTGCGTGTCATCAGCGTAAACATGGTAATTTAAATTATACTTCAAAATGATATCACGAACTGGAAAGGTATAAACAGTAAACCACTGTGGGCCGAGCACAGAGCCTTGGGGTACAGAATAGTCAAGAGTAACAGGCTCGGAGATAGCGTTACCAATACAAACATGCTGACATGAGGCCTATTTAAAAGGTAGGACTTACACCAATCCAGGGCTGTGTCATGTATTCCAAGATGATATTGAAGGCGGGAGAGAAGGATTTTATGATCGACAGTGTCAAAAGCGGCACTTAAGTCTAACAAAACTAATGCAGTGATTTTCCCCTCATCCATGGCAGATAAAATGTCATTGTTGACGCGAAGAAGAGCAGTTTCCGTTCCATGAAATGGTTTGTAGGCTGACTGAAATGTGTCCGACAGGTTATTAGCACGAACATGGTCAGAGATCCGTGATGAAACAACTCGCTCGATTGTTTTTCCAAGGTACTTTAAATTCGCTACTGGTCGGTAATTTTTGAAAACTTCCTTGTCCAAATTGGGTTTCTTTAGGAGTGGTTTAACATGAGCAACCTTCTGGCTATTAGGGAAACAACCGGAAGAAAGAGATCTGTTTACAATAATTGTGATATACTTAGCAAACACATCAATATTTTGTTTTATTAGCGAAGTTGGCACTGGATCAAGTTCACATGATTTTGATGGCGATTTCATGATGAGTTTCTTGATCTCCGTAACACTAGTAGGCTCAAACATGGACAGTCTACATTGTGGATCCTTGCGTGATGGTGTTTGTGATAGAATGGCAGGTACTGAGGGAAAAGAACGACGGATATTCTCAATTTGAAAAAGCATTTGCGAGGTCCTGATCGGAGTGTGTAGATGGAAGCACTGGAGCTTTGGGTTTATGAAGCAGCTTTTCAACAATGTTAAAGAGTTTTTTCTGATCACCAGAGCTATCTTCCACAAGAGATGAGTAGTGAGTTATTTTGCCTGGTTAATCATGTTCTTCACAATATCACGTTGGTTACAGTATTCTTGCCGATGTACTCCAAGTTTCCCATTGTCACGCCATCTTCGCTCAAGTTGACGGCGGATTTTCCTTGCAGCACGGATATCATCATTGAACCAGGGGGATTCAGATTGTAGTTTAACAGTTCGAGTTTTTTGCGGAGCATGATCATCCAAGATGTTACGGACAGTAGATTCAAATAGACTGACACAAGAATCCAGCTCACTATCTTCAAGGTTTACATTTTCCAGTTGAGATTCAATATCATGACATAAATCTTTAATATTTACTTTTTTCCAGTTGCGAGTAGTTACAGAAATGGTAGGTATGGGAGGTTTTTTAAGGTTCAAATTTACCATGATTGCATAATGATCAGATAAGCCAGGATGAATAGTTATATTCGAGATAAGAGGTGAAGTATTTTCACGCGTTATCATGAGGTCAAGACAGTGACCATACCGATGAGTGGGTGCTGTGATGTGCTGTATAAGTCCATGAGCAGAGAGCAGATCTTTAAACTGATTTGCATAATTGTTTGAAATAATGCCCATATGAATGTTAAAATCGCCGGTTAAAATAATGTCAGATGGGTGTAAGAGATAATCGACAATTAATTTTTCAAATTCCTGCAGAAAACTGGAGAAGTTTACATGTTTACCATCAACATCCCTTTCTGGTCGATAAATATTAACAAGGCGAACAGATCTAGAGTTGCATGTTACCTCAGCATGCAGAGATTCAAATGTTAGGTAGTCAATGTTAACACTTTTCATGCTGACAGATAAACTGGACCTAAAGAGTAGTGCAACCCCTCCACCGGTCTTTATTGGTCTGGGGATATGATGGAGAGAGTAGCCAGCAGGAGTACACTCACGGGGTGGCAAGTCATCATTAGGTTTAAACCATGTCTCGGTTATGGCAACAAGATCCAAATTGTTTTGAAGTACAAAGTCAACAAATTCATCCGATTTGTTACATATGGATCGAGTATTCAAGACACAGAGCTGAAGTTTAGACTCATCGTGAACATTTGGAGTTGAAGTTATGCCAATGTCGCTTGTTGATGTGGTTGAGTTCATCACTGCTGGGGGTTGGTAACGCTGGAGTGTTAGTTGTGTAAGTCTGTCCATTCTACGGCGACCAGCTTTTTGACCTCTATGTGTGCGGCGGTATGTATGGGGTTGATTAGCAAGTATTCCAAGACAGTTCAATTGACTCAATCCTAAATAAGATAAAGCTACATCAGTACATGGAGCATTGCGAAGATTGAGTAGTTCATTACGGCTGTAGGAAATTTTATGGAGCTGAGTGGCATTTGTGGGTGTGTTGATCAGTGTTTCAGGTCCAGGGTTTGGGTTTATGTCACCAGAAATTAAGAGTTCCAGGTGAAAGGTGGCAGATGAATTATCATAGTATGATATAGGACGTCTCAAGAATTTAAGATGGCGGATTTTAGTTGAACAATCTGTAGATTGCATCTTGTAGCCATCTACTGATGAGTCATTGAGACACCATGGTCTGGATAGCAGGAGTAGAATAAACAGGATGTAGACCTCCATTGTCTGATCACAAAGTTGTTGATCCAAACAAAAGGCTTGTGGTCAAGCTACAGGTTATAATCTCTAGCTACAGGCTATAATCTAAATCAGAGTTGACTGCACAAATAAAATGAAGATCCAAAATGTGTATACACTCAACAGTAAATTTTTACTGCACAGACAGACAAAAAAACAACAGTTTTTCACTTATTATAAGAAAACAAATGTACAAATACTCACATAAAACGTCCAGTAGATTCCAGGTGTAATAAGAAATCCACTAGTATAAAAATGAAGACAAACTTGTAGCTACAAAACACTTACTTAGCACAAAAACTGGAGAGCTGTTATGAGTTGCTGCTTGTAAGGCGCTCACTTCTGTGAGCGATTTTGCCTCTCCAGTTGTTACTGTGTTTCGAATTAAGAATTGAAGTATTCAATTTTATTTTCAGGCATGCGAATTCATTTAGCATTAGGCCTATATATTCAACTTAGCATATACATGTACGTCATTCTTTTTAGTAATGCACGTTCGAGATTTTCACTAAAACGTTATTTTCATTTTCGTATTACGGGCAATCAATTTTTCGCAAAATGAGAATTCAAAAATTACGAGAAACAAATGCAAACAAATATATTAATTATACAAGACAACCGAATACGTTTCATATGTTTACTTTAATTCAAATTTAGTTTATTCATGTGCGTTTCTCGTACACTTTATATAGGGCCAATCGGTCTTGATTGGAATCAGCATACACTGAAGTTGTACAATTTTCAACATGAAGACAAATGTACATCATACTTGCCTATAATAAAGCCAATACTGTTTGTCATACCGATTATCGTCCCAAGCTGTGCTGCTGTGCATTGCAAAGATTCAAGCACAGGGTTGAACAAGACACTGACAGATCAGAATTCCCATCTCCAAAAACATTATCATGAAAGATGTGAGAACGAGTAGCCAGCTTCCCTCCATTGTACAAGCAATGTGTACCCTTCAAGCCAAATTGATAGAGAGTGCCATTTACTCCAGAAATGATCAGTAATTTGGCTGGGTAAAGCATGGAGGAAGGGTAAAGCATGGAGGAAGGGTAAAACATTCAAACATTTCCCCGAGCCAGCTTTATATATAGCATTGGATGGTGATGGTCCCAGAAACGATCAACGCACAGTGATCATTGCGATAACAAGGTCAACATGAAATGCATAACCTGTACGCATTTTTACACGCTTTCGGTTACATAAATTATTTATAATATGTCACAGAGAAAAACTGCGGTGACGGAGTAGGCCTACCGTTGGAATAATATCATGATGCCGTGCCTCACGAACAAATATGAAAAATACAACACAAATGACATGTGAAATGTTCAGCTCATTGAATTATGTTGTGTCGTTATAAACGAGAAAATAGTACATTCAGATGTTGATCAACATATACACGAATTTATGTCATTAGCATTATAACTTCCTTATCATTCTTTTGTTCCGGCGTAAAATATTGTGGAATAATAGAAAGATTTCAAAGAAGTTTAATACCTGATTATCAAAGACATATTTGAGAATACAAATGGAGAATACTGACATGGATTTAATATGCTTTCAGCTTCCTCATTCAATGAATGTTCCGATCAACTGAATGTCAGATTTGTGCTTAACTCTATCCACTCCGTGCATGTTTAGTTGAGAGCGCCCTCACTTCAACCAGGAAGCGGCTGATTACAAAGGTATTTAGTATATCGCTGCGGAGCAGGTATGTTATATTGATTACTCAAAAGAGTGTATACTGCAGTAGGGAGGCCTGTACTAGACCATCAAAATTTTAAATCCTATATATAAATGGGAAGTGAGCAAAGAAACTTTGGCTGATGCCGGACTCGAACCCGCGACCTCTCGAATACCGTACGAGTGCTCTACCAACTGAGCTAATCAGCCCTATATGTTGGTGAATGGTCCACTTATGCCAATTATCTATTGCTCTATGGGGCTATATGATTAATTGATGATGTAAAAACAAATCACCCGTCTGTCACACTATACCATATTACTTTTACTATCCGGCCATTTTGGCTTCAAGCGTTTCGTGGTATATCATATTTTGCCAGTTTATCGTAAACCCTTCGGCGGGATTAATGATGGGTAGCAATAGTTAGATTAAGGGTAACCTTTGGTCAACCCATTTGTTTGACAAATCGGAATGTCGTATCGGTATTGTAAGCTATCAGCTTGGGCGCAAAATGGTGGGCTCTATGTGTGTAAGATCCTATTACAAAGAATACCTAATGGTATCCTGATCGGGAGAACAGGTTGAAAGTATCTCCCAATCAGGGTGGTATAAGTAAGACTTGTAGTTTATCGTGAAAAGGATAAGTAAAGACTGTTTGCAGTGACGCCATGTAAACCTTCTCTTTTGAGTAGTAAATAGTTCTGAAAAGAACCAGTTGGTTACAACTCAACGTTCTAATCAGTATGCTCTGAATGTCTTTAGGAAAATGTGGGTTGGTATACTTGACATCGACCCCCAGAGCTTTACTGCATGGTATCAGTTGTAAATTATGGAACGGGACGTGTTTTTTGTTTCATATGATGGCAGTTTAAGTTTTCAAACAATACAGAATATTACTCGTTCCCTTGACTCACGATCCTTCATTGCCCTCCTACGGATCTGAGCGAGAAATACAAGACAGGTTTAGAACGTGAGTCTCATTTCTAAGAAATTCTATTAGACATACAAAACTTGCGAACCCAGGAAACCTGATCATTTTAGCCACTATGAGTGCCATTGCATGTTTTCCGGCTGGGCGATTTCCAAGTTAATAGTTTGTGGAAAATAATACCTCATCAATACAATGGTTACCCGGTATATTAAAGTACTTCGTGTTTAAATTACAAACAACTTCATAATGGTCCGCTGAACAAACGAGAACAAGAAATACTTGTTAACGCTGAGAGAAAACATACGTTAAATTGTGCGAAGTAAAGATCAAGCCTTGCAAATGCAAATACTTACATGACCCCCTTAGCCTATTGAACAAAATGCAATAATAAAGCAAATTTACACAGGTGTAATGAAAAGCACTAGACCCTGTACACATATATAAATATGTATAGATATATCATCGAACAGTTTGCAGTAAAAGCCTGAATGGAAAAGTAAGCCGTCGGAAGGTTATGATTCTACTGCATTGATATCGCTGTTATGCTCGGACATAGAAGCAACACTTCTAACATACAATAGAATCAGGCGAGAATATGGAGTTGAACTCTGATTCTTCAATGCAGCTCTCTGCAGCTAAGGACAGTGCTATGGGTCGGGGGAAATGGGGTGGAAAACTCGACTTTATCTTATCGTCAATGGGTTACGCCATTGGATTAGGGAACGTCTGGAGATTTCCGTATTTGTGTTACAGCAATGGTGGAGGTATGTTTAGTATGAATAATCATCATCACGTTTGTCAGAGTCCTGACTGTTGTCGTTTTCATTGTTATCATTGCTGTCATAGGCATTCCATGCAAACCACTAAGAGGTTTTTATTTAGTCTTTATTATTTTATCATGCGCTGTAGCTGACCGTTAAATATATAAAATGTTGTTTTTATTGACAGGAGCGTTTCTGTTCCCGTATCTGATCATGCTCGTGCTGCTTTGTTTCCCAGTATTATTTTTGGAGATCTCTTTTGGTCAGTTCGGCAGCCTTGGATGTATTTCAATGTGGAGAATCAGTCCACTTTTTAAAGGTAATATATATTTCACATTAATTGTGATCAAGTTTGTTTTATTATTATTTATATTAATATATATTTCTGGTAATGAAACCAAGGATTCCTCAAAACTCACTTAAGCACTGTAGCTTGCAAGCCGTAGGAAACCTCTACACAAGGACACTTTTTATGTGAACCAGAAAAACACTGGATCTACGGCTAAACGTCCCATCTGAAGGACGAATTTATTTTTACCGTCGAACCGTCCCAAACACGGGCGATACATCTTTAATGAGGCAAATTAAATGTTTGATGCTAGCTCACTTGAAAGTGAATATAAAAATATGTTTGGCTTTGTAGGGTTTGTCGCATGCATGTTTTTGTTTTTAACCAGTATTATAATTGTATTCTTATGAGTGATTGAATGTATTAATATTATTGTGAATTTTGAAGATATGGAAATAAAACAATCAAACAAACAATTATTCTGGATTCTGTTTTCAACTTTTACTAACGAATTCTTTCTTTTTGAAGGTATTGGCTTTGGTATGGTGTTGGTTTCTGGCTACTTTTGTCTGTACTACAACATCATTATCTCGTATTCTGCCTACTACATGTTTGCATCGTTCTTTAATCCCTTGCCCTGGGTTGGATGTAACCATACGGACTTCAACACCGAGGCTTGCTTCGACGCTAGCCAGGGAAGCGACTTAAAGGAATGCCCGATGAACCCAAACTATACAGGGAAGACAAGACCAGTCTTTGCGAGCGAGGAATATTTCAAGTAAGTTCTTTTAGATCACTTTATACACGATTTTGTTCCGAAACGTGCCGAGCTCCAACTGAAACATTCGTGCATGGTATTCATTTTCAACACAAATTGTAATGGACAGTTTTCATCAGTACGGTACAGTACAATGGAATGCTAGTCAGCAAGCACTCCCCATGCAGTGTCCACAAATACAAACTGTTTGTATATTGTTTTGGCTGTTAAAGCCCGCAAATCTGTATTTATACACTGTAAGAAATATCCGTATTTTTACGGGAAAATTTTACGGAAACTGGTCCGTAAAAAGTGAAGTACGGGAAAAGTTGCACGGAGTCCGTATTTCTACGGGGAAATTCCATCGTCCGTTTTTCAACCAGTAATTTTTTGCTTGGTTGACATATTTTCCAATAATGACCATTTTAAATCGTAGAGTAATTTTAAGTATAAACTTTTTAATGCAATTGTATTTTTTGTGCAAAAGAAAATACACAGTATTTATAAACAAAAGGAAACAATTATTTTTTGGTATAATACCGTTTGAACGAGGAGTAGATTGTTTTAGAAGAAACGGATCTGTTCCGTAAAAAAAAAGTTGTAGTTTACACTTTTAAACACAACAATTATAAACAATTCATTTTCAAATTACCTCTTACACTTTTCCCAAATATAAAAATAAATACGATGGTAAATTTAAATTTGTGTGAGCATTTAAGTTTAAATTTGACCCCTAGTTTTATTATTTTTATTCGTGTTTATTTTGCTTTTACTTGGACGTGGATGGAAGTTTTACCATTGCATGACGGGTATAAATGTCTAGGATTCGACCCCATATGCCAATTTTCCATAATAACACGCGTGTGCCGGCAGGGTCGTGCACAGACTACTCGCAGTCTCAGCATGCAGCTGCACAGTATCTAGTACAGACGATCGCGATTGGCCGATCGAAACCACCGCGGGCTGGAGAAAAGTTGGAAAAGTGAAAACATCTGACAAATGAGTGACATTCACAAAAAAAAACTCCTCGGTCGTCTCTCAACGCAACCTGAACCTGACATCTGAACCTCATCTGAAACTGAAAGGTATGTAAAATAAAAATGACACACAATATAGGCCTAGATGTAAACATGTTGGCCTGAATTGTTTTTGAGAAATTTCAGAATTATAATATCAGAAACAGAATGAGTTTACTGACAGTGACACTGACACTAACGACGTTAACGTTAGCCTGAGTACATCATGTACTGGCGGCGACTCGATCTCGAGTCATAACTATTATTAGTACAGCGTAACACACATACATACACTGTATCGTCCATGTACGTAATTCGCCGCACTCGTGAAATGACGCACCTACATTTGGCTTAGCATTTCTCGGAAAACTTACAAAATTATGGTGTACTATTACCATGATTACTAATTGCATAAACTTATCTAACTGTAACGTGTTAAGTCGTGCTTGTTACAGAAATAAAAATTATAGTGAAATTGTATGATTTACTGGAAAGTTAGTGCTTGTGAAAGTGGAAAAAGTTGTTTAACCACTGATTTTACTAGATACAAAATAGTAAGAGATTTACATGACCTCAATCTTTTTTCACGAACATCTGTGATCTTATTTTGTTATTGTTCTATGCCGTCAACAAGCTGTTGTCTGTGACCATGGTGACTGTGGAAACCAAAATAGGCCTATGAATGTTTTGCATTTGCAATGATTTTTTAAAGAAATACTGATCCTCAAATTGGACACATTCCTTATATAACAAGCGAATGAACACTAGGCCTACTTAATTTCACAAAATGAAACATCAATATCATGGACGGTTATGAAAAGAAATCATTTATTTGACAAAATGTTAACAGCAATTTTACACATTTCAAAGTTTTAAAGTATAGCTACTTTTTGCACAAAAAATTAACCATGCACCTTCCATTTTTATTGGTCTTTCAAGAATAAAAGTTTTGAGAGCTTGGCAGTTATCCAGTGTCTACCCTGTCTTCTTGGTGCATATTTCAAAGAAGACATATCTGTTATCATCCGATGTTATGATGTAAGTACAGTACATGTGTAGAACGTACATATCTCATTTGAAGTTGCTTTACAAAAGGAATAATGATCAAGTGGTTGCTGGATCATAGCAATGCTATCTTACATTTTAATAAGTATTCCTGCAAGATTTAAGCCCGGTTCAAACTTCGTGCAAATGGCAACGCAAAGTGAATTGTGATGTCAAGATTGCAGATTCGCACGAAACATTAGCAAAAGTGGAGCACAGCTCAACTTGGGCAAATGTTTTGCAAATATTTTGTTGCGAATTAATGACGTCAAATTTGCTTCACATTTGCCGTCGTGTTGGGTTTTAAGGTTCAGATGACAAAAAGCTTACATCAAACATTATTTGAAAGTTGGTGTTGTATATGTAATTGCAGCAGACGTGTAAATGCAACATGTAGCAGACACAAGTAAATTTCATTAACTTCAATTCTCTCTAAAGTGCGATGTCCAAGGGGCACCAAGGGGCACCAAGGCAATGACCAGGGGCAATAGAGGCAATTGCCTCCATTGCCTCCTTGAAGTATCAGGCCTGGGATCCTTCCTATATCTAACACAGTCCAACTAGGGCTGTGCCAGGTATCCGGGTATCCGGATACCCGACCGAAACTGTCATTACCCGGTTCCATTTTTCGGTTCCGGGTACCCGTAAACGACTTTTTAAAATTGGGACTTACCATTTCAGTGGTGTGAACAGAAATCTTTTACTATTGAACAATGTAATTTTTAGACTTTAAGGAGCAATTTTATTCAAGAGATTAACACTCTGATAACGCCTTTGTAGTATTTTACGGATATTTTCCATACACTTTTGTCCAACTGTTTGTGATACATTAAAAACACACTTTCGTAGAGAATGTCCTATTACATTGTATACGACAACCCCATAGAGTGGGTTTTGTACAGAAAAAGTTGAGCAAGTTAATCACTACCTTCACCCAAGGTTTGTTTATGCCACAGAGAATGCAGCGTGAGGTCAGTGTAATACAATGCATGCGGTTTTTGTGGGTTTTGTATACGAGTGTGTATGTGGGCTTTGTATACGAGTGTTTTGTAAGGGGTTACAGAGTCATCGTCGTTAACATTTTAATTTAAAGAACATAAAATAGTTATAGCCTAATTAGAACGTTGCTACGACTGTTACACGATGTATACAGAAACAATTTGATTATTCATGAAACGATCGACTACCGTATGAATTAAGCGTGCCATTGCTGCATGCTACGCGCGATATGCATGTGCCACTCACTTAAAACGACACCAATTGTAATCCAGACTACCAGATTATAATCTGTGCTTGTTAATAGCAAGATGAAATTGATCTTTTTGAGACGTTATCTACTGACACAAATTTACATGTTGCGATGAATACATAGGGAAGAAAACAGTGAATCCATGCCCGCGTGTTATTTTGTTCGTGGTACATGTATTAAGACAGTAAACTACCCGTAATTTATATTCAATAACAACACCCTAACAAATTAAACACCCTACTAATTATTTATCAATCCTATTTTCCCTTTGAGAAAGAACCTGCTATAGGTTCGAAACGAATAACTACTAGTTTGCATTTATACTACAGGTCATTTAGGTTGGTAAGCAGTTTGCAACAGCTAATTCTCTATTTATCCAAAATTTGTTTAATATTTAGATGTAATTTGAGATGCCATTTGAGATGTATAGTTCCTATTTAAAAATAAACCATACTAAGAATGTGTTTGCAGATATCTCAAAATATCAGGATTTATAGTTTCTTGTCATACACCAGTGTACATTTGGTGGAATATTCTATTAAAAACCAGACATTCTCAAAGTTACCCCCCAGACATCAAATCATCCCTTCAGTTGCAGTTTGAAAGCTAAGTATGCTTTTTGAAAGTCATCTGAGCGCAACGGCTCATTTCAATACATTTCATATGACTAAAAATACTTTTTCTTTCACGCCAAAATAATTCAATGGGTAGGTCAAGGTTGTTTGTGTTAGTGCCTTTCCAAACATCAGTGTAGGCTATATATCACGTGTACATGTACATATAGCTTCAGACTTTAATTTCGATCCAAAACTTGAAAAAGATCGACGGATGAAAGCGCACCAAAATTTGCTGCCCATTACAACGCGCTGGGAAGACATAAACAAAAGTATTACTCCAAAAATATGACTCCCAAAGTTGATCTCAAAAGTGCTTATCGGTATATATATATACCTGTCATCCCGATGACTTATTTAAATGGCACTAAACTTCCATTTGGAGATACACGTGCGCCATGCATTTTTCATAGAATTACTCCGTCTGCATGTCTCTCGTATGATGCAACATCATGGTTGTAATGGGGTCGTTGCTTACCTGGATGATTTTCTCATCAAAATTGAAAATACACGGGAGGCTTGTAAATGGCATTTTAATTACTTGTTTTACTTTATGGTTAGTATTTCATATAAATTGCTCAAAGATGGATAGCCCTTCCCAAACAATCACTTGTCTTAATTCATACCAATGCTCGAATTCTTATATAAAAATACCTCAGGAAAACTAGATTGTTCATTGAACTACTTCAGGAGTGTTCGCAGCCATTTACTCTGCATATTATATTAAAAATCACAGACATATTCAAAGTTATTCATCCGTCCAGTTGCAGTTTGAAAGCTATCGCTATGCTTTTTGCAAATCATGTGAGTGCAACCCTCATTTGTGACTCATTTCAATACGTTTCATATGACTAAAAATACAACAAAGGATCTGCACTTCTTTCACGCCTACATGTTGTGTTGCTTTTATGCGTCTATAGTATACACCATAAAAATGAGTGTTCACAGCCAAGTAAGAGCCAGCGATTTGATAGATGGGCTCTAAAGTAACTGTTAACTTTCTTTAAAAAAAATAAAAAAGGAAAAGGATATCAGGAAACAAATGAACTGAAATCACTTTTAGTCTTTAAACTTTCTCTGAACCCCCTTTTCTGCAAATTCACCGTTTCCTTTGAATGCGGCCAAAACAAATCTGTGCTACAACACTACTTATCTGGAACAATACACTATGTAAAATGACGGAGGAAGGAAGGGAACTTTCCTCCATGATAAAATGAATGTTAGTTTTCCTTTCAAGAATTGATTTATTATTATTTAGGAGGAGTCATCATGTACAGCGATATAAAGCCACTAATCAGTGTAAAAGCAGACTGGAAGTTATGTGTACTAGATTATATTAAGAGTGCAACAGGATCCAGTATGGATTTACTGTTTTCTTTCCTGCAGGATTTTCATCTGAGCATGCGCATGACTCTATACCCCTTACATAACATGCTGCACACTCTTACAAAAAACCAACTCACACACACCCGCACGCATTGCATTACAGGTAGTGACCTCACGCCGTGTTGGCTACCGTGCGAGATTCAAACTAATTCGCCTTCAAATAAACTTTGGGTGAAGGTGCGAATTGAAGGGTGATTAACTTTTTCTTAATAAACCCCACTCCTAAGGGGTTGTCACATATACTGTAATAAAGGACATAACTGCCAACCCACCAAAGTGAACATGATTTATAACAATGATAAGTACCAATCAGTACACCGCAACCGATTTTGAAAGAGAAATATTGGGTTCTGAAAATAATCTTAATTCTTAAAATCATTGTTTAGCTTTATTATTATTAGTAATAGTAGTAGTTGTTATTTTTAATTATTCCTCCATGATTATTCCTAGCTAGGTCTCTTATAGTAAATTCATTATTTCAGAAAACAAGGTTTATTGACAGGCCATTGACATTTAACTAAAATTCATTGTGATAGAAAGCAATTAATATTCAAGTTCTGATTTTAGATTCGTAATATTTTGCAGTTTGTTAGTTTCATAATATTTTATTAAGCAAAATCATGTCCTTATCCAAAGCCAACATGACGTACGGGATATCCTTATTTAGAAGGCAGGGGCGCGGCAAGGCGCAAGCACATGAATCGTTTTAATTTCCCACAACAGGTTAGTTCCGCCCACATCGCCTTTGATCGACCAATGCCATTATTCAACACGTGTTTTCTGACATGAACATCCAAGTGAACTTGCTATACGCATGCGCTCTGACACGCACACACCATCATTGTCTCATTCTGATGATATGAAAGTCACTCCTGACACAGTCACGTGTGAGGCCACTGAAGCTGCGTGATGCACCAGCCGTGCGTGTGCACGTGTGATCATATCAATGGGGCTTTCTTTTGTACAGTGTAAAGACACTTTTGTAGCAATTTTTACGGTTTTATTTCAGAAATAACTTTAAGTAAATACAATATTTTGTCACCAAGATGTTATACTTTTATTATAAATAAAGATCAAATTAAATATTGTATCCTATGTATTATAAAGGTCAATTTTGTTAACATCTACATGTATTTGTACACCAAAGGAGGCATGTTTTCAACAAGAATGAAAACGGGTATCCGGGTATCCGAACTTTCCTGATTTCGGGTATCCGGTTCCAAAAATATCCGAAAACGCACACCGCTAAGTCCAACCAACAATAGTCCAAACCAGGCCAGCATATGATGACTTAACAAAGAACTATATGTTAACAAAGAACTATGCCAAGCCAAGTAAGGGTAACAATCTTCCTAATAATATCTATTCCGAGGTGCTGATTCATGGAAAAGGTTGGTAAGCATTTTCAGTTAGCTAGAGAATTAATCAGTCAACCAGAATCAAACCAAACCTGCTGTTTGAGTGTTTACAAGTTTTTGGTCATAAGGGTTAATTTATTTACTAACTTAATCATACATTTACAGGACATGGTGACAAGGGATGACATCCGTGACCTTCCCTCTACACCCTGCATTGCTGTTATCGGCAAGGTTTTAAAAAAACTCTCCCAAAAGTTTGGGTGGATGGGGTGTGAGAATTGGGGACTCTAAAACCCTTAAACTTCAAAATTACACACTGCGAAATATTTTACTAAAATACAAAATGTAAAATGTTTTTGAATTTTTAATAAAATGCTTACTGGTATAAATTTTGTATTGGTACCATTTGTTCTGAGAAATATTTAGGTGTTCGAGCGACAGCGCGAACACCTTGATATTGTTCGGTTTTTTAGTTGTTCGAGCCACAGCGCGAACACCTTGATATTGTTCGTTTTTTTAAATACTTTTTCTTCTTCTTCTCAGTGAAACATATCCAGAGACAAAACATAGTTGCGGAGTTTACAGAACCTTAAAACTTCACACATAGTTAGACCTTAACATGTAGTTTGACTAAAAATACCAGAATGTATGTGCATTTTTTAAATTTCACACCAAAATAATTCAACGGGTAGGCTTAGTTTGTTTGTGTTGCCTTCGCGAATTCACCGTTTTCTTTGAATGCGGCAAAAACAAGTCCGTGCAGCTACAAACGCTACAAGTACAATACTTTATAAACATTACTTTATTGGTGCTTTTCATGGGATGAATGTTCACGGCCATCTACTGTGCATATTCTATTTAAAACCAGACATATTCAAAGTTAAACCCAGACATTAATCATCCGTCCAGTTGCAGTTAAAAAGCTATACTTTTTTGCAAATCACCCGACCGCGACTCTCATTTAATCAACTCATTTCAATACGTTTCACATGACTAAAAAATAACCTATGACTATACAATTGAATTATTTTCGCATGAAATAAAAAGTGCACATCCATTCTTGTATTTTTAGTAAATGTGAAAAATGTATTGAAATGAGTTAAATGATGTGGGTTGCGCTCGGTTGATTAGCAAAAGCATAGGCCTAGTTCGCTTAAACAATCCGAAAAATTTATAGGATTTTTAGAAATGTTTCTGACAATAACCGGAAAGAAAACATAATATCCAGCACGGGTTAGCCGACACCTCGTTACATGTCAGGCCATCTGCATGTGTGGTTCGAAATTTACAAAATGATGGATGATTCTGTTTTAGTTAGATAATTCAACCAAACTAATAATTAGATTCCATTAAAAAAGCTCCTTATTCAAAAACCAATTCGTCAGCAAGCCCATAATTCTGAAACATGTGAACATTTTAATTAGAGACAGTAGAGACTTAGGTCCATATCGTCACCGTTTTCACGAAGGGCCAATTGGGGAAAAAACATAAAGTTTGATTTTTCGACATTCTGAATTACATTGAAATCTACAATCCCATAAACTTACAGGGTCTAAAACTCATTAGGTGTTCGAGCCACAGCGCGAACACCTTGATATTGTTCGTTTAAAAAAAAAAAAAAAAAATTTTTTAAACTTTTGCTTCTCCTTCTCGGTGAATATCCAGAGCAAAAATCATAGTTGCCAAGTTCACAGAACCTTAAAACTTCACACATAGTTAGACCTTAACATGTAGTTGTATCTTAAGTTGTGACGTCATAGTGAGGTCATCAGATATCGAATTACACTCAATTAAAGTTTAATATTTCAAAAAATTATATCTCATGAACCACAAAAGATATTTTCACAATATTTTCACCATGTTGTAGATCTTGAATTATGTGATTTTTCGTACACAGACGTGACCCCAATCTGACCTTACTTCCTGTCCAAACCGGAAGTCAAAGTTTAATATTAAAAAAATCATCTCAACAACTACAAGAGGTAAATTGACATTTTTGCACCATTGTATAGATTGTTAATTGTCGAAAAAAATTACACAAAGGTGACCCCAATTTGACCTTACTTCCTGTTCAAACCGGAAGTCAAAGTTTATTATTTAAAAAAATCATATCAACAACTACAAGAGGTAAATTCGCAGTTTTTGCACCATTGCACAGATTGTTAATTGTCAAAAATATTTTCAAAAACATGACCCCAATTTGACCTTTACTTCCTGTCCAAACCGGAAGTCAAATTTTAATATTAAAAATATCATATCTCAACAACCACAAGGGGTAAATTCACAATCTTTCCATCATTGTATAGATTGTTCATAATTGTCGAAAAATATTAACACAAAGGTGACCCCAATTTGACATTCCTGTCCCAACCGGAAGTCAAAGTTTAATATTGAAAAAATATTTTCAAAATCGTACATTATTAGCGAGCACGACGGTTTCGTCAAAATAACAATTCGTATCTGGAACTACACGAAAACGGGTTGTAAAAACTCGCCAAAGGAATAAATGCCTTCTCTCAAAGAATTTCAGTACCAAAATTGACCCTTATATAGCAGAACAGTTGTTTTTCACATTTGAACTGTTTTTTCAAGAATAAATAATGTGATTAAGTTCAAATCATTGAAATGGACTTCAAACAAATCATCAAACCACATCATATTTTACAGGGTACTCTTTAATATGAAAAAAATAATAATGCAAAGTTTCTTTAAAAAACATTCTGACGTCATCATCACTGCCCCTGACAAAACTCGAACACCTATGTGTTTGTAATATCACAAACACTTCCATCTAGTTCCTTCTGAATTGCTGTCATATTCAAACATGACAAAAAATATGACTGTTACATACCAATATCTCTTTGAATGAAATTTTCACAGGTTGGTTTTATGATTTGTTTTTTGAAAACTAGGTAATTTGATTGAGTGTACTCATTCAAAAATCCATGCTCTACCATCCCTTTAAAATTGAGGTACACTACTTAAAATTTAAAATAATTTGTTGCAGGAAACATGTACTCACCTAAGGCGGAGCAATACCTTGCAATTGATGGCAATATCATCAACTCAGTGAAGGGAGATAAAGCTCTAACCTTAATGTTTGCGGCCTAACTATGTTTTTAACATACATTATGCTAAGGAGGCATCCTGCATCCTTGATTTTGTTCAGAGGTAAGTTGAATTTGACTGGAATGTGACAGTCTTAACACTCAAAACAATGTGATTGTGAAACATTTAATGTTGGTCAATTTTGATTAAAAGGAAAGATTTAAAGGTGCACTTTGACTTGAATTGCCATTTGACCAGGCTATCTGTTTGATGTTTCTTGACACCTAGAGGATGGAATAATATTGTACTCTTGTTTTAAATTGCATTCGGGATAATGAATATTATTTTTGGTTTTACACTACACCTCACTGCTCTCCGAGACCTGTAAAAAAAAAATCCACAGGTTAACTAATTGGGTGAGATTCGAACCCACGACTTCCCGCATTCTAGAGCAGATGTCTTAACTACTAGACAACCGAGCGAATCCTATAATTATCAGCAGAGGGCACCACAAACAATTTCAATAGATGTAATAATTGCATCATGGACAATAAAACAAATAATATATACTGTACTCGTCAAAAAAACAATGTTGAACCATCCCATTGTCATTCAGTATTTATGAGGTTGATTTTGTTGGTCAAAGGGGTGAGTAATTTTAATGATCTTTTTCTATTACAGATTCTTCATGGGAATAAATCCAAGTACAGGATCCAAGACTGGCTTGAAGAAGCGGGAAGGCCAAGTCAGTGGTAAAGTCTTTGCACTGGCCAATGCAGTGGCTCTCTTTGAGAGTGATTGGACAAATGAGCAGTAAATTAAGGCCAAATTGGCGGATATAGCTGTGGCTACGGCTGGATCGCTGCGTCATCAGGCGATGAAGTATCGGACATCCTTGGCAACACCCTTAGCAACAATCGTAGCTGTAGCTGTAGCTGCCAATTCGGATACGGCCTAATATTGATTTGGGCAATTCCACACTAATGGGCCAAAAAGAAAACTTTGTAAGAGAGGCATTGGAGAGCGAGACAAAAGTAACTATTTTGTCCCAGTCTTTTCCTGTACATTCCAAAGCAAAAAAATAATAAATTAATCCGTGACCTTTAGAAATTACAAGGTCATTTGAAAAGTGTTACGTATGTAACAAAAGACAGACATATGGCCTAATAAATGAAGAAATAATAAATAAAAAAATACCAAATATTGTGCCAGTAACATTCCTAACCCTTTAAGATTGTAAGCAGTAAAACTGGGATATTGTCATGGGTATTAAGGAAATAACAATGGGAAATAAGTCGCGTACGAACATTGGACCGATATTTTGTGACAAAAGTCTGTCTTTGTTTGTACATAACAATTTGTTTTTAACTTATAATTCCTCACCAGGGGTGGGGCTTTCTTAATTTTGGCTAGTAACTATCCCTAAGGGTCTGTAGAATTGTTATTGGACAATGTTGGGTCAATCAATTTATTTCAGTATAATTTCTACCAAATGATAACAAAAATGTCCGTTCCTGTTACATACGTATAAATCTTGAAGATTTATCTCCTCCAGTTTCTTAAATGCTCAAACATTTATCTATTTTTTTCAACCACAATTCTCATGCGCCTTTGAATGTACACAGACAAAAATACATGGCAACATATACTTCATTTGTTATTACTATCCCATGTTGCCCTCCCATGTCACACTTTTGTGCCCATTAGTGTGGAATTGCCCATTTGCATTGGCCAGTGTAAAGATTTTAAATCATTTACCCTCCCATTGTAACTGCACTCTAGTGGCAAGTAGCTATAGAGGTCAAAACCAGTCAACTGCCTGCTTTGGACTGTTGACCTAAATGTGCACACGGGGGCATTTTTGATTGGTTTTTACTGTCATTTTGAACAATACCAGACAATGCTTTTACCAGTCAAAAACGGTTGAATCATTTTGACCTGTAAATGTACTTACTACGCGTAAGGTTTGACAGTGTTCGACGTTTATGTGCACTAGATATACCTTGGCAAGTATATCAAGATTTTGACTGATTTTGACCTTTGTAGTAGTAGGAGGGTTAAATCATTTAAATCATTGCAAATCAAAAGTTGTACTCAAAAGCTATTGATTAGTGCAAATTCACACAGATTGGTTGCACACACCAACTCAAAAACATGGCACAAATGTCAATTCAACAGCTTTTGAGTGCAACTTTTGATTTACCGTTATTTGCATTCAAATGACTGCTGTATCAAAAATATTGAAACAAATGAGGTGTCAAAATGCGGGTAACATAACTTAGCATAACTTTTTGTTTTAGAATAATGGTCACTTGAAAAGAGTTTCTTTTTGTGGTATGTTTAGTAATGTTTAGTAATGCATGTTTATTGTTCATTAGAGAAACAATTACAGGCGTGCAGGACTCAAACTGAAAACTTCCTGTTTACTAAACCTAGTCTGGCCAATTGAATTCCAAAATAGCAGCTCATACACCGATTGCATGCATAGACCAGATGACAAACTTGATGGCCAGGGCTAAATAGACATATGTACTGATGACATCATGGTTTGTTTATTACATTGTTTGTTTATTACAGTGCTGTAACTGAGTACTGCATTTCCGACAGCTGTGCGGAGACACAATAGTTTCCCATTCTTCTGCAACGAGGAAACCATGACGTCATCAGTACAGGGGTCTATTTCAAGGTGATGCTTTCCGCAGACTTCTGTGCTTATGGCACCCTGTAAAGTGCGTACATTTATTTGCCACAGAAGGGTGTAAGCACAGAATTCCACGTTAAATGGTGCCATGAAATTCGGCCCGGTTGCACTTTGCAGGCAATCATGGATTGAGTCTGAGCACCAGGGGCGGATCCAGAGTGCGGGGAGGGGGGGGCAACCTCCTCTGGATCCACACCTGAGCACATCCTTTGGATTTTCTTTCTCAGGAAAAACTGGTGTTAGGTTTTGAGATGTAAATGTAAAAGCTGTTAATTGCTATTGAAAACTCATTGTTGTGGGCAATTTGTTCCATTTATTAAATTCTTGATGTTCAGGATCTGCCTACCTAAACCTCAGTTGTTCTGAAATTATTTTGTACAATGTAAGTGTCTGTGAAGTTCGAGATTTCATCCTTCCTTGTGCTAAAATAAATATGCTACAGTTAGTACCTTCATCACTTTAGATTTCTTTACCCTGTACAGGAAGATATCCGTGCTTTGAAGTTTATGATGTTCCCCATATCACCACAGAATTGAAACATAATGGAACTCAAGTTTTCATGTCCATAGACATGCAGTTCTGGTAGACTTTAACATTATGTTCGTTGAATTTACACATCTTTTTATGGAAAACATTAAAAATACGGAATTTTGGGAAAAGTCTTATTTTTTGTTAATTTTATCCGTAAATTTTGGGATTTCTTTTTTACGGACAAAATTTTTTCCCGTATTTGTACGGAATTAATTTTGTGTTAATCCCGTTAAAATACAATTCAATCCGTAAATATATGGATTTTATTTTTACGGAAAATTTTTTGCCGTAATTTGTACGGAATCAATTTTGTGTTAATCCCGTTAAAATACAATTTAATCCGTAAATATACAGATTTTATTTTTACGGAAATTTTTTTTTGCCGTATTTGTACGGAATTAATTTTGTGTTATTCCCGTTAAAAGATACAGTTTTACTCCGTAATTTTAACATAATTCCGTTAAAAAAGAATCCGTAAAATTTACGGAACATTAAAAAAGTTCCGGTAATTTTGCTGCCGGAACTTTTTCCGTAAAATAACGGATTTTTTTTTTACAGTGTAGGGCCTTTGTAATAATCAAAAATGGGACACCTACATACCAACTTTGCTTGTTGATCCCAAACCCTACCCACCCCATCCCTCCCCATCCCTCCCCATTCTCTTCTCTCTTCAAATATTTACTTCCTCTTATTCGGTAGCGTTGTAAAACCACGGTTACTAGGTGAGTCCATATAGAGGTCATCTTGAACTGTATCGTGTCAATATTAAGAGGTCAATAGCACAGTCAGGCAGTCAAACGTAAAGCAAGTCAATATTTGTAAAATAACAATTCATTATCATTATACAATCACGTACACTGCATGCAAATATTTATATTTGATGCTATACGTTATTACTTATTTTTGTTTTTCAATGCCAGTGATGTCAGCGACGCACGTGTAATATCCAATCTCGTAAAAACTGAATCCAATCCAGCAAATCTTTCTGCTCGGGCAACTTTTTTATAAATGTTTTCCATCTCGCCATTTAATTTGTAGCATCGCTTATATTATTTGTAACATCGCTTATATTATTTGTAGCATCGCTCATAAACATGTATTCAATACATCCCGCCCCGTGGTCAAGCTATTTGTATCATGTTGACTTCTGTGAACAATTCAAAATTCATTTGAAATTATATATATAATTCAATCCATATGAAGAAATAATACTTATGATTCGGCAAAATTCATTTTAAAATATTTATTGTTCGACTTTTCACAGAAGCGTATCATGAATATGAGATGAAATATTCAGAGATTGGTTTCAATTCTTATATATAATTCGATTCATATGAAAAAAAATAATACTCATGATTTTATTATATGTTCCAGGCGTCAAAATACACTTCCTTCCAGAACAGCATTATGTTAGGCTTAAAATGGAATTTACGTATTTGGCAAGTTTGGCAAAACTGCCTGTTTGAATATCCCTGCTTTCTTTGAATGAAAATATTGGCCTACATTAAATAAAACAACCATAGCCTATGTGAAATGTTCAGCTTATTACGTTTTATCGTTCACGGCTAAATTGTGCAAATGTATTATGTCTGTTGTATTTATTGTAATGAGGAATTAAGGAGCAGAGTAAGTACTCTGGATGAAGTTATGAGGAATTAAGGAGCAGAGTAAGTACTCTGGATGAAGTTCGAACTGGAACTTATTTCACGTTCGTTCTAAATGACAGCACCACAGACGAAATTATTTTTAATACTATCATTAGCTCTACACTAAGTTAGTTTTATTTTCAAATTCAACCATCTGGTTATTTGTGAATAATACCAATTCTATATCTTACTTTTTGGATTCTTCCAGACGACGATTATTACAAATATCCGATTCTCTTGATGATATGGGTTATGTTCAGTGGGAGATTCTTCTGTGCTTCATATTTATATGGATCGTTGTCTTCATTTGCATTAGTAAAGGTGTCAAGACATCAGGAAAGGTAAACAATGACCAATGTTAAAACACACATAAGGTCCACAACGATAGTGTAGTGGTACAACGATATTCCTATACAAGTTTAAAGGTGTATGGCCCGGTACAGCCGGGTTTTCCCCGCTATTTTTACGGCAATTGTCAAACTTGTTTTCATGGGAACTTGAGGAAACGATAACAAAAGCTATCAAATTAAACGATCCTTAATATAATTATGAAAAACATGATTTTACAGTCAATATATCCCAAGAATATTGTATAGTAGGTCCCGTTATTAACTCATTTAGGCACTTATTTACTGATAAACTAAGGAAATTATTGATGTTCCGGTTGATCTTCACATTTAGACGAACATTTTTAGAAACAACTTTACTGTTTAACTCCCTTGATAGCACCTCAGCATAATTATTATTTTTATTTTTTATTAATTTTTATAGTCAACTTGTTTGATACCATCATCAATTTTCACAGAAACTTAGTACCCATAATAGGTCTTTAAATGTGATTGTTTCGACTGGACCTAGTGATTTGTGCAAACTTTATTCTTATAGGTTGTGTACTTCACTGCAACGTTCCCGTATGTTGGTCTTCTGATACTTCTAATCGTTGGCGCCTTGCAACCAGGTGCAATAAATGGCATACGTTACTTCATTACACCACAGTTTGACAAACTTCTGGATATTCAGGTAAACAGAAAGAATATAATTTAACTGGCAGTGAATGACATTAGGTCTAAAATATAATTGCAAACGATTCTGGAATCTCAGTCCGACCAGATACGTGTTTATCTAACTGAAACATTTCAATGGGATTTACTTTGAGTTGAACGGAAAAGAAACCCTGTTGAACAAAAAACACAATTTATATTTATTTCTTATATACACTGTAAAAAATTAACTTGTAAAATTACAGGCAAACTGCCGGCAACTTAGTTGCCAGCAGTCTGTCTGTAATTTTGTTTTCATATGAATTTCTCTCTGCTTATTTTGCACACAAAGTGTATCCTATACATCAGTACATAGATTATTATCTTCACGGGGCCTGTGTGGGCTGTGCGTTCAACCTTGAAACTCCTCACAGGATGCTGTGGACGTGTACTTCAATGGGATCTCAAACGGCCATTCTGATTCGCTGCTTAGTTTAACAGTACCAAGTACGCCAGTAAAATGTAGCCAATCAGCGAGAGTTTTACATCAACTTTCCGTGAGGGATCAACCTCTATTTTAAAGCTCGAACGAAAATAATCGGCCGGAAGGTTACCGAGTTACGACCGTTTAGGGACCGCATTGAATAGTCTGCAATGAGAAAAAAATGCCGCCTACACGGTAAAATTGACAAAACCGACGATCTTTAACCGGCATGGTACGAGACTTTAAAACAATCATCTAATACAATTTAAGCGCTGTTATGAAGAGGAATAACTATTCTCCTTTTGGGCGCAAAAACGAAATTCATACGTTGAGTAGAAGTTGAGATATGAAACTGGAAAGACAAAAAAACACTGTTTTGCGACATTTCTGGAGACGATTTCCGCCGTTTTCGTAGTTGGTTGCTTATGTTGAACAAAGGAATTCATATGTAATTTTGTAATTATAAGATACACAAATTCTGTTCCAAACATTAACAATTCAATTTGTTAACACAAAAAACAGAATTATTGTATACCATGAAAATTGCATCCATTTTTAAAAGAATTTTTTTACAGTGCTTAGGTTCCTTACATTTACACATTTTATGTAGTATAACATAGTTTTTTTTTCCTTTTACGAAGACTTGTTTTTCGTTTTTACAAATTTTTTCTGTGACTGTTATGATTTTATATATATACATAACAGCAAAAGAAACGTCACCCCCTATATTTTGATAAGTCTGAGAACGTGTTTAGCTTATGTGTCCTCAAACGTCAGGCATGACGAATTTTGAGGTCAACCAAATTTGCCACATTATGTTCGTGTTACACTCCATACTCATAATATTCTTCATTAAACAAATTATATTAATTATAAAATGAAAATAATAAATATTTTTAGGGGTGACGTTTCTTTTGCTGTTATGTATAGGTTGGTGAAATTCTTGCGTCGGGAGATAAACAATTGATTTAATTTTGCCCTACACCGACGTGTGTATAACACTGTATACTCAGTGCTTTCCGAGTGTCTGTGAAAAAACTACACAGGCGACTCGGGCGGGATTCGAACCCACGACCTCCTGCTTACTAGTGCAGACGTCTTAACCTCTCGACCACCGAGCTTGCCCGATGACAATTTGCCGGCTAGAATCCCATATAGGTTGTTAATTTCCGGATATTTGTTAAATCACATCAAGTTGTAAATCTACAATTTTCTGCCCGTAAAAAGAATTTATAAATTACAGAATGTTGGTTTATGTGTTACATTATTTATGTTTATAAACACTTTTTTGCTAAAACGCAAAACACTTGTAAAATAATGTCATAATTGTAGGATACTTGTTTATTTACAAAACAAAACCGGAAAATTGTTTATTTACATAAAAACATTTTAACTTTAAACATAAAACACATTTTTTAAATGTAATTACACAGTTATGTTGTGTTTTATTTGTAATTTTACGGAGTAGTTGTAAAATCACAGCAAGTTGTAACAATACCTTTTTCTGCATGTAAAAAGACAAAATTTTCACATAATTTTGGTTTATTTGTTACTTTTTTATGTTTATTGACATATTTTTGTTAAAATACAAAATACATGTGAAAAAACTTCATAATTGACAGAAATTTGCTTTTTTACAAAAATTTAAATGTTAAACCTAAAAACAAACAAAAATTTGATGTAAAATAACAGAATTATTTTACAGTGTAGTGCTGGCAGATATGAGTGTATTCAGCCTTAAAATATGGTATGATACAGAAAACTTAACCATTCAATGTTTGCTGTTATTGTGTCTTAAACTAAAGCATTTTGCCTTTGAGAAAGAATCTGCTAGGCCAATAACTGCAATTTTGCATTTATACTAAAGGTCATTTAGGTTGGTAAGCAGTTTGCAATTGTGTCTTAAACTATGGTACTTAGAAACTCGTTATATCAATCTGATGTGACTGGTACTGCACGACTGTTGTTTAATATTCGGTATACCAGAAACAGTCAGGTATGCTCTAATATTTTGCATCCGTGGCAGATATATTAAAATCTGATTTATTTGTAAGAATTATTTGCAAATCAATTATTCATTTAGAAATATTAAAAATTATACAGAAAATGTCTCTCAATAATATAATGAGATTCGTTTACCAATATTTTACTTTTTTCTGGAAATTGTATTTTGAAAAAAGGTTGTAAATAATACCTTCATTCATAAGATCATTGATTTTAACAATATCGATCACATGTGCACTCTTTCTATGTACTAATGTGGTTCTTTCGATGACATCATACAGGTTTGGAAGGCAGCAGCCAATCAGGTCGTGTTTTCATTTGGCGCGGGATGGGGAGGTCTTCATACCTTGGCGAGTTACAACAAGTTCCACAATAATACTTTAAGGTTTGTGGTGAACATTGATAACAGGATACCAACAAATACAAACAATATGATTGTATTCCCGTACTTAGTGCTGCACACATACGTCAGTGTAGGGCAAACATCAAATCAAACATTGTATGAGTTAAACTTACTGTATGTACGATCATTTCTAAGTTCCAACATAATATTAATGTTATTCATTACAGGGATACACTGATCATTATTATCTCTGGAGGCTTAACCAGTGTGTTTGCTGGTTTTGTAGTCTTCTCTATCATTGGCTTTATGGCATGTGATGCACAAGTGCCCATTGATCAGGCAATAGATGCAGGTAAGACTCCTTATCCGCTTCGTGCACATTGTAGCCCTCTAACGGTGACACAAGTTAAGATTAATGATGTTTAATGATAGGGAATGATTATGATTCCTAGTTATCAAATGTCGATCGAACATTCCTACTGAGAAATTTATTATTGACATCATTTCTATATAAGAACCATTCAAATTATAATTATATTATGTTTTTATATAGCACATTTCACATACATATCCGAACTCACATTAGATATTGGACCAATAGCTGCATGGGGAATACACAGCCCCGAGCAGCCGTAGTGCTTTTGATAGCATTTTAAGCAAAATATCAATTTCTACCCTCACAGCTCTACGCATTTATACTCCTGAGTATAAAAGAGAACCAATGTACAAGTGTCAATACCCAAAGAGACAATAACCACAGTTGCGGCCAGGATTCGACTCAGCCCTCATAAAACAGATTCAGTACACTTATAACCGCTCAGCAATGGCACCTCATAAAATAATTATAATGATATTTTTTGACTGTTTTGCAGGTCCTGGTTTAGCATTTGTGGCTTATCCTGAAGCTATCTCAAGAATACCAGTGGTGCCTCAGCTGTGGGCGTTTATATTCTTCTTTATGCTAATAACGCTTGGACTCGATAGCCAGGTACTGACTTAAACATACACTTTTACGGGGTAGGGAACCACCTCAAAACCTCAATCATGTATACTCTTTTACAGGAGAATTGACTAGACTTCGAAAAGATACGCGCGCGTTGCATCCCAAGCTAACAATCATCGTTCACATTTATACTCGACCAATCTACGCAGTTGCTTTATTAAACCGAACACATCAGAATAAAATAAAAGAATGACTAACAGCTGTTCAGTGTGGTTGTAACATTTGTGGACAATATTTGGGGTGGTAATGTCGATTTTGCAGTATTTTGATCAGCAGCGACCAACATTTGTTCGTATACACTGATTTTTACCACTACTTTGCCTTGGTTTTATAACTGCTAGTTCGTGACTCTGGAGACGATTATCACTGCAGTTATGGATGAAGCTGAGTATTATTTCCCTAACATCAGGAAGAGAAAGACCCTTGTGATATTCTGCGTGTGTTTCATTATGTTCCTGTGTGGTATCCCCTTCACTACACAGGTAATCGTAAACAAAACAAATTATCTAAAAGACATGAAGTAAAACATTTCATCATAGTAATAAAACAGTTTCATATTTAGATTATTAATTAAAATATTTTTGGGATGTTCACTGCGGACTTTTTATGACTGATTTCATACCAAACGTCATGAAACCTATAATTACAACGTTTTAATTTAACACTTAGTATTTATGTCAACGTTCAGAAATTGGGTCAGGTTTTTCTCAAAAGGTCTACAGATAATTTGTTGTTAGTTGTTACAATAATTTATCAAAATAGTCATACACACCTTGTGTTCTTTCTCTTAGACAGGAGTAGAAAATGTTCTCTGCCCACACAGTACATCGAAAATTATATGTAGAGTGTGATTTTCATAATTTTCACCAACTTTAAACAAAGTATTCATTCGTGTATGAAACTAAAAACATATTGTTTTCTATATAACCAATATATCACGTGGCTTTCTTAATACTCTAATAGGGAGGCATTTATCTGATGACGCTGTTTGACTGGTACTCTGCTGGATATAGCCCATTGATCATAGTTCTGTTAGAGCTATGCGTGTTTGACTGTATCTATGGTAATGATATATTCGTGTTTGACTGTATCTATGGTAATGATTTTACTTCCAGTTTGGCTTCTTAATCCTTTGCTTATCCATCCCTGTATATTGTTGGACTACACAGCAAAAGCTGGGTGTTAAAATGCCATTGTGTTTATATGGAGCGAGCTTTCCGATTTGGACATGGTGTGGTTTAAAAAAGGTTTTAACGATACACGAAAGATGGGATTAAACTGTCAGTTTTCATTGTCATCACCACGGACGCTGTCGAGAACCTATTAAAAAGTCTATTTTAAAAACGATGGTATAATTCATATTTTCCTAACCCGCCGCGAAACAAATCCAGGGATCCATTACTGTTTTATAGTTATATGACAGGATACACACATCAAACATGCACCATGCATCAAATGGCAGTTACAGCATTGGTGAAAACAGCAAAATAACTTCTTTCTCTCTTTCAATCACAATCAACCTTTCAAAGTTTCAGCTCAATGTTTTCGTCATGAGATAATTGTGAATAAGTACGGGGCCTAGTTTTGTTGCAAAGAAACAGATATAGGGAAAAGGTACAACATTGAAATTGACAGAGTGTAAAGAAAGCTCATTTAAACTCTCTAGTTTTTGAGAAATGCATAACCTGTAAAAGTTTCATCATTAAATAAAAAAATGTTACATGTTTTTATGTATTTATGTTTTTACAAAATTTTGCCGGACGGCAAACTTTTGTAAATTCGACACGACAATTCCTGTTTTCTCTACAGGAGAAACACTTTAGACGGAAGATTGATACTTGTACCGGCTTTACACCAAGTACGATCAATAATAATTCGTCAATTTGATAATCTGGTACTTATCTTCCATTATAAGTAAACAACAAATTTCCTGTCTGGCAACAAAAATGGGTAGATTTGTTTGTGTTTTCTCTGAAGTGAAAACTCTTCAGACAGAATCATTTCTGAGGGTACCTTTGCCAGCTTAAAATCAAGTTATCTTGCGGATTATTATTCAGTTATTGTGTAATGTAATTACGAATATTGCAAGCTACCTTTTATTATATACATATTGACATGGTCCTTCCGATTTAGGGCTAACCAGATTCAGCAAGGATATTGGCGCTATGACGGGGAGTACACCTAGCTTCGTCTGGAAGATCATGTGGTATTTTATCACGCCAATTCTTATCATCGTAAGTAGGCAAATACTATGGGTCATTATTTTGTACTCCCCAATTACTTTCATAACAAATTAGTAATTTAGCAATATTAAAATATCCATCGATTGCTGAGAAATTATAATTATGAATGCCCTTTCCTGGTCATAATAGTACGTGTTGTTACTATGTTTAAAAGGTATTTATATCATATTGCGACTCAAAATATACCGACGTTTTACAACCTTTATCATTGGCAGCCATTTATTGATTTAAGTCAAATGTAATTTAAACAATGTAGAAATTTAGTAAATGATTACTTCCCTTCTCATAACAGCGACTATCCAATCATTTTCCCAACAGATTCCAACCGTGTATGGATTTGTAGAGTATACACCTGCACGGTATGGTGATTACATTTTCCCAGGGTGGGCAGAAGCCATTGGATGGACCATGACAGTGTCTTCTTTGCTGTGTGTATTAATCTATGCGGTCTTCTACTTAGTGTGGAGAGAAGAAGGTTCATTTCTGCAGGTAAGTTTGAATCCAATATAATTGTTTATATATATATATATATATAGCGCTCGTACGGTAATCGAGAGGTCGCGGGTTCGAGTCCGGCATATGGCTAGGCCAGCAAATAACCAATGCCAATATGATTTTCTTTGGTAGATCTAAAATATCAGCGTTTTGGTCAATGCAATAGCCACTGCGTTATCAACAATTTATAGGGAATGTATAGATTTGGTAATGTTGGCAAAAAACTGCTTCATGGGACTTACTTAATCAACCAACTTGTCAAAGTTTCAGCTCAGTGCAGAGTCTGTCATGAAAACAATCGTGAAAAAACTTTTTTTTACAGAAAAGACTTACCGTCAGCAACGTTTTGTAATTGTACATAATTGTTTGTTATTTTCTCAAAAACGTACCAAATTCTCATCAAGTAAGCTTTGGATTTTCGCAAATTTTGTAGTCAGTTTAAAACAGTTAATTTTTTCTCAGATAAAAGCATTTCGGGATTGATGCGTGTACCAAATTTACACCAGTCTAGCTTGTAGAAAATAATTCTTTAATTTGGTAATTTATCATTTTGTTTCTTGTGTATTTTTGTTTCTTGTATTAAACTCTGATTTTAATTTATGTATATCAATTAACAGAGGCTCCGTGCTGCCGTAAAACCAGCCCCTGAGTGGGGGCCAGCCCTGGATGAGGACAGGGCAGCAGCTGGCTACCCTCCATTACCAACGAGAGAAATAGAAGAGATCGCAAGGTCTAAGGAGTACAATAATTCTGCCTTCAGTAGTGATTTGCCACCACCATATAAGAGCAACCAAGATAACGTATCTGGCTTGGACTCAGTAGACGTGGATAATATTGACATCGAAACACAAATCGAATAAGTCACATCATATCGATTATCGACAATGTTTGGGTCGTTAAATCTCATGTAGGTCAGCATATACGTAACGGCCTACATTGATCATTTGGAAGGGAAAGTACATTAACCAACCAAAAACATCTGAACAATTAATACGATTTAAATACATTTTAATTATGAGCGTAACCAGGGGCGTAGCGAAGGCATTTTCTTTCTTTTTTGTGGGGGGGGGGAAGCCAATTTTCTGACTGACATCTTTTGTGGGTAAATTTACCGACACAACAATAATATGACCAGACAAATTTACCAACACAACAATAATACTAGATGGCAGTGTTTGTGATAATACAAACACATAGGTGTTCGAGTTTTGTCAGGGCAGTGATGACGACGTCAGAATGTTTTTAAAAGAAACTTTGCATCATTATTTGTTATATTAAACTTTGACTTCCGGTTTAGACAGTAAGTAAAGGTCAAATTGGGTCATGTTTTTGTAAACATTTTTGACAATTAACAATCTGTACAATAGTGGAAAGATTGTGAATTTACCCCTTGTGGTTGTTGAGATATGAATTTTTAAAATATTAAACTTTGACTTCCGGTTTGGACAGGAAGTAAGGTCAAATTGGGGTCACCTTTGTGTAGATATTTTTCGACAATTAACAGTCTATACAATGGTACAAAAAATGTCAATTTACCTCTTGTGGTTGTTGAGATATGATTTTTTATATTAAACTTTGACTTCCGGTTTGGACAGGAAAGTAAGTCAAATTGGGGTCACCTTTTTGTAAATATTTTTCGACAATTAACAATCTATACAATGATACAAAAAATGTCAATTTACCTCTTGTGGTTGTGGAGATATGATTTTGTTAAACATTAAACTTTGACTTCCGGTTTGGACAGGAAGTAAGGTCAAATTGGGGTCACCTTTGTGTAAATATTTTTTGACAATTAACAATCTATACAATGATACAAAAAATGTCAATTTACCTCTTGTGGTTGTGGAGATATGATTTTTTAAACATTAAACTTTGACTTCCGGTTTGGACAGGAAGTAAGGTCAAATTGGGGTCACATTTGTGTTCATTTTTTTTGACAATTAACAATCTATCCAATGATACAAAAAATTTCAATTTACCTCTTGTGGTTGTGGAGATATGATTTTTTTTAAACATTAAACTTTGACTTCCGGTTTGGACAGGAAGTAAGGTCAAATTGGGGTCACCTTTGTGTAAATTTGACAATTAACAATCTGTACAATGGTGCAAAAACTGTCAATTTACCTGTTGTGGTTGTTGAGATATGATTTTTACGTGCATACATAATTAGCACGACCAGAGCTGATTTACATTCACCAAATTACGTGCATACATAATGAGCACGACCAGAGCTGATTTACATTCACCAACAGAGGGCGCACTTTTTTAGCGTTGAAAAAGCCGTGTAGTCTTTCATTTGCAACGTAATCAAAACGTTTTAACTAATAAAGTATGATTGATCGAAATTCGATATCTGATGACCTAATAATGACGTCACAAATTATGTTTCATCTACGTGTTATGTTCTAAGTATGTGCCAAGTTTCAAGTTCATATGAAGTTTGCAAGTATGTGTTTTTTTGTAGACAATCGATCCGGAAAAGAAGAAGAAGAAGAAGAAGAAGAAGGAGAAGAAAAGAAAAAAAAAACTAGATGGCAGTGTTTGTGATAATACAAACACATAGGTGTTCGAGTTTTGTCAGGGCAGTGATGACGACGTCAGAATGTTTTTAAAAGAAACTTTGCATCATTATTTGTTTTAATATTAAACTTTGACTTCCGGTTTAGACAGGAAGTAAAGGTCAAATTGGGGTCATGTTTTTGTAAACATTTTTGACAATTAACAATCTGTACAATAGTGCAAAAACTGTGAATTTACCTCTTGTGGTTGCTGAGATATGATTATTAAAATATTAAACTTTGACTTCCGGTTTGGACAGGAAGTAAGGTCAAATGGGGTCACCTTTGTGTAAATATTTTTCCACAATTAACAATCTATACAATGGTACAAAAATTGTGAATTTACCTTTGTGGTTGTTGAGATATGATTTTTTAAATATTAAACTTTGAGTTATCGTAATTCGATATCTGATGACCTAATCATGACGTCACAAATTATGTTTCTTCTACGTGTTAAGTTTTAAGTATATGCCAAGTTTCAAGTTCATGTGAAGTTTGCAAGTATGTTTTTGTAGACAATCGTTTTTGCCGATAGAGGGCGACAATCCATATTAGCGTACGCTCAATTCCTTAAACATGCATACATAATGAGCACGACCAGAGCTGATTTACATTCACCAACAGAGGGCGCACTTTTTTATCGTTGAAAAAGCCGTGTAGTCTTTCATTTGCAACGTAATCAAAACGTTTTAACTAATAAAGTATGATTGATCGAAATTCGATATCTGATGACCTAATAATGACGTCACAAATTATGTTTCATCTACGTGTTATGTTCTAAGTATGTGCCAAGTTTCAAGTTCATATGAAGTTTGCAAGTATGTGTTTTTTTGTAGACAATCGATCCGGAAAAGAAGAAGAAGAAGAAGAAGAAGAAGAAGGAGAAGAAAAAGAAAAAAAAAAAACCGAACAATAACAATAGGTGTTTCGCGCTGTAGCTCGAACACCTAACTAGAGCTTAAGTGTTTGTTTGAACAAACACTAGGTGTTCGGGAGGAAGTAAAGGTCAAATTGGGGTCAACTTTATTTAAATATTGTTTGACAATTAACGATCTGTACAATGGTGCAAAGATTGTGAATTTACCTCTTGTTGATGATTTTTTTTAAATATTAAACATTGACTTCCGGTTTGGACAGGAAGTAAGGTCATATTGGGGTCACCTTTATGTAAATAATTTTTCGACAATTAACAATCTATACAATGGTGCAAAAAATATCAATTTACCTTTTGTGGTTGTTGAGATATGATTTTTTTAAATATTAAACTTTGACTTCCGGTTTGGACAGGAAGTAAGGTCAAATTGGGGTCACTTTTGTGTAAATATATTTCGACGATTAACAATCTATACAATGGTGCAAAAAATTTCAATTTATCTCTTGTGGTTGTTGAGATATGATTTTTTTAAATATTAAACTTTGACTTCCGGTTTGGACAGGAAGTAAGGTCAAATTGGGGTCACCTTTTTGTAAATGTATTTTGACAATTAACGATCTGTACAAGGGAACAAAAATTGTGAATTTACCTCTTGTGGTTGTTGAGATATGATTTTTTTTAATATTAAACTTTGACTTCCGGTTTGGACAGGAAGTAAGGTCAAATTTGGGTCACCTTTTTGTAAATATTTTTTGACAATTAACGATCTGTACAATGGTATAAAAATTGTGAATTTCCCTCTTGTGGTTGTTGAGATATGATTTTTTTCAATATTAAACTTTGACTTCCGGTTTGGACAGGAAGTAAGGTCAAATTGGGGTCACCTTTTTGTAAATATATTTTGACAATTAACGATCTGTACAATGGTACAAAAATTGTGAATTGACCTCTTGTGGTTGTTGAGATATGATTTTTTTAAATATTAAATTTTGGTTTATCGTAATTCGATATCTGATGACCTAATCATGACGTCACAACTCGTGTTTCATCTACGTGTTAAGTTCTAAGTATATGCCAAGTTTGAAGTTCATGTGAAGTTTGCAAGTATGTATTTTTTGTAGACAATCTATCCGGAAAAGAAGAAGAAGAAAAAAAAAAAAAAAAAAAAAAACCGAACAAAAACAATAGGTGTTTCGGGTACATACCCGAACACCTAAAAAAAAAACAAAAAAACGAACAATAACAATAGGTGTTTCGGGTGCATACCCGAACACCTAATGACCAGACAAATTTTCCAACACAACAATAATATGACCAGACAAATTTACTTGATTTTATTCCACAACATGGACACTCTGTAAAGGCCCCCTAACCGGGGTATTAAGTATTGGGGCGAACTGCCACCCGAAACCGCAGCTTATAAACAACTTCTAACAGACAAACAACTCGGCAAATCTTCAGTGCTTAGAAACACCATACATTTGCAGTCGGCAAACTCTTAGCTCTAAAAATTCACAACCCCCCCCCCTCCCCCCCTCGCTCGCTACGACCCTGAGTGTAACATCATGAAAACAGCTACATTATAGAAATACACTATAGATCATGCTTACTTTTATTATGTTCAATTGTTTACTTTTATGAATTATGTGATAGATTTGGTTTACCTGTATTATATTGTTGGTGACGGATGTTGTCGCTACACAACACTTGTTATTAGGTGTTCGGGTATGCGCCCGAAACACCTATTGTTATTGTTCGGTTTTTTTTTTTTTTTTTTTTATTTTTCTTCTCCTTCTTCTTCTTCTTCTTCTTCTTTTCCGGATCGATTGTCTACAAAAAAACACATACTTGCAAACTTCATATGAACTTGAAACTTGGCATATACTTAGAACATAACACGTAGATGAAACATAATTTGTTACGTCATTATTAGGTCATCAGATATCGAATTTCGATAAATCAAAAGATATTAGCTAAAACGTTTCACTTACGTTGCATGAATCAAGCAGCTACATGTATACGCGGCGCTGCACGATCTTTGGTTACAATGGAGCTCCATGTACAATCGACGCTGTTAGTGTTAGGTCTTGGAATTCGTGTGAAAATGGATTGCCAACGATCTTTGGTTACAATGGAGCTCCATGTACAATCGAATCAACGCGCACTGTTTGTTACAGTGTGTTACTGTATTTCGTGTACAAATGGATCGCCAACACAGATACAGTCATAAAGGGTAGGTATCTTGAATTTAATTTTAAAGAGGATTTCCTGTATTTATCTTCGTGTTTTTATAGAAGAAAGGCCATTTCTTTAGAGGGACTACAGAGTTCGTCGTTGCATTGTACCTGTTTAACTTAACGTTACTCGTTAGTTAGGCCTACGTATAAGGGCTACGTGAACATACTTTGGACAGTAAACAACTCCAGTTTTCTAACAAAATATGAACAGATGTCACCAAAATGTATTTAGAATATAAATAAGGATAGGAAAATTCAGTTGTTAAGGTTATGGCAATTTTTCAGAAGAAATTTTATGCCATATTTTGTAATATTTGTGGCTCAAAAATCTTCAGTTTGTGCACAAATTAACATTAACTAGTGATTTACTGCATTCACAATTTTGTACCATTGTACAGATCGCTAATTGTCAAAAGATATTTACAAAAGATGACCCCAATTTGGCCTTACTTCCTATCCAAACCGGAAGTCAAAGTTTAATATTAAAAAAAAAACATCTCAACAACCACAAGAGGTAAATTCACAATTTTGTACCATTGTACAGACCGATTTGACCTTACTTCCTGTCCAAACCGGAAGTCAAAGTTTAATATTAAAAAATCATATCTCAACAACCACAACAGGTAAATGGACATTTTTGCACTATTGTATAGATTGTTAATTGTCGAAAATATTTACAAAAACATGACCCCAATTTGACCTTACTTCCTGTCCAAACCGGAAGTCAAAGTTTAACATTAAAAAAATCATATCTCAACAACCACAAGAGGTAAATTCACAATTTTGTACCATTGTACAGATCGTTAATTGTCACAAAATATTTACAAAAGGTGACCCCAATTTGACCTTACTTCCTGTCCAAACCGGAAGTCAAAGTTTAATATTTACAAAAATAATATCTCAACAACCACAAGAGGTAAATTCAAAATTTTGTACCATTATACAGATTGTTAATTGTCGAAAAAATTTACACAAAGGTGACTAATTTGACCTTACTTCCTGTCCAAACCGGAAGTCAAAGTTTAACATTTAAAAAATCATATCTCAACAACCACAAGAGCTAAATTCACAATTTTGTACCATTGTACAGATCGTTAATTATCGAAAAATATTTACAAAAGGTGAGCCTAATTTGACCTTACTTCCTGTCCAAACCGGAAGTCAAAATTTAATATTTAAAAAAATCATATCTCAACAACCACAAGAGGTAAATTCACAATTTTGAACCATTATACAGATTGTTAATTGTCGAAAATATGTACACAAAGGTGACCCCAATTTGACCTTACTTCCTGTCCAAACCGGAAGTCAAAGTTTAATATTTTCCAAAAATCATATCTCAACAACCACAAGAGGTAAATTCACAAATTTTGTACCATTATACAGATCGTTAATTGTCAAAAAATATTTATACCCCAATTTGACCTTACTTCCTGTCCAAACCGGAAGTGAAAGTTTATATTAAAAAATCATATCTCAACAACCACAGGAGGTAAATTGACATTTTTGTACCATTGTACAGATTGTTAATTGTCAAAGTATTTACACAAAGGTGACCCCAATTTGACCTTACTTCCTGTCCAAACCGGAAGTCAAAGTTTAATATTAAAATAATTTCTAAATTCAGTATTGTATTGTATTCAAATAAACTTCTCGCGAGAACTTCAACAGACGTTAACATTTGACTTCTCCAACACTTCGAATTGATGACGTAACCATTTTAACTTCAACCGAACACCTTGTTTTTGTTGTGACAAAAACTTATATCTAGTTATTATTGTAGTAATAGCATATGATGACATGCTTGAAGTGCTAAAACCACCATGGCACATGAAAATGACTTACAACCCAACTTCGTCCCCAGGTGTTTTTTTTTTGAGAAGTTTCTGTGTACCTCGAACCCACTGCGCTCTCGCCCTGAAAAAGGATGATTTCAAAATCAACAAATCTTGGATATATGCAAATTAGGTGATAGTCTGGTACCGTTATAAAGAATAACGTGTGCTGCAGTGGAGAGGCTGGGGTTAGGCCATCCAATTGATTTCATCATATAAATTTCGGGAAAATAACTCATCCAAAAATTTGATTTGCTTAAAAATCCATATAAAATTTAAATATTTCTTTTCCCTGAAATAATATTCCATATTTTTGGGATATGTTTTTGGAGTTTAACTAATCAGCGTTGCGTGAAGCACTAATTATCCCACCAGGGTCGAGAAGTGAGAGCAAGATAGGATCTGGGGACGTTGTAGCTTACAACCTTAAAGGGAACTCCCACCCGAAACCGCAGCTTATAAACAACTTCTAACAAACAAACAACTCGGCAAATCTTCAGTGCTTAGAAACACGATACATTTGCAGTCGGCAAACTCTTAGCTCTAAAAATTCACACACCCCCCCCCTCGCTCGCTACGGCCCTGAGTGTAACATCATGAAAACAGCTACATTATAGAAATACACTATAGATCATGCTTACTTTTATTATGTTCAATTGTTTACTTTTATGAATTATGTGATAGATTTGGTTTACCTGTATTATATTGTTGGTGACGGATGTTGTCGCTACACAACACTTGTTATTATTATTGTAGTAATAGCATATGATGACATGCTTGAAGTGCTAAAACCACCATGGCACATGCAAATGACTTACAACCCAACCTCGTCCCCAGGTTTTTTTTTTGGAGAAGTTTCTGTGTACCTCGAACCCACTGCGCTCTCGCCCTGAAAAAGGATGATTTCAAAATCAACAAATCTTGGATATATGCAAATTAGGTGATAGTCTGGTACCGTTATAAAGAATAACGTGTGCTGCAGTGGAGAGGCTGGGGTTAGGCCATCCAATTGATTTCATCATAATTTCGGGAAAATAACTCATCCAAAAATTTGATTTAAATATTTCTTTAAATATTTCTTTTCCCTGAAATAATATTCCATATTTTTGGGATATGTTTTTGGAGTTTAACTAATCAGCGTTGCGTGAAGCACTAATTATCCCACCAGGGTCGAGAAGTGAGAGCAAGATAGGATCTGGGGACGTTGTAGCTTACAACCTTAAAGGGACGTCCATCCAGCCACATATTATAACTAATCGACCTAATCAAGTTAACTAGTCGATTACTTATTTTGATACTTGAATTTACTTTAATTTACATTCATGGACAGACTTGTTTGAAAGCATTAATCGAGATTGATTAAATCACTTGTTTTGAACAACATACCTTGGATTGCATAACTACATATTTGTGTGTAAAAGAAATCCTAGTGTTTAGTGAACTGTTGAGGGCGTGAGGTTCTTATATGCTGTTGCACATGCAGTGTTGTAAGATGGTCATTCCTGAACCATCAGACAGCGTGATGACATTACAAACAACCACTTCTTCCGTTTGCTGACTTAAGTTTTTGAGTTGTTCATTATTGATAACCCATAATCTCAGTACATGAGGTTCTTAGGGCGTATCCTTTGAGGAGGGCATGTATACAGGATAACTAGATTGCAACACTTGCCAGAGATCGCAGTGCATGCAGGAAGATTGTGGTTACCTGCTCTGCAGCTGAAGGATGATGATGAATTGTCTCCACATCTTTCCTGGGATAAATTGCCGCAATTTTGTCAAGTTTCGGTGAGTGTACACACATTATTGCAAAAGATAATAAAACTACCCCAGTGTGCTTATTTTGAATGTATTAGTCACAATTTTGGTACAAACCTATTTATTTTGTTACGTGAAAGTTAGAAACAACAATTGTGTCATTGAATGCAATTTAATACTAAAATGTTATCTTTTGTGAGGAAATTTTAGCACAAAACTTTCTAAGGAATTTACCTGCAATGGAAATGGAATAGGTCTGCAATATAGGCCAAGCTGCAAATATCATTGCACATGGTTGGATATAAGACAGTGTTTGTTGGAGCGTATACAATAAAATAATTATAGGGGCAAATAAACATTGAAATTTACATAACTCACCGATGTATAAAAAATATTATTCATTCACCGTTTTAATGCAACCGATATAATAACATCCATAACCAGTAATAAATTGATTAATTCTAAGGGAATAAAAGTTATGCGGTCTTTACCGCAGGATAAAAACATCGGGGTCGTGGCCACGGGCGATAAAGACCAAGCTTCGAACTTTTATTAACATTCATAAATGCGTAAATTTATAATTCCTCAGTCCCAATATACTTCCAAGGGGGCCATAATGATCAATAGGCAATTAGTTTTATATTGACTGTTTAAGGAAATATTTAACCTTAATTAGCACTTTTTACTTATGGATAGTGTTAAGGTAATACATGTATTACTTTCAACTTAAAGAATAAGGAATGATGTCATTTGAAGTTCAAAAGGTTCAAAAGGCAATGTTTTAAATTTAAAACCATTGAAAGCTGTTATACAGACCAGCTGACAACTTGTTCAATTGATAACCGTTGAAAGCAGTTTTACATAAAATATACATCCTGTAAAGTTGATATTGGTATAAAAATCTCTTTTAAAATTGATCTGTCTGAGGATTAATCATTTAGATAAATTAGTATCGAACGACACAACGTAAAAAGCTGCTAAATTTCAATAGGTTTGTTTGTTTAATGAATCAGAATGTTAATATACTTGAAAATGCTGTTTCGTCATAATAATTAATACTTTACTTTCCTTTTTAATATTAAATGTCAAATAATGTCCACTACATTGTAAAAACTTATAGTTATGAATAACATTCAAATGTATATTAATTTCCCCAAATACCAAAGTTAAATGTGAAATAAACAACTTGGCTACAAACACTACAGATTAACCAATGCGGAATAAAACACGAACAAAAGCAATATTAATCACAACAAACAGTTGATTTCAAAACATAAACTTTAAAACATAAACTTCTCAAACTTCAAAACTTCTCAAAGTTTTACATGTGAAACAAACACATAAACAAGAACTAAGGGATAAATAGTCAACTATGTTATAAACCTCATAAATGTACACACGTTTTTTTCATGACCATTTTGTGTAGGCCTATCGATTTTCTTTCTGCAGTGCTGTATCGAATCTAAACATATGCGGCGATTCAAGACGGGGGGGGGGGAAGGACATGTTCCCCAATAATGTTGGTATTTTAGGTACACAACTCTGGTGACGTAGTACAAAACGCCTTCGAAATTCACGATTTTGTTTGTATATTTAAAGGGGGTAGCTCATACTGTGTACTGTACCCCCACGCCCTAAATCGTAACAGGAAAACACCCCGCCACATGGTTTATTGTCTATTTGATAACTGTTTTACGGGGTGAATGAGGGTGCCATGGCCGAGGGAAAATTTGATGCATCAGATTTATTGTCCTGATGTATAAGTACGTACCTGTGAGGACTAATATAATTTGCTTATATTTATTGGTTGTATACTCCCTAGAGAGATGAGAAAGATTACAAGAATTATACTGCCCCAATGATAAGAGAGTAATAAAGTAAAGCAAGTTGAGACTGAATTATTATTGATATACTTGGAAAGCGTTTTTGACCCTATAGGTTGAACCCTTGTTTATGTTTCGTAAACAAAATACTGAAAAATCTTATTCAACAATGGAATAAATAATAGCAGTTTTGCATTACCCTCTGATAATACGGTGACGAAAATATCAATAACATTTTATAAAAGGGCTTTTAATTGTTTTTCTGTTCTTCAAATAAACACAAAAATCGTCGAAAAACCGTAAACCACAGTTTTTCCCAGCGATAAATTAGCCAAGAATTGTAGGAAGTTATATTAGAGCATTTATGCGAATTTATCGTTGTCGAACGCCTCATTGTTGTATTGTGAGGAGTTTACTACCTTGTTGGAGTCTGTGCTCGTTGGGAATGGAGGGTAGCCGGCTGCTGCCCTGTCCTCATCCAGGGCTGGCCCCCACTCAGGGGAAGGTTTTACGGCAGCACGGAGCCTCTGTTGATAGTGGACAATTTATTTAAATGACAGTATTTTAATTAAACATGTTCAAAAGTATTTTGACTTAATCATAAATCCACTTATCTGATTTTTATGACAAAAATTTTAACACAAAATACGAAGGCAGACAAAATGGCAAAGGGAATAAATACAAATGTCTCAAAGGACCAATGAGATGTAATATTATGTACATATATATGTTAACGTAATAAGAGCTTCTGGACAGTTTAAATAAAATGGGAAGTTTATTTTTATTGTAAAGTGGAGATTGAGTAAACTGCTATACTGATTGAGTATTATTGTTAATAATGTTCATTTTTATTCTTAACAAATGAGGGCGCTGTTTTTGAGAGAACAATGGGAACTCAGTATCACAGAAAACAGCGGGTTACCTAAAAATGTTTACTGATTATTAACTAAACACTCATTAAACAAGACAACAAAACAATGAGAATTGTTGTTTGAAAATATGAGAAATCTGACCCACTGTAATATCATTGATCAAGGATCAAAACGCCCACAGATTGGCAATTAAAAGATAGAAAAGTGATGTCGACATAGATACAAAGTGGTTCATAATATCTTCAGTCATAAAATTTCGATACACAAATAATTACCTGTGAGAAGGATCCCTCTACTTTAAAAATCAAGTAGTACACGGCATAGACGACAATACACATCAGGGATGAGGCTGTCATAGACCAACCAACGGCTTCAGCCCATATCGGGAATATATAACTGCCATACTGCGCTCGTGAATACGAAATAAACCCGAAAACTATCAGAATCTGTCCAAGGAAAGAAAATGTAAGAGCTTAGTTTAAAATTAAGGTATAACATTGGTACTTCAAAAAACAAACAAACAAACAAACAAACAAAATGGTCGATCTTCCATTGTTTCTAGCTAAGTTAGTTTCTAGTCATTTGACTTTATTACTTATAAATGTTCATATTTACGTCTTACAAGAAATGTGGACTTTAAAACCATGCAATGACATTGTGATAATTTACAAAAATTTCTGAAATAACATTATGCTGCAATCTTTAGTATCAACATCGTATTATGCGTGTATTAAAGCGTGTGCTTTGCCGTTAACCATTCCCATTGCTTTCATGTGCAGTTGTCTTAATTTGTACGAAATCAACGATTTGTTTACTTGCCTTCAAAGCATCAGCTGTCACGATGTACCACATGAATTTCCAGAGCCAGTTTGGAGTTCCCCCGATCATAACGCCGATCTCTTTGACGAACCTGTTCAGTCCTGTAACGGCCCCAAAAATTCAACTTCAGTGTCAAGTCAACGTTTATTTAAAAACAAAATGTAATTTGGGGATTCCTCCCCTTACTCATCAAGTTTGTGGCCAAAAATTAAATATTGCAGGTAGAAAAACTCATACTCTGTGATAAGACCAGCAAACTGTTTATAAATATCAGAAATCGTATATTTAGGAGGTGTGTGAGAGGCTAGGATGCAGCCACACACCAGACGATAGCTGTAACCTATAAGTCATTTGGAATGACTGATTATGTGAAAATGACCTGACATTATAGTGTCACATCTTATCACATATTAATAATAAACATTGGTAACATCTTCGCCTCATGAAATGGATCAGTTCAGATATTACACCGTAATACAATTATTCTTATTTAAATATGTGGCACTCAATTTGTAAAATGGAAGGCCTACCAGTTTTTGCAAACAAATAAGGGTGTATATATACGCGCTACAAAAAATCATCTTCATCTTCATCATCTTCATCATCTTCATCATCTTCATCATCTTCATCATCTTCATCATCTTCATCATCTTCATCATCTTCATCATCATCATCTTCATCATCATCTTCATCGTCGTCGTCGTCGTCGTCGTCGTCGTCATCATCGTCATCATCTTCTTCATCTTCTTCATCTTCTTCATCATCATCATCTTCATCATCTTCATCTTCATCTTCATCTTCATCAAATTACCGTAGATAAAGTCAAATACACAAAGCTCTATGAGAGCTAACATCAGTGGAGTGTAACCAGCCGAGTACCAGTCAAACAGCGTCATCACATAGATACCTCCCTATACAGTAAAAATCAGATAAGAGTCATTTATGTATAACTAATGCACCTAATTATAATATTCAGTTTTTCTTATGTCCTATTTAAATATAGTAAACCAGTTATCTATCTATCTACATGTATTTGTATATCTAATTAATGCTAGACCAAAATCATCAATATAACCATGGGAACGAGGTTTGGTAGTGGAGATTGTTTATCTGACCTGTGTAGTGAAGGGTAAACCAAGCACCATCATTAAGAAACACACGATAAATATCACCAACGTCTTTCTCTTCCTGATGTTAGGGAAATAGTCCGTCAATTCGTCGATGACTGCTGTGATGACTGTCTCCAATGTTACGAACTATCAAAACAAGATGGAAGTTGGAAATTATATTGCAGATTTCCCGTATTTATCAACTATTTATGTGATAAAACATTTGATTTGGTGATTGTATAACAGAAGGGAATAGATAAAAAAAAAAGCAGAGCATGTGAATTGTCATTTCAGAGTGATTATATCGAGAAGGCACACAGAAAACATTATTTGTAGGGAAAGAACAACTGCCATTTGGCTATTGTTTGTAAATGTAGGCCCTACATTTGTTCATATTTTCTCAGAAATGAGAGCACTTCAAATAAAATAATTGCTCGTGATATTTGCTACCAACTTCAAATCAAGTTAGCTTTCAGATAATAATTCTGTATTTTTGTAATCGGGGAATTACTTTCCCTTTAAAATGGTCATGTTAGGGTATGTATACCTACCTGGCTATCGAGTCCAAGCGTTATTAGCATAAAGAAGAATATAAACGCCCACAGCTGAGGCACCACTGGTATTCTTGAGATAGCTTCGGGATAAGCCACAAATGCTAAACCAGGACCTGTAACGAGTCATGACTGCTAAGTAGAATAAGTCTAATGAGAGCAATACATGATCGATGGCAATGTACACCATTGGTAAAATGTCTGTAAATGCATCCATACTTGATTGACGAGATATCTATAGAAACCATCCTTTGTAGATTTAAACGTATGTCGTTGTGTCATTAATGAGAAATATTGAAATGCATGAATTCAATTTTTTGTGTATGTATTCTATTGTGGAAAATGGATCACTGTCGCGATCAATTTCAAATGTAATAAAAGTACCGGTAATATTGTAATTGCCAAAGACGGTGAACATTCGTGAATTTTGAAGGTGTTGTGTGTCTATAAAGTATAATGGGCATGGACAGATTTTTAGAATCAAAATGGTCTAAGAGGTGTCTGTAATAATAATTTTAAAAACACAATCATAATGTAGGTAAAACTTGTAGCTTTGCATGGTGAGGATGATAAGTAAGACTAATTGCGGTGACACCATGTGGAATCTCAATTGAGTAGTAATTAGTTCTGAAAAGAACTGGAGGTACAACTCGACGTTTCGATCAGTATGCTCTGATCGTCCTCAGGAGAATGCCAGAGTCCGGCATTCTCCTGAGGACGATCAGAGCATACTGATCGAAACGTCGAGTTGTACCTCCAGTTCTTTTCAGAACTAATTACTACTCAATTGAGATTCCACATGGTGTCACCGCAATTAGTCTTACTTACAATCATAATGTAACAATTTGTGTAGTCCGAGATAACAATTATTGGGGGAGATTTCCATTACCGCCCCCTCGTAAATATTGAGGGCATGTCTTCCCGTCCCCCCTGGGATCGCCGCCCATGTTAAAGGGGCAATATCGTCACGATCAACAGGGCATGGAATCAGAGCGCTAGTGTAGAATAACTCGGTGACTGAAAATTAATACCCACATAATAAGCACATATTAGCATTGCTGCTGCATAAACGAGCCAGTAATTTACAGTTACTGTGTTCATCTTAAACTATTAGGACACCAATTCATTTCCATGCCCTGTTGAAAGTCTGTTCTGATCGTGACGATACTGGCCCTTTAAGCCCACTCGACTAAAACACAATGTTTTAACCATTGCAAAGGTGCCTTTTTGTACACCTTTAGAAGCAATCTTTTATTTTCTTATGTTTTTTTATGCAAGTTCGCCCCAAACAAGGCTAAAAGCCACTCTTGGTAAGGGGCTACAAGAAGAAAACATAAAAGATGAAAAATAACTCAGGGGGACTGAAAGTAGGAATTGATATTCCTCTTAAAACTGTCTAGATTGTAGGATGGAGGGAAACATGCACCAGGCAAGGAGTTCCAAAGAGATGCAGTACGTGGAAAAAAGCTGCTGGAATAGCTCTTTGTTCTACATCTCGGCAAAGCTAGAGTGTATGGGTGAGAACAAGCAGAAAGCCTGGTTTCACGCTTAAACACCCTGATAGGAGGAACCAGATCGGACACACTGGTGGCACATTTGCCATGAAAATATCTGTAGAAAAGACAGAGGCTGGCTACAAACCTACGGTGAGAAAGAGGTTGTAACGGTGATCCCAACTCTTCACCAACAAGATTAACAATACGCTTCTGCACTCTATCTAGTAATAAAGATAAATGACAGGCAGAAGCTCCGGCCCAAATGTGACAACAGTACTACATTAGGGGACGTATAGTTGTCTTATACAGGTAGAGTATATAGCATCAATCTTACCTGCACTTATTGCCTGATCAATGGGCACTTGTGCATCACATGCCATAAAGCCAATGATAGAGAAGACTACAAAACCAGCAAACACACTGGTTAAACCTCCAGCTATTATAACGATAGTGGTGTCCCTAGAAGTGAAAAGTGTATTAGAAATAGAAACATTACTATAGACAAGATTTATGTTACGTTAGGTTAGGCCTAGGCTTCATTGATCTCCGTACGGTTTGAGGAATCTGGGTCTAATCATGTATTTCCGCATGTGTATCATAGTCTTCTACACCCATACTGATATAGCAATTGTAAATGGTACATTATAATGCAAGTTATCTATCTTATAGCTCAACCATTGAATAATTAATGTAAAAACACAACTGGGACTACTTTTTATGACCCCCCAAAAATCAAAATTTATGTTCCATACACTTTTGTTAATACACGGCATACAAACTTCATGAGAAGCAAGATTTATGTATAAAAAATAATGAAATAAAAGAAAATGTGAAAGGTTCAGCTTATTTTATTGTATCGTTAACGAGAACAAAATAAAATCGCATTCAGATTGTTTGTATTCATTCGAACATGGAATTTCTGTTTTCGGATGACAGAAATTTATTCTGGAAATAATTTCACTAAATTTACTATAACGATAGTATCTGAGAGATTTTTCAAGGGATGCGTGGAACCATCATCAAGTAAGTTTTATCTACAACACTGAGCATTTATGTTTCTCGAGATTACTAATACTGATTGTGGTTTTAACCCACTATTATCATCTATACAGCATAATCTTCCTAAAAGTAGCTAAAACGTTGTATGTGTTCTAGTGTTTTTTTTTCACTTACTACCGTTCTTGCATTTATAACACATGACCATTTACTTGTTAAGTAGTTTAAAATAGATGTGCCTAATTTTTGTATTCAAAAAGACGCTTGCTTTCAGATGATTGTTTTTTTAACAAGAAAAATAATATTGAAATATCTCAATATTAATACTATTTTGTTTCTTAATATAAGTATTCGATACACTAACCTGAATATATTATTGTGGAACTTGTTATAGCTAGATAAAGTGTGCAGACCTCCCCATCCTACAGCAAAGGAAAACACAACTTGATTGGCTGCCGCTCTCCAAACCTGTGTGATGTCACCAATTAAAACAAGTTTTAGTATCAAAAACTCAAAGTAATAAACTAAATATATAGTAAATGGTAACCGTTGCACTCAAAATCACAAACCAGCAAGCCAAACATAAGCATATATTGGTCAAATCATATCTAAGTATTATTAACATTAAAACTTTCAAGTTAAATACATCCGAGGACGACTGGAGCATGTTGATAGAAACGTCGAAGTGTCAAACCTCCAGTAATTATTTTTAGAATAATCACATGTTACTGATATACACGGTATTACCGCAAACATTCCTCATAATTTAGACTTGTCACTGCCAAAATAATATGAGGGCCTCATTTATTAAAACCATTGATTTCAGGCCAAAATATCACCGATACATTTGTTTTATCTATTCATTTTTAAGGTAGAAGAACTCTTCATATAGTGCATAATGTGTAATCCCCATACACAGGGAAAAGTATGATAATTGGAAGGAAGTGGATGAGGATAGAATTCAGCAGTCGGCATTTCTGGTTTGTAAATAAAATCACTTTGTATTTAATCATTTTAGCGACATAACTCCGGCGACTTGACTTCGTACATTTTATTTGTAAACACTAAGCGTATTATAGGTTGATTACCTGAATATCCAGTAGTTTGTCAAACTGAGGTGTAATGAAGTACAGTATGCCGTTTATTGCACCTGGTTGCAAGGCACCGACGATAAGAAGCGTGAGTAAACCAACATACGGGAACGTTGCGGTGAAGTACACAACCTAACAATTAAACGGAGAGGCACATAATAAGGTTTGGTACAAAATGGCATTTGTTTCTTTAAATAATATTTACAAGCAAACAAAATAATTGGAAATTGAATTATTTGCAATCAAAATTGTTTGTTCTGCCAAAGTGATCTAATCTCAGAGGCACGAACAAAATAATGACTAGGTCTATACACATTTCTAGATTTTGGATTCATTAAAAATTTTAACAAATGAAACTTGAGCATAATTTTGCTTAACAAATATAATAAATAAATACATACATATAACACCAACACGGGGGTCTAGAGGTAACTCAAGGACAAGAAACCGAATACTTTTGTATCGAGCCTTTACCAACTGACACATTCTTATGTACCTTTCCCGACGTCTTGACTCCCTTGCTGATGCAGATGAAGACAACAATCCACATTAAGATGAAACAAAGGAGGATCTCCCATTGGATTGTGCCTATATCATCAATGGTGTCCGAAAGTTGCAATACACGCCGTCTATACACAATTGTGAAATTCCAATCATTATGCCTGTCCATTTTAAATGTCTGGTACACTGACTCAAATCATTGGCAAATGCACATTTAGATTTGAACTTCCCAGACCAAACAATTGTTGACCCAGGGCAAGCTCTTGCATAATTAACTTCCAGCTCGTGAAAGGCTGATACCTCTGCTCTGAGTCATACACATTAACTGTAAACTGTATATAGGTATCAGAAATCATTTAAGTTACTTTGCAAACGCTTGTATGAATCACATGGCACATCACCAACGTAGCACTTACCACTGACGCAGCGGCGTAGCCACGGGGGGCCTGGGGGACGTGCCCCCACAAATTTTCAGTGTCCCCCCCCCCCCCCCCCCACTGAAAAAGTCCTGGCTACGCCGCTGCACTGACGTGAGTTAGTGTACAAGACATTATTGAAATAAAACTCGTAAAGAGCTTATTTCTTCATGTGGGCATGGGCATATTAAAGGATAACAAAAGGATAACAAAATAATTATCAATTGACAAAATAATTATCAATTGATTATAGGTTGAATTTCATCAACCTATAAAAATAATTATCCAAAGAAAATAAAGTAGCCTAGCAATTAGATGTCTCATTATTACTGAACCCACACCTCTGTGTAGGAGTCAATAGTACTGTAGACAAAAGTGGGTCCAAGAGCTAAAATCTAGCGCCCAATGCGTCAGTATGTAGCGCCCTCCCACAGCGAATCCCTGATGTGAGGGTCCTGTGGGCAACTCTCGTGGAATCCCTGCGTTTTTAGGCATTTTTATGGGGGAACCTTTGCAGATAAGACAATGAAGTATTGTTCAGGTTCAGACGTGGAAGGAAAACCACAGCCATATTATTATGGTAAAATGAACCCACGTAAGGACTAAAAACCTAATCCACACATTGGCTCGGGTCTGAGTGGCCTGTATCTTTAATGTTTAAATTGTTGTATTTTCACATATAAATTTTCCATTTTGCTTTGTGATAAATTAGCATTATAGGCCTAATTGAAATAATCAATGTAAAATAAATATAATTTAATCTGATGAAAATAACCAACGTTTTTCGAGTCTTTCAAAAGAAACCTGGGATTGTATTTACTCAAAGTATTCCTCGCTCGCAAAGACTGGCTTAGTCTTCCCTGTATAGTTTAGGTCGAACGGACATTCCTTTAAGTCGCTTCCCTGGCTACCGTCGAAGCAAGCCTCGGTGTTGAAGTCCGTATGGTTACACCCAGTCCAGGGCAAGGGATTTAAGAACGATGCAAACATATAGTAGGCAGAGTATGCAAGAATGATGTTGTAGTACAGGCAAAAGTATGCAGAAATCAACACCATACCAAAGCCAATACCTAAATAAAAGTAAATAGTCCTAAAGTAAACACGAAACATGAACAACTTCAATTTTAATTTCATCGCAAGATCAAAGAAAAATGTTTTGGTGTCACCTTGGCAAAATCGTATAGAGCTGCGAAGCAGATAATAATAATTGCTTAGCAAATTCATCTTATTAACATTTAGATGAGAACCTGCCAGAAGCAATATACATATCGTCGAAATTTGGCTGGTAACCTATTTTGCTATCGGCTCAACTTTTATGTGCTCAGCACATTTGTATGCTTATAGCAACTTTGTGAAACTGAACCCAGTCAGGCCGTGTTTTTTCATGCAACACTTCACCTCGTGCAATGGTTCATTTCAGATGTTTCCTCATGATAATTATCATTATTCCCATTTTACGACAACTGTGGGCACAGTGTAACTAGTCTCTACTGTGTGAGCACAATGTAACTATGGTAAACATTCACCTTTGAACAGAGGACTCATACGCCATATTGAGATGGCACCTAGGCTGCTGAACTGACCAAATGACATCTCAAGAAACATCAATGGATACCCTACCACAAGAAGCATAATCAAGTATGGGAACAAGAAGGCTCCTACAAAGTAAAACAAATAAATGTATTATTACTCTTTGTTTATGTGTCATCAAACACAACACAATAAAACACAAAATACACATAAGAATACATGCAATAACTGTTATCAAAAAGTGAGATCTTATCCAGTTCCGAGAATGAACTCATGGCACTGGCCAAACTAAAACACGAACAAATACATCTCGAGATTGTTGAGATGAAGAGGGGCAAGTAGGATATGCACACATTAGATAGGTGCCCGTGTGACAGTTAAAACAGCTGATTATTCCCGCTCTTTTTATCAGAAGCCAAACCTGTCTGAATACAGTAATGTAAGACTATGGAGAAGATACAACACATAGTACTTGGTAACGTACAAGTTTTTTTAACGAAATATTAATTACCGTTAAACGAACCCGTCAAAGTTTCAGTTGCAATAGGTGCTGAGCTCACGTTAGAAAACAACAAAGCACTGTTATATGTTTTTATGTTTTACAACAAAAATGCTCGTCGACAACTTATTTGGTATATTGGACATAATAATTTCAGTTTTCTCTAAAATTATTGCATATCAGAGAAACACATTTTCAGGTGAAATAATAGTGTACCAACTTGACGCTAACTTTTCGTTAATTGGATAATGTGGTAATTACCAATGTTGTACCTTCCCTTTATAGTGAAGTACAACATCTATTTAATGAATGTGTACTGCCGCATAAAAACCTGCATAATATGAAGGCGACATGGTCTGGCCATTTCATGTATTGAGAATGAATGTACTTGATACTACAGGGAATTTGCCCTTTTCACACGAGGGAAATAAGCAGGGGGTCCATGGTCCTAAGAACACAACGTTGTCAAATACACTTCGTGTGAAATGTACCTCTGCTCTGCACAAACACAGGTCCGTAGTCTTTTCCACAGGTCCGTAGTCTTTTCCACGGTCGAGACCAGCAACAAAAAAACACAGTTGTGAAAGTTCACCACGATAGGCCGTGTGAATGAACAAACCGCAGAGACCAAGGACCATTTTCCAGGATGCCTTTAAATCAAGATGGCGACGCCCGAACAGTTAATGATGATGCTTTTGTTGCTAAGTTTAATGTGTAGAAAACGTCAAAACAACAACGTTTCCAGAGAAATTAATGGCATAAACCAACACTATAGAAGGCGGACGATGTTCTACCGTCAAAGAATGCTGTCGAGGCACAGAAAACGTGCCAGAATGAACGACTTCCTGCCCCGTCCACTTTTGTCATTCTTTTTCTTCACCTCTCGGTATTTTCTTTTTAAGTAATTCCACTTGTCGTGGCACTTTTCAGCCGAGTGTGTCATTCCCATTTCCCCCGCCACGTCTTTCCACACTTTGTGGTTGTGGACGAGACCATCCAGCTTTTTTTGGACTTCAGTGGAGCCTACCACCGTAATCAGCTGGATAGTCTCGTCGTACGTCCATGTGCTCTGCTTTTTTTTTTTTTTTCTTCGATGAAGTTTTGGACATTTGCTAAAAAATTTCCGATTCGATATCGTTTTTCGCCATGTTTTGCACTGAGCTGTGAGAGTGGTAGAGAGAGAGAGAGGACGGACGTTAACAATAAACATACAATACAACAGCGCGGGAAAATGAATGGTAATCAATACATGCAATAGCGATTCCACGCTAGCGGTGCGGATACCAGTTAGCTGCACTATAAACATTGTTGACCTTTGACGCCCCAAAAGACGAAGGCTATGTGACAAGGGACGTTGGTTTCTTCGCCGTGTGAAAGGTCGTATCCGAGTTTGACCAACGTCCGTGGTCAATACAACTGGCGCCCGAGACCAAGGACCCTTTGCGTTTGTCGTGTGAAAAGAAAGATGCGAAGCCGCGGGCGATATTTGTTCCCATGACAAACCCGGGTATAATTTCAATGAAACTGATATTCAAAAAAAAGGTTATTGTTTATTCACAAAACGCTGGCCTTGGCATATGAGATGAGATCATTGATGCGAACGCGCTTGCGTGTAGAATGTACGGTTGGATACGATATAAATACAAAAACTGTGAGTGTATTTATATTGGGTGAATTGCTCAATAACACCACTGGTGTAGTTTTAAACATTCCATTTGCAGTGAAAATGAATAGTTTTTTATTTGGTGTAATGATGATGATATCAAACATCCCTTCTAATCCTTTTCGTCTGAAGTGCAACCATCTCAGTTGATGTCTTAATATTTTTTTATCAAAATTCAAGGTAGAAAGCATACGAAGTTCCTATCTGAATGTAGTTTGAATATGTTCCGCTACACTGAGCGTTAGGTTATGTAGACATCATACTGTTGATTCAAGGAAACCAATCAATAATACATATTATTTTTTTGTACGACATGCTTTCAAAAGCAGAAATAAGTATTTCGCAATCGGAACCGCACCCAAGTTTATCAAGTGTGTCATTAAGGTTTCTGGTCACAGGTCGGCTTCAAAATCGGTGCGGTGATACGCCTTTTTTTTTTTTTTTTTTTTTTTTTTGCCAACCAGTGAAACATATGATACATGTACATGTATATGCGTTTATTGGAACCAGACCAAATGTCCCATACACAAAGTATGGCGGCTAAGAGGGGCCTCAAAATATTTTAAAAAGTTCAATATTTTACCAATTCGTGCATTTGAATTTTTCAACATTATAATTCAATGTTAATGACGGTTCTATTTAAAATGAGTACATTGTATTTGTTTTAAACGACCAAAGGGACATTATACCAAATAAGATTTCGTGAGCTTTAAAAATCAAAATACATAAAAGGTATAAATAAAAATAAACAATAATAGGCAGTGAAAGTGCCAATTAATCGTGCCGTAACAAGTAAATACTGAAAATGCATTCAGATTTCCAATGGGTTAATATGAACCTTGTGTTCAGTCTAGCGTGGAACGCCACACACTTAGTCATCAATATTTAATAAGGTCACTTAATCTGAACCTTGTGTTCAGTCAATAATTACAACTGTTAATAAGGTCAGTATGTCATTCAAAATATAGGGAAGATTGATACCAACAAAACATAATATACCTTATCTTTAAAACTTTTTAAAAGTGAACTCATAAAGTATTTACCTCCACCATTGCTGTAACAGAGATATGGAAATCTCCACACGTTCCCCAGTCCAATGGAATAACCAAGAGTTGACAAGATAAAGTCCAACTTCCCGCCCCATTTTTCACGTTTCTTGGAGTCATCATTTTCTATGTCCGACATCTGCGTCACTATGTCATTTTCATTAGACATCTTCAAGCTGATTTTCCCTTTCAGTTACTATTGCGTACTATCTACAGACGACGGATTATCTGAACTTCTTTGAAAACTGCACCTTGTTATTAACGTTTGAGGGGTTGTGATTTAGTTCATGTTGCTGTGTTCATGTTATTGTTGTAATTTTTTGTGAACCTTTGAACTACTTGCTTGATCTGAATTGTACGTGCTAGCTAGCCCATATGATAACGATTCATGCTCGTTGGACCCTGAACAAAACTTCATAGGCCATGCATGCTTGAAGTAAATACGAATGCAAATTTAATTGTGAGGTCAACATGCTAACAAAATCTTGCACAAAGTATTTGCAGACAAGGTCATTGTGAAGGCGTAATAATATTTGAGGTCTGGAAGACACTGATGAATTACCGACTGACTTCAGCGGCTGTAAACAAAATTTAACACCTTTTTAAAATCGCACGTCGTACATTATTTCAAGGCAAAACGCAATCGCAATAATCATTAACGAACGGTATGATTTGTCAATTTGTTTGTGTTTTTTGTATCCATTTTTAATCAGGTCCTCGCATCGTTAGCTGAATTATTATTAAAACTAAATAATTTACTTTACTTCCTATAGAGGCATTTTAAATCTGACGTTGGGTTGACGTTAGTGTGTTGACTGGGAATATCTCAAAAAAGAGGTTAGACAAAACAAATAATTAATTTAATTGTGTGCACCCGGCTAATGCAAAAACTGCAGTTTATCGCGATTCAAACAAGATAGGCCAAATTATTATTTGCCTTGGAAACGTTTTGCTGCCCTCTTGTGATTTCGATACCTAGGTATCAAAATCTGTCAAGTGAGGGCGCGATTTCGGCGTTCGATTAGTCATTATTATATCATTGTCCACACGGAAAATCACTGTTCCGTGTCTGTGATAGAATCACCATCGCAGTAAGTAATTATTTCACAATAATATAGCCTAAATATTCTTCGTAAAATGGAGAGCAAAGGTAGTCCAGAAGAATTGGAAGATGCTGCATCGAAACGCTCTCGACATCCTAGTGGTTCAAGTTTAGACAACGTTACATTAGCCATTCCCACTGTGACAAAGCCAACGCCGGGTGGTACACTAAACGACAACGCCTCCAATGAACCTCAAATGCAGACTGAAGAAGATGATACGTCTAAGATACAGGTATATAGTGATCATAATGGGGATTCTAAAGAGATCCTCTGAAGCAAATATCATTAAAGATGTTTCACCAGTGTTTTTCGCTATTTTAATGGCAGCTTTCGCTATTTTAACAGAACCTCAAAACAATTTTCATCGGACCATTGTATTGTATTTGTAGTGTTTTCTTCCATGACCACTGATGATGACCATGTAAACATAGTACTTAGTAGAAACATTTGTAATTCTAATCCATTGTATACTTTCCCATACAGTGTTCTCAGTGTTTGTTGTACTATTTGACCCTGTATTATATATTGCCAAGCTTCGTAATTGATAACCACTTCAAGGTCCACTTTTATTGCTTTGACCTACCTTCACCACATGTCATCACCTCACTTAAAGCTTTGCACTCAGACTTCTTGTCTATAGTTTTATTATTTTGGGGATAGTCAGCCCTACAAGTATTCTTACCATATGTCAAGTTAGTCCACTCTGTTTTCAAACACACAGCAAACAACTCCACAAACGCTCTCTCCTTTGTTTACCATGTAAAACTTCATATGTATTACTGTTGATCTCCAGTCAGAATAAAAGTTTATCTTTGAATACAAAAAATGGTGTGACTTGTTTTTCTTCATTGAAACACACTTAAGTATGCTGTTTTACTTAATGAAGTGAATAAAAATTGACACATTTTATAATTGCGAGAAATATCAGTTTTACAGTAAATATGTACAGAAATAAACTTTTATGATTACCAAGATTCTGACATTAACTATTTTGTGAACTAAATCATTTCAAAGTATTGGTTTTACTTTCTAAAAGGAAATTATTAGTGGAATAATTGTCCAATGAAAAATAACAATCTTGAAATTACTGGTAAAATTTAGGCAATAAGTCTTTAACCCTCCTATATACAGTGCAGTTGCCATAGAATTGTCAGACCTTTCAAAACCTTTCAAGTTTGCTGTACTGAAGGGTTTTGAAAGGTGAGAAAACTGTCTGACAAAAGGGACATATGAAAGGTTTCGAAAGGTGTAACAACTCTCTGAACAAACTGGTGTTGAAATGTTTCAATACCTTTCAAAGGGTATTGAAAGGTGTGGTTGTTCAGTAGCAACAAATTCTGGAGGGTTTTAAAGGGTTCATAATAATTGATAGCCATTTTGGCCCGTAAGCAGATTTTGAAAGGTTTTGAAAGGTCAAACCATAGGAGGGTTAATTGACCTTAGTTCATCCCACCTGACATGTACAAATGTTGCATACACACAATGCACTGCTTTACACATTTCAGAGTTGTCCAGCTGTAGAAACATGCTCTCTGACTGTATAGACTAATCCTTTGACCAATTCACTGGGCACTGCCATAACTGTGGTGGTACTTACATTCTGTGTCAATTGTTTGTTTCCTATGCCGTCCAGTGCTTCTTTGGCAATCTGCACAAAACGCTAGCGTGCCGTGTATTTAAGAATGCACGTGTGTAGTGTGGTACCACTGAAGTAATGGTGGAAAATGGTGGTCACTAGATTAGTCTGTGTATGTACATGTACATGTACATGTACACATGTGTACAATGAATACAACCAGTCTCTGTTTTAGCATGGGGGCCATGTACACATGTGTACAATGAATACAACCAGTCTCTGTTTTAGCATGGGGGCCGTGTACAATGAATACAACCAGTCTCTGTCTTACCATGGGGGCCTATATATTTACAAAGGCAAAGGTAGAGTATATGTATGCATTTATTTGTGTGTCTGTGTACATTGTGTGTTTGTTTTGTTTTGTACACATTAGCTATTTTGATGGAAGCCTAACTCTTTTCTTATAGAGACCAGCTTTCAGACCTACATGTACCACAATAATTTTCATGTTGGCATTTTCCCAACTAATGATTGTCTTAGTTTTTTTTACATTCTCAACATGAGATGGAGACAAAGTTAAAAATGACAAAGAAAGTTGTTGCGTCTTGTTGCCCTCAGCAGAGAACAAAAGAACCATTGTTCTCGCTGGTGGATCTTGATGCATTGAGCAGGCTGCACACTTTTCCGTTGTAGCATGTTGTTGCATTCAGCAGAGTGTCTGTGAAATTCCTGTAGGGAGTTAGGATAAGGTAATACTTTGTATTGTCAGGGTTTCATTATAAACATTTTTCTTTTCACACTATGTATATTTGTCAATACACAAAATGTAAAATTGTATAATTTTGTTAAAGGTGAGATCTCACCTTTCACAAACTTATGCAGTTGAAACATCACTTTTGTTCATGAAATACTTAACCAAATCCAGCTAGCACTAATTATTTTATTTGCCGCTACACAATATTTAAGTTGATGGTAATCCCTTCAAATATTTTCATCTCGGTTGCTATCATTTTAAATAAATTAGTAAAATAATCTCTAAAATTAATATCTGTCACAGAAATAAATAAATACGAACCATCAGATATAAACAATACAATGAAATAAGCTGAAACTTTCACAGGTTGGTTTTTATTTAAAACTGTGGATCATTCATTTTATAGACATTTTTATTTATTATCTAACCTGGGTAGACCTTTCAGTGAAACACTGTTTTTCAAAGGTGCCCAAGAAACAAGGGGACTTGTTATGTGAACCATAAACACCGGGGTAAACCCCTACTCTTCCACGATAATTGTTCTGGGTTCTTTTACGTGCATTACTTTAATATATACATGTAGCACAAGGGATCTATGGCTTAACGTCCCATCCAAAGGACATAGCAATTATGGTTAAGTGTCTTGCTTACGGACACAAGAGTCGAGACCGGCCAGGCCGGGATTTGAACCCACAGTCTGACAACACCAGAACTTGAGTCCGATGCACTAGACTGCTCGGCCACGACATTAAAAATTGTGTAACTAATAATAATAAATCGGAATCGAATGCAACATCCCAATTATTACCCCTGGTCACTGGCTGAATGATACTCATGTCCCAATTATTACCCCTGATCACTGGCTCAATGACATTCATGTCCCAATTATTACCCCTGATCACTGGCTCAATGACATTCATGTCCCAATTATTACCCCTGATCACTGGCTCAATGACATTCATGTCCCAATTATTACCCCTGATCACTGGCTCAATGACATTCATGTCCCAATTATTACCCCTGATCACTGGCTCAGTGACATTCATGTCCCAATTATTACCCCCGATCACTGGCTCAGTGACATTCATGTCCCAATTATTACCCCTGATCACTGGCTCAATGACATTCCTGTAAACATTCTCAGCTCTCTGAGGAGAAACCAGTAGATCCTTGGACTTATAGAGGCGCAACCTCTATCCTCACACGTTACCAGACTATTTGATATAGAGGAAATAATTACAGTGAAGCTCAAGGACACTAGACCAGTCACATCTGTGGTATTTTTGTGGATTTGTATTATGTAATGTTATGTTCAAGGGCCAGCTAGTGTCACAGATTCATTTTGTAAGTGAGAAAGCCCCAAACAATGTATACAGTGTATTGAAATGGAAAGTTTTCCAAGCAGCAACAAGCTTTTTTTAAATTTTTTATAAAGGCTCCCAAGTTCTTATAAACATATGTAGCTGCCACATTTTCATTTCTACTGCAGAACCAGCAGGATTTCAATTACAGAAATCACAAAGGGAATCCTTAAAGTTCTTTCTTTTTATCCACACACTCAGACGATGGGGGTCAAATTGTACATGCATTTCCCACACTCGGTATTGATGTCTCAGAACAAATACTGCAACAGTCGTGTTAAAATAAAATAAAAATCTGAGAGTGCTACTGTTAGTGCTACTTTTGTTGTTGATAAAAAACGTTTAACTGTCACTGATAAAACATCCTCTACTTGGGGGATGGGGAGGGAAGTGACAAGTTAAATTATGAAGAGCTTGTAAAAAACAATCACTGGCATGACTGGAAATAGCACTGTCTGCATGTACCATAGATACACTGTGCTTGCACTAAATAATGCGTATGCCTCGCAATTGCACAAAATGTGGGTCTGTCGTGAAATTAGAATTTTCACAATAGCCTATTACATGTTGTCAACCCTGCATGTTGACAATTTGTGAAATTATGAGGGCCAGGTGAAATATATTGGACTTGAACCAACAATCATGTGAATATATGTTGTCGGTTTAAACCAAATGGTGCTCTCCATACATCACAACGTACATGTACATGTACATGTGTGTGTCATACACATGTCCATACATGTACTGTACACATACACTTGTACATGTACACTTGTACACGTGTGTACATGTACTTACAGCACACCTGTATTTACATGTATTTACAGCATACTCATTAATCATGTGTCATATGATTACGTGTACTATTCAAAAACATGTAAGTGCTCGTGACAGTGAGACCTCACAACTAAATGTACACGGTGCATGTGATTAATGGAAAACAACTGTACGTGTGTATTTTTCAATGTGCATACAAGTACATGAGAAGAGAAATGAGATGGTAAATCAAATTTCCTGTTTGGGACAAAGTGACTTAATATCCAGGGTAGCAGGCTACTGACATTGGCTCTAGGGGATTCAGTTCCCACTTCCACAGCTCAGAGAAAAAGAAAATCCAATGAAAGAAAAATTACACAGATACATGTTATTTATTTATGAATTTCTTGCATCAGGATATAAACAATTGATTTGATTTTTGCCCTACACTGATGTTATGAAACATTGTATACTCTGTGCTTTCTTAGTGTCTGCAAAAAATATGGTAGGACTCAAACCCACGACCTCATGCAAGTTATTCCAAAGGAATCCCAAAACTGGAATACTTGTTAATGTTATACGTGATGCATTATACACAAAGTACAATATATGTACATGTACATGTAGGTTATTGCCTTTTGGTTGGTTTGTTTTTATTTTGTTCAAGTTAATGTATTGGATTGGTAATTAAAAAATAACAAAATGGATGAATTGTATTGTGAAACTTGTAATGCATTTTTGTGTTTTTCTTGTTAAACAGAAAGTACAATATTCACTATCAGTAATTTCCTGATAACAAAATTTCCAAATTTTTTCTGAATGCCACCTTGATTTGAAGTTGGTAATTCATCCTGAATCACAAATTAATGTCAGTTAATGTGCTCTCATTTCAGAGAACTTTAAAGTTGCTGTTATTTATTGCCAAGTCTTGAAAACAAATAATACAAAACAATTAATAAATTACAACTCTGTTTGCTTTTAGGAACCCTGGTTAAATGTCTTGTGTTTGCTCTCCCCTCACTCTTTTTAAATTATTACTTCCTTGCAGAGGAAAGTTATCAGTCCTTCAAAGATTATAGAATCGGAAAATGTCTGGTCAGTTTGTGTAACCAGAAAGCCAGCGAATATTGATTATTAATGGCTACAGGGGTAGAAGGGCCAGCAGTCCTTGTTTACGACAAAGTGTTTCCCCTCCACAGGGATGGGTGTTTTTTCTAATTCCTTCCTCAAATGATTAGCCATGAGACGCTGCCATTGCCCAGACTTACAGCAAGGTCCGTCCCCGTTTCATTCTCTGACTCACTGGCACTGTAACAAGCAGGCACTAGCTAGCAGTCAGTGCAAATATTGTCTGTGGATTCTGGACTTGCACATTTGCTGTCTTATGTAGTGTAGACAGAACATTATCTCTACAACATGTACATTATGTATTTGAAGTGGGCGTTTTAGATGTTGGTGGCCTCTGCCTTGAGACTTGTATCCTTGTAAAAGTTGCACTGGTAATATTTTCTTCAGATGCATCGTGAAAGGAGTACTTGAAATAATCAGTGACAGATTTTGACAGGGATCACTTAGTTGACTGAATTTGCAGTGTCTCAAGCAGTTGATTGTTCATATTCTGTCTCAAGTTTTGGGAAAGTACAGTGTTCTACCATGGCCAGTCTCCCAGGTGCAGACGAGGATATGGTGCAAATGGCATTGCATATTGGTCTCCATGATCTAGTGTGGATGGGTGGCAGATGCTCAATATGTGAAGTATGTAAAAATGCATGATTCCCCTTGAATCATTCAATGACATTCATTGCAGTATGCATAGTTTGAGAATCTCATCATCCATGTACTGTACATTGGCTGTTTTAGCCTAAAGGATAACAGATTCAGTCAATTTCAAATAATTTGTGTTTGCACAGTGTAAAAGCAGTTGGAAGTTTTCATCAATTTGATGTGTACATGTACAAAATGTATATTATTTGATGACTGTTTTTAAACAATGTATTGTTTGTTGATTACAGTCTTCAGGTGGAGGCAAGCCACCACAAAATGAAGATGTTCCTTTACTACTTGGAGAGAGAATTGAAGGAATTGGTATGTACCAGCAATATAATCATGTACACACTGTATACATGTACAGTTACTACTATACTAGTAATCTTTAATTTTCCTGACAATTTTGCTTTTATATCTGGACGTTTTTTATTTTCCTTAACCCTAACTCCCTAGGCCCATTTGCTTACACATAACCTGAATCCTTCCTAACTCCCTAGACCCATTTGCTTACACATAACCTGAATCTTTCCTAACTCCCTAGGCCCATTTGCTTACACATAACCTGAATCCTTCCTAACTCCCTAGGCCCATTTGCTTACACATAACCTGAATCCTTCCTAACTCCCTAGGCCCATTTGCTTACACATAACCTGAATCCTTCCTAACTCCCTAGGCCCATTTGCTTACACATAACCTGAATCCTTCCTAGACCCATTTGCTTACACATAACCTGAATCCTCCAAAATCCTTCAGTAGTAAAGCAAGCACATGACATGTATGCACACGTGTTTCTAATCTGTGATACATGTACATGGTCAGGACCCTCCCTGCATGCATGGAACAATAAACAGTCCACTGACCCAAGCACTGACCTTGCAATCACTACAACAAACATGTATGTACATGTACCATGGAAAGGCAAGTATGGAGTGCCATGGCCGAGCGGTTTAGTGTGTCGGATTTGTGTTCTGATTTGTGTTCTGAGTCCTCAGAATGTGGGTTCGAATCCCGACCGTGAACGTGGTGCTCAAGACACTTTACCATAATTGCTTCTCTCCACCCAGGGGTAAATGGGTACCTGTGAGGGCAGAGTTGGTTGTTGTTTGATTAGCCCATATGCGCCGAAATGGCAGCAATTAACCTGTATACTCCCCAGGGAGATGAGATAGTTTCAGGAATGATTTATGCGCCTGATGAGCAGGGGTAATAATGTACAGCGCTGTGATACCTCATGTAAGAGCGCTTTAAAAATGCCTCCAAAGTCCTTCAAAATCCTTCACTTCAGCAAAGAGGATTTTGGGGGATTTGGGAAGGTTGGGGTTAAAGAAAGGGGAAAACAAAGTTTAAAATTACATTTTCCACAAAATTCCACAATTCCACCAAAACATGGTTTACAGTGCCTTAATAAATTCATATTTCGGAACTTTTTACTTTTTTACTAATGTCTTTTTGTGTGGCATTGTTCATTATTAAGTATTTTATTAAGTATTTTAAGTATTGGACCAAGGGAAATGTGTACGTTTTCATGTAGTTTATCAACTTTTATACTTAGAGTAGGTCATGATGTCACTTATCTGTCCGGGAATTTTTTTTTTTTTTAAATAAATAAATATATAATTAAATAACACAATGAAAATAAGTAAATAACTCATACAATTTAGATGACCTGTATTTTAGTTGTAGCTCAGTAGATACTCGTCCTAAACGTACATTGTAATTGTACATGCAGTGTACGTGCACTTATCACAAGTATTAATTACTCAAGCCTGTGACGTGTGTTGTATTATGAGATATAACATCTAATGTATTATTTGTAAACCTACAATTGTTGTATAATCAAGTTACGGATTAAAACTAAACTACATTTAACTAAAATATTATTACTGAACAGCCAAGGATGTGACCTACTTGTGTCCTTTCACTGGACCTGTCAGAGGAACATTGTGTATCACCAACTACAAGCTGTATTTCAAAGGGGTCGAGAGGGTAAGTTGTTCTGAGTCATCTGTTTAAGGAACCCTACATAAATAGTTAATAGTATTAGTGTACTACATCTGTGTGCTGAAAGAAAACCATGTAAATGCAGCTTTGTTCAGCAGGTATTTGTTTAGTTTTGTTCAGTTTTTTGGCCTTAATACATAATGAGGATTATTATGTTTTAAAGGGAAGGTACAACATTTGAATTTGGTTAGATATGTTAATTTTCACATTCTAATTTTCATAAAGCTAATCTGCGAAAATTTCATTCACAATAGTTGCTCACATTTTTGAGAACTGGGGAAAAAAAAAAAAAATGTTGGACATTTTTTAAAAATTCGATATGGCAATTCCTGTTTTCTGTAAGATGAATGCACTTCACACTGAAAAATACTGAGGACGATTGATACGTGTACTTACACCAAGTAAGTTCTTTAGAAGATAAAAATTTGTCAATTTGATAATCTGGTACCCTATATGTTGTATTCTCTTGCATCAGGTGATAAACAATTCGATTTTTGCCCTACACTGACGTATGAAGCACTGTATACTCAGTCCTTTCTGATTGTCTGAATTTCATAAATGAATGCAGCTTGTGGCACCCTCTACTATAGGATTCTAGTCAACCTATCGTCATCAGGTAAGCCCGGTGGACATGAGGTTCAGATGTCTGCACTAGTTAGCAGGAAGTCATGGATGTGAAGTCTGCCCGAGTCACTTGTTGATTTTTGTCTACAGATACTCAGAAAGCACTGAGTATACAGTGCTTCATGTATACATGGACATACATTAGGCAAAAAAACTAAAATCAATTAAAATTGTGTTTATTTGACACTCCAGGAGCCTCCATTTATTCTTGATGTTCCTCTGGGCTGTATCTATCGAGTGGAGAAAGTAGGTGGGTCAACAAGCCGAGGTGAAAACTCATATGGTCTGGAAATCTTTTGCAAGGTATTAGGAAATTTTTGAGGAGTATTACTGCATCAGTAAGTTTAACTGCACAGATAAGCCAACAGCCATTGCTGTGGCTGCCAAATATCTTGTTTTATTTCCTATGTACATGTAGGTTTGATCAATTTTAAATACAGTCAAGGAAACTGACAAAGTGAACAAAGACACATTGATTTGATTGGACCAGGTTATACATGCCAGCGCTCTACGTGCCAGCGCTCTACATGCCAGCACTCTACATGCCAGCGCTCTACATGCCAGCGCTCTACATGCCAGTGCTCTACATGCCAGCGCTCTACATGCCAGCGCTCTACATGCCAGCGCTCTACCAAATGAGCCATCTAGTTCTATGTTGGGGTCTACCTATTTTGTTAATATCTTTGTTCGGGGACGCTAGTCAGAAGTCATTGAACCAAAGCATGCCATGGACAATACCTAAAGCTATAATGCTTAACACAGGAATGGCCAGTACGGGGGGTCACCAGGAGATATTTTTGAATATCATATCAAATAAACCATAAAGGAAACTCTCTCGCCCTTGGCTACGATCCGTCTCTCATTATCATGTGGTTAAGACTGTAACAAACTTATATTCCTTTAGTATAATTCTTTCTTTTCATTACAGGACATGCGCAACTTAAGATTTGCACATAAACAAGAGAATCACTCCAGGAGACTTGTTTATGATAAAGTCCAGATTTATGCCTTCCCTACATCCAACAGATTGGTAGGTAGCTTCTATCAAATTGTTCTTCTATTTTTCTTTTTGTTCTCCACTGACTCCCACTCTGTCCAATTTTATATTTCCCTCCACCCTACGACATGTAGCTCAGGCTTTCTTTTCCTCTTGAATGACTCTCAGAGTTGCTGACTCATACAAATGTTCATAGAATGAAAAACTCCCAAATGTGGATTAGTCATTTTATTTCTAGTGCTTTTCCAAAACAAATGGCTTAATATTGAAATGCTGAAAATGAAATTGAGACAGAAAACTAGGATACACTTTCAATTTACATTTGATACTTTCTGCAATGAATGGGCAACATTAAAACAGCAATGGGGTGACAGACTTTATTTCACCAAAGATACTCGACTATAAAAAGTCTTAAGTAACACATAAATATATAAATCTTACGTACATTTCATAAATCATATGCAGTTCCCAGGCTCCCAGACCGTCATCAGTGATATTTTCAGCCAGCCAGATTCATTCATGAAATAGAATACCACTAAATAACTTTTTTCTCACTGAATGTTACAGCCCGTCTTTGCCTTTGAATACAAGAATTTCTACAGTGAGGATGGCTGGGCTGTGTATGATCCAATGGCAGAGATGAAACGACAGGTAATAAGACAATGCTTAGTTGGCTTAGCAATCGATCTACAATTGTATGAAAAGCCTGTTGGTATACATCCACACTTCCCATTCAATGTTGAGTTCAAACCAGATTTTCTTTGGAATATAAACATTTCCAAAACTTACGGCAAGAAATGTATACTGAACACTACATAGGGCGCTTCAATATGCAAGTGTCAAATGTCATGATTAACCTTGTCCATATATTAACCTTCAGTATAGTAGAGCTGAATGGTCTACTGAGTAACTCAATTACACCAAGCAAATCCCAGATAATAATGTGATTATCTAGTAATTACCAGCAGTTTATCTGCCTTCTAAAACCAGTATACACTTTGGGTAAAATGTCTGTAAATGGATATATATAAATAATGTGATATATATAAAAACTAACTTGTGAAAGCTTGAGCTTATTTCATTGTGTTGTTAATGAAAAAATAGTGCATTCAGATTGTTGGTATTTATTCATTGATGTATCCGGAAGACATACATTCATTTGCAAAATAATTTGAGATTTACTAAAATGATAGCAACTCAGACAGAAATATTTCAAGGGATATTTGATACCAGTGTCAACTTTACACCAAGTAAGTTTCATGTTAATTAATGATTATTTGTTTTTTGAGAATACCAGTAAGGGGCTTTAATGAATGCATGGAATACATTTGTTATGATTGTTTCTTACAGGGTCTACCAACAGAGAGTTGGCGTATAAGCAAGATAAATGAGGGGTATCAATTCAGTGACACATATCCAGCAGTGGTAAGCATTTGCTACAAGTCAAGTAATGAACACGGAAACTAATAGATGATTGAAACCAAATAACATAACTATGTACTCTGTTTGACTGAGTACTGGAATTTTAACAGTATATAAACAATATTAACTGTTGTTTGCCAAGCCCATTCAAATGTCGGCCAACATTGCAGATTTTGAACACCTCACACTTTTCTCATCAATTCACCACCTTGCATGTTGAAATGAAATACATTATATTGTGAGCTTTTTTTTCTTTGTTCTCTCTCGATTCTGGTTTCTGATGGATCTTTTATTGTAGCACATATCCTTTTTTCTTACTGCTTCTAACCAAATATTTCTTAGTTTGGAAATCCATTAGTTCTTTGCAAACCATTAAAACATGAAATTTGTCTCCAATGACACTTTCCTAAAATAATGTGCAGTAACCTTAGGTTTTTTACAACGTTTTATATCTTCCAAACTCAATCAATGATTAACAGAAAATTACTATTATTATGTGATCAATTTGAAACACCCAAAATATTTGTAACAGGCAGATAACGTGTACTACACATACAAGATCATATTACGGAATAAAACGGACTTGCAGAAACACAAACTGATGGTAACATTTGGGCTACAAAAGCTACCAAACCTGCAATAGTAACATCAGAGATTGCCGATTACAATGACAAAATTTGTTTGCTCACATGGGTTGGATTCAATTTTCGGTCAGCAAGATGTTAAACTGAAGTCATGTCTGTTGTCGTTTTTTAGTTTGCAGTTCCAGCAGCTGCTGATGATGAGCTCTTGAGACAGGTTGCTAAATTCAGAAGTAAAAACAGAATCCCGGTAAGTCATAGTCTTTCTGGAGTATTGATCCACAGGATAAACAGCTCGTGTATATCAACATTTTGACGTTTGTTTACGACCCCCTCAAAACTTAAAAAAATGCTGTCCACTTATAAAGATGTATATTTTCGAGAATCCTCTTGTGAGATTTCTTGTTGAATCTGTACATTGAGTTTTTCCCAGGAGAAAGAAACGTAATAATTTTCAAATAACTTTCAGAAGTTGTTTCGGGTACACCATGTAATAATCTCAGAGATTATTACATGGTGTACCCGAAAGAACTCATTAATATCTATCTCCACCTTGCAAAGCTTCAAAACTTTCACAAAGAATCAGCGGTTTGGCAATTCAATATTTCAATCTCTTGTCTTCCTCAGGATTATAATCTCCAATGTATTTTGATTATCTTGATAGATCTTGTCATGGATCCATCCTCAGAGCCATGCTACCGTCACACGATGCAGTCAGCCTCTTGTAGGTGTTAATGGTAAACGTAGTAAAGAAGATGAGAAGTACATCCAGATGATCCTTGATGCTAATGCACAGTCACATAAACTGGTGATAATGGATGCAAGACCTAGCGTCAATGCTATAGCCAATAAGGTACATGTGTAATGTAAAGTACATGAACTACACCAGCTACATATATGCCAACCTGCTTGGAATTTCGCTGAGGCTACGGAGGCCATGACCTTCATTGTACTGGTCTTGGCCTAGGAGGCTACGGAGGCCATGACCTTCATTGTACTGGTCTTGGCCTAGGAGTCTACGGAGGCCATGACCTTCATTGTACTGGTCTTGGCCTAGGAGTCTACGGAGGCCATGACCTTCATTGTACTGGTCTTGGTCTAGGAGCCCCGTAATAATGTTCGATAGTTCAGAACTACTACTCAATTGAGAATTTTCACATACTGTCACTGCAAACTGTCTTTACTTATCCTTTTCACCATACAAAGCTATAAATATTACATAGACATTGTAATATTCTAATGGAAGTACCCTTTACTCAGGAAACATGACCATGTTTATTTTTTGTATTTGTAAATCATAGGCAAAAGGAGGTGGATATGAAAATGAGGATACTTACCAAAATGCTGAAGTTATCTTCCTGGACATTCACAACATCCATGTCATGAGAGAAAGGTATGCTAAAGGGGGCCATGGGGTTCCCCAATAAAATAAAAAAATAGTAATAGTAATAAGTAATTAAATGATGTAAACAGTCATTTGAGTAAAGGGCAAACAAATTATGCACATTTCAAAAAGTGTTTTATGTAAAAATTGTGAACTTTTCTCTTCACACCTACATGTATGTTGTACCTTTTTAAATTCCTGTATATTATCTATAAACTTAATTGGTGTAAAGTTGGTATACGTTTCAATTATCCTGAGAAATTAGCTCATCTCAAGTGTTTTCATCTAAGAGAAAACTGGAATTGTATGTTGAATTCACAATAAATTGCTGTTGGCTTTTTTTCTTTTTTTTTCGAAAAAACCTGAGCACCTATATTGTGATGGAACTTTCATAGGTTAGTTTTGTGAAATGTTTCTTGAAAACAAGAGTGTTGGAATGAATTAACATTTACATTACTAAATACAAGTGTTGTTCTTTTCCTTGTATAGTATGCCTGTGGTTGTATATAGCCACAAAACACTGCGTATTGTCGGGGATTGTCATGATAATTTAGAAAATTAAAACTAATATTGTTCTTTTATAAACTATATTTTGAAGTTTGCGGAAACTGAAAGACATCTGTTATCCAAGTATAGATGATCATCATTGGCTTTCTAACCTAGAATCTACTCACTGGCTGGAACATGTCAAGGTATTGAATTAACCTAAACTCTTTATATGCTATTGTAAGTTAAAAAGAATGCTAACCTAACTAGGTATATAAAGTTGATGATTTAAGCCTTGGTGAATAGTGAACAAAATGCTATTGGAACCAACAACTGGAATGGGCTTAAAGCCATAGAGATGGTTTTCACTTGATGTCCACACGGTGCAAAAACAGCCATCTTTACGATAAATGAGTACACATTTTTGAACGCACACACGGACGATATGCGTTATCGATGCGCAAAGCCAAATCCAAGGTTGCCCGTAAAGTAATCTTGAAAAAACATCCTTATCAAAGAAAAAAATGTCTGCCTTTGGTGATGCCTAGAGTATACCGAATGATGCATAAAAAAGACACCCAGACATATGGTGACTAATACATGTACTAAGATGTGTAATAGGAATATGCTAAATGTACAAGGAGTCGATGTTTCCCTCTATGTATTTAACTCACTAGATGGTCTTAGCCGGTGCTGTACGTATCGCTGATCGTATTGAGAGTCAGAAGACATCAGTAGTCGTCCACTGTAGCGATGGATGGGATCGTACGTCACAGCTTACAGCATTGGCCATGCTTATGTTAGAACCATACTACAGAACTATCAGAGGCTTCCAAGTCTTAGTGGAGAAGGAATGGATTGATGTGGGACACAAGTTTGCACAGGTAACAGTCAACAGATTCAACATTTGCAATTTTGAATGTAATATTTGATAACTGAATTCATGAATAATATGGTCTTAGTAGGATTTCATATTTTCCTTATTTGTTTTTTTGAAATCTTCAAAATCAAAGAGGAACTTGTTTGAACTACAGGTACATGTCCCATTGAATTTTAGGTTGCCTGGGCAACTGGATAAACCTTTATTTTGCAACCTGAAAATACTTTTCTACTTGAAGGAGGTTTAACATTTTTTATAAATTTTTGGTTGATTGTAGCGCCATGGCCACGGAGATAAGAATCATGCTGATGCAGACAGATCTCCAATCTTCCAACAATTCATGGATTGTGTCTGGCAGATAACCGTACAGGTTAGTTATTTGTACTCCATGATTTGATGTCACAAATACAGGATACATGTATGATCAGATTATGGTCCGTCAAACTTTCATCAGATTTACCTTCATATTTTTGAAAATGAAAGTAATTATGTGAACCTAGTGCTATTTGTGCTGTTACACTGAATTTTATGCATTCACATCACAAACTGAAGGGCCCTCTCGCTCAGAGGCATATGAAGGTCACTCATTGGTTCATTTTTGCACACTGTTTGTATGCACCCAAATGTGTGGCGGGCATACATGAACCAATGAGTGACCTTTTGCACTCTGCAGAGAATATCGGCATAGAGAAGCATGAACAGTGAGTGTGGTGAGGTCAAGCCACTTATCAATATTCTAATACATGATTGAACTTTTTTGTTTTATATGTAGTTCCCCAATGCATTTGAGTTCAATGAGCATTTATTGATTACCATCTTGGATCATCTGTATAGCTGTCTGTTTGGTACTTTCCTGTATAACTGCATGAAGGATCGAGTCAAGGAGGTAAGTCAAGTAGCAAGTATTTTGGAATGTGTAGTTATTAACGAGTCATATTGATGAAAGTACAAAACGTAATCAAAAGTGGATCTTCATCCAGTCTTTGTAATCATGGTAATGACACATACATTTTGGTTACATTTTGGATACATTTTGGTTGTAATTTTTTAGTAATTTTTTTTTATAAACTGAAGAATGTCAACAAGTTATTTTTTGTCCAAGTCAAGTCAATTCGCAAGTCATAAAACATGTGACTTGAAGTTGGATTGAAGTAAAGTGAGTGACTCAAGTTGTTTTCTTTACAGCAAGTGAAGACAAAGACAATATCACTGTGGTCGTATATCAACAGCAATAAAGAAGAGTTTACCAACCCTATGTATGCTGCATACCATCATCAACATGTGTTGTTTCCTGTAGCTAGTATGAGACGTATTGAGCTATGGACTGGCTATTACATTCGCTGGAATCCTAGAATGAGACCCCAAGTAAGTGATTGACTGGTAGTGATTGGTGAATAGTTCAGGCTAGTTCGGGTAGTTACTAGAGTTGGCTGACTAAAATATGCCTACGCAAGTTAATAATTAAAAGATTTAACAAAAACGTAATACTAATTTTTTTAATACTAATTTTTTCTTTTTCTGTTTAATTAAATTGTTCATTTAGGAGCCGATAAACCAGAGGAACCATGACCTGCTTGAGTTGCGCTCCTTCCTACAGAAACAAGTTGAGGAACTTCAGAAGGAGATTGAAGCAAGGGATCTGGGCATACAATCTGCTCAAGTCAATGCATCCTCGCCACCAAGAGTTGCCAGTCCTATCAATGCTTAAATGAGGATTTGGATTAGCTGTGGCTAAATGAACCCTTAAATAGAAATTCACTTTCACGATTCATGAAGAGTTGAGATTTTCAGTGTTATATTTCTTTGACATTAAATCGAGCTTGGTTTACATGTAGTCCCAATGAATGCACAGCAATGTGGACACTAGACTGAATGGCCAAGGTGAATTCTGGACTTCGTCGATTCACCACAGAAAACATCAGGGATTGCCCGCAATTTCTTTTGAAAGATTGCTGACCTAAAATTTATCTCAAATTATACTTTTTTGCCTAGTGTTGAAAGGCTTCGCATGGTGGCCAACACCATGTGGTTTTGATAAGAACTGTGTGGATGTCTTCTCTTACGTCTAGCATGCTCTAGTCATCATCGGGATACTTGTTACGGTTCTCATGTGGAGAATGAGAAAGATGCAGATGCATGAAGGATCTGTCATATTTATTAAAATCCTAATCTTTATAATTCTTGTAGGATATGTTGTAAATAGCATCATATTTTTAAACAACTTTAATTATGTTCTGGTTGCTACACTAAAGTAGATCTTTTATTTACCAAATTCTTATGTTGAATAATTTATTTAATTTGTTGCCTTAAACCTATGTATCTATGAAGCACTGAATACTTGTGTTTGTTGTCAGCCAAGGATTTCCTGATTGAGACATTGGTATCCTCATTGGGGGAATAGTAAAGCAGGTGTCATTGGGGTCAATTGTTATCCTCATAACAAACAACCTGTGCAAGTTAAGTCATTACCTTGTGGTGTTCACAGGAAAAAACAGTAAAAATGCATTCAAATTTTGTATATTTGTTTTAAAATTTAAGTACTTCCTTAATTCAAATTGAAACTTATTTCACTTTCATTAAAAATTACAGCACATCAGACAAAAATGATTTCTAGGGAAGATTAATACCATCATGAGCTTTATAAGTTTTATAAGTTTTAAGAACTTTTTTCATAAAATTGTACATAATTATAAATTTTGGTGTTGACATTGCTAAATTTAGTTGTTTTTGTTGCAAAAAAAACAAATCGGAAAGAGTTTCAACCAATTATTGGAGGGTGTGCGAGGACATGTGAAATGTGTCATTTAAAATTGTTTTCTGTTTCAGAAGTAAAATAGTAAGATTCTGATTAAATGGAAAAGCTTGGACGATGCATCTTTATTTTGTACATGTATATAAGTATGCACATGACTTTTTTATGGTATATTAACCCTTTATATATCAAGTCATCAAGGTTCTAGTCAATGTTTGTGTAAAGTAGATAAATATATAGTGTTTTGGAAAGACTTAAAAATCAGATTATTACTATATAACATGAGTTGAACTTGTGTATTTGTAGGTAATACATGTTAAAGTACATAAATACAATTTTAAAAAAAGAACAAGAATAAACAGATTTTAGAGTGTTAATATTATAACATAGAAAATGCCCTATATGCATGTAGTCAAAATACATGGTATATAATCCTTAGTTAGGATTATACATATATAAAAACTATCTAGGTGCTTCAGTATTATCATCAGGCAACTTTCTTTGAACTATTCCTGGATCATTCTCAATTTCCTGGGAATTATACAGCTCCAGCAGCCTATTTCAACTTATCAAACACATACTATGTCTGCTCTCACAGATTCAAGGTCAAGAACAAGAAATTATCCATTGGAATTTTTTTGGACTTATCAAAAGCCTTTGACACGGTTAACCATGACATCCTCATTCGGAAACTAGACCAGTATGGCATACGTGGAATAGCTTTGGATTGGTTTAAAAATTATCTTTGTAATAGAAAGCAATTTGTCTGTTATAATTCTGCCATATCCATGTATCAATATATTTCATGTGGTGTACCTCAAGGTTCTATGTTGGGCCCTTTATTATTTATTATTTATATAAATGATATTTGTAATACCTCAAATTATTTCATTTTGTTTATTTGCAGATGATACAAGTTTATTATATGATCATAATGACATTAATGCTGGTATTCAAATTCTAAACACTGAACTTGTTAAAATTACCACTTGGCTGTCATCTAATAAATTCTCTTAATCTCTTGAAAACCAATTATATTATTTTCAGTGCCAGTTATCGTGAAGTTTCTCAAGCTGTCCCGCTGGTATTAAATGGTATTATTCTTCAAGTTTCAAATACCAACTTTTTGGGTATGAACATTGGTAGTCATTTAAGTTGGTCTAACCACATTAATACTTTAGCTACTAAGATTTCAAAAAATATTGGTATTATGAATCGATTGAAGCCGTTTCTTTCTAGTAATGTTTTATTAACACTGTATAATTCGTTTATACTCCCTTACTTAAATTATTCAGTGATTGCCTGGGGTGGCTCGATCACACAATATAACAAATTATTTCTCCTACAAAAGAGCTGTACGTATTATTTCCAAAGCAGGTTATCTGAATCATACAACTCCTTTATTTACTAATATAAATTTGCTCAAATTAACATATATTTATTACCTTAATCTTGGCAAATTTATGTTCAAACAAATGAACAATTTATTACCCCATTGCTTTCAACAATCGTTTATTTTAACTTCAGATGTTCACTGTCACGTAACCAGAAGCTCATCCAGGAAACATTTGTATCAACATTTTAATCGTACCTCTTTATTTAAAAATAGTCCCCAACAATGTGGAATTAAATTCTGGAACAGTCTGGCTGATGATGTCAAGCAGTCTCGCCCTCTTAAACCGTTTACAAAAAACTTAAATTTAAGTTGCTCAATGATGCTATTTAATTGACTTATTATTTGGTCTGATCTCCTGCCAATGTTATTGTTGAATGTAGTCTTCTGTATTTGTCCAGTAACTTTGTCATTTTGTAATTAAGGGGAGGGGTGGGGGTAGGGAAAGGAATAAAAGCCCTGGCTTCTTCTTTTCCTCAATGTTGACAAGCTTTTCTCTTATAGTCTTTTCATGTTACTAATTTTGTCTTTGCATTTTGTACGACCTCTTGATATTGTGTAATTATTTGTAACATTCTTGTTGTCAACATTGGAATATGTGTTAATAAATGAATGAATTAATAAAACCTTAGTTCGTTCTATACTGCATTGTACTTAAAAAAATAAAAATAAACATGTCAATGTGTCCTAATTGGGTGAAGTGAATGTTTATAATAAAAATGCATTTTTATAAGTGTTTCTATAACAGTGTACAAGTTCTGCTTAGTTAGAATGCATTGTTTTGACAATCAAGACTAATATACTGTACAGTGCTCAACTGACGAGATGGGATTCAAGACGACAAAATAACAGATGAGTATTTAAAATGTGACCGATTTTACTTATTTTAGCCGAAGGTACAACACTGGTATTTAACAGATTATTAAAATTCATTATCTTAATATCCTGATCCTATTCATTATCCTAATCACCTGACTCACACGATTCCCTGCTAATTTATGATGTAACAATTTACAACCCAATCATCTTCATAACATTGATGTTGAAGTATGTCGACAGAGTGGTGTGGACTAAACCAACAATGCTATACCCAAACAGCAGCATAATGACATGCACACAGCGGGAAAAGCCCACCAACCTGTTGAAAATATAAAACAATAGAGTTAATATGATGCACTGTATCTGTTCTATTAGGACATGTAGGAGAATTCTATTTGTCAATTTCTTCAGTTTTTTATATATTTTGTTTTCTCTTAGAGTGGTTAGGATGGATGAGACACACATCAACTTTCCCATACAGTGCATGGTATTTGACAGGGTGACCATGTAATGACAACTTACCTTCCCTCTGCATGTGCACAATACCCAGTAAAGTAGTCCCATCTTGCCTTAATATACACCAGAGCTGTCACACTCGCTAAAACTAAAGACAATATAAAAAAAGTAAGGTACATTTATGTAAGGTACATATGTAGGATTGGTAAATCAAAAAATGGTTGAATTTTAATGTAAAATATACTTGGTGTTTCCATGGTAACTGATGTTACACATTTAGGCTTTTTGCATACACTGATTCTTTATTACTATATAACTAAAAAAGTAAACTGGGATATCTTCTGATAAAAATATTAAGGTGGTATTTTTTTTTTTTCAAAGTTGCTCCTACCATTCTCCTGAAACAGAAATTGAATGAATGGTAATCACACTTCTCTTTCGTAAAATGTCTGTATATTATACAGGTTAAGACTTACCTGGATTTGAGAACTTTGCTGCAATCCACAGAAGTATTAGAAAAATGGGAGTAAATTCCAAAGTATTCTGTCTGAAAAAAAGATAAAAAATTGAGTTATATACCTTATTTGAAATAGAAATATACAACATTGGTATTTTGATACGTACATTTTTACATACATTCATTTAAATGTTTAACTTTTAAGGCAAATTCCGACAATCTAGATAAATTTATACCATCATTTTGTGGATTCAGCCAGTTTGAGGTACAAAATTGTTTGCCATTTCAGGAAATAATTAATGGCACATTTTGTCAGTGACTGTACTGACTGACCGACAGTTGGTTGCCCTGAATGTGGGTAGTAATAAAGACTGTCGCATACAAGGTTGTATCGTAACATAAGATTCAGACAAATAGTTGCCCTGAATGATGGTAGTAATTAAAGACTAGACCTCTACTGCATCCCAGGTTGTATCATAACATAGGGTGTCCTTCCTCCATAGTTAAACACACTTTGGTTCAATGTCGTCTGACTAGCAGTAGCATCCAATGAACAAAGACAATAGGCCGTATTCATAAAAATAAGTAATTGCTTTTACTAAAGTAACAACCCCCTTTTACTAACCTTTTACTTAAATGTGTATTCATAGAAATAAGCAATGACTTTCAAGTAAAAGCTACAAGTTTTAAGCATTAGTAATTGCTTTTTACTTATAAGTAAATGCTAAAGAAATTAGCACCTACTTCAATTTGTATTCATAAAAATGACCTTCGACTAGCATTTACTAGTGATTGTACAAGCACCTAATTTTTGGCTTGCTGTTTAGCCAATACAGACATATCACATTTTCTGCCATGTTTTTACGTCCTAGACCACAACCTAAGGTGTATAACATCAGGCTTAATCGTGATGAAGTCAACCCTACCACTTACAGAACTTTATTTAGGTTTGACAAAGAAAATGTGGAATGGCTTGCAAACACCTTCATACCACCAAATACCGAGACTCGTGGATGGTACTGTAGTACAATAGCAACTACTTGAGAACTTACTAGCCGAGGCAAGTAACAACTGTAATCATTTAGCAAATGGTTATGAATAAGATTTTTAGCAATTGCTTAGACTAGACCTTTTACTTACCTAGCTGTTGCTTTTACTTATAGCATTTACTAGTAAGTAATTACTTATTTTTATGAATACGGCCTAATGACAAAATACTAATAATAGGGAGACTACCCACTGAGGATATGATAGTTGGTAGAGCACCAGAATGTCAACCCAGAGGTCGCAGGTTAAAGTCTAGTAAATCTAGTAAATGTTTCTTTGTTCACTCCAAACATTAAACAATGTATAAATGTCGTCCATTTCCTTGAAGTCAATCTTGGAAATTGAAGTTTGTTTTTTGCACTTACTGAGCTCTGAAACCTCTCTCAAAACCAGGGTCACCTGTCGTGACAGGAGGAGATATCTTGTATTTGCGACGTAAACCCCCTACTTTCTTGGCCATATCAGCTGTGTGTGAGTAAAGAGTGGTATGTCAATGACACAATGTAATTGTAAAGTAATGCTCACGTACCATGTGCACACTACGTTAACGTTACCCCCTGACCATTTTATTTAGCCTAAGTCCTAATAAAATAGTTAGTAATACTGAGTTATGGAGGTTCCTTCCTCCATCAATCATGGGACCTTACCAAGTTGCCATGCATGCAATAACGATACGATTGCTGGAGATATCATTGCTGGATCGCTAAGAATCAGTGCAAGGCGACTTAAACCTTCATTTGCAGCCATTTTTACACTTCAAAGACACTGTCTGATGTCATATGAACAGTACGTATATGAGCCGTCTCTGTGTATACGTATATGTATATGCGTGTGACGGTGTGAAGTCAGTACAGTATGTACACACAAATCACAGAGGTGAAAGTCCAATACCTAACTATTAGTTAGTTGTTTATATGTTGCAATAGCACTACAATATTTTGCGACCAACACGAGCTCTCCACACAGTGTCAGTGCCTCTGTATTTTAGTACACGTTATTTTTCAAACATAGAGAAATGACCTTTTTCTATGGTTCAACTCGGCGCTCATACAAAGAAGGGTATTTGGCGTGATGCCATCATAATAATAATAATGTGTGGACTTATATAGCGCACGTATCCACCAACTGAGTGGTGCTCAAGGCGCATTATATTATTACCCCTGCTCATAAGACTCATAAATCATTCCTGAAACCATCTCAGCTCCCTGGGGAGTATACAGCTCAATTGCTGCCATTACAGCGCATATAGGGCTAATCAACCAACCCTGCCCTCACAGGTACCCATTTAACCCCTGGGTGGAGATAAGCAATTATGGTTAAGTGTCTTGCTCAAGGACACAAGTGTCACGGCCGGGCCATTCGAACCCACATTCTGCTGCTAACACCAGAACTTGAGTCCGGTAAGCTAGACCGGTCTGATCTTGTAAACTCCACAATTAGTGACAACACAGTCATTGTACATGCGCAGTGGCAACTATAATAGGATCCTTCTATTTTCTGAAGGGGAGGATTTTTTTAGCCTGAGGGAAATAAAGTCCGAAAACCATCATAAAAGTGGATTTTAAAGGTAGTTTTCGCTTTCTGTACCACCAAAAATCGATAGAATAATTTTTTAACTGGTTAGTTGTTGCAAAAAAATTCCAAAAAAGCCCTTAAAAAGTGATGGTCGGATACGACATTCTTTCCAAAATGTCATAAGAATGTTAGATCCGTATTTTTACACACAAATTAATTTAAAATTGATAATGTAATTAAATATCCCTGAAATATTTCAGTCTGTAAGTGTAAATCTTTGAATGAAATTACGTCAGAAGGCATATTTAATACCATGTTCATTGGCGGATCCAGGAGGGGGGGCTAAGGGGGCTGTAGCCCCCCCCCCCTAAAATCGTTTTTAAAAAAATGTTTTAAAGGGAGAGAAAGAGAGAGAGGGGAGGGAGGTGAGAACGCACTCCCACTCCCACAGTGCGCGGGATAAACATAAGGAGGTGACCTATATTAGTACTGTACTAACCGTTGCGCATAGGAAGTGGCGGCACCCTTTGTAGTACTGAAAAATAATTGTTTTTGATTCTCAGCCCCCCCCCTAAAAAAATGTTCTGGATCCGCCCATGATTTTCGAAGAAGTAAGAAGTTCTTGCATGCCGATCGAAAAGGAAATCTGGATGCATGTTCAAAACATTTGTGGCTGTTGTTTAGGAAGGACAGTTTTGCCAACATGCTGTACATTGCTGTTGGTAACCCCGGTATATCTTTTCTTCGTTATCTTGTTTACTTTTATTTTTATGTTTAAGTGACTATGACTGACGTCGATCGAAGTGCTTCAGCTGGATTCCCCAATCCTGATGTATTTCCCTTTCGAAACGCCACATTTAATCTCAAGTGAGTTTTTAAATGTACTTTTTAATGTACTTCACTACATGTTATGGCTGTTTATGCGCATCATTATAATAAATTCGAAAAACCTGTGTGCGTGTTTCACGTTTTTCTCATAAAGGACTTGTCCTAATAAGCTGAAATGTCCACACTGGGTTGATTTTTGATTCAATTGGAGTAAGCGTACACGTATTAAAGCCAACGTCAATAATGTCTTTCCTTTATATCGACACAAGGCTCACCACTAATGTATGGGTTCTGCCAATCTATGGCTAAACAAATTATGTATCGGACAATCATATTGGTTTTGTTCTGCAATTCTAAATGTTTCAGAATACCATTTTCAGTCGTATTAATTTTCACGCTTTACTCTTTCTGTTTTACAAATGCATTCTTATGGGGTTTTCAGAGATGGCGCACAGATACAGCTCATGGCAGAAGACATGAATGTTGCTCTTCAATATTCGAAAACGAGAGGGTAGGATTATTTTTTTCAAAATATTTCCCCTATAACAAAGACCACCCTCCCCCCTTTTAAGGGTACAAATAGGAAGGCAATCCTCCCTCAAGCCCCGATCAAACTAATCTACCCCAAGCCTCGATCAAACCAATTTACCCCCAAGCCTCGATCAAACCAATCTACCCCCAAGCCTCGATCAAACCAATCTACCCTCAAGCCTCGATCAAACCAATCTACCCTCAAGCCTCGATCAAACCAATCTACCCTCAAGCCTCGATCAAACCAATCTACCCACAAGCCGTCATCAAACCAAACTGTCCCCCAGCCTTGATCAAACCAACCAAACTGCCCCCTGAACAACCAAATAGGAAGACCGTCAACATAGGGCTATCTAGCTCAGTAGGTATAGGAGCGCTGGCACGTAACCGGATGTCGCAGGTTCAAATCCCGCGCTCTAGTCAATTATTCATTATTCACTCTAAACCAACTTTGTAATCTTGTTATACTCAAAGACTGGATAACCTTATGGATCTTCTTTACAAAATGCAATGTGATGAACACCATCCCCCAACAGCAAGTCACGTGACTGGGGAGAGCAAGATGAGGATGATGATGTCACCTGGAGTAAACATTGCAATGAGCACGGTAAAAGTTATGCAAATAAATGTGGTAAATAATTAAGGTTCTTTGATAAAAGGTATCACGGGAATTTTTTATATATATTTTTTTACGTCATCTTTAATGAGGTAAACTCCGATCAGTGCACAGCACTGCTTTCCATGGAGGCCCTCAGTACAAATACAGCAATAACAACCAGATGTGGGATTTGTAAAGGAGGAATTATAATGTGCATAATCAAAGCGCCCACAATGAGAGAGCGCGGAATTGCGAGCTTTCATATTAGGCCTCGATAATTTTTACTGAAAATGTGAAATGTGTAACATATTGTACAGATGGAATTTCAACGTATTGTTTTAGTTAATAGGTTAAATCTTGCAGCTGCCTATTAAATATGAGCGGCATGCATACTTATGGGTTGGTCTTTATTCCATGAAATTTAATTCTGCACAGTTTCTTGGGAATTTATGTAGGCCTATATGAATTTTAAACTATTTCATTCATGCCAAACGAGTGTAAATGAATTTGAAGCTCATTAAAACATTTTGCCGAGCGTCGTCTGCCAAGAATACGGTGAACATTAGTAGTGGAACTGGATGATTATTGCATTAACTGCAGTATTATAAACATAGGTGTGCACAGGGCGCCATACTGGCCGTTAATGCAAATCCAGGTGATCACGTTTCGTTCAATCAGATTGCCCTAACTATATTGACCATTTATTAATGTAGACCTACAATATAAGAAAGAGATAATGTAATCCCCTAATAAGAGATAATGTAATCCCCTAATAAGAGATAATGTAATCCCCTAATAAGAGATAATGTAATCCCCTAATAGTGAATCACACTTTGTTTGGAAATATCTCATTCATTCAGTTTGCAATGATGTGCGTCATTGATAAAGTTCCAATTCTGTTCAACACGCCATCGTTCGCCATTTCTTCAATGCCACTGGTAAGTATAATATAGGCCTAACCATAGAGAAAGGCCTAACCATAGAGAAGGCCTAACCAAAGATCTTACCATTTTGTTGTATTTAGTAAAGGACATACTGTGTTCTAAAACATGTAAATGACACAATGGAATAAGCTAGGCCGTGATAGGATTTTTATATTGATTTTTATGAAATATGTATGTATTTTACAGACATTTTACCAAATGTGTTTACTTGTTTTACATGCTTTGTCTTGAATATAGGCCAACATTAACCATTTCACATACAATTAAAATATTTCTCCTTTTTTGTTGTATTTGTTGTTAATAATCGTGTACAGTTTGAACTCATGACTGAGGCTTTGTCCGTAGAAATGGACGCTGATGGCACCAATCCATCATCATTACGACATATTCTTGCCAAATGGACGCCACAAGATGCCCAGAATCCCAAGTAAGCTTGCCACAAAATAAATTCTTAATATTGTACCACTCCATACGATCTATAATACATTCCTACATAAAATATCCATTGTCAATCTATATACCGGTACATTAGGGAACAACTATAAGAGCTTATTTTCTCAGCAGCAAAGCCATTAGGGAAAAAAGGCACTGCCACCTCGCTATAAAAGTTATTCAATCGTCCATAACCGAAAGGTTTATGTTATATTGGTACGTCCACTTTTCGGTTTCTCTTCGGTTTAGTGCATTGGACTTGTGTTCTGAGTAGCCACGTCGTCCAAATGTGGGTTTGAATCCTGTGGGTTTAAATTCTTCTCTTCACCCAGGAGTATAAATAGGTACATGGAAGGGTGTGATTAGCCCTGTAACACCAAAAAAGGTACCGTATGGGATGTATACTCCCCAGTGAGCTGAACAAGATTATAGGAATGATATTGGCCCAGTGACATTATAACAAAGGGAAATAATGTAAGCGCATAGGCATAGAGACATGATGTAAAATGGCTTTATAAAAAAAAGAAATAATTATTAATATTATTATTTATCCACAATTGAAACTTGTTGGCCCATGTTATTATACGCGTTTCAGCTTCCTCTTCATCCTACAGATAATAACCAAAACCTGTTTTTCCTCGGTTATGTTGGTCCAAAGCCACTTACATTGGATTTATGATCCAAATCTCAACCTTAATCCTGTCGGAACATTGCTACTAAATTTTTACGTGAGCAAAAGAAAACAAACACTTTAAAATTACTTAATAGTAAATATTTCTCGAAATGAATTTATGATGGGTCCCGTCATAAAGCAAGCTTTCTAGATTTTTGTTGGCTTCAAAGGAACGTTTTCAACATTTTCAATAATCGGTGAAGTCCTTTATGAAATTGTGTAGGTCTGGTATCCCTCGCGTCTTATGGCTAAATCCATGCTGCAACAATCCAGCTGGTGTCACCACATCCAGAAAGAGACGAGAAGAGATATACGCGATCGCTCAGGAATACGATCTGCTCATTGTTGAAGATGATCCTTACTATTATCTGCAAGAAAATCAAGTAATAATAACTTTGAATTCTGATTTATTATAGCTTTGTTTCTAAACACCTCACCAAGAAAGCCCCTCCCCAAATCCAATACTGGAGCTTGTTGAATTTGACTTGGATATGTCAAATGTGTGAATTGGGGGTGTAGGGTGTGCCAGTAGGTTTTTACACGCCATTGTACATGAAATATATATGAATTAAAGTGATGATGCTTGTTGTTAAGAAAACTCAACAGTTATTCCCCAATGATGTCGAACATTTGCTCACGCACCATGTATCAAAATTCATATAGAATGAATTTAGAGTTCGACAGGTCAGTTGCTTTACATAATGTTATCTTCACCCACATAATAGTGAGACACAGTAAAATGGATGTTTATCAATTGTATATAATTTTCCCTTTCAAATGTTCTCTTTTATCAATGTTCACAGCCAAGGATTCCTAGCTACCTGTCTCTTGACGTGGATGGAAGGGTCCTCAGATTCGATTCATTCTCAAAGATCATATCACCAGGGTAGGATTATTCGTTTATTTTCTGTAAGATTGCCAAATTTAACAACTGCGCCGAAAACATTGCCTGCCAATGTAGAGAACACATCAGTTATTCTTAGATCAGTTCTTCTAACAAGAAAATCCGGCAGGTTAAACATCAAGAATTTTTAGAGCGGAAAAAACAATGCGCTCATTTGAAAAACTCCCATCTTCGTTCTGACCTTTAATCATCGGCGGATCTGGGGTGCATAGGAGAAAATGAACCCCCTTTTATATCAATGTAGGCCTATGTAAGTTTTATCATACTAGATTTTTTAAAGGGTTCCTCCCCCGCACTATGTTTGTCCCTTGTCAAACCACTCGATTTGGCTTTGACCTTCACATCAATTTCAAGATTTGATCAAACTGAATGCCAAAATTACCTGATCCACCTCATGGTGCAGCATTTAAAATCGTAAAATTACAGTTACAGAGCCGTAAGTGTAAAAAAAACAGACAACAATAATGTCCAACCGAAGGCCCTGACAACGAGAAGGGCGCCCTCAACAGGTCTCGCACCGAGCGGTTTAACTGAGCCATATTGGCCTGTCCTATTTTTCTTATTCTTTCTACAGCTTGAGATTGGCTTTTATTACAGGGCCTGATGCAATTGTTAGGCGAATGGAAAATGCATTCATGCAGAGCGTGCAACAGACCAGTGGAATGACACAGGTTTATTCATTATTTTATGAATGTATTATTTAATGCAAAAGCAGAAGCCAGTCAACATTTTTTTAGCTTCCTCTTCATTCTGTCGATTTTATGATCACCACATTGTAGCTGATAATCCTCTAAATTAGCATCATCTAAATCAGCATAATCTAAATCATCCATGATTATTATGTATCATAATCCTACTCTTCATTTTAACCCCACTTTCGATCTCATTCTTACACATATCGTCATTCTCTTTTTTACGGAGCCCCTAAGGGGACAGGTAAAGAAAATATCGGGAAGGTAAAAAAAAAGGGGGGAAATGTATTTCGTTCCCTCGAATTAATATTTCGTTCCCTCGAAATAACATTTCGTTCCCTCGAAATAACATTTCGTTCCCTCGAAATAACATTTCGTTACCTCGAAATAATTGAGCTGTACGGAATCCTTGATATGCCATTTAATTTATTGGGATATGAAAACTATTTCCGAGGTCGCCGTAGCACTGAGAGCCCCTTAAGGGACAGATGGAAACCAAAATAAACAGAAGTACACCTTTTAGTTTTAATTACACTCACGTCGCCATTATTATCAAACCACCCATTCATCTTGTTTGTTTGTTTCTGATTCATAGACCATTTTCCCTTTTTCTAATCCCAAGCCTCATCTTTCATCTAAGCATCGTCTTAATGCTCATCCTTATCTTCAGCTCACCCATAATACTCTAATGTTACCATCTTCATCCAGTCATTATTTTCGTTATGTTCATCATCGTCATCTTTACTTATAGCACCCTAATTAATCTCATAAGATTCCACTTGTTCATATTTAACCTGTGCAATATTGTTTTTTCTTTCACATATCCCTGTCACCAGTATGTGACTTATTAACATCATATCATTTATTATTATCTTATCTCCCATTGCTCAATATAGATGCTTTTATATAAATTGCTGAAACATTGGGGTCCTGCTGGTTTTGAAGACCACGTGCAGAAAGCAGTGAGATTTAATCGAGAGAAAAGACTATACGCTCTGTCTATAGCTGACAAATGGCTACAAGGTAAATGTGTAGACTATGTGTCTTCATTTATTAAAATGCTACTCTTCATTTTGATCAATTTAATTATGTATTTATGATTGATGAAATTGGCCAATCAACACCAAGCTCCCCGGAAACTACTGTGGCAAAGTTTCATCTCAATTTGCGCAGCATTGTAGAATTTACGAAGCATATCGTAGCTCTACGACTCGTAGCAGATGCGACGTGTTAAGCGAACCATTTCACTAAACATTCCATAAATGCAATAGGTCTAAATTTGCTTGCAAAAAACATGTTGGTTTCCTTCTTAACTTACGATTACTTGATTGGTCTTAGATGGTATAACTAAGGATACCACCAATTGATGGATTTCAACATGTAAATGTAAAACAACACGTCTTGCATCTACTTAGTTAACCTAATAGGGAATAACTGTTATTTATCTTCGCTGGTTATTGACTAACAGGACTAGCTGAATGGAATGTACCTCCTGGTGGCATGTATATCTTATTCAAAGTGTACGGTACCGGACTGACTTCAACAGAACTGAACGACAAACTCATCAAGGCTGGACGAATCACACTGGTTCCAGCCACAGGATTTTATCCAAAGGACGCACAGTTGAAAGATATTGCTATTCTTAGAGTTTCAATTGCCCTGGCGGATAGAGATTTGATGGAAAAGGTGATCATTTAAGAAGGAACTAGATATTATACTGCTCTGCCTCAGGCAAGGTATTGGCCAGCAATGTGTCCGGGCATCTTTTATAACTAAGGCAAATAAAATGGGCTGTAAAAATGTAAATACCGAACAAAACATGTCATGATTTTTTTTTACAGTGTAGAAGATTTTTCTTACCACAGTTCGACCTAATTTCCCTTAACGCAATGTCCACTGAGCACTGACTTTACTATACAAATGATTTAACCAATCAGATTAACTTTGTTTTACTGATATCTTAAGTGAACCCCAACTTTGGCTGTCAAATGAGTGTTGAAAAAAGGAATTTAAATAATACAGACTGACACACGTATATGTAGTGGTGTCATATTACTTCCTACAGTCCCATGTGACTGTAAGAAGCCTGTGGTAGACAATAGGGACGATCATGAATGATATAATATAATACACTTCTGTAAACAATAGTAATAATTGTGGTCCTCATGAATAGCAACCTTAATTGGCCTTTCAAAAAAGGTCTCATGGGTTGTACTGATGTTGTTTCTGGCCTAGTTTAAAATATTTTTTTAAGATAGCAACATCGCACTTATTTTTTTCTTTCTTTATTTTTTTTGGCTGAAAAAATTCCAAATGGAATCTTCAATTTTGTACAAGTTATTTACAGTTAACCGAACTGAAAATATGTAACCGTGTAACTGGGTATTCGGTCGGTTAACCGTGTAAGCGTTACAGCCTTACATACCGTATGGTCTATTAATCTCTAAAACAAGATTGAAAACTGAATTGCCGAAACAATTTGGGCTCCCTGTTTTTCAATTCAGTCAAATGTGGACACCCTATTTTCAAATCCTGGCTAATACCCTGGTCTCGGGCTTTGGAGAGAATGCAATACTGGTATACTGTCTATCCTCACTAAATATAGCATTATATGTAAAATATAATAGGACAAAGGGAAATGTAGTCAAGTTTGGTTTGAAAATAAGATGATCTTAACAAAGTTTAGATATTCATAAAATACTATTATTTAGAATGTTGTTTGAGTTCTTTAACTGTATCTACGTTTAAATTAAAGTGAAGTTGTCTCTCATTTCACTTTATTGTACTTTTACAGGCTTTGAAGGGGCTTTCCGAGGTGATCCAAGAAGCACAGTCCAGACACTCAAAATCACAGACAGCTAATTAGGTAATAATGAGAGGTACAACATTAGTAATGCGTGTACTACAACTGCTTCAACGAGAATTCTAATTCACTTTGAAAGACTTCAACAAAACAATTTGTATTACAATACACAGCCATGAAAGGTTGAGATTATTATACTGTGTCGTATATGAGTTGTTCGTATTCATTTTAATGTAGATTATAGGGATTTAAAATTAACTAATTGGCAATATTTTCACTTTTCCTTAAAATGATTTCAAGGGAAGATGCTTAAATGGGATCATCATGGGATCATCATCTGACTGGGCTGCAGTTCATTCTGGTGTGCCACAGGGATCTGTTCTTGGACCTGTTCTTGGACCTGTTCTTGGACCTTTACTTTTCAACATTTTTGCTTTTGATTTGCCATTTTGCGTTCAGTCGATTTGTATAGAGTCATTAAAACATTAAAGTGATGAAGTGGCACTCCAAAATGACCTGCAGCACATAAACACACGGTGTAATTTAAATTGTATGGCTTTAAACCCAAATAAATGTAAGCTAATGACTGACCCGTTCTAGAAATCCTGCTAAACCACTGTATAATATTGGTGATTACACTTTGGAAAATGTTGATAACTACAAATACCTTAGTGTTATTATTTCTAGGGACTTAAGCTGGAAAACCCATATTAGCAATGTTACTTCCAAAGCCACTAGGCTAAATGGATTTATTGGTAGAGTAGTTAAAACTAGGGACTCTAAAATTCTTATTTCACTTTATCGCTCAATAAGCAGACCCATACTTGAGTATGCAGCCCCATACTTGAGTATGCAGCCCCTGTCTGGTGCCCTGTACTTACTACCCAGCAAGAAACGCTTGAGAAGGTACAGAGACGTTTTACCCGTTTTTGTGCCGAGAAGGGCTTTAATTAATTCTGGTAGTGAAATATTCCGACAGGTGTGTCAAGTTGGGTCTTTCCTTTTTAAACAATAGAATTCATTTCCTTTCAATTGTGTTTGTTATTAAATGTTTATATAATAAATTTGACATTCCTATTGATCATATCCATGTTAATCGTAGACACAATGAAGTTGTTAAGTTTTCTCATCAAATGGCAAGGTCCAATGCTGCTCATCATTCTCTATAGCCGTAGTTGTTTATCGTTCTTTGTGTGATTCAATATTTGTTTACTTCCTAAGTGGTAGCATCAGGAGATCAACTCAACAGTAATTTAGTTTACTTTTTTTGTAATCCTACAGGGGTGCTACCTTTGTTTCTGTTTCTGTTAATTTAATGTAAATTTGTGTTTATTTGTTTTTTTTCTACCTGTGAAATCAATAAATGAAATGAAATGAATGAAAATGTATGTTTATTTGTGGTCGTTGCAGAATAGAGAACGGGACATTTACATCAGAGACATGAGTGTATTTAGGCCTTGCTTCTGCATGCGAAGTTATTGTATTTTATCATTTTTAAAAGGTTTTCATCAAAAACAAACAAAAAGTTATCTTGTTATTAATGAGAATCTTGAATACTCACAAACATCATCACATTCAAACTGGTAAAAATGACCTGCTGTTCTTGTTGGGAAACCCTCACAATAATATTTGTAAATTAATACATACGAATGTATTAAAACAAACCAACAAAGTTCATACTGTAAGGTTAATGACACAGTATTATTATATGTATGCCTTACTGCTTCAAGTGTTATCCAATCTGATGAAAAAGTATATTTGATGACTTTAAGACGGTATTCAGTTTTCTTGAATTGACTTGCAAGACTAAACTAATGACTAGTGTTGACATTACCATTGTTAATGTATAGAGGTGAACTCTTAAAAGTGCCCTGCACTCTTTCTCTCCATTTATATCGGGAATGCTCAAAAATAATAATAAAGTAATAATAGGTAAAACTTGTAGCTTTGCATGGTGAGGATGATAAGTAAGACTAATTGAGTAGTAATTAGTTCTGAAAAGAACTGGAGGTACAACTCGACGTTTCGATCAGTATGCTCTAATCGTCCTCAGGGACGATCAGAGGTTCTCCTGAGGACGATCAGAGCCAGTGGCGCACCCAAGGGGGGGGGCTTGGGGGGCTCGAGCCCCCCCCCCCAAGGGCCCGCTGATGTTTTATTTTATTTTTTAAAGAAGGAGCCAGGAAAGAGAGCAAAATCTGAGCCCAAGTCTTGTCTACAGAGGAGTTCGGCAAGGAGTATAGGGCAGTGGTACAAGGGATGGGGACTCAGGAGACTCAAGCTCCCCTCCAAAAGTTTTCCATTTATTCCACTCACTATTATATTTTACGGCGTTGCGTATGCATGTGCATGTAAGCTTGAAGGGCCACCAGTATATATAACAAGCATGTTTACACATTCTCCCCTGCCATGGTGCACCCTGATCAGGGAGCAGCTTTACTTAATTTTATTTTCATTTTCTGTTGTCCGTTTCTCTTGTTGAGTTCGTTGACTGTCGTTGAGGTTACTCGTAAAATTTAAACACGCCCGCATTATAATCAACTCCTTTCCAGTTTGTACACAATGGCCCAGGATTGGGTTTTAATTTACAAAGATTATGTGACACTCTTTTAGCAAACACCGATTGGATAATATTGGGATTTGGTTTTGCCGCCAAATTCGTGTTTGAAAAAATTTAGCTCCGCCCGGAATGATCACAAACTTTACGTCCACGCAATGAAAGTATTTAACTATAGAAATCTTGCAGACGAAACAAGCTCAAGTTCTTTACATCAAGAGGAGGAAATTATATGGAAGGTAAAACCCTACGAGTCCGAATCATGCCATAATGTCTTCTTTTTATGACTAGTAGAAACCACCAGGAAACATTTAACATGTGCCGTGGGTTCACTGACGAGCACGACTAGGGACATGGCTGCAGCCGCGCCAGAGGTTATGGTTTGGGTCAGCCATGTCTCTCCCCATATTGGATTTCAAATAAAAATATTTTGAGCCCCCCCCCCCCTCCCCCAATCAAATCCTGGGTGCGCCACTGATCAGAGTATACTGATCGAAACGTCGAGTTGTACCTCCAGTTCTTTTCAAAAGTAATAATAGTTAGACCAAAAAAAGTCTCCGGTTTCTGGTCTCCGCAAGCGTCGCCTCAGGGCTGCAACCAAATTTGCGGATCGATTGGAATTCTGCCGTGCTGTCTTATTAAACGACTTTTTCACATAGGGGTATGAACATTTGCCCGATTTGTGAGGCCTCGAACAATTTGATTATTCATGAAACGATCGACTACCGTATGAATTAAGCGTGCCATTGCTGCATGCAACGCGATATGCATGTGCCACTCACTTAAAACGACACCAATTGTAATCCAGACTACCAGATTATAATCTGTGCTTGTTAATAGCAAGATGAAATTGATCCTTTTGACACAAATTTGGAGTATCGGGTGGGCCTCTCTTAGCCACCATACTTTGTATATAGGAAATTTGGTCTGGTTCCAATAAGCGCGTCACCGAAGCCGATCTATGACCAGAAACAGGAGACTTTTTTTGGGGGGGGGGGGGCCTAATAGTAATATTTATAATAATAATAATAATTCTGCCAACATTACCAATGATGTTACTTAGAATTAAATCCGTCGTAAATAATATATAATAAGATGACACATTTATCCCTCCTTTCACCTGTTTTACATTAAAAACAACTTATTTTCATTTCCATTTGAAGAAAATTTGATACTTACTTTCTTCCAAATCGTACTTTGTCATCCCGACATTCTTTATTCCAACCATACTTGTTTCATCCTTCAATGCTTCCTTCAATTTCAAACTAGCCCATCTGGCATTTCTCTGTGGATCCATTTTCCTCTCCTTTGCTGGGAAACCCTCCATTTGACAAATTTCCTCCCAAGCTTGTAAACATCTTAAGATTCTTAACTTCTTCAACGTACTTCTTCAACGCTCGTCTCAAATGTCACATCCATCCATGGTGGATTAATTTTGTGGCTGATTGCCGAACTTTCTTTTAAGTTGTTCCACTTTCATAACTGCAATTTATTTCAGTTATTTCAACTTTAATATCCAATCCAATATAGCTGTTTTTAAGCTAATTACAAACACATCTGGCGCCAGATCTCAAGTTAAGAAATAAGCTTAACCTTAGATGAAATTTGTTACGACGGAAAATATTTCTGTACAAAATATGTATGGTTTTACACCTTTTTTCAGGATTTTTACTGCACATTAAAACCTATACACTTCTCCACCAAAATGTTCTCCACTTACTGGTTGTTTAATGTATATCTTGATTCAGAGAGTAAGCATAGTCAAAAAGTTTTAGAAAAAGTTTTGCCAACAAAACCAATGATGCCCCTTTAATATAGAGAGTTCATTTTCCTCATTCAAGGCTTATAAATAATTCATAAAATAATCGCAAATGCTATTACTGATCATGTTGCAAATGAAAATACTGTCATCTGCTGTGAAGTATCAATACATAACGTGTTCCTCACAATCATATCTATCGCATAAATCTTTATTGACGACGCCGTTGGTAACATAATCTGTACATTTTATGTCTGCGGTAATTTATCTTTATAAGGGTGTACCTCAAATCAATTATTTGCTTTCTTTTGAATGATATCAGGTTATCTGTTCATTCGCTGCAGACTATAACCTTTGTTCAAACATAACCTGGATAGTTTCATAGTTTCTAGGGATTGAGGTAGGCTTGGCTATAGTACGCATGACCCAACATAGCTCACTGTTGTTGTAGACTCAGCTACGTAGCTACCAACAAGTAGTCTACAAGATATACGCAGTCGAGCTATAAAACTGAATAAGTCTATCATCCCAGTTCGTTTAACTTCTGCATTACTAAAACAAAAAGCATTCTTTGTTGCTGAAATAATGCACTAATATGGGGGTTGTAATTCTTGTTACTTGGGCTAAGCAGCCAGTAGTGTTTTGTCACTGTTCAAATTGATGGTTAGAATTGACAAGTTCTTTACGGAACTCGTCAATCAATGCCAACATTGAGAATACATCATTTGGACAATGACTGCTGCATAAACCACGTGATTAATGTCCGCAGCAAACACAAGATACATGGCACAAAGATCACGGATTGGTGTAGTGTGGTACTTACTCAGTAAGAATTGAATGTGTATTTATTACAGAGCTTCTTTAATAATCGATATTTGAAACCGAATCATAAAATATGATACGATCTTCGCAGACCAGAAATGATGCAAAACTAATTATCACCTTAAGTCAGCGGCTAGATTTCTACTGAACTGACCGGCTTTCTTCTACTACTAGTAAGTATAAACTTATTAGGTTTATGTAGCAAATTGAAACTGGTTGACATGTTTCATGTCTGAATTTTCTGACAAACAAAATGAAGTATTTGAGTTTAGTAAAACAGAGTTTCATTTTTCATAACTCCTTTTACAAACCTGTAACATTTTTTGTTTCACAGGTTAGTTTTATGATGTATTTTCTTTGGAATTAGCTGCGCATCTTAACTCCCTTACGCTCCCACAAGTGAATACTGAAGTTGGAATTGTAGAATAACATTTGTACTTTTAATAAAGGGATGTCACGACATTCTTTTAAGTACCAGACTATCAAATACATGATTTATTATCTAAAAGCTTACTTAGTGTAAAGGTGGAACAAGTATCAATCATTCTGAGAAATTATTCCGTCTGAACTTTTTATAAAATATAAATCTGACATAAACAAGTTCTAACAGTTTTGGTTGTTCTATCAAAAACATGATCATGAACTATTTTGATGAACCTAGTTGAAATTTAGATACCCATCCAAGGGGGGGGGGGATTCGGGGTACGAACTGATGTTTTATAAAACGGATGTTTTATTTTGATTCTGAATTAATGTTTGTAATTACATTTGGTTTTCGGCTCTGAAATGTATTTTGGATCCCCAAAAATCCTTAGGCCCGAATCGCAGTTTATTGGCCTTTCGTCCCCTGCAACAACCCCCCCCCCCCCCGCCAAAAACAAAAACAAACAAACAAACAATTAAAATATTTTTAATCGGGAGTTTTACGCCCCTGTATGCCACATTCATGTTTGCGTAATTCCAGAAAATTACGAAAACGAACGACGAGGCGCTTGAATTATACGTTTCAAAATACCAACGTTGTTCCTTCCCTTTAAAGGGAATGTAAACTATTGGTTAAAGAGATAAAAACAATTCCTATAAATGCATCCATATTTTATAAGAATCAAGATTTAAAATCTACTTGTGAAACTTTCAACTTAGTTCGTTGTGGAAAATTATCAAAGATTTGTTTTCAAATTTGTAAATTGTCAACATACTTTTCACGTTTTCTTGAAAAGACGGCATATTAGATGGTATATTTATTACCATTACGATCATAAAACCAAGTAGGCTTTTACATAATAATACACAACTTGTGATTTTGGTTCATTACCATACACTGCCTATAACAGATGATCCAAGAAAATAATCAGACTGGAATTTTGAATTCGTTTCTCTGTATCGTTAGTCTTTTGTACCTCAACTTTGTCATTTTTTTACTAAGACAAAAAAGTAATCCTTGTATAACTGTCCAGAGTGAAACTTTAACAATCAAAGTTGGATATTTGTTTTCTTCTTATTTCTTATTTATGCAAACCTTGTACACGCGTTTGGGGTATGAACACACTCATTAATTTTGAGAGAAAATTCACCCTCAAAATATTTATGAATTTATATATTATTCTATAGCGCTGCATGATGGAACTTGGAAGTACAATCAAAGGAAGGTTACTGGTACTTTTGGTAGGACCATAAGCAATACAATATAGGTCTGTCTCTTAAGCATTACAAAATGATTGATGGTTATAAGAACAACTACTCATTTTGAGACTCTTATTTCTAATTCATTATAATAAAGACTTTAATGTGAGTCCGTGTTTAATTATTACAGTTTTTATTCTAGCATAGTTATGTGAGGCGGGAAATCTTGACTTTTAATAGGTACGAAAATTACTAAATTGGTCGGAATATGGAACTGATTGAACGAATGATATTTGTTCAGATTGTTGGGTGCATCTGAATAAATTCGATGTACATTCTGGTGAATTTTCATTATGATTTTTGTTTATGGAGTCTTTATTATCAGTTTGTTACCCATAACCCAAAGCACAAACATGTCCTCCCCTTAATACCTAGCAACAAGCTACAGGTAGCTGATGCTATAGCGAGTAATTGATAAACAAATACGGCTATTTAGATAGCCATGTGAATAACACAATGATGAATTAACGCAATTTGACTAAGGGATCACGGTAGTTAAGATGATAAAACATTATGATATTAAGGCCACAACGAAATGAAATTATGTTTCTTTGGTTTTGTGAAAGAAGCTGAAAATTAGGATTAACCTTCGTTGTGTTGTAAATAAATACAGTTTGATCATGGTTGATCATGGACCTAATTTGCCTTATTTTTTATTTTGAACTGTACAGTGTCTTACATAGATCCAAACTCTACATATGCATAGGATAATCCCTGTTTTTATTTTGTTGCTAAACACAGTTACGGAGAGCTTGAATTTCTGTACGTATTTGTAAGCTTTTTGCATATTATATGTATTTGAAGAATTAACTGCTGCAACACTACCAACCATAAGGACATCTAGGGTAAATACAACTTTATATAGAGTTGTCACTGACCGTGCAATCTTCAAATGTTGATTCAAAACTGAAATTCAAAACTGAAATTGTTTAGAGTGTCAATAACGAGTTTTCAATTAACCACTTTATTATGTTCTTATTTTATTAAAATACTATTGTGAAATGAACTTAATGTGAATGAAAGAATGTTCAAATGCTGTTTTTTGTTTATCTTTCAGAGTGCTTATGACAAATCTTCTCCATCAACATGCAGATGCCACAAATGTTAGCATACCCACAGCGATCAAGCCCTCGCAAGAAATCAACCAAATGGCATGGCGCTCTACCGGTCAGCGCCATTGAGAAGGTTCTACTTCAAGATAATAAATTCGCTGACAATCTTCTCACAGAGCAGCTGAGGCGAATCCGGACTGATCGCTATCGAGCCCAGAGACTCCTTGACTGGCAGGAACAGAGTTTTGTTTTACGGCAGGCAATCAAAGAAACGGAGTTACGAGAAATGGGAATCGCCCACACGTCTTTTCTTCCGGAGATTGTTATGAAGATGACAGAGTCTGATGTCAGAGCGAGAAGGCCTTTTGGAAGGGTGCATCGTAGCGCCACTCAGCTTGACCTCAAAGAGGACATTGGACTCCTACCCTCTCTGGACGATCGGCACGCATGGGACAGCCGAAGAGCTCTCACAACAGCCAAATCAGATCCTTTCATGGAAGACATTCACAACAAACCAATCTTCACTCGTCTTCATGGCATTGATCTGCCTTTATACGGCCCTGATGCCGACGCCAAACGCGAGAAACGAGAACAAGATTTTATTCACTATCTTCAACGGAAGCAGTCTAAAGCCAAAGTGACCCTTGACCCTAGGTTTAAAAAACTGGAGCAAGTGCTCACTCGCGACGGAACAAATATTATGTTGCCAAGTCTGAATATTAGACCGAAGAGAACTGATATTGGAGATAATCGTGATGGTGATAGTTTAGTTAACGATAACCGAACTATGACAAAATCGGCAAAACTTCTTCTTAAGGTACAGACAGACCTTGCACAAAAACCCAAGTCAATATTTGCCAAGTCAGTTTGGATAGATTAAGAATAAGATTAGGAATTATAATTAAATATAATTATGACGTTGCTTTATACCTCGATTTCTGGTCAAACATTGTCATCTTTGGTCAATTATCTTGTAAAAGATCCTTTATGAAGATTTATTTCCGTTTTACAGGGAAACAATTGCACCGATTCAATCCAAAAACTAAATTGTCCTTGAAACGACGGAATATACCTTTTTAAATCAACCTTTTTAAGAGTTCGGTTTGTGTCAACCTTTGATTTAATTCATATTAAGTGTTAATTTAAAGTCAAGATATAAAATATTTTAGGTAAGATAAACAAGAAATTGTTTTATCCATTGATATACAGATGTATAGCTTGTTTTTCGCTATGTAAACAGCAATTTCAGATTATTCTTGTTTTCATCGGAATATTTCTATTTTACTTGAGGAAGGGATATCAAATGCTTAAAAATTACTCATTTCTAAAAATAAATTACCGTGATGAGCTTAGTTTTACAGTAAATACCCGATGAGCTTAGTTTTACAGTAAATACCTGATGAGCTTAGTTTTACAGTAAATACCTGATGAGCTTACTAGTTTTACAGTAAATACCGAAAATTAATTTATGGTGAGTCCCGTAATCAATTCGTTTGGCATTTTTGTAATGCTAAACCAAGCTTGACAACTATTTTGTGAAATATCTCATTTGTTTTCCTTTCTAATAGGATATTATCAGTATTCCAATGAAAATCAACTTTTCCGGAAATTGCCGTTGAGACACGGCTTACATCTTTTACAGATATTACATCTTTAATGATATTTTAATTAAAAATTATTTCGCGAAATACTTTCTCAATGTTGGGAGCTATTTTAAACACTCAAGCATTTTTTCAGAGGCGAAACCCAAAACACATTGTACAGAAAATACAAGTCAAAAGTTGCCATTTGGAAACTTTTTGAAAAAATGCATATTTGTTGTGTTTTCTCCGAAGGATTGGGTCCGAGAAATGTTGACCCGTCCGGGGTAAACGCCCGAGACAAAACCTTCTTCAGATCTACGTCCGAGTCCGGGAGCACCGTGCTTTGCCATCTCTCGCCTGTGTTCCGTTGTAGGGACCGGGTTAAACTCTCACACATCTCAGCCGCCCTTTTCCGCGCTACAACCCTGGGACACGTCTTTCTGCTTAGCGGGCCGCTCACTGGGACTCACCGAGAGGGAATTTGCCAAATTATTATCCAAATCTTACTTGGGGTAAAATTGGTTATAATACCTCCATTTTATCTTGGAAGTGCTCTGATTGAATAATACAATAATACAAGAAACAAATACAGAAAACAGGGAAACGAATTTATGTCTTTTTGGCCATTTTAAAACTTTCACAGAATTATTTATATAAGCCTATAATTTTCTCGGAAGCCCAATGTTTGAAAGGAATTGCCTAGTATGGCAAGTCTGGTTTGTGTGGACGGAGCTGGCGCTAGAGAGCACCAACATAAACAACGTCCGTTAGTTGTCTGGTCTGCAGCTAGCTGGTTTTTACATAAAAACGACAGGTGTACACGAGCATAGCCAGAAACTATTATGTTGAACATTGTTAGGGTGGAGGGGGAATTAAAACAAACTACTGCAACGGGTACAGTATAACTTAGAAAGTTATAACAATATTTGACCTGTTAAAAATATAATATAAGGCATGATTTTATAAATAAAACAAATTGACAGATTTTGTTTCTTCGAAACAAATATTTAAACTGGTTAATGCATATTATTTTTTTAGAAACCAACAGTAGAAGAAAAAAGAGGGAAAAGAGTTCAATTCACCAGAGTTGGTCACAAATGCACACAAGATGGCGCTATTTCAATTTCCTCACTCGGCGGTCGCTGGTCACTGGTCACTGATGATTTCTATTATCAGTATAATAGAGATCAGTGATCGCAAGACCATTAAAGTGGAATAGCGCCACCACGCCAAAATTCATGACTTATAATAGCGCCCTCTTATCATTTATCTTACCACGTGGCCTTCTTATCAGGTTCCCCAAATACAAGTAGCGTTATACTGCTACATGTAAACAAAAGGGACCAGACTATTTGCTTTCACTGTTTACTGGTCACGTCACCCTGAAGAAGATAAACAGGTATCTCATTCCATGCTAACTTTACCAGTTATAGCTTAGTTGTGGTAACCGAAGTCTTTATCATGACTTCTGCATAGATTCGATCATAATTTGACTCAATTTGGCATATACAGGGCTAATCAAACACAACAACCAACTCTGCCCCCACAGGTACACATTTACTCCTGTGCCAGTGGTAAAGTGTCTTGCAATTACCATGGTGACGGTCGCGGCCAGGATTCGAATCCACATTCTGATGACTCGGCCATCAGAACACGAATCCGATGCACTACATCACTCGGTCATAGCACTCCAATAAGATTCACACATATGGATATTTAATATTATCAACAACTTCATCCAAATAAGGTCAAATAAAAAATTGTTGGTTAGTGTCCTTTTCCCAATATCATGGTTGGTAATTTTTGGGAGGATTTTTTGGGGACATTTAAAAAAAAAAAATTAATGTAAAAACAAACAAAATTTAAGGGGACGCTAACCAATTTTTTTTTTTACATGGCCTAAGCTTGAAGGTAATAATACTAATAGATGCTGCACATGTACCTACCTTTTCAAGATACCTGTAAGGATAGAATTCCAAAATTAAATGTATATTTTGTTATTAAAAGTGAATTAACATATTTATAGAGGCAGTTTTGACAATATTTTGTTGTTCCTTCAGTTTAAACATGGCAATATATTTATTATTCTTGATTAGTTATTCATGTTGCTGAATATTCATGTTATTGTAATGTACTACCAGTCAGTATGCAAATGTTTTTGTGATTGACCTATTGTGTGTCTGGAATGTGGACAGTCATATTTAAATTTCTTGCCTGAGATGCCTGAGCCATAGCCTGGCCAAACAAAAGGCTCAACTATTTGTCTATTATGCACTTATTGTTGTGTGCTGAAATGTAGAACCAATGCATAGAGATAGCACTGTGGGATTGGCATAGAGAAAGTCAGCCATTACAAAGACAACCAGGTCCATATGTAATGCACAGTGTACATCCATTTTGTGTGTTTTTGACCAATAATGTATGTTCTTCAACTCTGTAATGAAGATAGAATCATTCAAAATAACCTTGTTTGCTCTTAAATGGTATGTACTTCTTTAATTTATGTAGGAATAAGTGCACTATTCCCCCAATCACTTGTGCATACATATGTAGGCCTATGGATGTTGTTTTAGTAGACAGCAAAATGACCATCTTGCTGGTTTTCTATATATAGAAGTGATCATATGGAAGTGATTAATTAATGGAAACTGATTTAACTATTGAGTATTGGCCTGACTTATGTATGTAATACAATAAGACAGCGTACGAAAGGAATTGAGGTTTTGGAAAAAGCACATGTTTGTGCACAAAGTCAATGGAGGAGAAAGGTGATCGGAAAAAAGTTGAAAGTCTAAAAGTTTGTCCCTCTGGGGGCCGGGGTCGCTATTTTGCCATGTCGTGTTAAAAATAGTCGCCTACGCACTTTTCTAAGGCACTTTTTATTTTATTTTTAAGGTAATTTCTTCTCTGAAATGATGACATCTTATCCCCACCCCCACCACCACCCCCACCCCCACCACCACCCCCACCCCCACCACCACCCCCACCACCACCCCCACCACCACCACCACCCCCACCACCACCACCACCACCACCACCACCACCACCACCACCCCTCCACCACCCCCACCACCTCCCCCACATCTCCTTCACCGCCCCCTCACCTCCCCCACCACCTCCCCTCCACCTCCCCTCCACCTCCCCACCACCTCCCCACCACCTCCCCACCACCTCCCACCACCTCCCCACCACCTCCCCACCACCTCCCCACCACCTCCCCACCACCTCCCCCACCACCTCCCTTACCACCTCCCCTCCACCCCCACCACCTCCCCTCCACCCCCACCACCTCACGTCCACCCCCACCACCTACCCTCCACCCCCACCACCTCCCCTCCACCATTCCCTCCACCACCCCCTCCACCACCCCTTCCACCCCTATCCCACCCCCTCCACCACACCTCCACCCCCTATCCCACCCCCTATCCCACCCACCCCTCCCTCACCCCACCCCACCCCAGCCCCATGTCTGGCAAATCCACTATAGAGAAACAAAACAAAATTTGCATGGTTTTGAAAACATTTTCTGTTTATAAATTTAACCGATTTCTTTATAATTTCTTATATAATTTGTTTCATGACATTGTGTTTCCTTGGAAACAATAACACTTGTTAAATTATTTTCTTCCATCAGATGAAAGTCATCTTCAAGTTGTCACAAAGTTATAAACGAGAGATGGTAATAAATAGGAAGACCCTGTTATAGCAACGTCAGACAGCCTGTGATGTCATCCTGTGATGTCATCCTGCGATGTCATCCTGCGATGTCATCCTGCGATGTCATCCTGCGATGTCATCCTGTTATGTCATCATAAATACACTTCGTGTTAACCTCAACTATTTATGGACATCATTATTGACAGGTGAGTTTGGCACCAATATGATCCACTCCCAGGCGTGGATCTGAATATTTTGATGATTATTATTATCCTGAGTGACAAAAAAGGGTGAAACACTGGCAAATAAGGGCGCACATTCCCCCTCCCCTCTTCGATCAACCAATGTCCACTTCATCTAAACCGTCCTGCATATGGTCTGGCACCTACATTAAACACTTCAAATATAGAATCAACATTCTGCTGATTTCAGAAAACTTGATTGTACATGGCTGATCGAGACATAACATCAGTGATGGGGAAGACATTTTTGGGGAGGAGAAAGTGTTGCATATGTTTTATACTTTCAGTGATGTTCAGAGACATTGATTTTAAAAAAGTCAATAATTGGTTCTTACTGCAGACCAACACAATACAATTTATATGAGAGTTAATTTAGGCTATCAAAGGTCTGTGTCATGAGGGGGGGGGGGCAGATCTGGCATTTGGTAGAATGACAAGGCTTAATTGCTTCTATGAAAGTTTCCCTTTTTGCAAAGTTTTTGTTACAGTTTGACTAAACATACAACAACTATTCCATTTTCAAACCAACCTATATATTTGCAAAATGTCATGCTGGCAGTATGACAATGATGCACCCACAATGAGTGGTCAAACTTTGATTAGAGACCGTTCCATAAGGACTCTGATAACTTGCCAACTGTGTTATATTACCATTTTTATTGCAGCATTTCTACTATTGTGGTAACAGGTAAGTTGGTCAAAGATGGAAGTGTGTAAACATTTACTGAAAATCTCTCCTTAAGGTGAAGATCTATAAATGAATACATGTCAATCCAAAGAATACAAATGATTTACTCTGAAGAGCAGAATTTGACCATGTAATCCTAACTATGTGACATAGTATTTCTGTATGATTATGAGTAGGCCAATGGTAACAACATTGTAACCTAACTATCATTTCAGCCCAAATACTGCTTGCAAAAATGATAAACAACGTGGTTGTTTTATCAGTGATTTTATATCTTTTGATAATTTAAGTTGGTCCAAGTTGAGGCTGGTTATTTGGTTTGAGCGGGTGGGTTTTGGGGTGTAAATGCCCCTATCCCCCTTGCACATGTATTGAAACATTTCTCTCTGCCAAATTTGAGTTCCTCTTCAAACAGAAGTCCCTGTTGTCAAACCAGCCTAGTTATACAAGTACTTGCATGATTTGGTTTCTAGTGTAATTTGGAATAGAAGGTACCCATGAGGTTGAGGATGGATCATACAATGTAGCATTTGTACTCACATTTGAGTTACATGAATCAGATTGGTGCTTATCCAATACAATATTATGAATACACACTTGTTAGTGTAGTGTACACTGGAGACATTGAATGTATGATGAGCTGAATGAAATCATTTGGAATTGGCAGATTAAAGTTCTATACACATAATGATAATAATGGTGTAACTGACAGAAAGGAAAACCAGATCTTTCTTTTCATGCTGTACTAGCACATAATAATAATAATAATAATAATAATAATAATAATAATAATAATAATAATAATAATAATAATAATAATAATAATAATAATAATAATAATAATAATAATAATAATAATAATAATAATAATAATAATAATAATAATAATAATAATAATAATAATAATAATAATAATAATAATAATACAGATTAAAAATATATACTTTGCATGTAAAATATATTATGTTTGTAAACTTTTGCTGCACAAATTAGCTTACATGTATGTCATAAATGTAAGTACAGCTTTGACATCTTGGGGAAAAAAAGAAAATCGGACTTCAAACATTTCTGAAATTAGGATGCAGGAAATGCAATTTTAAGCCACTCTACATGTATATGCATCCAAATATTGGTTATTTTTTGAAACTGTAGAAATGAGAACACATAGAATGTTGACTTTGGTTTTCTGTCATGTTGAGTACAATGAATGCACTAGTGCAGACCTGTAGCCAGATGGAGGCATGACACAGGGGTAGGAAGGGGATTTTATGCTCTGACTTGAGGTTTTAGGACTGCCACAGTTTTTTATGTTTGTTGTCGTACAATCACAAACTGAATTAACCCTCCTATGCCCAGGCTGAAATTTGGCCCAGTCAGCACGGCACTCACAGACAGTCACTTGAGTATTTTTGGGTGCATTGCCATTTAGTAGGTCAAACCACAGAGTCACACAGAGCTGTGTATGTACTGTTGAGTGGTTTTAGTTTTACCTCCTAGCCACATGTCCTTGCATTTATTTGAGTGCACTGCACAAAGTCAATGGGTTGGGAGTTACATACAAATTTTGAGTGTATTTGAGTGCACTGCACAAAGTCAATGGGTTAAGAGAGACATAAACATTTTGAGTGTCTTTGAGTGTTAAACCTATAGGAGGGTTAATCTTTCCCAAAGACCTTTTCAAATAAAATACTGAATCATGATTTTGATTTGCCATTTGATTTTATACCATGTCTAGTTAGGTGATTATTCAGTCTGTAATCCTGTTAGGTATTTGTATTTATTGTATATCCCATAATCTTACTGGTTCACATTGTGTACAGAAACAATAGCAACATGATTTACATCATACAGTGGACAATGACATTATTAGGTCATGCATTTTTTGGTAAAATATTCCTCTGAACAATTTTTCTGAACAATTGCAATCAGTAATAAAATGGTAAAAATAAAGAAATAAGATCAAAATATGGTGTCTTATCCTCCAGAATTGATATCTGTGTGATGTTTAGGACAAAAAGTAAAACCATTACAAAATGATTCTAGAGAACTAAACTGTACAATAGTGACCAGTTACATACTATAGGTATAAGTATTGAGCACAGAATATTTGTATATATTTAACTTTAAAATAAAAGTGTGCTTTCTTATGAAATGTCTTAGTGTTACTTAGTGTCTTAGTGGGCATCATGGAAAGGTTTGGGGTTATAGAGAGGTGTGGGTCCATTGCATTACTTGAGCTCATTAATGGGTTCATGAATGGAATGGAATTTGTTGGGATTTGTATATTAATTGAGCATGTAACTATGTACAGTACACTGGAAAAGCTAAGATATTTCTCAATACCTATACCTTATGGATAATTATTTCATTTTAAATTTAAGCATATATGAAAATGAGTTGAAATGGACTAAATAGACATTACAGAATGCCAACACTTGTTTGACAAGATAAATTATGCATTGATTATCCAGTTTTTGGAGTTAAATTTTATTTTTGTTAAAGAGCAGATTGCATAACAAAACCCCCTTATTTTCGTGTTTGATTTTTGACAAATATTTCTAGCAGAGTTTTGTTGAGTATCTTTTGCCATATTTCTAAGACCTCTGGACAATATGAGAAATGCATACTCTAGAAAACTGCCATTGTATTATTTGTGTGTAGGCATTCTATTTGTAAATATTTAGTATCGGCTATATTTAAAGGGAAGGTATAACATTGGTAATATGTAAATTATCAAATTATTATCTTAAAGCTTACTTGGTGTAAACTTGGTACAAGTATCAATCATCCTCACAAATTATTCTGTATTCACTGCTTTAATCTTAGATAAAAAGGAATTGTTAGGCAATCTGGAATCCTTTTTGGGGAAAAATAAAACCTGTAACAGTGAGAACAAAATGTGAGCACCAATTGTGATGAAACAGGTTTAGTTATATGATGTATTTCTTGAGAACTAGATGGTTAGAATGAATGTATGTTACCAAATACCAATATTGTACCTTCCTCCTAAATAAGCATTGGAATGAACTTGATAAATTTATTCAATGTTATCTGTAACAAAGGAGCAACATTTTGTCTTAAAAACAGACATTTTGAGAACAATTTTGTTTTATTGCATTGATCCTGGCAAAGATGGATTCATTTTGAATGTATCTAACATTTGAAAATATACACCAAAATCTATTATCCATATGAAGAGACAAACTTGTTCCTTTGGACTTATAAAATATCACTTATCAAATTACTATCTGAAAACTTGTTTGAAGTAAACATGTTGGTGACATACATCAAAACAAGATGCTCTTAAAATATTCTGAGAAAAGTCTCAGTCTTGGCTAGGATGTAATACACAAATGTAATACACAAAGCTATCATGGGTCTGAAACTGTGATTGAACTGTCATCATTTCCTCAGAATTGCAATCTAAAATTAAGCTTTCCTTACTTTATTTTGGACATATTTCCAGTGAGATATGAATGAAGTGAACATAATGACCTGCATGTATTACCAACATGTCTATCCTTGTATTAACCCTCCTATGCCCATGCTGAAATTTGGCCCAGTCAGCACAGCACTCACAGACAGTCACTTGAGTATTTTTGGTTGCATTGCCAATTAGTAGGTCAAACCACAGAGTCACACAGAGCTGTGTATGTACTGTCCAGTGGTTTTGGTTTGACCTATCCTAGCCACATGTCCTTGCATTTATTTGAGTGCACTGCACAAAGTCAATGGGTTAAGAGAGACATAAACATTTTGAGTGTCTTTGAGTGTTAAACCTATAGGAGGTTAAGACCACAACCGGGTTTGGGGTGATCATGAAAATATTTCCGACTTGGTTAACTGAATTAAATTCAGTTAATAAAGTTAGAAATATTTTGATGAATTATTTTAAGGGACCGTTCCTTTTGAAATTGTAAGGGTACTTACATGTAGCATCAATTGCTCAAATCCATTGTGACCGGGGTGGGGGGGGGGGGGGGGGGGTGGAGTCAGACAGGCTGGCTCCATAACAATTCAAAATGTATGGTCCCTTATATATGAATGTAATTGTGTTTTTGTGAATGTGTTTAGTCTAGTTAAATACAACAATTATACATGTAAAATGTTTACAGAAGTACACGACTGGAATGCCAACACTTCAAGAAACATTATTTACCAGTCATATTGACACAGAATCATCTTTATTATTCATGTTATTAGATCGATTGATATTATGCATTGATTGATAAACCTGTTTGCTAAACAGTGCAACAAATGTTATGTTTGATTTTGAATCTTTTTTTGGTATTTGCATATCTTTTGAAATACATTTCGAAGACCCATATATAGGGCAATATGCAAAATGGTTTACTCAAGTAAGCCTACATTGCATTGTTTGTGATGGCATTCTATTGTGGTGTACAAACTCAATTTAATATTAGATAGAGTTTTGGAATTATACATGGCATGTACAAGAGTAAACTATATATAAGTAAACTAAAGAATTATCCATAAAAAGTTTGCAAAATAAATGTTGATTTGAAACAAATGCATTTACATGTGGTTTAATATGGAAACTCATAAATAATTTGGGGTAGAAGTTAAACAAATTTCATTTATAAATGTGAATGGTCTGGCTTCCAATTTTGGCTTGACATTACTGAGAATTATGTCAATTTAAGTCTAATATTTTAAAACAACATAGTTTTCCTATACTTCCAAAGAGTCATAGAAACCATACTTTGAGCAGTCTGATTACTTGTGGAGGTGTGCTGCACTTAATAGTGACAGTCATAATGATCTCCAGAATCTTCAAAATAACCGACCTGTGTGGCGGTGTATATGTACAAATCTTCATCAACTGAGAAAGTTTGATAACAACATCATCATCATCTCTCTGGGAGAGATATCAACATTGATCTAACCATCCATATGTGTGTTAGCTGTTTGATTGAAGGCACCATGCTGGAGTGGTTTTCAACTAGGACTTAGATTCTTGTGGCGATGGTCATCAGAATGTGAGTCCGAGTACTGACCGCCGTAATCTACATAAAAAGGTGTCTGTGTCTTCAAAGACATATAATTGACCAACGGATGACTTCTTTCCAGCCAGTAGAGTAGATTGAGGCCAGTGAAACATTGTCACAATGGCTTCTCTGTATCCTGTAGTCACTATGGACCTGTGAGGGCCGACAATAGCTCATGTTTGATTGATCTTCAATTTATAGATGTCTTTCAGAAAATGACTCAGTAAAAGATGGTTTCTTACAAGGCTCATAATTTATTCATTTGAAAAAAATGTATTGACGTGTTGGAAAAAACATTAATTATAATGCAAATCTTAGTTCTTTACTTTGGGACATAATCTTACAGTATGCACACACTGTACTCTAGAAAGTACTGAATGTACCGTAGTATTCTATTTATTTTGGTGAACAGCTGGATAATCCCAAATTATTTGTTTTTAGTTTGCTTGATTAGTGTGTCTACTGTACATGCCATGCAAAATATCATTATTCATGTTGGTTTTTATTATACATTTTGTAAGTATATTTGAAGAGTTTATTTCCAAAACATAAACATCTAAATGCTTTCACTTAAATTGCAATACCATTTAAAAAAAACATTGTTGCTGTCATTTCTGATGACTGTTTCCACTGCTGCAAGGAAAAAACATAGTTACTTATAAACATTGATGTTAGAAAGAGATTTTTTATCTGCCAATTATATATTTCCAAACTTGAAATATTTTATCTCACAAGAAAGTAAATTAGAAGAAATGTTGCCTTTATAATAAACAATCTCTCAGTTAGAAATGAAAGTATACCCATGTCAAAGACCTAACCAAAGCTAACCTGACAAATGGTAAAATTTTTACTGTCAAATGCTGTGGAACACATCAATCTATTCACGGCATGAATCCACTAAAAAGACAGTATTTGTATCTGAATGTGGTAGAAGCACACAGCAACTTTGTATCTTGTTAGGGTTATTTCAGTCACATGCTGCTTTATTCACTTTATTGACTTAAAAGCCTTAGGGAGGGTAACGGGTAGCCTCGGTGCTACTTCAGGGTCTGACACCCCTGCCCACGTGATGCCCCAGGTCCACCTTCCCAGGGTGGTAGTACCTGGTTTTGGGCCCTGCCCAGGGTGACGGGTATTCAGTGATCACTGATGACTGTTTGCATTAATGGCTTCATGGACGAGTGGACTGAGACAACAACTAGCTATAGCCATACACAAAATGGTGAATGGTAGATCAACACTTTGAATTCAGTGATACTTGTAGTGTAAATGTAATCTGCATGTGAAGAACTTGTAAGAGAATGTTCAAGATATACAGCCAAACCACATGAGGTGGTTCTGCAACCCTACAGTCTTCAACTGCTTAGAATAATCATAGATCAAAACCCAAATGAGAATGTAGATCTTGACATAAGGATGTAAGATCTTGCCAAGGACTTCATCAGTCTGTCCCAATTGCAGGGGATATAACAAAAGGAAGATGTAACCAATGGATGATGCCACAATGTAGGACTGTAACCAGTGGAGGACGTCACAATGTAGGACTGTAACCAGTGGAGGATGTGGTTTAATGACATCAAGGAATGGAGTCACATTCAGCAATATCGAAGAAGCTTCTATCAATAGAGAGGAATGAAGATCCATGATTGCTAACCCTTGCATCCAAAACAGCATGTCATTAAATACATTCAGTTAGATAAAACAAACTATTAACAAAAGCATGTGACGGGAATAGCCATTGAATTTAATTTTATTACATCTTGAATGAACTGTATATTTGATCTCCAGGATGTATGGAAAAGACCATACAAAGCTATAAGTCTTACTAACTAATCTTGAAAAGGATTCTAGTCAGGCAGGCTCCTTACCATTTCAAAAAGGATGGTCCCTTATATGAATGTGTAATATATTTTTCATGAATGTTTAGTTTCATTAAATACAACAATTATATGTGTAAAATGTTTACAGAAGTACACTGATGTAATGCCAACACTTCAAGAAACAGTCATTTACCAGTCATATTGACACAGAATCATCTTTATTGTTCATGTTATTGGATTGATTAAGATTATTATGCATTGATTGATAAACCTGTTTGCCAAACAATGGAGCAAACTTAAATACAAGTATAATTATCTTGGCCAGCCTTCTGCATTAAAGGCCAAAAAAAAAGTCTGCGGTTTCTGGTCTGTGCGGGCGTCGCCTCAGACCCGTGCATTAGCATTTTTTTGATTTATTATTTTTTAAAGGTGTCATTGCACCGATTTTGACGTCGACTGATGACCAGAAACCAGAGACTTTTTTTTTGGACTAAAACTCTTGTTCAAGATTTATGTGCTTTTGAAAGACCCAATGACAATATACAATATTGCATTTTATGAGTGATGACATTCTATTATTGGTGTACAAACTAAAGGTAATATAAAATAGAGCTTTGGAATTGTACGTGGCATGTACAATAGTTAACTAAAAGAATTTATCATATACATAAAACAAAATAATGTTGATATGCAACAAATGCATTTACATGTGGTTTAATTGGGAAAATTCATTAATAATTTGGAGTAACGAGTTATTTCAATTGTAAATGTGAATGGTCAGGCTTCCAAATTGGGTTTGACACTACTGATAATTATTACTGACAATTGTCAATTCAAGTATAATATTTTAAAACAACCTAGTTTCCTATACTTCCAAAGAGTCATAGAAACCATACTTTGAGCAGTCTGATTACTTGTGGAGGTGTGCTGCACTTAATAGTGACAGTCATAATGATCTCCAGAATCTTCAAAATAACCGACCTGTGTGGCGGTGTATATGTACAAATCTTCATCAACTGAGAAAGTTTGATAACAACATCATCATCTCTCTGAGAGAGAAATATATCAACATTGATCTAACCATCCATATGGGTGTGTTGGCTGCTTGGATGAAGGCACCATGCTGGAGTGGTTTAGCAACTAGGACTTAGATTCTTGTGGCGATGGTCATCAGAATGTGAGTCCAAGTCTTGACCGCCAATAATCTACATACAAAGGTGTCTGTGTCTTCAAAGACACATAATTGATCAATGGATGACTTCTCTCCAGCCAGTAGAGTATATTGAAGCCTGTGAAACATTGTCACAATGGCTTCTCTGCATCCTGAAGTCACTATGGACCTGTGAGGGCTGACAATAGCTCATGTTTGATTGATCTTCAACTTATAGACGTCTTCCAGAAAATGACTCGGTAAAAGATGGTTTCTTACAAGGCTTCTTTTGAAACTAATTCATTGACATGTGTGGGGGAAAAACATAACTGCAAATCTTAGTTCTTTACTTTTTGGGGGGGATGATTGAAGCACATGTACATGCGGAAAAATAATCTTACAGTATGCATACATTGTACCCTGGAAAGTACTAAATGTACTGTAGTGTTCTAAATATTTTGGTGAACAGCTGGATGACACCAAATTGTTTTTGTCACTTTCTTGATTAGTGTGTCTACTGTACATGCCATGCAAAATATCATTATTCATGTTGGTTTTTATTGTAGGTCTATTTGAAGAGTTTATTTCCAAAAAACAAAATGTTTCCTCTTATTGTAATACCATTTTAAAAAACAAAATGTTGCTGTCACTTCTGGTTTCCACACCTGCAAGAGAAAAACATAGTTCCTTATCCATGTTAAAAAGAAACGTTGAATTCTGGTCATTGTATTTCCAAATTTGAAACATTTATGTCACAAGAAAGTAAATGCTTGTGTTTTGGAAATTAATTCTTTTCTTGTATAGCTGTGTGGTTCATGTATACTTGTACTCAAATACTGTCCCTAAAAGACAGTTTTGTATAAAATTTAAGAAATAACTGAATTACCACCACCAATTTATTGAAACTGAACAAAATATGCCCATTCCACTGTGTCATGTAGAGGCATCTAGAAAAAATGTTTGTGCCTTTAGAACTAACAAACTCTCTGTGAGAAATAGAAGTGTGCCCATATCATTGGTCTAACCAAAACTAACTTAACCAATCTGAAACATTTTAATGAGAAATTTTACTCTCAAATACTGTGGAACACAACTATTTTCGTGAATCCCATATAAAAAGACAATATTTATATCTGAATGTGGTAGAAGCACACAGCAACTTTGTATCTTATTAGGGTTATTTCAGTCACATGCTGCTTATTCAATTTAAAAGGTACTTTTGTTCTTGTGAACAAAATGACTTAAAAGCCTTAGGGAGGGTAACGGGTAGCCTCGGTGCTACTTCAGGGTTTGACACCCCTGCCCACGTGATGCCCCAGGTCCACCTTCCCAGGGTGGTAGTACCTGGTTTTGGGCCCTGCCCAGGGTGACGGGTATTCAGTGATCACTGATGACTGTTTGCATTAATGGCTTCATGGACAAGTGGATTGAGACAACAGCTAGCTATAGCCATACACAAAATGGTGAATGGTAGATCAACACTTTGAATTCAGTGATACTTGTAGTGTAAATGTAATCTGCATGTGAAGAACTTGTAAGAGAACACCATATACAGCCAAACCACATGAGGTGGTTCTGCAACCCTACAGTTAACTGCTTAGAATAATCATGGATCAAAACCGAAATGTGAATGTAGATCTTGACAAGGACTTCATCCGTCTGGCCCAAGTGCAGGGGATATAACTAAAGGAAGATGTAACCAATGGAGGATGTCACAATGCAGGACTGTAACCAGTGGAGGATGTGGTTTAATGACATCAAGGAATGGAGTCACATTCAGCAATATCAAAGAAGCTTGAAACACTTATAAAGTGCACAAATTAGATTGATAATTCCATGCCACAGGTCGCATGCTAAATGTAACAGCTGGTGGATGAAGCAAATAAACGCGGCTCAGATTTTGCATCCCCAAGCCACGTGATCATGTTTCATCCAATCAGATTATCTAAACTGTGTTAGGCATTTATGAATTACAGTTAGACTGAATAATATGGTACTAGACAAGGTACATGGTAACTGAATATCCAATGAGAATTATTTTGAACTTAATGTTTAATATTATCTGTCTTATGGATTAATTCAGTTTGTGTATACATATGGCAAACTCAACTCGGTGTGTTGCCTTATTGGCATACATTGCTTTTAATACTTCATTTTTATATTGAAACTGACCCAACATCTTTATTGTTTGATACATGACAGAAATGAAAGTCTACCATTGCATAACCGATACAGTATCTCGTATGTGTAGCAACATCCTTCCTGTAATAGAGCAAATCTACAAAGTTATGATCGTGCATTCTGTGACGGCAAAATATTGCAATAAATGTGCTTACACTTTCAATCTAGCTGAATGTATACAATAATGGATCACAACACACATGCGCTGTTATTAAAAATGTTCTGCATGTGTAAGCAGCAAGCAAACATATTCACAACAAGATGTAGGCTCTATTTCTAAATGAGTTTATTGATGTGGTACAATGGCAATACAATAAGTGTAGAGCACATCAAAGCATTGTCAAGACAGTGATTATGTAACATCCATCCTCATCTCCTGTCCCATTTCTCCAGATAACCAGGATAACCTTTCCCTTATCCAACCAGTTATACATTGCCTCAACTGGATCAAAGTGTTTGTTGATATTGCTTTATATATATATTTATATGACTTTACCAAATGGGAATATTCTTGAAAGTACACGATTCGGACAAGGCAGGGTACAGGATTTGGGTATACTAAAATGCAAGATCTGCAAATTAAGAAAAAGTATGTGATTTGGACAATTAAGGCAGGGTACAGGATCAGAGTATTAGCCAGGATTTGGAAATAGGGCATCCAAATTTGTTATTCTTTGAAAGACAGGGTCTCCAAAACTTTAACTTCCGATACTTTTGTATATGTATTGAAAATAAAATAGGGTGTCCAAAAGACACCCAAATGTATTGCTGGCTAATACTATGTACAGGATTTGGATTCTTAGACTAAAAAGGAAGAGCTACAACATTCCAAATCCCTCTCATGAAGTACATGTATATACCACTATGTTTCATTGAAACTTCACACGTACAATTTTAACCACAACATGTATGATGTTATATCCATAGTAATGGAGTAAAACAATGTCATTTGAGTTGAATAAAACCTGATAACTCAATTGTCTTTATAAATTCATGTCTTGGCCAAAATGTTTGGCTCATTCATTTGCAAATTCATTGATTGCTGACTGCTCACAGGTATGCAATGTAGTTTAATTGATCCATGACTTCAAATAAATTCATATCAAGACAATATCCTGTACCCTGCCTTTCTATAATACATCAAACTTCATTTACTAATGCATGTCGTTTATATTTGTTTCTATCCAGAAATACTGTTTTATAGACAAGAAATTGAACAGAATGAGCCATGGGGAGAGTACAACTTGATCACAGACGTCTCAATCTCACTGGACTGGATATTATGTGTCGTCTGAGTGTTCTGAAGTCTGCAATAAAATACCAACCTAGACATTGGCAATCTTAAAGGACTAGACTGAACTGTCTTAGAAAAGAGCAAATCCATGACAATGGGAGGACACTTTTAAACTTATAATGATGTAATTTTAGCTCAGTGAAAAAATGGTTTTCTGGAAAATTGCAACAAATTGTTGGTGATGCTTCAGTGGCGAGATAGTCCCCCATTACCAGAGACTTTAGAAAAATCCTCATAGTGCCCAAAACAGAAAAAGAAAAAGAAAAGGAAAACTCCATACCCCTTGTGCAGTCCCCCCCACTGAAAAGTCCTGTTGCTGGATGACTTGAACATTTATATAATTTATATAACTTCAGTTTTTCCTTGTGCATTATGTTATTCCATTGGAAAAGGAATCACTCAATTTTCTTGAGTTGATCATTTATCATGAAATCTAGGGATGTTGTTCTACTGCATCCTACATGTTCTTTCATCTGTTTAGTTATAGTCACACTTTCATTGTCATGGATTTGCCAGAGTTAAATGTTTACAAAAACCAGGCATGGAAGGAAAAGCCTTTACATTATAAAGAAGATACCTTCTTTATGAACTCAATATTGATGCATAAGAGACCTGGCAAGATTAAGCTGGATAATTAAATGTCATTCCTCCTATGCCCAAATACACTTAGGGTAAAAAGTCATCCTGTGCATTCATATGAAGAACAAGAAATATGTCTAGAAACCAACTGTCCAAGTTGCAGTCGAATTATAAAAATTAATTTCAAGATTCAGACCAAAATACTCTAACTTTGTTGTAATAATTTTAGTTCTGGCCAAACTGAAATTATATGTACAGAAGATTTACAAGTCTTTTTCAAAGTTGAGAGTATATATGGCAGAACAACATTGTGTGTTATTATGTATCCACCACCTGACATCAAACAACTGTCCAGGTTGTATTTTAATCAGTGAAATTTAGGAACTTATAAAGTGTATACAGGGCTTCAAAATCCACAAACCATATTTCTTTCAAATAAATTTGAAAGTGTTTCAGTTGTCATTTTCCATTGAAGCAAATCAAATCTATGTCCAGGTCTCTGAAATAAAAATGAATTGCCAGTTATCTTTGAGCAAATGGTAAAAAGGATGAAGAGAATGTTCCTACATATGCCTGGTTTTTATCACATTAAATTTTATTTAAGCCAAAGTACAACATTTACTGTAATCTAAATATAAATTTATATCAAGAAAAATTTGTGTAAAAGTGTAACTGACTTTCTAAACGGAAACACACAATTTGTGGATATCCTGAAATATGATATGGTAGTACAGAAAAAAATTAAAAATTAATCAATTGGTATGCTTGAATGGCATGCTGATTTTTTTTCTTTATTTTTAAATATTTGTTAAGAATAAGAAATAATTAGACATTTCTCAACAATGACAGCACCTTGTAAACAAATATTTTACAGGATGTTTGATGCAACTTTATACCAATTACATTTTGGAGTAATTTGATCACTTTGTTTGAATATAACCAATGTTGTACTTTGGCTTAACGTTTTCTTTTATCATGACCAATGACCATGTAATTTTGAATTGTTAAAACATCTGTTTGAAACTAATTTGATCTATAAATGTACACTGGCACATCATCTAAACATTTAACTAACCTATTAAACTTAGAACGATAACCTGTCCTATTGTAAAGGATGTATTGACAGGCTCTCGGAAATACTACCTCTTGAATTACAATGACCTTTAAAGGTACACACACTTGAAATGGTGCTGGTTTTAGTCAATGGAATTATAGATTCTTCTTGTAAAAGGTTTTTGATAAAAGCACATTCAAGGAATGTTCCTAAAAGCGCAGCTTGATCTTTGACTTGTTTGTGCACTACTACATTACATCAGTCTGCAGTGACTTACCTTATAGTCAACATATTGGTAACCATTATTGATCTGTGATATGATAGACACCTAGCCCAACCAAATGGTGTTGTGTACCTTTAATGGTAGTTTAGATCAATGCATTATATGATGTGCCAGTGTTTGTTTGTGAAATAAAAAAATACAATTTGTTGTGTCATTGTGGTTTGTTTTGTGTTGAAAACATCTGCTTTCTATTTCAATATTTTGCAGCACAGACCTTTATCATGTATCAACCATCTTGTTTTTCCACTGTACAAATCCATGTAACCAAACTGAGGCTAGGACAAAAGGCTAGCTCCATTGATATTTGACCTACATGTAGCATGGCAGAATTGCATGAATGCAGTTTTAAAAAATGCCCAATCAGAACACTTGCAAAAATGAATATGCAATGATGTTACAGTGCTACAAATACTTGCTGTCGATGGCTAAATGGCAAACAAAGTCTTTTTAAACTGTACTTTTATGTATTCACCAAGCACAAAAAAACAATAAAAAATGGCTGTATCATGATAAAGGTCCAATTGAAAACACTTGGAAAATTGAAAGAAAATAAAAACTTTGTGCAAAAACAACTAAAAAGTTGACATATTTAGTTTGCATAAGTGCTGCAATTGTTTTGAAATAGAAAGCAGATTGTTGGGGGGAGGGAATTTAAGTTTTGAATATAGAAGAAAGAGGAAATAGCAATTCAGAGGGAAGAAGAAATCATAGAAATTGTTTTTTGGGGGGAGGTTAATTCACAAGAATTCGGAGGGACACATTTAATTTGTAATTCTCAGTTATTCAAATCCACCATTAAGCATTGACAAGCATTCATAGGGATTGACAGGCATTGACAGGCATTCATAGGGATTGACAAGCATTCATAAGCATTCATAGGGATTGACAGGCATTGACAAGCATTGATAGGGAAAAGAATTGTTTTATTTGAACTTGACATTGAACTTGAATTTAAAAAAAACAATAGCACCCCAGTCCATGCAAGCCCCCCCTGGTGCGCACACGCGTGTTCCCCGTCCACAGATGCCAACAAGCCAGTGAGTTGCCCACTATCTACATTAACTTGTGATTGACTGTTGTAATGTATACAGACCTCCCACAATCTTGTAAGTCTGTGTGATCAAGGCTGCCCTCTGTTGACCACAACAGGATAAGGATCTAATGAACTCTGACAATCAGTTCACTTAACTACAAAGTCAGATGTATCTATCCACCACTCCAGAGATTGCCCATTGAGAGAGCGCCCTCACACCTACTCTTCAATTCTCACTTGGACATTACAGAAGTTACAATTACATCATGGTTTTTGATCCAATCAAATGAAATATTCAACAAATAGGAAACATTTTTGCAAGTTTTCTCTTAACATTTGACAATATCTTAAGATTTTTAGGTCACTTATTCCAGCCGCACTGATCATATATTTAAACATCCCACAGAATAACTCTTATATCTCTGCTATTAGTTGTGTCAATATGTTCCTTCTCAGTTTCTTAATAAAATAGCTACATTTAAAACTTCTCTGAGTTGTGTTCATTTATTTGATGTACATGTCTAAATAGACATCTGCTTTACACTTGAGTGTCACTGTGCATGTAAAATATTCAACTGAATTTTGGTAACGCACATGCATGGTTACCTGATACATGTACATTGTACATGATGATTAACTGCATCAAAAAGAATAGTGTCTGCAAATACTTCTTGCATTTCTAGTTCATGAGCACAAACAGTGATTATTAAAAGAGTCCACAAATTATTCTACAAATTCACTAGTACAAGTACATGTGCGACTGTGCATACATGTTGTTTGAAGCATTAGGTTTTGCCATAAATTCACAGAAAGAGAAGAGTGAAAACCATTATTAGTGGGTGCCATTAGTTGACACAAGATTTTTTTGAATCAGGTTATCTTAAATATGCTGGGAACAATTCATTTATGTGAGATAGATTTTATCAAGGATTTTGAATTGGTTGATACAAGACATTGAATCAGATTATCAGATTATCCTAAATCTGCTATCTGCTGGAATAAATTTATTTACATTGCAAAGATAGATTTTCCATTAGTTGAATTGATTTCCTTTTAAAGATATGATTCAACAAGTTTTAGTTTTAAATTTTGGACATTTTCTGCATCCTAATTATGAGGCAATTTCATTGACAGATACTGGTGTCTGAGGTAATGAAAGAAATATCTGATGATTTACTTCTTTGTGCCAATTTGAAAATCTTTTTCAAATGTTTTAGGAGAATTTATTCACAATTTGTCTTTGTAACCAAATGGCTTTTGTTTAGCACTGTTTCAAACTTGTAGCTTCTCTGAATGAATATTTTTATCCCCACATATTTTTCTTGATTTGTAGCTAATGCCAAACTCTTCTGTGCTACTCAATAACAATGTAATGATCAGACACTCGTACTGATACCCAGTGTATCTTTGCGGAAATGTCAAGATCTGAAAGAACGTTTTTCAATGATCAGTGTTTTGAAGTGTTACCAGTCTAAATTCTGTAAACTAATATTATTAATTTGCTGAAATTATATAAGTATTTAATACAGACTGAGACCAAAGTCAAATCATATTTTGTGATACCATTTTCCATAGATAAGTTACATTGGGTTGTATTTTCTTCTTTGTATTGTGTCTTTACATTGTTTTGAGTAGCACATTTTCTCTGTTACAAGATCCTGGTGTGTCGTTACTGAGTACCATACTGTTTTGGTGGCTTAATTAGTTGACGATGTGGTGGCAATCTAAAGGCGGATCCAGAGACGATTCAACCATTTTAGTTGAATCTCCTTTCCTTAAATTCCCCCAAACTTTGCCGGAAAGCCCTGTCATGTCTAATTACACAAGATAATTTCCCAAATTTTATTTGGGGAGGGGCACAGATTGTTTCAGATTGTTTTGTCACAAATTGTTTTATTTTTTTTCAGATATTATTTTTTGTGATTGTTCCACTGAAAACAAATTTATTCTTAAAAATGCATACATTTGCAAAATGCAACATTTTCCAGATTGGCTCCTTAATGTGCAGCTGCCCATGTTTTGCTAGCAACCATTGCAATAAGTTTTTGTATTGGTCGGAAATTCATAGGGCAAGAACAAGATACAAATTCCAAAAACAAGTGTCTTGCTTAATGTTGCCCAATATTTGAACACAAAAAAGTTGCAAAGTCCTGATGGTAACAGTTGCACTGTTACAATACTTTCATTGATTGGATGTATATTTTCATAGTTCAATCTATATTTTGGTTGTTCAATCAATATTTTCATTGTTCAATCACCCCCACCCCCAAATCTTCATGACAGGACCTCCGGCCAAGTTAAGTCCCCCTTTTCCTGAGATCCTGGATCCGCCCCCCTTTCAATCTGCCCCACAGTATCCACAGAAACTGAGGCGCCTATCACGACACAGGGTTACCTAGTCCTGTCTCAAGTTTATCCATGGTTAATTTAATTGAAGTTTTCATTAATTCATGCACTGTACAATTAACTATACATCCTCATTATGTGTATCTATGTTTGGAGTATGCCTAGTGTAGACATAACAGATTCTATGCACATGGGTTCACATACAAACCTATAAGCAGGCCCTGGGACAATCCTCACTTACAAAAGAAGGTTTCTATAATATTCACTGATTCTACATTTACAATGCAAATAGTGATCCAAGTTACAAGTGCTCAATAGCCAAGTGATATATTACTCAATAACTGGCCAAAGACAGAATAAGCTGATGTGCGGTAAGTACATATGTAGAAAGTTCAATGTATTTTTCCATAACAAATTTGACAACATTTTTTAACACTTCATGTTTCCGTACAAATTAATTAATTTCTTTAAGAACAATTTTCGAATGCTTTTGATTTCAGAATTCATCAAATGTGCATAACACTGGCTTAGTTTTTGGTTCATTTAATACACAATATCTGGAAGGACCATCAGATAATGTGAGAAAATGACATTATCATCAAATGTGGTGAGTCTAGCTATAGTCTAGATATTTATGACTGAAGAGCACATGTATTTCAACTAGAATATGTGTTACTGCACTTCAAATCTAACCAATACTGTACTTTTTGTACTGAAACCTAAATCATTGTTGTGATTCTGTCATCAGACATAGACAATTTTCCCAGGGCCTGCTAAATGCACACTTTGTTTGACCTTTGACCTCTGAGAGTACCTGTTCATTTCTTGTGCACAAACTACAATCAGAGAAGTTTACGATTCAAATTTGTAAATAATCTCTGTAGTGTAATACTCAGAGGACAAAACCTGCTACTATCCTACTGCCAAAAAGACCTCTTATGTATGTCGCCATGGTAATTTCAATGCTAAATTAAACTTCTCATGTTAGTTTACTGCCAAAAAGACCTCTGAATATTCACTTGGTTGTTATATATAATAATTTCCTACTAGCTTGACAACCAGTACAGAACCTACAATTTTTTAATGGGGCTTATATTACCCTACCATACACCATACTATGTGACTTTATTGTCTTCCAAATGCTACGCTTCATTCTCAAACTATGTTATCTCAGTCAATGTCCTGATCACTATAGTGAATTAAATGATGGAAACCCAAGCACTTTCACAAAGACTGCTTAAAGATTGAATCCTAATGGAGTCTGTACAATGTAAAGAATATACTAAAATGGATGTACAAACAATTCACCTCATCTACCAAGAAAAGACACGACCACAAACTGAGATTACCAAGCTATCGACTCAAATGAAATCTTCACTTGTATTCCCTTGTATTCTCTACCCCTCTCAACATCAAATACTAGAGCTAGAAATATTGAGTCATGCTAAGTGGTTATGTACCTACATGAACGAAATGGAAAAGACACAACCACTGACTAAGATTACCAAGCTATCGGCTCAAATGAAATCATCAAGGCAGCTACTTTGTATTCCTTTCAGCACCAAATACTAAAACTATCATGTACCATCAACACACCTATGACGAACTAGAAATATTGACTTATGCTAAGTGGTTATGTACCTACATGTACGAAATGGAAAAGACATGACCACAGAACCACACTTGTATTCTTATTCCTACCAACACCTAAAACTACCAAGTACCATTGGCACACATACAGCGTACATGTATGCGCAACCAGAAATATAGACTCATGCTGAGTGGTTTATAAACCTAAGAAACTATGAAAGAGAGTCACAAACAAACAATATCAGCCATCTTGGTTTAAGAACAACTACTATACATGCATAAGATTCTTCAGTCAACTTTCTATTGGCTACTTCTACTATCCTACATGTAACTCATGTTGTGAACCTTCAACTTCACATGACTGACTGGTGACTACAAATGACAAGTTTCTCTATCTAATATCAGCCATCTTGGTTTAAGAACAACTACTCTACATGCATAAGATTCTTCAGTCAACTTTATATTGGCTACTTGTACTATTCTACATGTAACTTATGTTTCTGAACCTTCAACTTCACATGACTGACTGGTGACTACAAATGACAAGTTTCTCTATTTATCAAACATGAAAGTTGGTAAACTATAGACTAGTTTATAAACCTTTCAGTGTGCATGAAAGGCTGTATACACCATTTGGTAAAATGTCACTCTGTCTGTGCATGTATTTGTATATCACAAAATGTGTAGATCTGCTCACCGAGTTACTTCAACAGTCAAAGAACATTGTGAAATTTCATTCATGACTCATCAAAAAACAAAATATTGGATGACTATTTATGAGATAACATAAGATCACCTTGTGATCTTTTACTTTTGAGAAAATATACATCTTTTTCTTATAACAATTCTTCAATTAGATAACTTTGATGGATGAAACAATTGCCGCTCTTCTCTGTCATCTGTGTCCAATTATCAATGGTGTATACAGCCTTATAAATGTATGGAGCAAGATAGTCTTCAATCAAAGGAAATTGACCTATCACCATTCATAAATTATAGCCAATCACAGTGCATATTACACATCACATGACTACCCCATCTCAGACAATCAAAGCACAGTACCAAAGTGCATGCACTCGGTAGTATGTGTACATTCGTCAACGCACAATATGTGTAATTTACACAAAACGCAATGCATGTTTATTAAAACTTTCATCAATGTAGACAAGCAAGCATATACTATGTACATTTACAAGTACATGTACAAAGTTGTCTTAGAAACCTAAGACAACTGTACGTGCTTTACTGTTACATGTGTTCATGTATGCATTACATGTTGTTTATAGTTGTCTTAGGGGCATGGCTAAGCCATAAATAGTGATAGGTCAATACCAACCCCGTTCCCATGGTGATTCAACCTACAGCTTTCTCATCCCATTGGACAAAAAGAATATCCAAGAAACTTGGATATTATAAGTCATCAATATCCTGATTTCGATTGTAGTGCTTGTGTACTTGAGCAAAACATGTACTTTAACATATTTGCTCCTCTAAAGCAAGAAGTAGATGGGTAACTGTGAAGAGGGTAGAGTTGGTCATTGTGTTTGATCAGCCCTAGATATGTGCCAAAATGGCAGCAATTTAGAACTCATACTCCCCTAGGAGTTGAGATGGTTTAAGGAATGATTTATGCACCTGATGAGCAGGCATAATAATAATAAGCGTCTTGAGCACCAGTTTGGTGGATACATGAACATTATCTATTATTAGATGCATTGCAGATGATGATGTCTATTGCACAATGCTAATTAGTCTGATTCTATGACTATACTCAGGATAGTGTATGCTGCAGTAAGTGGTGGTTAGGGATCTAGACCAATTGCAATAACCAATCACCATTGTGTAAATCACTTTGCCCACCAGGGGCTAGTGTTGGGAACGAGGTTAGGTCAATACCAAGCAGGGTTTTAATAATACAATGTCTTCACCTTATGACAAGTGCATATGAAGGTGAAGAACTTTCAGGACACCAACTCTTTAATTGTTTCAAAGTAATTTTTGACACCCAATGCCTTTTCAAATCGTAAAATATAGGCATGGGGTATTCTTATTGAGATTGTTTTTATTTGAATTGCCAAATGATTGGTAAATTGAAATATTGTAAAGAATTTGTTTGACTATAACTGGAATAAATTAACTTGACAAAGGAATAACTACATCACTGATTCCTTCATTTCCTGATATCAGTGTAATTTATTTTCTGCTTTTTCAATCATAAGTTCTAGTCTCAGACCAATAATTACCTTTTCAGGTATATAAATATAACCATTCAATATGGATTTGGTAATTGCCACTGATTACTCACAAAAAGAAGTTATTACTTGTCAGTTTATTTTTAATTTTTTTAAAAAGAATTTGAGGAAACCAAAACAAATCACAACCTCCAGCCCAAGCCTGAACACAAACTTTTACAAAGTTTTTTGAAACTTTATTTTAATATAACTTGATCAAGGCATTGATGGTTTGTGTAGAGAAATCCTCATCAGGATAGAAGAACAATGAGCTGGTTTACATGTATAATTATGTACATGTTTACAAGTCACTTGAAGAGGACAGTAGATGAAGCTAGATTGAAAAGAGGAAATGTATCCTTTCCAGCTTTTATTAATTAAAAGTCCCATCCATAATGCAACTATTTGCTCAATTTGTTGAAGCAATTTGGTCACACTTCTCACTGGGCAATAGCAGGAATGCTATTGTCTACACAAAATGACTTGGCACTTGACAAGATAAGACTCTCTCCACCCAACCTCTTAGTAGGTATCTGCAAGGGCTGTGCCTGCATGACGTTTTGGGCATCATCAGCCGAGGATGGGACTAGACAGTTACCATTCATGTAGGTATCTGCAAGGGCTGTGCCTGCATGATGTTTAGGTCATCATTAGCCGAGGATGGGACTAGATAGTTACCATTCATGTAGGTATCTGCAAGGGCTGTGCCTGCATGACGTTTTGGGCATCATCAGCCGAGGATGGGACTAGATAGTTACCATTCATGTAGGTATCTGCAAGGGCTGTGCCTGCATGATGTTTAGGTCATCATCAGCCGAGGATGGGACTAGATAGTTACCACTCATGTAGGTATCTGCAAGGGCTGTGCCTGCATGATGTTTAGGTCATTATCAGCCGAGGATGGGACTAGATAGTTACCATTCATGTGGCATATTGATCTTCAACAACAATCTCACTCTTAATCACACAACCAGCGGCCATCTTGGTTTTCCCAACACACAAGTCTATGAGAATCTGAATGAGGCTCTTGTCTAGACTGGTGCCTATGATGTGGTGATCCACTATCATATTGATCATACTCAGGAGCTAAGGCCGGTACTAGATGGTTATGGTGAAGGAGCCAAAAAGGAACATTTATTCACAAGAAAGACTGTGTAAAACAAACATTGGCTAACCAAACAATTGGGATCTCAGTATAATTTGGTCAATTATACAAGTTTACAACTATCTGAAATAGAACCTTTCACTTCTGATTATAATCACATTGATTATAATCCTATCTTGTAAATATTTGCAACCTTGAATGTTTTGTCAATGCCTCGGTCAAGCTTTTCAGGGAGTTGTTATAGTCATACTATAACAACTCTCTGGTTAGATTTAAAACCCTAAAATGCTTGGTATTGCCTTTGATTGAAGACTATCAGTTATGCCTACTACATATTAGCGTTACTCCTAGATACACATTTGAATCAATGAGGATGTATAGACTTGTCAACAGTGCATGAATTCATTCTACAAACTTCAATTAAATTTACCATGGACCTATCTTACAGGACTGGTACCCCATGTCTGACACCACAGTTTCTTATAGGGATACTGAGAGACAGATTTCCCACCACATCGTCCAATGATAAACCAAGGGGATAGTATGGTTCTCTACCTCTGCACACCAGGCCTTCTCTTTACAGCAGTCTCAAGAGTTTGGCATTCCCATTTGTTTTCCCAGTGTGGGGACCCCTGTGTTGCAGTCCGGCTGGGAACCATCTGAATTCAGATCCGGCTCCTTAACTCCACAGTTTAGAGAGTTCCAGCATTTTTGTTAAATACTTTTTAGAACTGCAACACATTATATGGCCATTGATTTTTGGGTCTACAAGTGAAAACCGTTTTACTAAACTATTGGAAATGGATCCATTTTACAGAGCAGCCATCTTGGTTGTCTATTACACAAGTCTATGAGAATCAAAATGAGGCTCATGTCCATAATAGACCGGTGCCTTTCAAACTGTGGTTTTTTCAAAGTGATGTTTGATTGGCAGTCTAGGTACCAGATCAAATCACTGCAGTACAATAAGGGTAACATTTGACTTTTTTGAGATGTACAACATTTGAGATGTACAACGTATCATTGATTTATGCATTTCTTTAGCTTTAGCTTGAGTTGGTGAAAAAGATTTTGGCAACTGAACATTCTATCGAATTCAACTTACTCAGTATTTGTTGAATCTCTTAACAACTTTCAGAACTATTTCAACAGTGGACACATTTCAAATTGAATACAATGATTTTTGAATTTCAATGTTATTGATGAGTTTTACTTCGGATTAAATATTTTTTTTTTTTCAAACATTTGGATTTTTTGCTTATTTTAGAATCTAGAATTGCCTCATATCAGGATTTTTACAGACTTACATGACCTTGATTTTAGAATATTTCTGGTTTTTATGACTTAGTCTAGAGAGCAAACATTCTCTAAGGCAGTGACTGCCTGTATACTGAATTTGTAACAGAATGTTGTGTGGAGTTGTCAAAATAGCGACAATTTCAATCACATTGTAAGTGCATTATAGAAGTCTTGTTTTATACTATGGATGTAGTCTTACTAGTTTTTATTATTCTTATTTCATTTGTGTTTTCTGGTTTAATCTTCATCTCTTTCTTTGTTTTAATTTATTTATTATCACGTCAGATTTCAGATTTATTTTCAAGTCAGATTCCAATTGAATGCAGTTTATAATAGATAATAATTTCTGCAAATTTGGAGTTAATCATCATTTGTGTTTATGAAATAGATACCATGTGCTTTCAAATATATGGTATATTTGCCAGATAAATACCACCGGTTTCACCAGTAAATTTCATCTTATTTCATCTAAAATTATCATTCAGAAGATGAAACAGTACTCTCTTTGGGATCACGCATCTCCTTGACATTAAACTGTTTTTAATGTATATACCATGAGTGGTATAAAATGCATGTAAATATTGTTTTCTTTTTTTCTCAGAGATTTATAGAAAACTGATTTTGGAACATGATGCACAACTTAAAGCAGAGAGTTTTAGAGTTAGACCATGATAGTTCATATGAAAGGTGGGCAGAGATAATATGACTTCAATCTATTCGATATGAAAAACATCAGAGAAATACTTCACAAAAATGTACCATTTGTAAATATTTCATTCATTTGGATCAAAATACCATGATGTAATAGAACTCCTGGAATGTCAAGCGAGAATTTCAGAGTAGATGCAAAAGTGTTCTCTCCATGTGCAATCCTCAGAGTGGTAGATAGATACATCCTCCTTTGTAGAAAAGAAAACCGATTATCAAAGATCAAAAGATCCTTACCATGTTGCAGTCAACCGAGGAAGCCTTGATTCATCCAGACCACAAGATTGGGAAGGTTGTACACATCACAATCAGCCAATCACAAAGTTAATGCAGATAGCGGGCAACTCACTGACCTGTCGACATCTGCGGACGGGGAACACACGTGCACGCACCAGGGAGGACTTGCATGCACCGAGGTGCTGACGATTCACATGATTTTTTCTGATGGTAAAATACATATATGCTACATTGTTAGACATTTTTACATTTTCAAAATGGGTTTCTAATATAAACACATGTATGTATAATCAGCACTGGGCGCATATTGTATAAATATTTGTGCATACAATTAGAAAATGTGTCCAAGTGTAAAGAAGAGGACGATTGCCATATGGATTAACACTTTGTGAACTTAGTTAAAAACATTTGTGTTTGTTCAAAAATCTAGCTTAACTGTGGCGATACTGTGTGGCATTCTTAAAATGCTTTTTCATACATTTTTGTGAACAAATCTCACTTGATTGACCAATCATAGAATGAAGTACTTCATGCATAACATGATGAAATACACAAAATATGTCTCTTTTGTATAACACACAAAAATGACAAGATTTGTAGAGCAGCTTATTTGTGATGGCTTCTTTTCACCATGAAATAGTCTATCCTAGTCTGATATTCTGAGTTCAGATCTTTAGTTTGATATGTGCCAGTGCTGATTATACTTGGAATGGCAGGGTACAAGATTGGTAAATACAGAAATTGCGTAAAATATTTTTTTTTTCAAATGAAAATCGACTTTGGATTGAATATTTAACCATACAAATGTATGCATGTATGTGGTAAATTATTGTATTATTTGATCAGTCCAAACAGGTTATGTGATGAAGAAAAATATGCCCTGCATTAAAATGCTTCATGGGCATTTATGATACAGCTTTCAACAATTTGTTTTCACAACTTGGAGAATACATTATCAAAAGTACTTTGTAATTCAAAAATGAAAGTGGCACCAGAAGCCTTGAATGTTGTTCATGAAGGGGCAAGGTAATTTTTACTTGATGAAGGAACTTCTATTAGAAAATCAAAATGTTTGGGAACATTTCAAAGAAGCACCAAGGCTAAGACCAGGACAACAGAGGCACCAAGGCTAAGACCAGGACAACAGAGGCACCAAGGCTAAGACCAGGACAACAGAGGCACCAAGGCTAAGACCAGGACAACAGAGGCAGTGGCGTCTGTGGCCTCTGTGAAATTCACGGCCTGAAATCATTTACCAATCCTGCACCCAACCTAAAATAAAATTACCTTACATAATTATCAACTCAACCAGCCCTCATCTCACAAAATGCTGATATAATTTATGCAAAGTTCCTTTATACAGTTCTTTTTAACTAAAGAATTCTCATAAAGTTTGCATAAGTCCTTTTTTTAGAAACTCGGTATAAAGGTGCATTTACTTTCCTTTAATAAAAAATTGTGAAATTATGTTAAATTAGGCTTAGGTTAGCAACATGTGTTCAGCATCTTTTTTGGAGATGCATGATCGTGGCCACGAGCCACTGAACAACTGAATTTACTTTGTATTATTTGCTTGATCACTTCCATCAGTGTGATCTGTTAGTCACCATGGCAAAAAGCGGAAAAAGGTTTCTTTTAATACTCTAGACTAGTCAGAAGAACCAAAATTCATTTGGATTTTATTTCTGCAATCAAGTTCTGCTTTTTTCTCTGTAAAACATTTGTAATTATAAACAAATGAAACATTGGTCTTGATCAAGGATATTTTGTTAACATGTAGATTTGGTTATAGTGAGGGCTGATTATGAGTTGACATTCAAAGTTTTTTCCCAAACCATGAACACTGAGGAATCCATCGACTGCAGCTGATATGAGGTCAAAGTTCATAGTAAGTGGATTCCAGTGACCTCAATATGACCTCGAGGGCATGAGATATCTATAGTCCTCTATCTCTGATGTCACACGGTGTGTTACCACACATCATTAGTTAATTATCAGGATTTCAATGTTTCAAAGTTCATGAATGGAACGATGCAGGGTACAGTCAGTAATCATGAGGGAATCAATAGGTCAAAGTTCATGAAGTTCTTGTGGATTCCAGTGACCTCATATGGCATCTTTCAGTGTTTCATACAGCATGGAGTGATGTAAGGTACAATCAGTAATCATCAGGGAAGCAACAGGTCAAAGTTCATGATGAAGTTCGTATGGCTTGGAGTTAACATCAAGATGGAAGTCATGGGAATGATGGGAGATCCCTTCCTGTCTCACAGTAACCTCTGGCGAGTGACCTCCATCTATACATAGTATAGTGACCTTCAGTGGTTGCCTTTGTCATCATAAACTCTCTCAAACCATATCAAAGAATCTACATGAATAATGAAAAAGAGATCAAGTTTTCATTACAATACATGTCCAATCAAATATCGTTACTTGTGATATCAAAAATAAGGAACTGACTTTGCCCAACAGAAGAGAGTGCTCCACTACCATAACAAAATGCATGCTGCCTTAATTGTGGTGATGTATGTTCCATACTAATCAAGCTTTGAGAGCTGAGACATATGTTGGCCATTTATGAAGTATCGCATTGGGGAATGCTGGATTTTTTGTAAGCAAACTAGTTGATACGCTGTAAAGAAACACTGTGCTTATGACATAAAACACAATAAAGGGGGCCACTTTCCTACCGTCACGTTAGCAGTTTTTCTAATGGTTGTAATTTTTTTTTAAATATCTGAAACCACCCAAAAAGAATTTCAACATTTGAATAGACATGCATGCTTATCCTAAAGATAATTTGAGTTGATTATTACTATTATTTTTTTAATTACCCTAAAATTTCCATCAACAAATGGACGGAAAAGTGAGGTAACTTTTTCCGTCCAATTTTTATGGAAATTTGAGGGTGAAAAAATAAATTAAAAAATTAAAAAATTAAAAAAATGAACTCAAATTAGTTCTAGTATAAGCCTGCATGTCCATTCACATGTTGGAAAAACTGCTAACGTGACGGATGCAAAGTGGCCCTCTTTATTGTGTTTTATGTCTTATCATACACATGGTCAGGTCATGGTTCATGCTTGCATTGTTGGTGATGTTTATGCCATGAAAGTCGCTATCTATAGATCATTTTTTTCAATAAAAATTTTCTCCAATTCACCTGAAAGCATACTTGGTGTAAATAAAGTTGGTGATGGCATTGAGTATCTTAAGACATCATTCTGGCTGATCGTGGTGCTTTTGTCATGAAGGGTGGAGTAGAGCAAACGGTAAAAAAGAATAGCTGGACTGTCTGCTTCTTTTGGAGAGACCCTGTGATGCTTGTAGATGAAGTTCTCTCACAAAACTATGGCAAGCATCGTTGTATTCTACCTTGTGTCTGAATAAAAGTGAAAGAAGGAAAATAAGAATTACATACCCAAATAATTCTTAATGTAGCTCTACATTAAGCTACTGCAATTGTTGCCCGATAAACCTGAAAGGGTTTCACAGAAAAGAAATATGCTTAGATTTACCTGAAACCGTACCTGTTGTCATTCTGCTTTTAAAAGATGTTGTCAAATGAGTACATCAAACAGCAAGAGTCTGGCTGGCTGTTTCTTCTGGAGAGGTAAGGACTGATGGCCAGGGTGAATGATTGCTTGATCTTGACAACATTTTTCCATACAGGGTGGTTAGATCTGAATGAAAGGAAAGTGAGGAATTACTTTAAGGGAGTGTGCACCATTAGTAAAATGTTTATATGTGCATCCATAATTAAAAGGGAGATACTGCACCGGTAATTACTTGATTACAAAATTACCAAATTAATATCTGAAGGCTCACATGATGTGAAGTTGGTAAAAGTTCCAATCATCTGGAAAAATGATTGTGTCTGAAGCATACTCATCACTAGGATTTTGTGTAGGGATTTTGTTTGTTTATATTTCTGGAGTAAAGTGATCAAACCCCCTTCCCTGGTGGGTGTCCAGTATGAAGGGGGTGAGGCCCCTTTAATTTGTTTGTAATCCAAAAAAGGGATTCAGAGTACACAGGGCCGTAGCTAGCGGGGGGTCAGCATTTAGAGCCTCAGTCGGCAAATGAAGCATCAAAGGTACTAGAATAAGTGTTGGACCAGAATAAATTTGCAGTTGGCAAACCTAGAGCTGTGGCAGTGTGGGTTTGCCGACTGCAATGTAATAAATTGTGTTTTACTCACAGAAAGAGCTGCGGTTTTCAAGTATTGAATCTCAATTCTCATTTTGGGTCGTTTTCAACCTGCTATAAAGTGTGTGGAAATAGGGCCTTTGGTGCGCCCAGTCTCAGATACAGTTCTTGTTCCTGTCATGCGAAAGCCCATCAATGACAATTGGAGAGATATGTCCGTCCGGAAAGTGGACAAACACATTTGACTTTGGAAGCTCTTTATGGAAACAAGATCTATTTCAGAAATCTAGTTCAAAAAACCTTTATGAACCTTACCTAAATATCTATCCATTGTACCGTTCAGGAATCTCACAATTAAATGAAGCATGATGGAAATAAGTAATTGAAATAACCGCCTTCCAAATTCCACGTTCATGTCTACAGCTTTTACCAGACTGGTAACCTTCCACATGTTTGTACACACTAGTTGCATGTGATTTGGGTACCGGTTCAGGAACTCAGACTTAAGACGCATATCAGCAGCGCCCTCTGTTCAATATTGAGTGCCATCATCATTTGTTTTTATTTATGAGGTTTCTTAAAAATTTGTAATAAATCATCCTAAAATCTTCAATTTATTTTGTATAGGTTTAAAATGACAAGTATTCGGTTAGTCCGTTATATAAAACGTCTAATTTATTGTTAATTTCAACAAAATTTGATGTATCGTCAAAGAAAACGTATGTCAACAGAGGGCGCTTCAAATGTAAACATTGTAAAACAAAATGTAAACATGGTCCACGTGGTCCAAAGATCTATTTACCTAAATAATGATTATGTACATCAATGCAACAGGTTCGGTCATTAGTCAAGCAGCCATGGACGTGCATCTGGCATGAATGGGACGGAGGTAAGGGAGATTTAGCTCCATTCTAGGGCCAATACACTCCCTCCATATCCTTGGCGCTAGCCCCACGTGTACAAAAATGGAGCTAATATTAGTACAACCTAAAACTTAGTGATTAGATAACCTTGCCCAGCCAAGCAGACATTTTTGGCATAAAATCCATTATTCTGGGACAGCTCAATTTCATGAAATTTGTGAAATTAAAAAATATATTTAAAAAAATTTAAAAAAATTAAAAGTGTCTACTTGGGCAAGCTTACCTCATCACAAAATTTTGCAGTGATAGCCTGTGTACCTTCATTTGTATAAGTGCTCTACACAGGACTGCAAGATAACCTGAATACAGGTTATATCACAATACAAGTACCCTTGTGATAAGTATGATTGCAATTAATCACTTCAATATTTGCCAAACACTATGAGTACACGGGAGGACCGTGGCGGCATGTCTGCCTCTGGAGAGGAACGCAGCATGCCAGAACTAGAAAATGAACTTGACGAGGTACGGATAGAGATGAATTACAATTAAGACGACCTGCTTCAGCAATCTCTGGAGGAGAGCAGGCAGCAGAGGACAACTTTGGATAGCCTTACCCAGTTGATGGCTGGATGGGCTCTTGGAGGAAAAGGGCTTGGGACGAGAAGTTGAGACCTCGAGTCTGGTACGGAAAACTCAGGAGGCAGCGGCAGCAGAGGGAGCTTGGCAAAGCTTGGCATCCATTGCGTATAAGGCACCAACGTGCCAAGGTGAGAGTGAAGTTCAGATACCAATTGAGGCTAACATAAAAAGTAGCCTCAACGATAACATCCACACCAATACGGCGTTCGATGACAAGGAAGACGGACTTGGAGGGATCCAAGGAGGCACCGTTACCCTCCAAAGATGAAAAAGGGACTGATAGTGAGCCTCCAACTCAAGGAGGCAAGACACAACGCCCTAAAATAATCCCTGACAGATTCAATGGGAAGCAGCCATGGATCGATTACCGTGAACACTTCGCATCGTGCAGGCTTGCTAATGGTTGGAGCGATGACGAGGCAGCGGTGTTTCTCGCCGCAAGCCTACAAGGAACTGCACTTAAAGTGTTAGTAAACGGCCAAGATAATGGTCAGAGGAGACAGTACAATTACCAGGAGATTATGCAATTACTGAACGCACGTTTTGGACCTGGGGAAATGGCGGAGAATTTTCTTATGGAACTCAGAAACCGTCAACAGGGTCCAAGGGAGACAATACAAGAGCTAGGACAGTCCATTCGGGAGTTGGCGGCTTGGGCTTACCCAGAGTTTGGGGAGACCGGCCGCGACCGCCTTGCAAGGGGCCATTTCGCTGATGCCGTAGCCTCACAGTCAATACGGGAAGGGATATTTCGAGCCAATCCAGCGACTCTGGAGGGGGCAATCAAGGCCGCCCTTGCGACGGAAAACTTTGAAAGGATAGAAGAACAGAGAGGCAACAAGAAGACAGATAAGCGATGTAGAATGGGAAACGACCAGGACCTGATCAACACTGTAGTGGCAGAGGTAACCCAGAACTTGAGACAGTATCACCAGGATCTCATGGATAAGAGAAAGAACGATGTCGATCGGGAGGCAGAACCAGTTGAGAAAAGGCGGGATACTAGGATATACCATCCAAACCCGCCGAGGCGCCCGATATCGCAAGAGGGGTGTTTCAACTGCAAACAAGAGGGACATTTCAAGCGCGATTGTCCGTATGGTAAACAAAAGGAGCGTTCGGGAAACGAACGACAGCCCCTCCTGAGACCCGGGGGGAGGCTGCCACGACAGGAGGGTCAGGATCAACCTCAAGGGAGTGACAACACTGAACCACGTTTGGGGTCAGTGCGTGACAACAGAACGACAGCGATAATGTCTAAACAAGGATTTTACGTAAAAGGCTGTGTTCGAACTGTAACACTGTCATTCCTAGTGGATACAGGGACGACCGACACGATCATTTCGGAGGAGGTTTTTTACAAGATGCCTAAGGAAAGTCGGCCAGAGTTGGAGCAAGATGGGATCAGGGTCGTGCAAGCCGATGGGACTGTTATGAAGACTAGAGGCGTGGCACACCTGGACTTAAAGATAGGACGGACTACTTGCCCGATCAGAGCAGTGATCGCCAATGTGAAGGCCGAAGGAATTTTGGGTATGGACTTTCTAACCATAACTGGAGGGACGCTCAACTTTAGAACATGTGAGCTGGTGTTACGCGGTGAACATATCAGATGCACCACGCGTTATGAAACAGTAATACAGACATGAGTCCTCGTGAGGGATACAACAACAATCCCACCTGCGCATGAAGCCATTATTCAAGGGACAGTGACGAGAGATGAATGGACAGTAGGACTAGGAATCGTGGAGCCTGTTCCCGGCGGAGGAGAACTTGAACAGAAAGGACTGATCTTGGCAAGGTCAGTGGTTAAAGCGAGGGAGGGCGTCCTTCCACTACGTGTCCTCAACATAGGTACAAAGGAGTGCACTGTTCATACAGGCACGGTGGCTGGACACCTTAGCCTCGTGGAGGCAGAGGACATAGTGGAGGCCACAGATGTAACCTCGGGGGGTGAGCATACCGACGTACATGTACCAGAGCATCTCCAGGATTTGTGGAAGAGTAGTGTGGAAAGTGCGGGACCTGAGTACCACTACGCGATAGCCCGAATGTTGGTTGACTTCGCTGACGTGTTCTCGGCGGCAGACCACGACCTTGGCAGGACAAACTTGGTGAAGCACCAAATCGACACAGGCGGAATAAGACCAATAAAGGAGAGGCCCCGCCGCCAACCAGCGATTTACCAGCAGGAGATAGACCGACAAGTGGAAGACCTATTGTCTCGAGGCATCATTGAACCCTCGGACGGTCCATGGGCCTCGAATGTGGTACTTGTAAGAAAAAAAGACGGCACGCAAAGATTCTGCGTGGATTATCGGAGGCTAAATGAGGCGACCATAAAAGATGCCTACCCAGTGCCACGTATCGACGATACGCTTGATGCCTTGTCGGGCGCAAGATGGTTTTCAACCCTAGATCTTGCGTCTGGCTACTGGCAGGTGGAGCTGGACGAGAGAGCAAGGCAGAAATCCGCATTTGTCGTTCGAGGGGGGTTGTACAGCTGGAAGGTTATGCCTTTCGGCCTGTGCAACGCCCCTGCCACGTTCGAAAGACTAATGGAACGTGTAGTAGCTGGACTACAGTGGCAAACACTTTTGGTGTATTTGGATGACGTGATTGTGTATGGCAGCAGTGTACTCGAGGAGATACAACGCTTAAGGGAAGTTCTAAGGAGGTTTCGTTTGGCGGGACTCAAGTTGAAGCCTTCGAAGTGTTACCTCTTCAAGCAATCTGTGGGGTATCTGGGGCATGTTGTCTCCAAGGAGGGAATTGCAACAGACCCGGACAAGATTGAGGCTGTAAAATCATGGCCCTCACCAACAAACATAAAGGAAGTGCGAAGCTTCCTGGGACTTGCCTCCTACTACCGGAGGTACATCAAGGGGTTTGCGGATGTAGCACGCCCCCTCCATCGTCTTACAGAAAAAGCGAGGAAATTCCTCTGGGATAAGGAGTGTGAGGAGGCATTCCAGACGTTGAAGGGTAGGTTGCAGCAAGCCCCTATCTTGGCATACCCAAATCCTGAGGGTGACTTTATACTCGACACAGACGCTAGTGGTGATGGTATTGGGGCAGTTTTGTCCCAGATACAACAAGGAGAGGAACGAGTGATAGCATACGCCAGTCGGACACTTAGCCGCCCAGAGCGTAACTACTGCGTCACCCGTAGGGAGCTGTTGGCAGTTGTTGTCTACCTGAAATATTTCAAACAGTACCTGTATGGGAGGCCAATAACCATCAGGACGGATCACGGAGCCTTACGCTGGCTGTTGAACTTTAAGAATCCGGAGGGACAGGTTGCCCGGTGGCTTGAGGTTATGGGAGGCTATGACTACGTGATTGTGCATCGCCCGGGTAAGAAGCATGGCAATGCGGACGGTCTGTCCCGTAAACCATGCAGCCAGTGCGGGCATTCTGATGAGGCACCCAGTGAACAGGAAGCTGAGGCACCAGTTGGGGACAATATTAACACGGAAAGTAGTCAAGGGAATGAAGAGGACAGGGTCAGTGGCGGACCGTCAGGGGGGGCTGGGGGGGCAGCCGTCCCCGGGCCCGGAGGGGGGGGGGGCCCGGACCCCCTCCCCAAAGAAAAAAAAAGAATTTTTTTTATATTTTTTTTTTAACATTCTGGTGGAGGGGGGTGGGGGTGGGGGGTGGGGGTGGTTGGGGGACCGGGCCCGAGCTGGAACTTACACAAATCAACCGGGCCCTTTCTTTATTTTGAGCTCCCCTGAAAACATGAAGTGTAATCATGACGGGTCTCTCGGAAATCACGTGTGGTTAGGGAATGATGCCTGGGGGGGGGGGGGGGCCCGACCGTGCGCTCTGCCCCCCGGCCCGGCGGTAACTTGTTCCGCTACTGGACAGGGTGACAAGAGTAGTGACAAGGGACGCAAATATCACTCCCGGGGACTTACGCCAAGCACAGTTGGCAGACGCATCCATTGCCCCAGTAATGGTCGTTAAGGCAGGTACGGGGGTTAAACCGAGTTGGGTGGAGACGAGTCCACGGTCAGCAGCTACCAAGGTGTATTGGGCTCAGTGGGACCGGTTAGAGGTTCGGGATGGAATTCTCTGTCGCCGCTGGGAATCACACGATGGGAAAACTATCTCATGGCAGGTGATTCTACCTTCCAAGTTCAGGAAGGAAATTATTGAGGAACTACACGGCGGTGCCACTGGAGGACATTTTGGGGTTATGCGTACCATGGCTAAGGTGAAAGCTAGGTACTACTGGGCTTTTATGGCAGGGGACGTCAGGGCAAGCTGCAGGCAGTGCACAAGGTGTGCTCAGAGGAAGTCCCCACCACGGAAGCGGCGGGCGCCTCTTCAGCAATACCAGGTCGGTGCACCCATGGAAAGGGTGGCACTTGATCTCGTAGGACCCTTGCCAGAGTCGGACAAAGGAAACAATTCAATTCAATTCAATTCAATTCATTTTATTCATCATGTGACACACATGAAATTTGTTATCCTTTGTACAGCAGTAAAAATGTCTTTAAAATATCAATAAAATACACACATTGCACAATAATAATAAAAACAGAAAACAGAAATGTTTTCTAAATTTACAAAACTTAATAACAAGATTTTATCACCCCGACTAAACTAAATGGAATAGGCAAATGATACAAATTTCAGAAGCCAGATAGACAAAGTATACAAAAACTGAGAAACAATGATAAATGGTAAATGGCGAAGGAAAAACAAAAGTACAATAAAAACAACACATTAGCTACATGCCCCCCCCCCCCCCCCATAAACAGACCTAGGTGCACTAGGCAACCAAAAGCCAAGTGGCAACAGGGCACACAAACCATTATCTACTAAATTTACAGTTAAAATTGTATATGGCATTAGGTAAAAAAGAATTTTTAAACCTGTTTGTTTTAAGGTTTAATTGACGAATTCTACCCGATTTATTTATAGCAATCAGCGGGTTAAGAGGATGTGTATTGTCAGACAAAATACAATTGAACTTATTCACGAGACTAGTTTGAACCAACTTATGAAGACCTTCGGTATCGTCACCTATAATCCTGCCAGCATGTTTCACAATGCGTTCTAGTTTCTTACGATTGATAACAGTGAGAGAATTAAACCAACTGATAGCGCAGAAAGTAAGCAATGATTGAATTGTACTCTGGTAAAACAGTTTTAAAACCCGGGTATTTACATTAAAACATTTCAGTTTCCTTACAAAGTGTAACCGTTGATTGGCTTTTTTGTAAACTTTTGTGGTGTTAGAATTCCAGTTTAGTTGACTATCAACCACAGTACCAAGGTACTTGTATTCATTACTACTTCAACGGACACATCGTTAAGTTTAACAGGTTGCATAGTTTGTTTGTTCTTTTGAAAATTAAAAACAATTTCTTTAGTTTTTTGTACATTAATTATTAAGTGATTTTCAACACACCAATTAACAAACAGATCAATGTTGTTTCTATAATCCAGTTCATTATTGTTAGCTATCAATCCTGTCAGGACGGTATCGTCAGCGTATTTAATCAGAATACATGAGTCATTTTGCACTTTAAAGTCACTTGTAAACAAGGAGAACAAAAGGGGCGATAAAACACAACCTTGGGGAACTCCAGTACTCAAATGTGTAACGTCGGAGCTAACACCAAGCAGGAAATCTCTGACGATTCTTTCAAAACATTTCATCACAATGGGTGTGAGGGCAACAGGTCTGTAGTCGTTGAAAATAGCTGGCTTGGTTGTTTTAGGGATTGGACTGATTATAGAAGATTTCCATAGCTGCGGAACTATGTGAGTGTCCAAAGACCATTGATAAGTGTCCGATTGAACAAGTGGATACTCGTGGTGGGGGAGTACTTCACCAAATGGATGGAGGTGTACCCCCTCCCCGATTCTACCTCAGAAACTGTGGCTAGGGCGTTCGTTGAAAATTTTGTGTGTAGATTTGGAGTGCCTCGTGAGCTGCATTCTGACCAGGGACGTAATTTTGAGGCCAACATCTTCACGGAAATGTGCAAGGTGCTGGGAATCAACAAGACCCGCACTGTAGCATATAACCCTAAATCGGACGGGATGGTTGAGAGATTCAATCGGACACTTATCAATTCAGTATCTATGATGATCGACCCACATAGGCATCAGAAAGATTGGGACGACCAGTTGGCGTTCGCAACATTTGCCTATCGTACAGTACCGCAGGCTTCCACAGGGGAAACGCCTAATATGCTAATGTTAGGTCGCGAGGTACTGCTCCCAGTAGATTTGACTACGGCATCGCCAGCTGCAGAGGGCACGGAACCTCAAACTGATTTCGTCATGGATCTGCGCAACCGGATGCAGGACGCACACGACCGTGCGAGGCTGCACCTGAAAGGCAGTGCTAGACATCAAAAGAAGACGTATGACCGGGGAACGAACGACGCTGGCCTCAAGGAGGGACAGTTCGTTTGGCTGTACAATCATGCCAAAAAGAAAGGCTTATCCCCAAAACTAGTGAGTCGTTGGCAAGGCCCCTATCTCATATTGGACAAATTATCAAACGTGACCTATCGAATACAGCTTAAGCCTCGAGGGAGGATGCAGGTCGTACACTTCGACCGCCTCAAACCATACAGTGGGGAGCCTCTACAGTCTTGGACGGGAAGAAAACAGATGGCTCGTGAGGAGGCAGAGTGTGAGGCGCCACCAGAGGAAGCCGCTCCGGAGTTAGACGACGGCGTGGGCTTTGAAGGAGGCTCCGCCTCCTTGGAGCAAACTGAAGAGAACTCAGAAGATATGGACGGGCGATGTGAAGAGTTAACTAACGATGTGGAAACTGGGAGAAGGAACCCAGTCCGGAAGAGGCAGATGCCTCATCGTTACCGTTAGCCTCACACTGTGGCTAGGACACTTGTATATATAACTTGTAATGGAATGCATTTTTTTGAACAAATCAACTGATTTTTGTTTGGTTTGTGTTATCTTTTCAGCAGCGATGGAGAACGATCAGGGGCCAGTCAAGAGGTTCAAGTGCAACCAGTGTGACGTGTCGTACTCACAGCGGGCTAGCCTCTCCAGACACCGCAAAACTGACCATGGACCGACTCTACATGCATGGTGCAGACGATGTGATTTTAAAGCGAATCGGAAAGACAACCTCCGTCACCACTACAAACAGAGCCATGCCAGTTTCGAGAGTGAGTTAAACCAGATCCAGCTGGAAACGGCAGAGGAGCGTGAGGAGCGGAAGGAGCGCATGCAAAGCCAAGAGGTGAGGGTAAACCAGGTCAGGGAGCTGGAGGATGCAGAGACCTGGGGAGAGGCCCCTGCCACCATTTCTAGAGCGCCTGATGAAGCTGTCAGAATAGAGCTGTCGCTGGATTGGAGGTAAAGAAGGTGAACCCGCCCCCGGCGACAGTGCATGCTGAAGAGCGGGAGGCTTATCAGGTTTTGGATCTGACTGTAGGTACAGGGTCCGTGGAATCCCCCAGGATCGACCCCACCGAGCTGTCGCTGTCGCCCACGCGCTCTCTCCTCGCGGAATGGGATCTTGGCCCGGTGGTGCATGCCCCGGCTCAGGGAGGAAAACCCAAAGGCATGATCAGGCGCGGATCCAGGGGGGCCGCGGGGGCACGTGCCCCCCGGGTAAATTGAGTATTAAAAAAAAAAGGAAAAAAAGGGGAAAAAAAGATAAAAAGTGGGGGAGGTCAGAGAAAAGGAGGAGTAGCCTAAAAAAAACACCGGCGACAATATTAAACATCTGCTGCGTCTACTTTTAGCATAAAATAAATACTGAAAAATGCAACAAGAAAAAAAGGTTATCAATCATGCCATGGAACTGAAACCCTCTTTTGAGAGAAAACCAAAGTATTTCCCGGAGCTCGGGGATTTCAACTCTCCATCTCAACATCTAATCCTCTTGGGGGAGTTTATTACCGGTTAAATGGCCACAGCCAGCAGGAAACAATTGATCACTTGACTGAATGATTTGCTAGTTTTGCCCAAATCCTTTTTGAGTGGCCTAAACGCACACATTCTTTTCAATTAATAAAATATCCAGTGCCATCATGTCCAGTAATGAAACCATGTATTATTTTTTTGATCGTTGAAATTGGTGCCACAAACAAATAGACCTTGGCTTTTAAAAGAGAAAATCATGATAAAGTTGTATTTGTACCCAAAAACCACGAACGTTCTTTGACCAAAGCACATCACATAGTATACTTCGTTTGAACAGCTTAATTATCTGGGCTCCTTGCAAAAATTCCTTTGCAGTGAATATAGCCTTGAATGCAAGGCTGTGATGCATCTCAACAAAATTATGGTCGTATCATCTCTCCGTTAGTTACTAGTTAGTAAGTTTTGTTTATAGGCCTGCTTCAAACGTCGAACTTTTGCGAATTGCCGTATCTAATTCAAATAATGACCCAAACATTTACATTGTTTGAATTAGACACGGCAGAAAGTCGACGTTTAAAGCAACTGACTTCTGCCGTAAGTTCGACAGGCAGGTCTTGCCGCTCTGAACGCCAGCTCGTCTCTGGACTCTTTCAAGCAAAGAGATGTTTTTGGTGATATGGGGTTTCCAAGCAGTGCTCCCATATCAAAGATGTGGTCTAACCAGTGTGAAGTATAATTTCTCTTCGATGGACTTTCAGGCCAGTCTCGGTTAGCCCTTAGCAATCTTCTGAGGAACTGATTGATTTATTTTAGTCAACCCATTCTTGAAGACAATTTTCCTCCACGAATTTAGTTAATGGAGATGACTTCATAAAGTTTAACACAGCCTCATTATGGCAATTAATTGATTGCAGTTTCTTTTATATTATATTTGATTTTCCACAGAAGCTTCGGTGATAAAAATATCCAAGTATGTGTCTCATAAAAGGTTGATTAAAAAAGGATTAAAAATTAAGGGTGCAGAGTACAAAATAAAGCCACCATCCAAGGTGAACAGCGCCTTCAGTTTTTTGTATAAATTTCCAATGATGATTATAGTGACTTTTTTCAAATACTTCCCAAAATTAGTTAGTCTACATTTCGTTTGCAATCGGTAGTCTGTGATCGGGTGCAAAGTAAGCTAGTCTGGTTTCTTGACCCAATTCCTCCACGTCTATAAATTGTTCCGTTTCATCTGAAGAAGGGTCGGGGTACCGTGTGGAAATTACAATCGCCGATGTCAATTTACTGTCGGATTCTACGCCAGTACGCATAGGCCTGCGAAGTACGATGAGTCTTGCAGCTGATCTGCCGATGGTTTTAACACAGGGCAAGGAACAGTATGAAATCAAGCCCTTTTCTTGAAAATTTCAACTGGACTGAATTAAAACCAAGAAAAATTCCGGATAAATTAAAACTGAAGTCAAAAACTGCAAATTAAATGCCAAAAATCGGGGAGGGAGAAACTTATATTGTTGTAGTCATGACATTGCTAAAATAATGGCTAAAAATAATGGCTAAAATAATGATATATATTCTCCATATAATCTTGAAAACTTTTGCAAAAATAGTCAGGTGAAACTTGCCAGGAATCGCCTCAGATTGCACCACAGAGCATCCAGAATCCAACATTTTCAGGGGCCCTTAAGCGGGCCGCGGACCCCACGCCGTAAGGGCTTCGCGCTCGCATTTGTCCGTGTTGGGTGTGCCCCCCGTCTAAAAAATTCCTGGATCCGCGCCTGCTAATGTACGGTCTGCCTGCAAGTATATCCTGTTAATAAAGCTAATTATGTTCATAAGTATAGTGTTGTACTTTTAGGCCTGTCTTTAATCGCATGAAATGCGTAAATCAAGAATCAATTAAATCGTCGCAAAGCTGACGAAGTGACGAATCGGCAAAGGTGCTGTTTTGAGAAAAACGCATTTGTTGGACGCAGCGCGTTTACGGTGTTATTTATTCACATCTATTTATACTTAGACAAACTTGTTTTATTGAATAGTGGAATTTTATTTATGATTTTGTATTTTCTTTATACAAGCTTTCAAACTTATTCGTCACTTAGTCAGCTACTAAAATCTACAGCATGCGTTTCATCTCCACACAAAGTATATTCTATTCGACAGGCGATTCGTCACTACGTGTGTTCAGAACAGGCTTCATGCAAACATAACTGCATTATAAACAGTAAAGGACAGAGTATAGTTTAAATTACGTCACTTTGGACTTATCGGTCACTTCTTGAGATCGTAATTGGCTAATAATTTGATAGATTGTGCTGATCCGTTACTTGAATGATTACAATGTAGATAAATGATATAAAAACCGGTTGCGTCCTTGCCCTGGGGTGGGTAATCAACCTGCATGGGCTGGCTTGGCTGACCGATGGTGGGTGGGTCCTGCATGGGCTGACCGTGGCTGGGTTGGGCCTGCAGGAGCTGAACGTAGGTGGGTGGGGCCTACATGGGCTGACCGCAGACGGGCTGTCCCATAGGCTGTCGGTACGCCTGTGTCTGCACCATGCTGTGTTGTCCATACTGCACTACGGTCCGACAGTAGGCCTGGCGCTGCTGATGAGTGGGCACATATAAATAATTGTTATGCAGGGTCTCCCAGTCGTCTCCCCCGATTTTTTTTAAATTTAAAAATGGATATATTTCTCATGATTCCAAGAAAGCAAGCATACTCATAAGCAGTTTTGCCGACATTACCAACGATGTACCTTCCCTTTAATGATTTATTGCAAAATGTGAAGAAGAATTCCACCTTTTTAATAATTGTGATTGAATAAAATGCAACTGAATGAATTCAAAGAAATGTTGACACAAAATTTGCCTTACTGTATCAGCTAAGGCTGCTTCGTCACGGGCTCGGTCACGCCCAGCTGTTAGTTCATGACATTGCGATATTGCACTAGTGCACAGCAAACTCGTAATCTGTTGAGGAAATGAACTCAACTGTTAATGTTGTTCCTGAAAGTGATCATAATGGGAAAAACATTTCGGAAAGTGTTTGTGAAATTTCAGTTAGTGTTTGAGAAAACATATTAATTTGTTGGAAAATGTTCAAGAAGTATGAACAAAAAGCACAATTGACGTGATTCAGTCAAATTTGGTTATTGAAGTTAACCTTAATCTTACTTCTTGTACTATAAGTTGGTGATAATAATAATAATAATGTGTGGATTTATATAGCGCACGTATCCACCAACTAAGTGGTGCTCAAGGCGCATTATATTATTATCCCTGCTCATAAGGCTCATAAGGCTCATAAATCATTCCTGAAACCATCTCAGCTCCCTGGGGAGTATACAGCTCAATTGCTGCCATTTCTAGCGCATATAGAGCAAACCAACTCTGCCTTCACAGGTACCCATTTAACCCCTGGGTGGAGAGAAGCAATTATGATTAAGTGTCTTGCTCAAGGACACAAGTGTCACGGCCGTGATTCGAACCCACATTATGTTGCTAACACCAGAACTTGAATCCGGTAAGCTAGACCGCTCGGCCACGACACCCCATGAACTGCATTATGAACTGCATTATGGTTTGCGATGCAGTGTGATTCATTTTCCTATTGGTGGATTCAAAGGGGAAGTCCCCCCTTATCGAAACCCTGGATCCGCCCCTGTGTTTTCAGTTTTACATTATGATCTGGGTAACATTTTTAACTAGTTTTGGAATAACATTATGGGTTGGTTAACATTATGGGTTGGGTAACATTATGGGTTGGGCAACAATATGGGTTGGGTAACATTATGGTCCGGATAAAAGTATGATCCTGCACATGTATTAGACTCATCGCACAGAAGGAGCAGATGTCGCCTGCGCAGGCTACCCACAATGCCTCAGATAGGGTAACACCCGCCAAAACGCTGTGAGACAAAGGCCCCTACGTAGAGGAGAATAAGTAAACAGAGTAAAAATACTTATCCCAGGAATATCATGAAGATCACAAAGGGTATGATGAGAACGATAGCAGCAAAACCCTACCAAACGGAAACCAAATAAAGACAGATATACCAATAAATCTACTTTCTGTTCCTGCCACAGCCGCGAAAATATCAGGGGTATAGGGTATAATATTAATCTGCACATTGTTTGGTCCATAGATCATCCCCATATATTTTTGGGCCAAGTTAAACAAAACTTAACGAATTCCTCACTCGGTAACAACATCATATACCGGTACCACATTTAAAAATCATGTAGGACTTTAAGGATACCGTTTTATATTTCCCGTTTCAAATAATCAAAAATTTCAAAATTTCCTTAATTCAACAAGTTTCAAAAATGTAACAAAATAATTTGTACTTAGAATTAATTAATTTATTGTTTTGAATCCAAAGGTTTCAAATTTTGGAGGATGTTAGGGTGGGTTTTGGACGGGGTCACGACCAGGGGAGGTCATTGGAATTGGACATGTTTTACTTGAGGCATAAATTAAGATGGGGCTAGGAAGGGAAGAGAGAGGCCCAATCCTATGGAACGCTACAGCTGCCTTCGGTGCCCATATCGCTTCATTCGGCTGATTCACCATTTCATTCGGCCGATTCACCATTTCATTCTGCTATATCACCATTTCATTCGGCTACTCATCATTTCATTTGCCCAATCATCATTTCATTCGGCTAGTCTTCATTTCGTTCGCCTTTTCGTCATTTCATTCGGCTAGTCAGTCGTCATTTCATTCGGCCATTCACCATTTCATTCGCCCAATCATCATTTCATTCGGCTAGTCTTCATTTCATTCGGCTATTCACCATTTCATTTGCCCAATCATCATTTCATTCGGCTAGTCTTCATTTCGTTCGGCTTTTCATCATTTAATTTTCATTCGGCTAGTCATCATTTCATTCGGCTATTCACCATTTCATTTGCCACCAAGATCAAGCTAGCCGCGGATTCAACCGCGGATTCAGCTGCAGGTTTTCTCACGGATTTAACCGGATCGGGTCAGTTTAAAAACTGGATAGGTTGGTCCAGTGCGTGTGAATACTGCACTCAATACGGTACGTTTCCACACGGCCGGGCGCAGGCGAAATGAAATGATGATTGCGCCCAGCCTCTGTCGTTAAAAGCGTAATCTTATAACGCCAAAACCACGATATGCCCTAAGTTGAAATGTCATCTTTATAATTCATTAACAAAAATTAACAAAAATTAACATTAAAGGGGGCACAAATTGTTTTAACTTTTGACGAGTTGGTCATAATTAAAGTGACGCTAGAATATGTACCATTATCGCCGGTATATGCCGTGTATAGTTACACAATGCAGAGTATTTGTGACCAACTCATCAAAAGTTAAAACAATTATAAGATTACGCTTTTAACGACAGAGGCTGGGCGCAATCATCATTTCATTTCGCCTGCGCCCGGCCGTGTGGAAACGTACCGTATTGAGTGCAGTATTCACACGCACTGGACCAACCTATCCAGTTTTTAAACTGACCCGATCCGGTTAAATCCGTGAGAAAACCTGCAGCTGAATCCGCGGTTGAATCCGCGGCTAGCTTGATCTTGGTGGCAAATGAAATGGTGAATAGCCGAATGAAATGATGACTAGCCGAATGAAATGATGAAAAGCCGAACGAAATGAAGACTAGCCGAATGAAATGATGATTGGGCAAATGAAATGGTGAATAGCCGAATGAAATGAAGACTAGCCGAATGAAATGATGATTGGGCGAATGAAATGGTGAATGGCCGAATGAAATGACGACTAGCCGAATGAAATGACGAAAAGGCGAACGAAATGAAGACTAGCCGAATGAAATGATGATTGGGCAAATGAAATGATGAGTAGCCGAATGAAATGGTGATATAGCAGAATGAAATGGTGAATCGGCCGAATGAAATGGTGAATCAGCCGAATGAAGCGATATGGGCACCGAAGGCAGCTGTAGCGTTCCATACAATCCCTCCCACTTCTGCTACTAGAGGCCGTTATTCTTTCCCAAAGTGCAGAGCTTTGGCCAGGGGCCAAAAAAGGTATCCGGTTTCTGGTCTCCGCGTGCGTCGCCTCAGACACGCACGGATCGGCATTTTTAATTTTCTTCTCTTTTTTTGTTGCTTTTTCAACTATTCGCACCTGAAGCTACCCCCTGAAACCGCTATCAAGTAGTCCATACTTGGAATAAAAGGCATAGGTTGTGTGCATAATGAAGTCCCCTGAAAAAATATTGTTTTGAATTTGTATCTGCAAGCATTGTCGGTTAGCCTAACGTTCAATATTTGCCTGCACTTATCGACTGTGAAATATTAAACATAAAGGACGATCTAACGGACATCTACAAGTCTTAAACAATAATGTTATGGTACGTTATTTGATTAGGCCTAAGTGTCATTTACATTCAGTTCAGTATTCAATTTAAAAAAATCAACATGAAAATAATTTTTTATTTGGTTTGATGATGTCACAATTAAATTATGCTGCCCTTAGCACATTATCATCCTTGCTATGTTCAGCAAAGTCATGATCCAAACTAATGTCAGAGATCTTAATAGTTTGACTATTTTTATTTATTTTTTCTTGACTGAAAGGTTATATACAATTAAACACATCTTCTTCGTCACAGAAGGACACGAGACATAAGGACACGAGACTTTGTTGCGTTGATATATAAAATGTTTATTATCAAAATAAATGGAAGGTTTTGACGTTTTCTGTCATTGTATACTAAGGGTTAAATAGTATGTTTAATAAGAGTAATAAGACTATACAAAGTAGACACATTTTACAAAAGTACGGCAGGCTTCGTATTCAATAAATTCCAAAACAGTTAGGCCTAAACCTCACATAATTGCTCCACAGACAGGAGTGTTATCGTAAGAGCAAAGTTGGTAGACTTCCATCACACTCACCATCCTCATTGGATTTCTGACACACAATATTTATTATAAACTGTGTGGAGTCAAAAATCCATCAAAATTCGAGCGCGCACTGATTAGTTAATTTCGTCAAAAGAGGGCGCCACTGCTCGCCCATTATCAGAGCCGTATAATATACGGCTCTGCCCATTATTACCCAGAATAGTTGACCAACTATTTATATTGCATATCCTAACAGGGGCGGACCCAGAATTTCGGGTGGGGGTCAAACAAAAAAGGGTCTGAAATCTCCAATTTGTTTCTTCACGTTACAATAATGTTTACCCTTGAGCATCGTGTGCTCCAGCTCCATTACAAACTGCATATTTGGATTTATTTCATTCTTTTTCAATTTGTTCTTCTTTGTTGGGGTGGGAGGGTATGGAAGCAGATCCACACCTGGATCCATTACTGTCACAGTGTATATTATATACTAAAGAATTGTTTTAATTAATGTTGACCGACCAATATTTAGCAAAGGCTTTGATGTGTTACTTTGATGTTTCTGCATCCTGTGTTCAATAGTAGTTCGTCAATTAAAGTTACAGTTTTATACAAATTCCAATCCCGTTATACTATGGACTGTAGGCTCAATATACATGGTGAGCCACTGTCAGCAGCGATGATTGGCTACCACTGTCACAAATATTCTTATCTGTTTCCTCTGTTCCAGTGACGTAGCGTAGTTACGACGGGCCCAAGTGCACGCTGTTATGAACGGGCCCTAGTGCACGCTAGTTACTAGTTATGAAGCACACACGCACACGCACGCACACACACACACACACACCCTCACACACACACACACACACACACACACACACACACACACACACACACACACACACACACACACACACACACACACACACACACACACACACACACATCAAAGCGTAGGCCTATATATTTTACCAACAATGTGTTGGATTTTACAGTCGAACCATGACTGACATGGGTTTGCCTTTTCGAGGACATATATAGCAAATGGCATCTCTTAAATTTTAAGTCAGTTCTTCTATGAACACAGACGTACTTCCAAGGTGGCGATTCGAAGTGCCGTGCAGGGGCCCGTTCTCTGCAACACAATGTCTAATGGCCTGCTCTCTCTACGGGCCCTACCACCCCACGGACCTCAGTGCAGCCGCACTGCCTGCACTGTCTATATTTACGCCCCTGCTCTGTTCTGTTTTAGCCAGACGCTTGGCCTGTACCAAACTCATTCTAGTCCACTCTTTGATGTTATCAAATCACCGCTCATCTTGACGTCCTCTGCTTTTCCACTCAACCATTCCAATCATAGTATTAGCCAGAGGGGTGTCTGGGTGTCTTTTAATAGACACCCTGTTTAAATTTTGGACACCCTATTTCATTTGTCATTTACAATGTGAACTATTTGAACACCATGTTTTGACATTTCCAGCAAATTTGGACATCCTATTTCTAAATCCTGGCTAACACCTTCTTTCCAACGGTTGCATAGTAACTAAAGGGTCGCACCAGACACATATTTTGAACCATAAAGCGACCTCCTCTGTTGAATTAAACCAGTTGTGAGTTGATCGACACTGGCACTCTATTATTCACAACATCCTCGTATGCCGGTGGCGGGTCATCTGTTATCGGGAAGGGTGCGACCACAGAAAAGTCCGGCGGAGGATCGTCAAATGGGTGGAAGAGATACCTGCTCGTGGAGAGGTCAGCCGGCTGGCGCACGGAGGACGCATCCGTGGTCGGTAGCCGTGCGGAAAGCGTCGGGATGTGACCATTGGAAGTTCGTGTCGTCCCGTCTGTTTCGGACTGTGAATTTCTGGGCGGTTCCATGGAGTACATGTAGGTGCAATAACGGCAACATCCCATGAGGATCGAGACCCCCAAAAACACCCCTATTGGGACGAAATAGCTGTATGTGATGGAGTCCATAACCACTCAGTCTGCTGGGAGAAAATGATAATGCTTAAAGGTAAGGGGTTTATGGTAGCTAGCTGAACCAGTAACAACTGACTTGGACTAGTCCTCCGTAGTTTTTACTAGCCCTCGGAAAAGTCATAAAACAACAATGCAAGGAGCGTCAATAAATACAAACAAACAAATTATTGTTTTGTCTCAAAACTGTGATTTAAAATTAGTTATAATTTGCAAAAATGTTATTCTCTGCCATGCTAAAGAACTGCCTCGTCATGCTTGCGCAGTTAGCAAAAATCATTGTAAAATTTGTTTGAATTGTGATGATATGGTACTTGTTTGTACACTAGCCCCGAACTAAACCTAGTAAATTTAGTACTTCATCTGTTAATACAACAGTTGTTAAGAAATTATTTTTTTATAGAAATTACCCACGTTAGACACTAACGTGCTGTCAGCACTGCTCTCCAAAAGTTGCCAAAAAGCGACTTTTTGAGATTTCCTGTAATAATTATGAGTCAACACCTGACATTATGTTTCAAGACTTTGTGAAATTACTTCATGGCCGCGATTCCACGATTTCAAAATCATGTTTTCTTGGTTCTTTTGTGTGTTTTTTAGAACATAAACATACGGACAGGACCTGGTTTAATTAACGCCAACATTGAAAATTGTGTGATTTTTCGTACATTTTAGATTGAAAAGGGACTTATTACATAAGTATTTTTTTTATTGTTGAAAATTTATTTCTGCTTTGGTTAAAATAAACAGATCACTGCAAGCTGTATAAAATAACTGTATTATTACTTACATTCAAATGATATCTTTATCGGTCCGGTACGGTTACGTTACTTACTGAGGAAGCTTGCAGAAAATCATAACAGGACCAGTTCTTCGGTCCAACTTATACAATGAAATGACACATAGTTCTTCCACATAATCGTACCTATTTCCGGATTTGATTGCAACATAATATTACAATGCAGGCCAGGATTGTACTTGACTGACGAAAATAATTACCGTTATGTATCGCTTGATGAGACATTTGTCCTGTCACTGTGCACATACACACCGTCTGTCGACTTTGGAGTTTGTACCCAACCTGCCGTAAAAAAAACGTTGTGCTTGTCAACTTTGATATGAGAGACGTGTTTAAAGGGGTGCTTATTAGACCATTAGTTATTACGAGAAAAGAAACTGAGCGACTTATTCTATAAAAGCTTAGGTTTTGAGATGGTAATAGTAATGGTATTCCATCTGACATGTTGTCCGTTAACACTTGGAATGTACATGTATGTGTGGGAAATTCAGATCTCAAATTGATCATCAACGGATAATCTGTGTCCACGTTAGAATTAATATCAAACAATACGAATGCATTTTACTTTAATATGATCATGTCATCATTTTGATAAGGTTTTATTATTTTAATCTGTTGTAAATGTTTCTAATTCAAAATAATATTAATTTTAACCACTTTGCCATTTTTAATAGTATATGTGATTTGAATATATACTGAACAGCAAAAGAAACGCAAGTCCGAGGTCTTGTCAAGTTTTCAAACAGAAGACAAACCATTTTGATTCTAATCACTCATTTAATGAAAAATGCTTTCAATTTGTGAGCTGAAAGTGACTGTTGAAATTGCATTGCAAGATTTTCACATTCAACAGTCACTTTCAGCTCACAAATTGAAAGCATTTTTCATTAAATGAGTGATTAGAATCAAAATGGTTTGTCTTCTGTTTGAAAACTTGACAAGACCTCGGACTTGCGTTTCTTTTGCTGTCCTCGGACTTGCGTTTCTTTTGCTGTTCAGTAGGCCTATAGCATAACGGGAAAAATGTATTATTTTATAAGTGACCAATAAACAGAATTGAACTGAATTGAATTAATGACACAACAAAATAAGCTGAAACTTTAACAGGTTGATTTCTGTACATATCTTTTGATTCAAATGGAAGCATTTACAGACATGTTTCAACACGTGAATGGTGCCTTTAACAGTCCAGGTGTAGACTTTTTGTATCTGTAGGTCCGAGATAAAGGGCTGATGTTGTCCCCACTCACCCTCCCCACACTTCCCCATGTCTACCATGGGGATTGTCGGACAGAAATCGACAATATCCGAACATGTATGATTTTTCTTGTTTAAAGGTCCTAGGAAATAGAAATTTTTAACAGTGAAAACAATAAAGTATACCTATTGGAACATATATTTGTCATTTGTCTATTTTATCCCCGCCCCTTTGCACCATTAAAAAAATAAATTCTAAAATTAGGGGGGCGCCACGCTCCTCCCCTACCTCCTCATTATCATATTATAATCCGCAAATCCGTGACGTAGACCTAGGAAGTTCCAGCACTGCCTGCGATGAAGTTTCAGTCAAGTCGTACTCAAAACCACTGAAGTTGATGTGTCATATTAGATCTTCTTTTCAGCTAAATTTAGTAGATATCCCACATTTTTGGGAAATGCCTTGTAGGTGTGTTGTTGCTGGGTGTAGCAACACCACAAAGGAAGGTGTCAGCCTTCACCGATTTCCACCAGACCCTAAATACAGGCGAATTTGGACGGCGAGTGTGAAGCTGACCAGGGCGAAATGGTCAGGACCAACGGAGCACTCTATGATATGTAGCGCTCACTTTGAGCCAACATACTTTGACCGGGGGCTCCAGAGCCAGTTTGGCATGAGATTTAAAGCCATGCTGCGCCCTGATGCAGTGCCAACAATATTTCCCTTAAGTCAGAAGGCCAAGAAACGTCCAGAAAAGAAAAGAGGAGCTTTCTTGAAGCGAGAAAGTCTCAGGGTAAGTTGCTTTGTTTTCCGTGTAACTTACATGTGTACGTGCACCCACAAGCAATAGGCTTATTACTAACGTTAGAGGTCGATTGTTACACTTCGCACACCACATTAACGCTAAAAATGTCGTTTCATTGTGAAGTCACTGAAGATGTCATTGTACAATTCTTTGACAATGTTAATTATGTGTGTGATTTTTGGATCTTGTTTCAAAATCATCGAGTGCAGAATTATGTTTTGAAACGGTCATAACGACGGCTTACACAATTCACCAATGACTCCTGGCCATGTGTATCCATGCCATTGATTCGACGGGGCCTTGCGCTTCGTTTTACGGTAGAGCCTACAGTACAGATTTATCGGTGCTATACGGTCATGTTTACTATGCAACTTGCAAGTCGTGTGCACATACACTGTACATGTGTACGTTGCGCACAGTTTATGACCCTTTTTTATAATCCCACGGTTTAACCATGGAGCAACTAAACACAGTGGCAACATTGGTGCCTAGATCTACGTCACGAACAGCGCCACCGCGCGTTGGGCAGCATTTGATATTAGATGAAGCAATTTTTGTAAAAATCAAATTAAAAATAATTAGCCCAATCCAGACAAAAATTAAACGTAAAATTGTTTTTTATTCATATCAATTGATAAAATAACAAAAGAAAATAAATAAGCACAATTTGACTCTTCCTAGGACCTTTAAAGACTACTAAACATACCGCTGCACAACATGTTTTGACATAAAAAATCTTATGGCCTTGAGAAATGTTCCTAAAGCACCAGGTCTTTGGACCTTATTCTGCGATGGGGGGGGGGGGGGGGGGTTGAGACGGATACAATAAGGTTCATTAATTACGGCATAGAGCAAAGTCCACACATCTTGCATGGGGAAAAAGTTAGTATTACATTGTTGCGTCTGGGGCTAGACTTTATATTTTGTGATTAATAATTATCCTCGATCAAGATAACCCCATTCATGTACAGAGCAGTTACATACCAACCAATGTGATACGGTCACCGAACTGTACACCTCCCCATGGCCACTCCATTGCAGTACTCAAATAGGAAATTCCCTCCAAATGCACGCATCCTGTATTGCATTAGTGACATACACGATCATCCATCCCAGCGCTATTTGCTTTTGAACGCCGCGTCCCCTAACAATGTTTTCCTTAAAATAATTTACAAACTGGCGGTTCCAGGTAGGTCTAAGGGGGGGGGGGGGGTTGGAGTTATGGGTGTGCAAAGCAAGATAAAGGGGTACCACATAAACATGTATGGTCGATTCACATGCATGGTTGTTATAAATAGGGAAATTTACCCCTCTTTGTTACCCCCATGCGTTAATGGTACCGACCAGCTACGCTGATTTTATTTGAGTATGGGAGTGGAGGAATGAGCATGCTCGCTCCCAGAGATGATAAATTTAGGCCTTCCCAATGTTTTTCCACAGCCGACCCTACCCTTACATCCGATATCATCGCCGTTTGGGTTGAGAAATAAAAAAGGTTCAAACAACTGCATACTGAGCCCAAATACTTAAATTCGGTCCTGAAAATTCTCATTTATTATAGTCGTATTGCATATCAGAGGTCCTAGAATCGAAAATGTCGTTGCCCATTCAATAGATTGCTTCGTTCTCGTAAGTCCCAACCCTCCAGAATATATTTCCCCCCACTCCCCCACGACTTTTTTTTCTTCTAGATCTGTCCTTTTGTCTTTGCATATGTACCTAAATGTCGTTCAAGTCCGATGGTAGCTGATGGGACACTGCACACATTAACCTTCAGTAATCAAAATCCTACCCCGGACGCAATATTTTGTTCTGCAATGAAAAATTGCCATTATCTTATAAAGCTAATTTTAAAAAGGTTCTTTTCAACTGTGACTAATAAATAAATAAATAAATAAATAAATAAATAAATAAATAAATAAATAAATAAATAAATAAATAAATACAAATATCAAGAGGTGGCGCCATTTGTGACGTCAAATAGCGCCCTCAATAGTTATGTCTTGCATACACATGTGTTTTTGTTCAGATGATCGCGCGCTTCAAGTTGGATTTGCGGATCGTGTACATTTGATAGTCACCTACAAATCTTGGGATATCATACCAACTTTGGGCGTGTAACTCCTGTGAATGTTGGAAGGTAATAAAATGTTGGTAAAAGATTCCCATTTTCGCTGCCTTCTGTCATGTCACTCGATTAGATTGTTGGGATGGGAATACATGAATATTCGAGTTGTCTGGTTGTCTGGTTGTCTGGTTGTTTCTTCCTTCCTCCATATAGCTATGTGACAAAAAATTTCAAAATCAACAGATTCCAATACAACTGGTATCATTGTCAAGGTCTTGAATAGACGATTACAATGATATAAGGATCATCTTCCTGTGACCAAAAATAAGGAAGTTATGACATGTTGAATCCGGCAATTTTAGGCCCGTAAATGGCAATTATTTTATAAGGAAAAACATAAGAAATGTACATTTGAGTTGTGACCCGTTTCCTAGATTTTCTCGGATTCCATATCATAACTTTCTTAATTCTTGTCCGATTTTCAAAAGGTTGGTATCACTGGAATGCTTGGGAAAAGAGGAAGAATAATAACCTATTTCCAGGCTAATTCAATGATTAGTTTGTTTTGTAGTGCTGATTTACAAATAAGAAATACAAAAAAAGTGTGTTAAAAAAAAAAAATAATAAATTAAAAAAATTATGAAAAAAAAAAAATACTCAAATCTGAGGATTGTTTTCATATTTTTACACTAAAATCTTCGAAAGCCTCTCATCCCTGATTTAATGTAATATTAAAACAATTTATAAATTATATTGGACTGGAAATATAAAACAAAATAATGAAAATAGATTTAAAAAATAGAGAAAAAATCACTCAAATCTGAGAATTTTTAATATTTATACTGAAATCATGAGAAATTCTTATCCCTGATTTAATTAAACATTATAAAAACAATAAATGATATTGGACTGGAAATATGAAGAAAAAAATGAAATAAGTTCATGAAAACTAATATTTAATATTGTGTTACGCTGATGTAGGTTTAAACGGACGATTTATCGGACTGAAAATTGGTAGGTCTATAGCGCTGAACGCGGCGCAATACAATCTTTGGTTGACATCGATGTTTGGGGAGTCCAAAAACATAACTGGGGACGATCAATCGCCGTCAAAATTGGCCAAGAGGTAGAAAACAAGTATAGAAAAATGATTTTTGTGGTTTGATAAGTGATTTTACTAAACTTTTGGTAAATCGTCGATGGTTTTGATGAGCAAGAGCGAACCCAAATTTCGAGAATATTTTTTGGAAACTTCTAGATGCCGCATTCAGAAAATTTGAGAACGAGGTTGAAGTAGAATATTTGATCTACGTCTTCGAAAAAAAATCTCCTGGTTACGTCAAAAAGAACGGCCTCAGCGAAACGTTACAAAGCGCTATCTCCACGGTGTCTTCGCCACGGCGATTCAACCCGAGATTGAGGCCGCGGCCGAACAGATTTGCGACAATGCGTGGGATACGCACATACCTACTCCATAGTCCATGTTGTCAGGTTGTATTGGGTTTTTGTATTAAGCGAGAAATGTGTCTGTATGAATCAACCCTGGTCCATGCCATCATTTGTGACTGGCTTATATTATGTCCAATAGTTTCAGAGAACCCATGGCTACAATTTGTGGTTTCATGGTTTTATTGCTGCATTAGGCCTAACCTGTATTTACTAACTAAGTAGGCCAACAGCAGTCAGCAGTTACTTCTGACATGTAAGTTGTAACGGTTGGTTGTAGGGCTGTGGTGCATAGCTGGGCGAGTAGTGCGATTACTCAAAAAAGCTTAAGTAATGTTAAAAATTAGGTACTCGTGAGTAATTGCTGTGCGATTACTCGAGTAGTGAATTTCACTAATCGCCCAGCACCAATACTATTACTAACTGTATAGGCCTATTAGATATATGTATAACTACATGTAGGCCTATATACAATGTACATTGATATTCTCACTGTTTTTTCTGATGACATTTCTTCTAGGTTTTAGAATGGCAGTCTTGCATTTCTACAGTACCCCAGGGCTACAGGCTGGTGCAGCCCAGGTGTGTCATAATAAAATCCAATCACTTCTAAAAGATGCTGGCCAGGTGGAGCTTAAGACTGAGATATGCTACAATGTAGAGGTCCAAGACAGAGGTAGGTTCAGAGAGATAGAAAGCCATTGGTCACGTGGACTTGTTGACCCTACCCAATTAACCCGAACCATGCTGAATTGACTGGTTTTGACCACTATAGCTACTTGCCACTAAAGTTCAGTAAAAGTAGGAGGGTTAAAAAACGTTATCACCTCAGACAGAAAAATGTCCAGCTGTGTTTGGTGCCATCATCAACTTTACACCAAGTAAAACTTAGCATTTAAGCTTTTGAGAATGCCAAAAGTATCGTAAGGATTGACTAACGAGATGAGGTGACCAGTAATAAGTATAAAATACTTATAATTTATTCTTATTGAACAGATTCTCTTAGCAAGGAAGACCTGCGGACTCTGTCCTGGATCCTTGAGACTCCGTTTGAGAGTGACTGCCTAGCTACTAGCTCCTCCTTGACAGATGATGAAACCACAGAGGGCTCAGTGATCATTGAAATAGGACCGAGGTGAGTTGTATCATGAGATAGGGTTCCAATACAGGAATAATGACCTCAATAACTATCTAGGAGATAGGGGATTTCATTGCTGCAATAACCAATACAAAATCCTATATATTCTTCCAACAGACTTAATTTCTCCACGGCCTGGTCAACCAATGCTGTCTCTATGTGCCAGTCTGCCGGCCTGAATCAGATCACACGCGTTGAGTGCTCGTTACGATACTTCATCAAAGCATCATCAGCTGATGGGATCGCCACGACGATCTCGCCGGAGATGGAAAAAGAAATCAGCGGGACTTTACACGATCGTATGACAGAGTGTCGGTACGCCAAACCTCTGGACAACTTCTCAATTGAGGTAAGACTAACTTCAAAAACTGTGCAGTTGTGTAGCTTTTTTTTCATTTTCAAATATTTTATTTTACAACCCAGGCATGGAATTTCATGGAGGCCTACCTTAATCTGTTCTTGGCCTTGGTACCCCTTAAAAATTGTTCCCGGCCTTGGTACCCCTTAAAAATTGTTCCCATATTCCATCATCTTCAGCCTCCTTGGTTTTCTTTCATACAAATACATGTATCCAAACTGAGGCTGGTAGGAAAGTAGTCTGGCCTCTTTTTTGTACATAGTTTCAGTGTTATGAGCATACAGGGAATATGACCAAGATGGCCGCAAGTGATAAAGATCTTTACACTTGTTATCTCATCTTCCTCAATAGGTGCGTCCCGAACCAGTGTATGAAGTGAAAGTGATGGAAGAGGGACGTAAGGCCCTAGAAAAAGCCAACAAGGAACTAGGTGAGATATGTTTAGAGGTCACTAAATATCTTACGTCCTGACTTGTCAGACCCAGTCTGATCTTAGTACCACCAGACAATCTACAACCTAACAAGTACACTTTACAACATTGAAATAACTAGCGTGTGTAAAGTCTTAGTGTTACTGTGGAAGTGTGTCCCCAGATTGTTCTGAAGAGATTCAACAGTTGAATTGTCTACAACAGATGAATCGCCAAGATTGGGTCTGGACGACAAACAGTGAACATCACTTTGAAACTAATCATAGAAATCAACATGTGAAAGTGTTTAACCCTCCTACTCTAGCTGCACTTTAGTGGCATATAGCTATAGAGGTCAAAACCAGTCAACTGCCTGTTTTGACTGTTGACCCAAATGTGCACACAGGGGCATTTTTGACTGTTTTTTACTGTCATTTTGACCATCCTGAACAATACCAGACAATACTTTTACCAGTCAAAAACAGTCGACTCATTTTGACCTGTAAATGTACACTAGATATACCTTGGCAAGTATATCGACATTTTGACTGTTTTTGACCTTGTAGTAGTAGGAGGGTTAATAGTTGGAATCCTAGTGTAAGCCAGGATTTGGAAAACAGGGTGTCCAATTATTTAACTTACAATACTTTTGCATGTGTATTACAAATAAAACAGGGTGTACAGTTAGCAAACAGGGCGTCCAAAAGACACCCAAAGGTATTGCTGGCTAATACTATGGTTGGAATATCATTTTTAATAGTCTATTTTTATAATCATGATCTAGTTTCTGCCAGTGCTATTCGACAATCTATCAATGTATATTATCAACTTTTATTTCCAGGGCTGGCTTTTGACGACTGGGATTTTGAATACTACACTGATCTGTTTCAGAAGAAGGCAAAACGTAACCCAACCAGCGTTGAATGCTTTGATCTAGCCCAGTCCAACAGGTAAATACATAAGGCAATGACAGAGTGACAACAGAGAGTAGCCATCTTGGTTTCTTTATGCACTAGTGTATGGGAATGAAAATGAGGCTGATGTCAAGATATGAATGCAAATTGTTAACCAACAATCTCCCATTGTAAACCGTTGTGTGCCCGGAAGAAGGTCGTAAGGGCACACAAAGTACAACTTCTTGTCTCAGCAGAAGGTCGTAAGCAATAAAATGGCTCCTTTGAAAAAAAGTAGGGCAAAACTGTTATATATTTGTTGCTACCCAGGAGGAATAAAATGGATAGCAGACAAGGTTACAGTTTAACCAGTTCGCGTCGGAGGCCGTGTACACACGCAATTTTGTTTTGCACCACGGATCGGAGAGCATCTAAACACGCCATAGGAAACTCCGGAATATTTGTATGTATGCTCGGTTGACGTGGCAACGAGCAGAGCGTACAGTGACATGCTCGGTAGACGTGGCCACGCGCTGTGGAAGCTTCCATTAACGTGCTTGTGTGGGAAAAAGAAACCCGCACAGGGGCCCAGAAAAACTTTTTTATTCCTGACGCGAACTGGTTAAGGGGCAGATATTGTGAGTGATTAGCAACCAAGTGCCACAGAAGCTTGGGCATTATACTCCCCAGGGAGATGAGAAATTGTAAGGAATAATTTTAATCCATTAGTCGAGGATTATAATAATTTATGCACATTAAGAAAAATGTCTTGCAGCTCTTGTAGAACTAAGCACCATTTGAAATTCATATCATTATTAGATGATAAAATTCTTGTGTTGGTTTTAAACAATTGATTTGCTTTCAAAATGTTAGTGTCCTTACCAGAAGAGTCACATTTGTTGTGTAAAAAATAAAGACAACAAATTTCATTAAGACCCATTTTGTGGGAACTGGACACAATTGTTTTTTGGTTCTAGTTATTCCCCTCTTTTTTGTATGCCAGTGAGCACAGCAGACACTGGTTCTTCAAGGGACGTATGGTGATTGATAAGACGGAACACCCGCTCTCCCTGTTCAAGATGGTTATGGGAACACAAGACACGAGCAACCAAAACAACGTTATCAAATTTTCAGACAACAGCAGGTAAAGGTCATCGCATGTCAGAGGTCAAAGGGTCATTCCAGTGCAAGTGTAAAGGGCCAACCAGGGTAGAGGTCAACAGATTTCAGAAAATATTCCATCTTAGAAGTTTGTTTGCAGGACATGACAATACATTAAAAGTGTAAAATAATGTCAAATTAAGTATATCGGAAATTGGAATCTCATTTTTAAAGCTTGAAGTCAGTGAAAAACTGTAGAGGAGGAAATTTATTTTAAAGCTCTGGTCCTATAAAGAATGCCTTTTGTCTTAACAGTGCAATCAAAGGATACAAGGTACAGACACTCATTCCAGAGACCCCTGGCATGGGGGCGTCAGCATTCAAGAAACAAGAATTAGAGAGACACATTATATTCACTGCCGAGACACACAATTTCCCAACAGGTAAGATTTTTTCAATGGCCAAGACTTCCATGATGTTTGGCACTGTGGATAAGAATACCCTGTGGTTTTTATTCTCCAGCATACTTTGCTTTGTAGCGCCTTTCAGTTAGGAGTCGTTCGTATATGAAATTGTAACTAAACTATGGTTGAATAACAAAAAGAAATCACAGTTATGTGACGTTTATCCCTATATTTTCACTGAAGGGGTTGCACCATTCAGTGGGGCAACTACAGGGACTGGCGGCCGTATACGTGACGTACAAGCGGCCGGCCGGGGTGCTCATGTTGTTGCCGGGACGGCAGGGTACTGCTTTGGAAATCTCCATATTCCAGGTATATTATTTTATTTGTTCTCCCAAACATTGTTTATAATTATGGATCAAGGACTTTCTTGAAATTCATTTAAATTTAAGATCAATAACAAACAATGGTACATCTGTTATGCATTTTTTGTTGCTTCGCAGAGAATTTTGCTAAGCAAATATTTTTGCTAAGCAATATAAAACAGACTACCAGCCAAAATGTATACATGTTGTATGAAAGTTTGGCTGGTAACCAAAGAAATGTGCTAAGCAAATTTTTCTGGTAAGCGATTTTTTTTCTGCTTAGCGGCTCTATGAAATTGGTCTCAGGGAATAAGAATGTTTGTTATGTGCTGGAAAGCCTGTTTTACCTAGCTATATGAAACTGCTGATTTAATATATATATACATAACAGCAAAAGAAATGTCACCCCTAAAAATATTTATTATTTTCATTTTATAATTAATATAATTTGTTTAATGAAGAATATTATGAGTATGGACTGTAACACGAACACAATGTGGCAAATTTGGTTGACCTCAAAATTCGTCATGCATGACGTCTGAGGACACATAAGCTAAACACGTTCTCAGACTTATCAAAATATAGGGGATGACGTTTCTTTTGCTGTTATGTATAGAAGAAATCTACATTTTGTTACAAAAGAAATTAAAACATTTTTTTCCTTACATTTGGAGTGACTCCATTTGAGCTCTGAATTCGCCACAATTCTCCTTGAAATAGAGCTTCTGTTGGGAAAATGTAACAAATATAATTTCTCACACTGGTCAATAGAGGGCAGCCTTTTCCTATAGTAGCAAGATGGTGACTTTTAAAAATTTTAATTTGTTTCATATTTTCAATTCAATTATACAGCCACTTCCAATAACTGTTTTTCTCAGAATGTTTAATCTCATTACAAACTTCAAACCAATTAAGTATTTAGAAAATTGTATTTCCGGTCACCCTTAATGGAGTAATCTGCCTTAAAATACTCACATTTTCTGTTCACAACTTTTCTGTTTCCAGATTATGATCTCCCCTGGGAAGATGCGTCATTTGAGTACCCAACCAACATGGCGTCTGCACTTCAAGTGGCCATCCAGGCTAGCAATGGGGCCTCCGACTACGGCAACAAGTTCGGGGAACCGGTGCTGACTGGTTTTGCCCGGTCATTCGGAATGGCGATCGGTGATTCGGACAGACGGGAGTGGGTCAAACCAATTATGTTCAGCGGTGGCATGGGCTCCCTGGAGAGTGGTCATGTGACTAAACAAACCCCAGAAACAGGTATGTTGTAGGCAACAATTATAAAACAAAATTAATATGTGATTCATTTGAGTCTATAGAGGGCACTATTCATTCACAACTGTATCCATGACAATTTGACTGTCGGTCAAGCACTTGGCTTTTATGCAGGTGGCTTGACTGACTTTCAGTATTGCTTAAGGTGTGCAGCGACCTTAATCCTATCTGGACTGGTGTATTGCTTTGGATTAAAACATTCATAATTATCTGACACAGCAAAAATGTCTACAGGTTTCATCCCCATTTATTCATTAATAATGCCTTGCGGATCCTTGATTTTGAACATGAAAGAATGATTTCATATTTCGTCGCATTCCCGGTAAAAGGACGTAAGTGCACGCTTAACATAGTCTTACGTCCTTCTTCCGGACACACAATAATTTATTGTAATACCAACTTATCAACTTTCCAAACTCTTACCCCTCCCTAGGAATGAAAGTGGTAAAGCTCGGGGGTCCAGTCTACCGTATTGGTGTCGGTGGTGGTGCAGCCTCTTCCATTCAGGTCCAAGGGGATAACACAGAGGAGCTGGACTTTGGAGCCGTGCAGAGAGGAGATGCTGAGATGGAACAGAAAATGAACAGGGTTATTCGTGCGTGCATTGAGATGGGAACCAAGAATCCTATATGCAGTATACATGATCAAGGAGCTGGTGGGAATGGTAAGTAACCATAGAAACAGCAATTCGACCAATCAGTCAGTGTTATTAACCCTAACTACCCCAAGTCCATCAAAATCCACCACCTGGTTTTGCTTAATTTTAGTGGATTCAATACTCCACACCAAGCGAATAGAGCATGTAGCCATGTGTACCAAATCCATCAAACTCCACCAGCTGCTTTTGTTGGATTCAGCACTGTGTATAGCCAAGCCATGGATGCTTTGCATTTGCTACTGTACCAATTCCATCAAAGTCCAACAACTGGGGTACCTTTTTACTGCATGTTGGAGGATTTGGAAAGTTCCTAGCAAAAATGCCTGGGGAGTTAGGGTCAAAGATGGATGTATCACCCATGTTATTGTGAATAGTGAAAGTGTATAGACTGTGATTTTTGAACGGCTGTTTTGTTTCCAGGCAATGTATTGAAGGAGATATCAGAGCCAGCCGGTGCCCTGATCCGAGCCAAGGAATTCCAACTAGGAGACCCAACCATCAACACCATGGAGCTATGGGGTGCCGAGTACCAGGAAAGCAATGCCATTCTCATTCCAGAGGAGGCGGTTGGCATTCTGTGTGATATCTGCAGCAGAGAGAAGTGCCCAGTGTCATTTGTGGGTGACGTCACCGGAGATGGAAAAGTAAGAGCACAATGGATGTGGTATTTACCATGCATCTTCACACACTAAAGACTTTAAGAAGTTCACCCGCACACTGCTTACAGTGATAACACAGCCTTTATAACATCATGCTTAACAGTATGCCTTTCATCGTCATCATCATCATCATCATTGGTAGCCTGTTGTGTCCCACTGCTGGGCGAAAGCCTCTCCATGCCGCTTCCATTCGTCTCTGTCCCTTGCATGCCTTGTCCATCCAGGTGTCCCCAGTGCCTCAGCAATTTCGTCCCGCCATCTTGCCCTTAGTCTTCCTTGTTTTCTTTTACCATTTACTAATGCCATTTGGTTGTCAGTCTTGTCCATCTCTCATCGTCTAATCACTCAATGTGACCTGCCCACCTCCATTTGCATTATTTGACTGTTCTAATGATGTCTTTGACTATGCCTTTATAACATTACTTTATAGAAATGTTTTAAATTTTAAAAATGTATTATTTGGCATATGGAGTGCAATTTTCTTTTGGGCTGTACAAAATTACCATTATTTTCAAGGTAACACCAAGAATTCTACCAGGGACATACAGGGGGTTTCCAATTATATACATGTATGAAAACATTGTTTAAAATACAGAGACAAACTGAAGGGAGGGAGGAAACATGGGAAAAGTTGGGGGAGGTCTTACAAATTCGTACTCTCTGCACTACCTTGAAATATTTGATAATTTTGGATCACTCCTGAGATGATTCTGTTTTAATGTATAGATACGTCTTGAAGAAGAGTCGGACTGTTTAGAAAATGGCACCTCAAATGGAGAGTCTGCAAACAAGAAGAAGAGGTCATGTTTGTACCCCGTTGACCTCAATCTGGAGTGGGTCTTGGGGTCAATGCCCAGGAAGGTAAGAATCACACCCTGGCATTGTGGGAAGGGTTTAAAGGAAGGAACGCCAATCTGCACAAGGCACAATCGGCGCCATCTTGTGGTTAAATGTGTCCATTCAGTGATCATTGGGGGAAAGCTTAGACTGGTCCCCCTCTAGTGTCATTCTGGATAAGCCGTAGCTGGGACCAGTGTGGTGCCCGGACTCTAATTGATTGCACGAGGAGCAAACATTGTGCATGGACTACAGGGGTGTGATTTGTCCGGATTTGTCCGGATTTTAAAGATTTAAGCAATAAAGGAAAGCAAAGCAAAATGCTCAGAACTATAGATTTCACCCGAGCTCTGTTAACAACAGCGGCCCCAATACACCTAGCAAAATTTACGTGGATTTTTCAAAACTGCCTAATCACACTCCTGGTACTGTTAAAACAGTCAATTATTTCCGCGCATAATATTAAGACAGCTATTATCAATTGATAGAATTGCATTGATGGTTTTCGTTGGAATCAATACTTCATTTGAGCGTTCGTAACAAAAAAATAACAGTAACAAGTTTAGGATAAATTTGACTGAAAACAAACCAAAAATCAGTAAATCAATTGAAATGAATGAAAAAAATCATTGTTCTTTCCCCACTGAAGGTATTCAACATGGAACGTGTCAAACCCAAGTTGAAGCCACTAGATTTACCGGCAGACCTTACTGTCAGGGACGCAGTGAATCGAGTACTTCGTCTGCCATCCGTGGGCAGCAAGAGATATCTCACAAACAAGGTCAGTTGACCAAAACAAAGGTTTGATTGTATTGAGCAAAGGAGTCATAATAAGTGATCCAAGAAAATGTCATAAGTTATTGTATAACTACCAGGCCGTTCAGTTCAGTTCAGTTAATAATATGACAACAGTGGCCTGTGCTGTGCAAGTTGATAGCAAAAACACGGTTCACCAATTCAACATTTACTTTTGCTAATACTAATATACTCTGCATATTTGCTACACTTTATCTTGATTTTTAGTGGTTTTAACCCTCCTACTACAGCTGAACATCAGTGACAAGTAGCTGTAGGTCAAAATCAGTCAACTGCCTATTTTGACTGTTGACCCAAATGTGCACAAAGGGGAATTTTTTACTGTTTTTTACTGACATTTTGACCACCCTCAATACAAGACAATGCTTTTACCAGTCAAAAATGGTCAACTCATTTTGACCTGTAAATGTACTTACTACACGTAAGGTTTGACAGTGTTCGACTTTTCAGTGCACTAGATATACCTTGGCAAGTATATCAACATTTTGAATGATTTTGACCCTTGCAGTCACAGATGGGTTAAGCAAGATTTACTTTTATGGATTTACATGCATATGGAATTAGACGATAGCCATATTACTTTTTTATCATGTGTCCAACTTGTTACTGACACGTTAAGAACCGTACTTACTCTTCAAGCTTCCCCGTCTTTTCCATCCTCACAGGTCGATCGTTCTGTGACTGGTCTTGTGGCACAGCAACAGTGCGTGGGTCCCCTCCACACCCCCCTCGCTGACGTGGCAGTCACGGCTCTGTCTCATTTCGGTATTGTCGGCTCGGCAACTTCCATTGGAGAGCAACCAATCAAAGGTCTGATAGATCCCGCCTGTGGTGCTAGAATGTCCGTCGCAGAAGCCCTGACTAATCTGGTGTTTGCAAGAGTGTCATCACTCAAGGTATGTGAAGGCTTCTTCTGAAAAGAATTCAGAATCGGAAAATATTGAAATGACAGTCATGTTATTTGAAAGTATACATGCCATAAAGGTGGTGACTTTAAATAATGTATCCATCAAATTTAATTCGTCTGAAGTGCTTTCATTTTGAGAATAATAAATTTTGTCCAAGGATATTTTTAAAATGTTTATTTACATATTTATTTTATATATATTTATTATTCTCCCCCCCCTCCTCGAGTTCTAGCCTGCACTTTGAGTGGCATTTTAAGAGCCTTGTGTTATGGCAACCTTTCATAAAAATTTTTTTTTTTTTAAAGATAAAGATTCTTTTGATTGTATTGAAGGGACAATGTCGTCACGATCAACAGGGCATGGAATCGAAGTGCTAGTTTTAGATTAACTAGTTTTAGATTACCGTTGCTGCTGCATAAAATGAAACCAATCATTGTCACAGTATTAATCTTAAACGACGACACCGATTCCATGCCCTGTTGATAGTCTGCTCTGATCGTGACGATACTGACCCTTTGATCTTTATTAATTGTTGATTTTTGGTTTTTGGTAAGAATTTATTGTTTTTTTCCCCCAGAATTTTCTTTGAATTGTGAACACGAATGGAGCTTAAATTTCACAGGAAGGTTTTATACATGCATGGATTTGTATCCACATATACTCCAAAGCACCGGGTATACATCAATGTGCAAAAATCAAATCAATATCTCTGGTTTCTATAAAACATGATTGCGCTTAATGACAATGAACCAAACAAGTGTACAGCCTTATATTATGAACCAAAATTATGTGTAAATCACAAGGAATCAACAAGAATTTTTTTTTTGTAAAAATGTATTTTAAACAGGTTTCTTACCATAAAGATGAGTAATCACATGCAGAATCATCCTCAAAATTGCACATTTCTTTTTAGGATGTTAAATGTAGTGGCAATTGGATGTGGCCAGCCAAACTACCAGGCGAGGGCGCTGCACTGTTCGATGCCTGTGTAGCCATGTGTGATGCTATGAAGGAGCTTGGGATTGCTATTGATGGAGGCAAGGATTCACTCAGCATGGCTGCCCGAGTCGGCAAGGAGACAGTCAAGGCTCCAGGTGAGAAAGTTTTCCCTTTTGTGGAACACATAGGTTGCAGAGATGAATGTTTATAAGTTCCGCTATGCCAACCTTACTACCCTGACTTTAAAAGCAATATTATTTAATTTGTATACAGGTGCACTTGTTATCTCTGCTTATGTTGGCTGTCCAGACATTAGATCCACCGTCACACCAGATCTTAAGTGCCCAGATGACTGTGGTGAGTGTGAATTTTTGATGAAGATTAACTCATTTTAATCATATCCCTGTGTAATTAAGAAAATCTAGATTTGGGTTTAAAGGGACAATATCATCACGATCAACAGGGCATGGAATTGGAGTGCTAGTTTTAGATTAACTGAAAATAATACCCCTTAGATAAGATCATATTACTCTTTCTGCTGCATAAATGAGCCAGTAATTTTTAGTCACTGTGTTCTTAAACTATACCGATTCCATGCCCTGTTGAATGTCTGCTCTGATCGTGACAATACTGTCCCTTTAAGCCTCAAAGCATCGATACTCCTCATATAGTTTAAACGATATTCAATACTGATATATCAACAAAAAGCACAAAAAATTGCAGTTATAGAAATGTTTTAAAGAAGTTTAAAAACATTTTCTTGCAGTTTCTTGAAGTTTTACATAGACCAGTAAGACATAGATATTTATCAACATATTAAAATGGAATATACTTGAATGATTTTCTCAGGGAGTATCTTGTTTGTTGACCTGAGCTGTGGTCACAATCGCCTCGGAGGGTCAGCCCTCGCCCAGTGCTACAACCAGCTAGGAGACAGCGTACCCGACATGGACAGTCCAGTAATGCTGACCAATGCATTTAATGTCACGCAGGAACTTCTTGCAGGTCAGTTGAAGCCCTTTGCAGTCAGAATTAGTTTGTGCGTTGGTTGAGCTGTGTTGAAGAATTTAATCACTTTGGTTATATAGCACTGGGTCATGAATAACCATGAACAAATAACAAATTTGAGAAAATAAATTAAGTCATCATGCACATTTGTAAAACATTATTAACCAGTTCGCGTCGGGAATACAAAAGTTTTTCTGGGCCCCTGTGGCGGATTTCTTTTTCCCACACACACGTTAATGGAAGCTTCCACAGCGGGTGGCCGGCACTTCCGAGCTTGTCACCGTACACGCGTGGCTCAACCGAGCATGCATACAAATATTCCGGAGTTTCCTATGGCATGTTTAGACGCTCTCCGATCCGTGGTGCAAAAATAAATTGCGTGTATACACGGCCTCCGATGCGAACTGGTTAAAGCTTTTATACAAAGGTACATCACTGGTTGGAGAAATGCAGCGAAACAGAAAAATTAATATTGGTGGCCACCCTGTATATATATATATATATATATATATAATAATAATAATAATAATGTGTGGACTTATATAGCGCACGTATCCACCAACTAAGTGGTGCTCAAGGCGCATTATATCATTACCCCTGCTCATAAGGCTCATAAATCATTCCTGAAACCATCTCAGCTCCCTGGGGAGTATACAGCTCAATTGCTGCCATTACAGCGCATATAGGGCTAATCAACCAACTCTGCCCTCACAGGTACCCATTTAACCCCTGGGTGGAGAGAAGCAATTATGGTTAAGTGTCTTGCTCAAGGACACAAGTGTCACGTCCGGGATTCGAACCCACATTCTGCTGCTAACACCAGAACTTGAGTCCGGTAAGCTAGACCGCTCGGCCACGACACTCCCTACAATATATCATTACAAATTTGCACAATTTTCAGTTGTTTTTATGTTTGTTTTGTTTTGAATGTAATAGAGGGCCTGTTGATCAGTGGCCATGACATCAGTGATGGAGGACTGATCACATGCCTTTTGGAGATGACCTTTGCAGGGAATTGCGGGATGGAGGTCAATATTCAAAACGACAACAAAGGTTTGTTGTTTTGTTCGGTTGGTATCTTGCGGAGGACCAGTGAATGTATTTAACTGATGTACTGAAATGCAAAAATGATTGGTACTCGGTAAATTTATCCCTGTACTGGAAATGAGCAGTTTTAAAGGGAAAATAAACCATTTTTAAACTTCCATTCTGCTGTGTCTCATCACATGAAAGTATAAAAACAAACAAACCTGTGAAACTTTCAGCTCATTCTGTCGTTAACGAGAAAATAGTGCAAATGTACTCAGCAATGAGCAAATACAGACTTTGTATTTATTATAGTGTGGAATTTAGAAAATGTAGGAGATGTATTTGGATTAATTTTCTTTCTCAGAACCTTTAGATTCTTTTAACCCTTCTATGACTGCAAGGGTCAAAATCAGTCAAAATGTTGATATACTTACCAAGGTATATCTAGTGCACTTAAAAAGTCAAACACTGTCAAACCTTACGTGTAGTAAGTACATGTACAGGTTAAAATGAGTCAACCATTTTTGACTGGTAAAAGCATTGTCTGGTATTGTTGAGGGTGGTCAAAATGACAGTAAACCTGGTCAAAAATGCCCCTGTGTGCACATTTGGGTCAACAGTCAAAACAGGCAGTTGACTGATTTTGACCTCTATAGCTACTTGCGACTAAAGTGCAGCTACTGTATGGTGGTTAATACATGATGTCACCGCAAATGATGTCATCTATTTCCACCAGGCATAGCCTTAAGTCTTAAATTATTTCTTTCATTGACATCTCAACAGACCAGCTGTGGCCGAGAGCCACAATAAGACCAACAAGGTATTTGGGATGTAAAAGTGCCGTTAACAATGAAATTGAGCATGTGAGAAAATAAATGTTATCATGTTCACTTTGACGGTTTACAGTATCAGCTCTGGAGATCCTCTTTGCGGAGGAACTAGGGTTAGTTTTGGAAGTGTCAACCAATAATGCAGAGGCAGTCTGTCAGAGATTCGCTGGAAAAGGTGTGCCGTGCACTGTGATTGGTCAGTCCTGTGGACAGGGTCCAGACTCAATGGTAAATATCCAGTGTGTACCAGTCTATATACACTTACTGGCCATAAGTATTGCAACATCCCCAAAGTTCAGTTTGGAGAACTGTGTTACAATAATTTATTTTATTTTATTTACACTACTTAAGACTTCTTGAAAGTGCCTGTGTTTTGAAGTCAATGTTCTTTTTTACTGTTCTTGCTCGGAAATTATGTAATACACGATCAATGAAATCGGATTAAATGATCATCTCACCTGTTACTTGTAAAGTGCTATTTTGAGCATGTTGCAATACTTGTGGCCAGTGAGTGTATTTTTCATTGTAAATACAGAAAACACCTCCCACTCCTCCCAAATTCCCAAATTTTAAAGTAATAATAACACAAATGAAATTGACTGTACCTTTCGTATACCAGGTCCGCCTCTCCGTCAACGGCTCTGACATCCTGACCGAGAAGATGACCATCTTGAGAGAGATTTGGGATGATACCAGTTTCCATTTGGATAATCTACAAACCAACCCTGAGTGTGTTGCCGAGGAGAGAGCAGGGATGTCCAATCGTGTGGCTCCTCCTTACAAGTTGACCTTTGACCCGAACACTCATACAATTGACGAAGGTAAGCCTAAAAATTCATGCGGCACAAGAGAAAATTACTGTGTATTACACTTATTAAATACAGAAATTAATATTTCTGTGATAAGTCTATCATTATGAGATATCAGATTTTATTTGTTCGATATATAAAAGATGGAATTAGCTTAAAATAGATGTCACAAAATTGAGGTCACACATTGCTAAATAGCCATCTTAAAGCTCAATGTCAATATACATTTGAACACACAGCTATAACACGGTGTACATGTATATGCAATTTGTCAAACTGTGTAAAACAGTATTGAACATTTGCCGCAGCACTGAACCAAATCAAAATTACCTTGTAAAGGCATCAAGTACAAGCTATCTATCGTTATTTTATAATTCTTCAAATACCATATTGTATCATATAAAAATAGAAGTGACCAAGCCAGGCTTTGTATGCCCCAAAGTGGCTGTTATCCGTGAGGAAGGGAGTAATGGAGATCGCGAGATGGTCGCGTCGTTGATGAGCGCTGGTTTTGAGGTCTGGGACATCAACATGCAAGACCTAGCTACAGGGAAAGTGACTCTTGATCAGTTTCGAGGGGTCGTCTTCGTGGGTGGATTCAGCTTTGCAGATGTGTGTGGCTCTGCAAAAGGTTGGTGATTTATTCCTACAAAGACGCAACACTTCTTTTGTAAAATGTCACAATGAACTGGCCGTAAGTCCATGTGGGAAAATATGTTGCTTGTCCAAGCATACGTACAAAGCAAACGTCATTTATCATCATTGTACTCATCAATCTCATTCAAATACGTACCCTCAAATGTCATGATATTGTTTCAATTTGTCTGACAGGTTGGGCAGCAGCTATCCTGTTCAACCCCACTGTGCGCGCTCAGTTTGATGCGTTCCGGGCTCGCAGTGACACGTTCTCATTGGGCATCTGCAACGGTTGCCAGCTTATGGGTTTACTGGGCTGGGTAGCCCCGGACCATGGACAAGAGACAACAAGTGGAGGTAAAACCTTGAAGAAAAAAATTATGAAGAGCATAAAAGAGAACACTTGTAGTCTGAAACAGAATTGTTTCATTAATAGACGATTTGAAACGTTTGTTTAAAGGGGCAGTGTCGTCACGATCAGAGTAGACTTTCAACAGGGCATGGAATCGATGTCCTACCTTAAGATGAACACAGTGACTGAAAATTACTGGCTCATTTATGCAGCAGCAACATTAATATGACCTTATCATGTGAAGAATTGTTTTCAGTCACTGAGTTAATCTAAAACAAGCATTCCGCTTCTATGTCCTGTTGATCGTGACGATACTGCCCCTTTAAACCCTTTAGATAATTTCCTTTTGAATTTTGCTGGGGGGGGGGGGGAGGTATAGTTTCAGGCACATAGGAAGTAAATCATCAGCTCAGGTCATAAAAGGTCTTTACGGCGTAGGCTCAGAAACAAAAGGTCTTTTATGCCATAAGTTATCTTTGGCAATACCCTAACACATTCCAGCTCTGATCCTTTCAAGTTGGTTAAATAAATGGGAAATTGGTTGTAATCTTTATAAATTATTACATATAAATGAGCTTGTTAAATATCACAAAGTAATACAAAGTAACACATCTTAAATGAGATATTTTTCACAAAATGGGATTTTTTTTGCATTGTAGCTTTCAGCATTTTGTTTAAAGTGCAATGCACTCAGTGAACATAAAGCAGGTTTTTTATAGATCTTAATGACACTGCAGTCAACTTGATTTTCTTCCATCCAAATTCACATGACCAAAAGATAGCAACGGTGTGATAACGAGCATTTGAAGCATTTGAAGTTAAGGTCTTACCTGCAATTTTCTGAAAGATTTGGCCTCTCATTTCTTCTTGAATGCAATTTGTTCTGTCTGTTTCTCCCCCAAGATTCTGCCTACTCAAAGCAAGGCGTCTTCCTGACACACAACAAATCCGAGAGATTTGAGTCACGGTTCGTCAGTGTTCAGATCAACCAGAGTCCGTCAGTCCTTCTACAAGGCATGGAGGGGTCCGTCCTCGGAATCTGGGTCGCTCATGGAGAAGGTACAGACATCTTGTCTTCCGCTTCACTATCCTCAAAAGAGGGTCTTGATTATGTATCATGCTGTTAAAATATTATCAAATATACTTCAAAGAATGAGACATTTTTAAAATTCTTTTCAAACACTAGCCATCATCATCTGGTTTCATCTGTTGGGGGAATGGGAAGTTCACTATGAAGTGGGTTACCACATTGTGGCACCAGACTATTTTCCACATGAGCCTCATTCTGATATCCATGCTCTTGTGTGTAAAACAAAATACAAAAAATCAAGATGGCTGCTGTGGTCAGACAGAATGGTCAGAAGAATTTTTTTTTGGCATGCTTGCATTATTTTGGTAAAACTTGTAGCTTTGCGTGGCGAAGAGGATAAGTAAGACTAATTGCGGTGACAGCATGTGAAATTCTCTATTGAGTAGTGATTAGTTCTGAAAAGAACTGGAGGTTATAACTCGACGTTTCGATCAATATGCTCTGATCGTCTTCAGGATACTGATCGAAACGTCGAGTTGAAACCTCCAGTTCTTTTCAGAACTAATTACTACTCAAAAGAGAATTTCACACGGTGTCACCACAATTAGTCTTACTGCATTATTTTATCCCACCCCCAAGACAATTCCTACCATGATACAGAATGTCACTTTTGAAATGCCCTCTTGATTTAAATCAGAAAATCGAGGTGTTATCCATGCAGACCAAAATTTCACATTAAGTTTATTTTTCAGCAAAAATGATTCTTGATCTTGTAGATAAAAATTGCAATGCATAATATCTTGTGCAAGCTTGAAATTAGCTTAGATTCAAATATAAAATACAGAAATGTAAACAAAGATAACATCACTTTAGTCTATGTCCAATGAGTTTTTGTTGTCACAGTTCAAAATACAAACATTGAATTGAATTATTTCTCTTCCATATCAATACTTCCAGGGTACATGAAGTTTGCCTCAGACACTATACTCAATGAGGTAACCCAGAACAACCTAGCCCCCATACGCTATGTCAACGACCAAGGACAACCCACCACCCAGTACCCACTGAACCCAAATGGCTCCCCTCTGGGCGTCGCTGCCCTGTGTTCCCCAGATGGGCGACACTTAGCCCTCATGCCACACCCAGAGAGGTGTACCTTCACATGGCAGTGGGCTTGGATGCCTCCGGCATGGCAACGGGATTTGAAAGCGTCACCGTGGATGTACATGTTCAAAAATGCATGCGCCTGGTGTAATCAGAAGGCATAGGTTATAGAGTGCCCAAATAATGAATGACGTTCATGTTTAAGAAATTGTGAGATGAAAATATTTCAATTTGTTTTGGTTACATAGAGGTTTGCGATGACATTTGTTTGGGAAGAAAAAAAGTGGTTTGCCTTTTAAGCACAAATAGTTACTTTCAAATTTCTTGTGAGAAATTCTTCACAAGGTGAGTGGGTAGAATCATTTAATATAAAAAACCTTGGACAATTGTGTTCGGATATTCATTTTTGAAGATTTTATTCTGATGAATAATTCATACATTCTGTATTTAAAATTTACATTATATTAGCACTTATGGTGTGGTGTTAATGTGCACATTTTCAGGGTCTAAGTAGACTATGTTGTCAAACATTTTTAAACTGGTGCCCACAAAGTATCAGGTAATTACACTTGCATTTGGACACCAGCTTTAATTTAAATTTGTATGTGTCGTTACGCAGGGGTACATCTCATAGAACTGTTGTTGATCATTTACTTTTTGGACATTTCTAGAAACACGGATAGTCACAGGTTAAGCATAGAATGGGCAGAATTAAAGACAAGTCATGGGGTGTCATGGCCGAGCGGTCTGGTGCATCGGACTTGTGTTCTGATGGCTGAGTCATTAGAATGTGGGTTCGAATCCCAGCCACGATGATGGTAATGGTATTACGTGCTATATAAGAACTGTTCGTTATTATCATTATTACCAATCTTTTCAGAGGTTTGATTGAAACCATTTACTTTTCAAAATATCAAAGTTTTGTGATTTGGTCAGAGTAGCAATAAATAATTAATTTTCACAACCATATCGTTAGAGCGAAATGAGATGTTTCACACATTAACTTTAACTAAAGCAAAATGAAATGTTATCTTATTTAGAACTTTTAAGACACACATGTCTAACTTATGTTGAAGAACAATTTCAATTGAGTAGAGCTAAGCAATTAGTCTGCGTAATAAGGCTGTGCGTTCTCGGTTATTTCAGGAACTGGATACCTGAAATTTGGATACCCGGGTACCCATACACAATTTTGTAAAATGACAAATACTCCCGAATGTATAAAATGACCAATATGAACACAAATTTCAGAATAAATGTGGATTTTCCCACCTCTATATATTGGAGAATTCCATTTGTGTGGCTTAAATGTTTAGTCGAAATTTTAAAAAGTCGTTTACTGGTAATTGGAACCGAAAAATGCATCAGGTAATGACAGTTTCGGTTGGGTATCCAGGTACCCAGGTACCCAGGTATCCAGATACCCAGCACAGCCTTACTGCGTTACGGAAAACAGTACTTTTAGATTTAGAAATATTTAGTTACTAAGAGGTTTTTTTTAGTTGTACTCTGTGGGCTGTATTACAGAGATTATTTATGTTAACTTACTGAAATCTGAAAAGTGTCCTATTCTTATTGTGTCCTTAAATGTTGAAATAATTGTCATGATAAGACCAAAACATGTTTTGTGGGGAACTTAAAAGAGAAAATAAAAAATAAAAAATATAATGCATAATTTATTCTGAATAAATAAAATGGCCGAGTCTGTTATGTGTTAAGTGTTGCATAATATCTAGATAAATAAAACAAATTAATAAAATCATTTCACAACTGAATTGGCAAGTTCATGGCACAAGATTTCACATTAAAATAATTTAAAAATAAATGTCTTTTACCGATTTTCTTGTAAATGACATGAAATAAGCTGAAACTTTTATCTTAATTTGTATAAAGTATGGATGCATTTACAGACATATTACTAAGAGTAAATACTGGCTTTTAGCAACATTCACCTTATTCATGATAAATATGAAAGTGAGGCTGTAATTCTCACAACCACACTCTGTAGCTTACATGCTGCATGCACCAGCGAGAAGGCCCAATAATCTGATAGTTCCAAAGAAAAGTTCATTCCTGACATAAGGAATAAATAAATGGATGCAGCTATTTCCAATGATTTACTTAAAATTCAATGACATTTGAAAGCGAGGTTGCCCCTGGCAACAGACAAAATTAGGCAGGTTACTATAATGAGCATGTACAGATACACAACCTCTTGTATTCAGGGAATAAGACATAAGATGGCTAAACTCATGAATAAGGTAAATTGACTACAGTCAATCGCTCAGTCAGAAAGAACATGGATGGAACTCCACTATATTCTGTGCAACTGAGGCAGGTGTACATATACAATGGTATGGGACGTTCATAAGTACTGTATAATATCAACAAGTGTTCCATTTTGACTGGGACATTTTAATGTAGGTCCTATGTACTATTAGTATATATGCACATAAATGCACACACGGCTTGGAAGACTTGGTGTAAATACCATGGTGTCTCAAATGCTAGAGTGGCTGTTCCATTCAATGTCGGCACTTTAAAACAATTATCTATGCCTGACATTTCTGCAATTCATAAATGTCACTGTAGTTAATTACTGACTGATTAAATCCGCTAGACTTTTAACATCCGTATCTGTGTCCATCCTCAAACCCAACAATTCCTGCCTCACTATTTTGGCCTTGTCCGAAGCAACGACCTTCACACGTGCATCTGCACTGTGCCATCTGTCCCTCTCCCACTCAAAGTCACCTCTGACCTTTGCCAATTTATCCATGTTCCAACTCTCCGCACTGTTATCATCAGAGGCACTGCCTTGTACGCTGTGGCCCCGTAACATGGATGAAGTCGAGCCAACAGATAACTGCTGTAGATGCGAAGATGTATGGAGAAGCTCCCTGTCGATGGCTCTTACAGCTGTTGCTGTGGCAGACTCCACTTGACTGACAGGTGGGAGGGGCTTAATGATGACATCATCAGGCAACAGCTGGTACAGGTGCTGGCAGAAGAGGAGGAGCTCTGATTGATCCCTGAAATGAAGACGGGAAAGTTTAAGATCCTGACTTCTTTTTCAGAAATACTGCTGGATGACTCATGTGATGAACACCACAATCTCTGGCTTGATAGTATAAGTCATCGTGTGCCCGGTAAAAGGAAGTAAGTGTGCGCTTAACCTAATTTCTTCCGGGCACACAATGAAGTCGGTTTGATTTATCCTTTTTTGATGAGACTACATACCTGCTGTAAACAACCACCCTTCTCTTGCATGACCCTTCTAATGCAGCAATCTCGACCCTCATCATAGCAAGTACTCCAGAGGGACAGATCATCCCACCGGGCTTTGCCAAACTTTGGAACCTCATGGCTCCCTTCAGGAGACTCTCCAGACACTGCAGGTTGCTGTAATTGGACGTGAGGAGAAGGGGTGTGGCCAGCTGTATGGCATCCAGTGCCTGAATGTCACGATGATTCTCACGTTCTAAAATGTATTAAGGAAAGGGGCGGGGTATTGGGATAGATTTGAAATTAAATCCAAAACAAAATATTGGCGATTTCTTTTTGAAAATGTTTATACAAATACTTTTTGAGAAACATGTTTGAAACATAAGAGCTGCAGAAGTGAATTGATTTGTTATTTTTTCGGGGAAAAAAAACCTTTTCCCCAATTCTTAAGCAAAACGAAAGATATAACTGCCAAGATATTTGAAGAAACCATTACTTCAATCAGCTTCATACTTCAAACTGCAATTTGTAATTGCATTGTAGGTACATGTATCTCAGTACATAATTTTCTCCCTATGCTATCATTGTATATTGTTTGTATTCATGTTTTTTCTTTGTTTCCGCGCCTTGAGCACCCAGCAGGGTGGATATGTGCGCGCTACAAATCATTATTATTATTATTATTCAAACTCACCCGTTTACCAGAAGCGCATAGAGATTTGTATTATTCACTATATAAGAACTGTTTATTATTATTAATCTAGCATTTTGGTTTGACTTTTTAAATATAGTTTATGTGTTTATCCTACTTGTGTGACATCACTCTCATAACAGGACTGTCAGTCTAGGTTGGATTTGAACCCCGATCATTACAATAGAGGGCTTGGTACTCCACCAAGATGGGTACATGTTGTGAAAGATACCTGATATTGTTGAATCTAGTGGGTTTATCCCTAGTCTTCCTGTCACCACATCAGAAGCATGCAAAACCACAGTGCCACAGCTGCGCCGTCTCTCAGAGAATCCATCTTTCTCTGCTGAGGACCCTCTACTACCTCCCTCCGCTGCATCCTTCAAGTTGCTAGGATACCATTCTTTCCAGTTTAGCATCAAATCACACTTTACAACCGGTTGAGCTATGAATTCTGGGATACACGTAACACCTATCACCGTTATTGTCTGACCAGGTTCTAAAATGGCCGTCCCCTCTTGGCAAAAGTTTCCATGATGCTTCTGGTCGAGTTTTAACCTCTTCCCCACTGGCTCTTCATCACATTTTGTTTCTGACATTGAATGCCCTGGTTTAGAGGATGTAGACTTGGAAGATGTGGAGGAATCCATTGATTTGTATTTGCAGCTTGAAGTGACTGCACGGAGACTAGTTGAACTAATAGAAATTAGAGATACACATACGTCTGAAATACTCCTGCAAAAAGACCAACAGAAAGTGATAATATTAATTTCACAAATAATACAAATTCTGCAATTAATTAATGCGTGATGCATATTCCATTTAAATACATAAGTGTGATGGATGGCCAACAGTGTGACAAGTGTGATTGATGGCCAACACAAGTGTGACAAGTGTGACGGATGGCCAACACAAGTGTGACAATCCCCAAATCAAGTCAGGTTTTTTTCACCAACCTGCCGGTCTGGTTGTCTACTTCTACACCAACAACCCACTGATTTCCAACAATACGCTGCCATCCACTCAGGCACCTCAGGATTCCGTCCTTGGTCCTACTTATCTTCTCTGCATCTTTGTCTTCTTCAGAGAGATCACAGAAGCACGTCAGAGAAATCTGTGTTTGCAAATGTATAAAAGATGGTTAACAAAATTGGAACAACTATACTTTAAAAAAAAACATTATGTCGTGAACATATCAGGGTATAAATCCCTCCTACTTCTGGTACCTTTTTCATACAAGTTGATCCACCATTTGAAACCATTCGCTTTTGTGGTTTTGAATGGTGAAATAACTGTGTACAGTATTGATTCCCCCAAATGGTTTTGAATGGTAGGTCAGCTAATACAAAACCTTGTTTGGATCTTTCCAAATGGTAGTACAGCTAATACAAAACCTTGTTTGGATACTTCTAAGTGGTGAATCAATGGACCCTCTATGCATTTGAATGGATTTGAATGGTAGTAAAGCTTGCTACCAACACTGTTCAAATGGTATCACCATGTGTGTACAAAACCAATGGGCATTTTTGAAAGTGGAAATTTTGAATGGTTTCAAATGGTCAAACAGTAGGAGGGTTAAAAAGGAAACATAATATTTCTGTTTTGAGTGTTTTTATTTTCAAATGTTCCTAGAAAGAGGAAATGTGAACATACATGTATTGTTTAACATTGAACAAGGTGCTTTATCATAGACTTGCCCCATATAATACTCACACTGGGTGATTCTAATGATGTCTGCTGTCCGACAGCCATTTTAAATAATGCATCTTGGGATTGTCTAATGAGTTGTTCTTTCCGATCACATTGTAGTTCTGATGTCCTGAGTGCCGCCATGCCAGTCTATGAATATTCATGAAATGAAAACATAAATGTAAAATAGGGAAGTTGTATTGACTTGAATGGTAGTCAATAGTAGTCAATGGTAGTAATTTCTTGTATTTGTCCTGCCGGGAAAAAAAGAACATTTCCCTATAGCTCTTCAGGGAGGGATAACAGGAATTGTGAAATTAATGTTTAATGCTTTATTTATGAAATTCACTAAAATGATTTTTTTTTCATTTAATTCTGTTTTTCTAGTAAATTTGTTGTCTACACCTTGGTTCTCTACCTGTATCTGAGCTTCCAGTGCCTGCACTGCTGACAAGAGATTATCAGCGCACAACGCCATCTTGGATAACCTACTTCCTTCATTTTCCTTAAAATAAAAAAAACAAACAACATTATTAGAAAAATTATTAATGATAAATGCCGAGAGGCCAATTCCATACCTTAATTGTTCTTCTAAGAACACAAATTTGCCTAGCAAAATGGATTCGAAAGAGATATTTTGAGATTACTTTATGAAACTTATTAACCCATCTTGTCACTCCTCCTGGGTAGTGCTGGGCGAGTAGTGTGATTAATCGAGTACTCGTGAATAGTAATTGCTAATCATACTCGTACTTGAAAATTTTAACTCCTCGAGTAATCGTCCCGCTGTGATTACCACAAAAGTACTCACGAGTAGTAATACATTCACAAGTAATTAACGATTCACGATTAGTAAGTTGTCAGCATGCTATCACGGAACCAGAAACAAACAAAACCAAATGAATTAAGCTAAACACAAATTAGACATCAAATCGGTATTTATTTTGTCATTTTTATGTATTAAACATATACAATAGTTCAGAAATAATATCAACTGTTTTCAGAATTTTTTTCCTAAAACATGATTCAAAATGGGTTTTTTTAGGGTCATTTTGAAATACGTACCAATGACCTACGCTATGAGTAATGCATACAGCTATATGGTTTATAAGCTGAAGTACAATGTTTTAAAAAAATGTGGTCAATTACTCGCAATTAATCAAGTACTCGCAAGTAATTACTTTGCGATTACTTGAGTAGTGAATTTCACTAATCGACAAGCACTACTCCTGGGGGCTTGACAGACTTCACTTCTTCCTCAAGCATGGACTCTCATGTAAGAAGTGGCCAATAAGGCATGGTCTGTAACACTTGCCTTTGTCGCCCAGTTGCATCTCCCAAGATCGGTGAGGTGAAAACTCTTCTGAGAAGCATCCTCATGGTTACCAAGGAGCAAGACTTGCTCTGATCCGGAGGACAGGAAGTCATCCACGAGTACAGTGTGGAAGCCTGTCCACTCTTCAGCAATCTGTGAGGGTAAATTGATGTTAAATATAATATTAACAATATCAAAAGATTCTACTTAGAGAGACATTTTTGTCATGATCAACAGGGCATGGAATCAGAGTGCCAGTTTTAAATTAACTCAGTGACTGAAAATAATATCCCACACAAGTAAAAGAGACCCAGATTAGCCGTGATGTTGGAAAATCTTAGGAAAGTTCACTTGCCTCAAAAGACTTTCTCCACACAGCGATGACTTTACCACTGATGGACTGCACCACAATCAGTTCCTCTCCTCCTGTCACCATGGCAACAGCAATCCTACATGCATCATTAAAGGTGAGGTTGCAGACTTTCCGGATGATTCCTCCAATGGATTCAACCAGCTGGAACTGGTTTGTGGCGGCCAGAATCACCCCGCTATTTCTCAAGCATCTGTCATCTGGTTGGCCGATACCACCCTGACATAAGTGGACACAGGTGACAATGTTTGAATATTCATGAGGCATAATGGTATCCGTGTCTGCTATTGGTTGAACAGTGTGTGCAGGTAACCTGACGACCACCCACTTGTGACTGTGAACCCACTCGCAAAACACAGCCTCCTTTGCATGCCTGGGCTCACATGGCTGTTCGGTTCCCATGGCAACCGCATCACCATTTATCATCACACCAAACCACTTCAAATTATTGGAAGGATTCCATAAAGATTCATCCAACTTAATAAAATCATTTTCTTTATGATTTGATCCATGGAGGGCTTGTGTGACATACACATAAACATGGCCTTGATGTTGCCAGCAAACTGTTGGCCCATCTTGGAGGAAAAAAGTGGTTGATGACGGGATCAGAGAATAGGCCAAGGAGATGGAGCCTCGAACTAAAAATTTCCACTTTTGTAATGACAAGAAAACTATGAATATCTGATAAATTTGGGATCTTCCGTCTCCAGCGGCAGATATTTGCAAGCTGTCGTGTTTTGCACTTTGATGGGCAAATGTTCCTCTTGCTTCCACGACAACACAGGGCATTGTCAAGCCTGTCCGATGATCCACAACATTTGACAATGCAATAAGTCTCAGTAAGCTTGAGCCATCCCCTAGTTTAAGCGTAAGTTTGTTATGACATGGTTCAAATTTGCCACTTTTTGTCGAAAACTGGAAAGATTCGGCCAATAGCGTTGGTCCAGAAATGTTTACTTCATTTGTGTTGTGTGTGTTATTTTTTGCAGTACTCATACTAGTCATGGTACTGCTATCCGAGTCCAGATTTTCTATGTTTACACATGGTGACAGTGATGAGATCTTTATAAGTTGACCTCCGATTGAAGTGTATAAAAAGTTCGACATTTTCCTAAGTGTTGATGTTAGAAAATAAACGGGAATAAAACTTGATCATAAATATAAACCCATGATCAGAACTTTGCACCACTGATCGGAAATAAACTTTCGCGGGGTGGGTATAGCGCCCTCAAGTGTCAGCTTTTTGTTATGCAATATTGTGAAAACTCCCCGATTTGCATGCAACGACCTGCAAAACCGCAGAATTTTTTTTTTCAAATTGGTTCTTTTTACGTGTTAGCATTTATAAACATTTATCCTCTTTCATGTGGGAAGTGTTGACGATTCAGTGACATTAAAATGCCCGGGCCAAGACCTCAGGTAAGTCAAGGGCTATGGGTTTACGCTGACTGTGTGGTATGGTGGCAAGGAAGGTGTTACAGGGAAAAAAATTGACACATAGTCATAGCATGGAGGAAGTTCCTTCCTCCATGGTCATAGCATGGAGGAAGGAACTCAGTTTTCCTTCCTCCATGGTCATAGTCATTGCCATTCAGACATTGACGTTGCATTGTCAGAGAACAATGTAAGCATTGTCACGTGAGTAAAAATTCCCCTCGTGTATTAAACTTTTAAAGTAATGTGCAGTGTTGCCAATAATTTACTTATGCTGTATTATTATTGTTTTCACTATATTGTAGGGACAGAAATGAAAAATTTCAAACTGCTTTCCTCAGTCTCTGTTTGATGTTTTTCAAACAGATAGACATTTCTAAGTCAATTGACATTTGAATGAAAACAATCGGTCAAGGGGTTCCAGAGTTATGGTCCAGTAAGTTCGAACAATATTCATTGTGTCCGTTCCATTTTCTCAATTGTATTTATGGTAAAACATTAAGACAAAATGCATTGTTTATACCTCATAAAGAAAGTAAACAAAGCAGTAAACAAATTGTTTTGAGCATAACTTTGCATAGGAAGTTTATTACTTTCCAATTTTTTCAGGGTTGGTAAAAATGATACATAAGTATTCAACGGCAGAGTTTGATAACTAATCGACGCTAATTATTTTTAATTACGTTGCCATGGAAACAAAGAATAATCAATAATGTGTAAATGCCCTTTAACCATGAAATATGAATAATTAAGATCAAACAAACTAATACATCTATTACTACACATCTAAAAGTACAACATTTAAAAAATTCATCTTCAAAATTTGATCAAGTTAATTAATTATTAAAGGTTTAATTTGTTTACCTAATATCGGCAACTCTCTTGTTAAGTAAACAAAGCATTAAACAAATTGAAACATCCGTAACTTTGCATTCCAATACAGTGCTTACTTGATTTTTTCAGTTACTGCAAAGTGATATTACAGCAAAACATTATAAACACACATAACAATTGATTAACAATAATTAAAGTAAATTATGTTGCCATGGAAACAAAGATAACAATCAATAATGTGTAAATACCCTTTAATCATAAATTATGATTAATTCTGATCAAACAAACTAATACATCTATTACTGCACATCTTAAAGTACAACATTTAAAAAACTCATCTTAAAAATTTGATCAAGTTAATTAATTATTAATGTTTTAATTTGTTTACCTAATACCGGCAACTCACTTGTTAAGTAAACAAAGCAGTAAACAAATTGAAATGTCCGTAACTTTGCACTCCAATACAATGAAGACTTAATTTTTTTCAGTGATTGTTGTGTTACAAAAGCAGCACATGTACATACTAACAGAGAAAACTATGCAAGGGATGTTGATTAATAAAACAACCAAAGTACAGAATAAATAAAACTTAAAAATGGCAGCTTCACTAGGAAAATCTGTCACAGGCTTGTCCATTAGTTGTGCCAACCAAAGAATGACATCTGCCCATGTGATGCTCTTGTCTTGTTTCTTGAGTTGGTACAACTGGTTGATGTGCTTGTTAAGCAGAGTCGATGGCTTCTCATTCAGCTCTTCCCCTCTTCTTAGAACGTTTAAGTCTTCCTCACTTAGAAGCGGAGATGGACCAGGATTTTCCTCCACATCACCAGCCAGAAGAAGATTCAGCTGCAGATAGGGGATGAACGAATGCTCATTGGGCTCAAACTCATTTCCACTCATGTCTAGTGCACATGGATGACGGACAAAATGAACTGCCATCATTCCGATAAACAAGAGGCAAATCATCACACCGACTGATGGTCCTGACACATCACTCTGCCACTCGTGTAACTGGCCAGCTTTCCTTGATGACTTGGATGGAGGCATTGTGAAAAGACCTACTCTCAGCCGCCATACGTCAACTGAAACAGGCATTCTGAATATGAAGGAAAAAAACAAAAGGCAAAATATTAATAAATAGTCGAGTTGGCACTGTTTCCTTTGATATTTGAAAATACCAAAATAAAAGTTTCATCATAATGCACACCATCAAAACTGAGCTTATAATCAAGTCAACCTTTTAGTTAAAAAAAACTTACACAATTTGAAAATGGCATAATAATTTAAACTAAACAAATTAAAGCTTGATGAAGGAGAAAAAAAGCTATCCAAAACCAAAACAAAAAACCAATAAGGCAGCTGCCGGATGAATAAATTTCCAACCGTACTTGCCTTTGATTTAAAAAAAAAAAAAAAAAAAAAAAAAAAATGAAAAAAAAACATTTGAAAAAAATACAAAATAAAATAAAATAAAAATAAATAATAAAATAAATATGATAAATATCAATAAATATTGTCCATCCCCCTACGAATGATACTTAGAAATTGCTGAAATATTTAAAAAAGAACAAGATTGTCCCCTTCTATTTCATTTAGAAACGTTTTAAAGCCCAACGAAAAGTCCGATAAAATTGTTGCACACACAGCGTGCGCGAGCGGAAAGCCTACCGGGCTTCACACAGCTTCGACGGCAGTGAGTTACACGGACCATTTCGCTACGTTCGGACCGCTCGTGGGCGAATGTGCTCGTAAGCACAACTAAAAGGACAAGTTTGATGGACAGTTTGAACCTTAAAATAATCAAATTTCACCCTTATTTTTACTTAGGTCATGTATAAACATTTAAATTTCAAGAAACAAATACTCACCGAATTGTAGATTCAACGAAAACAGAGAAAATTTTGCGATTTTGATCGGAACTTTCGTCGATGGTCAGCTTGGCTTTTCTGCTTCACATGGAACGCGTGGGCATGCACTTTTACCCACAATCCTTTGCAGTACAAGGCTTTTTCGCGAGCGCGGAAAATGGTTGAGCTGAACCAAATTTTGTGCAGTGTTTCGTGACATGCGCAAAGGGGATGCGCAGTTGTCCGTTTCGGTCCCTATATATTGCCACAAGTGTCACATCAAACATGTCAAACAGTCAAAAGTACAAAGTACAAAGCTTTTAATAGGCTGTTTCCCTTCAGAAAAAACACCATGGCAAGACTAGTGTTATGTGAAGTGACTGAATAGCGTGAATAAAGTCCCAATACAGAGACAACTTTGCCATAAAATCCAATATTGTAGGATCATTCACTTTCATGAAATTATCTAAGAATGATCGAAACGATCAGAGCATACTGATCGAAACGTCGAGTTGTACCCCCAGTTCTTTTCAGAACTAATTACTACTCAATTGAGATTCCACATGGTGTCACCGCAATTAGTCTTACTTATCTAAGAATGATTACACAAATAAATCTCAAGAATTATTTGATAATTTCACAAAAGAGTACCTCATCACTGAGTTTTATTGTGCCATAACTGTTTTGTGTGTATTTTTAAGTAACTCATCAGCATTGTGGAAACACTTTTCCTACCAGGGTCTAATAGTGAGAATGAGGTACACCCAGTGGACGAGGACGAGGTTGCTTAGCACCCTGCTTACTGTTTTTGTATATTTTTCCTTCAGTTGGACGTAAACACGGTCGCTCGTTTTAGGGAAGAGTTCTTTGAGCAATACACAGAAGGTGAGTCCATCTGATAAAAATAATTTTTTTACATTGTTTAATTTAATCCTACTAACATAAGTATCAGTCTTTGGAATACTGCTATTCTAACAATAACAGGAATAAAGCCATGAATAGTCTTTTCTTTTCTTGATAATTTTTTGTTTTAGGCCAAGAGAATGAAAGTCATAGATTTGCGTCTGGGAAATTCCGAAAACACATGAGGCTTTTTTTCATTATTCATTATTCATTATTTCCATTGATCATTAATAACAGCGCAATCACAAGATGTTTCTTCTAATTTGACGCGTCGCCGTACGTATGGTCGCCTGTGTACGTACGTGCATCATTATACATGAGGGTCGCACACACAGGCATAAGATACAAAGGCTCAACAGCGAACGTGTTGTGCATGTGAAGGTGGTACAGTTGCAGGTGCGGATCGGACGGACACAGAGTTTATTACCATACAGTTTTAGCGCGATGCGACCTTTTTTGTGAACGACGTACGCGGGACTAAGACTGTAAGAGAACATGTGCTAATGATTATAGCGCACATAGGCCTACTAGTGGAAATTTGGTAAAAACTTCGTTTTACTGATGTGGATGATTTGGAACTAAATTTGTTTGGTGGAAATACCTTTTTTGTGCAGATAATGATTTTTTGGCAAATAATGAAAAATTTAGGCGGTAGCTTTCGGGACATGCGGGCGGTGGACACAAATCTATGACTTTCATTCTCATGGCCTTATTTATTTGTGTGGGGTGGAAGGGTGTAGGGATGCAAAAAACACTGATAATGACATAACAAACAGTAAAAACACAAATGGATGCAAGATTTCAAAGCCAGATTTCATGCTAATTTGATTGAATCCAACCTGTATGAGCAACTATATCTACAAAGCAGAGGTTTTCCCATTGTAAATGATGTTACTTTTCCCAGGTTGGTTGACTTTTACACCTTTAACCCTCCTACTGTTTGACCATTTGAAACCATTCAAAATTTCCACTTACCAAAATGCCCATTGGTTTTGTACACACATGGTGATACCATTTGAACAGTGTTGGTAGCAAGCTTTACTACCATTCAAATCCATTCAAATGCATAGAGGGTCCATTGATTCACCACTTAGAAGTATCCAAACAAGGTTTTGTATTAGCTGACCTACCATTCAAAACCATTTGGGGGAATCAATACTGTACCCAGTTATTTCACCATTCAAAACCACAAAAGCGAACGGTTTTAAATGGTGGATCAACTTGTATGAAAAAGGTACCAGAAGTAGGAGGGTTAAATTTATGCCATCTGTCCTTGTTTCTGTGTTTTCTATCAAGTACTGCCATAAGTCTATTACCTACATGAAGTGCACCAGACTGCTGTAATCCATACCACAGCATTGTACTCCAAATGCGCGCATGCACAACGAGTTTAGTTACAGGTTTTGCTCCCCTGCCCGGCCTGCTGTGGGGCATCATGGGATAGGCACTTCCACGCAAAACTACTTCCTAGAGAACTAGACACAATCTTAAACTAAGGTGCGCGCGAGACACAGTTGTCTCACATGCTGGGTGTCTGTCAGTTGTCTCCCAGACTGCACTGCTTCTTTTTGAGACCGTCGTGAATGGGCAAAATTCATTGTTCTTGGAGTACTATGCCGTGGACTTGGTTAGTACACGAGTGGTACAGTTCATGTAGGTAATAGACTTCTGGTACTATGCCATGGACTAGGTTAGTAAGCGAGTGGCACACTTCATGTAGGTAACAGACTTCTGGTACTGTGCCGTGGGACTAGGTTAGTACGCGAGTGGCACACTTCATGTAGGTAACAGACTTCTGGTACTATGCCGTGGGACTAGGTTAGTACACGAGTGGTACACTTCATGTAGGTAATAGACTTCTGATACTGCTCATATGCATTGTACTGTTATCGACTTGAACTATCCGTTATATCTAGTGTGCTGTGAATGACTTTAGACCAACAATGTCCGATGTTTCTGTGGGAGCTTGGTATGTTTTAGAAAAAATTGTTTATGAAATGGTCTATTATATAATTTGTTTACTAATTTATTCCTTGTATAATTTGTTTCCTAGATGGGCACAATGATGCTTACGACCCCAGGGATGTTGAAACATTCCGTTCTAATGACAAGTATGTCCATAAATTCCTGATGATTGCCAAGTTTGATTTCAAACTCACTGGGGAGAAAGTCAATGAAGTGTTCAAGTGGAGGAAACAGCATGGACTGAACGGTGGGTTTCTATACTATCTTGATTGGGAGATTCCTTTATCTTAATGGACTGAACGGTGGGTTTTTATACTATCCTGATTGGGAGATTCCTTTATCTTAATGGACTGAATGGTGGTTTTCTATACTATCCTGATTGGGAGATTCCTTTATCTTAATGGACTGAACGGTGGGTTTCTATACTATCCTGATTGGGAGATTCTTTTTATCTTAATGGACTCAATGGGGGTATTTTTATACTAGAATACAAATGGATCCCAATCAGAAACCACTATGGTAACCTTTTGCATTTTGTGAAGTAAGCATTCAAGTTTGCTGATCAAAATTCAAGATTTGCTATTTAAAATAAGCATTACATACACACACCAATATTTCTGCCTAAATTTTTGTTGGCTATGCAAATTTGTTTAACGAAATTGTTCCCAATACATGTAGCTTTAATTAACCCTAACCCCCCACCCCCCTACAGGTATTTCATAGGCACCAAGCTGAATGCAACAGAATGCGATGACAGAAAGGTGTGCAGCCTGCTCAATGCAACAAGAACTCAGCTGATGGCAACAAGATGCAACGACTTGTTACATTGGCTGCTTCTTGATGCATTGAGCATGCTTAGAGATGAAGTAATGGTTTGGTTGAATGTGTTTGTTTTTCAGATCTGACCTTCGACAGTTTTGATGAGGACGTATTAAAAATGGGTGGGTTCTACTGTCATAACAAATGCAAGATTGGAAGAAGGATCGGTAAGTCTCTGTCGAGTGGACCATTTTCATTTTGTATGCTGTTGTCCATTGACCATACCTGTATTCGAGTTTTGAAACCTTGAGTGTTAGTCCAAAGTGTTAACTCAGTGTCTCTGTCATGCAGGTAGAGATTGAGTCTAATTGAAGTGTCAGGAAGGTCAAGTACCAATGTTGAACCTTCATTTTAACATGCCAGTGATTATCAGGATTTTTTACAAATCTCCCTTTGCCTCAAAATTTTCTTGAAAGAAGAGGAGTAGGCACCAAGGAAAGAAAGAAGTAACCTGCATTGTGTCCAAACCTCTAGTTTCTTGTTTGTGGGGATGTGGAGAGTCTGTAAATCCTCCAAAATTAAACATCCAGGAGGTTCAGGGGGCTTTGTCCTCTAGACCAAAGGGAGACCTAGGCCCGCTACCCACAGGAGGTTCAGGGGGCTTTGTCCTCTAGACCAAAGGGTGACCTAGGCCCGCTACCCATTTTTCAGGATTTTTTACTTTTTTCAAATCACACCCCTGGTTCAAGAAGGTATTTTATTTGTCATTTCCTTTAATAGTTTGGTTTAGAATATGCAAATACAAGAAGGATCCCGCCAAGATTGAAGAAGCCAAGCGGTTCATAGCGTTTTGGCTTAACAAGATGGAGACTGAAGGTATGGGAGATGATGTCGTCATTATCATGGACATGACCAATGCTGGACTCAGTAATATGGTAGGTTCAAACTAGGTCAGGGGTCAGGTCATTCACTTGCTTCATAATTTCATTGTGTAGATTGATGAAATTCTTGCGTCCGGTGATAAATAGATTAGATTTTTGCCCTTCATGTGCTTACCATAAGTATATTTGATGACTGAGCAAGGTTTTCAAGGAATTGACTTATTCTAGGATTAGGCGCTTGCAGGGCTAGAAACATAAGGGTGTCTGTATGCCCAGGTCCTGGATCTTAGTAATGCCTCAAAATTAGGCCCTAGATGTTATGATAGTACGGAAAAAATTCTCACATCCTGAACTCATTTTTTGTAGGATGATAAAGGATGTGTGGGAGAGTGAGTATTTGTCCTAATGCAGTTGGTACACTAACAACATTTCCGAATGATTGTGGAATGGCCAAAGACGAGATTGGTGTATAAAACAAACAAAAATTCCCCAGAACTATATTCTATAAAAATGTTGATTTTTTTCTTTCTCTTTTTAGGATATGGAGGTGATTAAATTTATGATCAAATGTTTTGAGTTGTACTTCCCCGCCCTTGTAGGTAAGAATATAATCCTAGCATTTTGAGTTTTTTAGATTAATTTTGCAATAGGGGGTGTTTGTGTTTGATTAAACATTGAATGCCATTGAGGAGCTCAGGTTGTATACTCCCCTGGCATTTTTGCTAGGAACTGTCCCAAATCCTACAAAATCCATCAACATGCAGTAAAAAGGTACCTCAATTGTTTGACTTTGATGGAATTGGTAGAGTAGCAAATGCAAAGCATCTATGGCTTGGCTATACACAGACCTGAATCCAACAAAAGCAGCCAGTGGAGTTTGATGGATTTGATACACATGACATCATGCTCTATTCGCTGGGCTACACTGTGGAGAACTGAATTCGGCAAAATCAGACAAAACCAGGTGGTAGATTTTGATGGATTTAGGGTAGTTAGGGTTAAGGAATAATATTGGCCCAATGACGATAGTAACATTTGAAAACACATCAGGATAATAAGAAGTGTGCTGAATAAGTATTGTACTTCTTTCTATTGTTACTTTCTTATTTAACATCTCTTTTTTCTCTCTCTCTCTCTTAATAGGAATTATGTTGGTTTATGACATGCATTGGATTTTAAATGGTAAGTTTAGAATAACAAACCAAACCCCCAAACAATGAATCCCTTAAAATATACTCACAAAAATATAAGAGCTTTAAAAATAATTTATCTTCCTCCCCCCAGCAATTTGGAAGATCATTGAGAAGCTGTTAGCAGCAGAATCAAGAGAACACATCAAGTTCCTGAGAGGGGCGGCTATAAATGAATTGATTTCTCCCGATCAGTTGCCGCCATACATGGGAGGCTCAGTAAGTAACATCTATCGGATCGGTTTGCGGTAACGCCATGTGGTTTAAATCTCAACTACCGCTAAGGGAGCATCTCAAAATGGAAATGCTGATGTTCCCATTGCGCATACTGTAATTTTCCCAATGGAATGTTGATTTTGGGAACACCAAGTGTTCCCAAAGAAATGCCACCCTGTTCTGAATGAGAACAGCATGATTTCCTGAAGGGAATAGGCAGTGTTCCCAATGGAACCTTTTAGGTATTTCAGTTATGAAAATCTCCCTAAGGCCAAACAAAAAAAGTCTCTGGTTTCTGGTTATAGGTAGGCTTCAAAATCTGTGCGGTGACACGCTTTTTTAATTTTTTGGGGGTAATTTATTTTTTTTATTTTTTTTGCCAACCAGTGAAATATGTGATACATGTATACAAGGTTATTCAGACCAGACCAAATTCCCCATACATAAAGTATGGCGGCTAAGAGAGGCCTCACAAATCGGGCACATGTTCATACCCCTATGTGAAAAGTCATTTAAAACACAGCACGGCAGAATTCCAATTGATCCAGTACATTTGGACATCGTTTCATAGCAAACAATTCTTATTTAAATGCCGAAGTGCGACTCTGAGGTGACGCGCATGGAGACCAGAAACCAGAGATTTTTTTTGCCTAAGTGATATATGACATAAAACACAATAAAGAGGGCCACTTTGCATCCGTCATGTTAGCAGTTTTTCCAATGGTTGTTATTTATTTTTAAGTACCTGAAACCGACCAAAAAGTGTTTCAACATGTGAATGGACATGCAGGCTTATACTAGAACTAATTTGAGTTGATTTATTTAATTTTTCAATTTTTTTATTTATTTTTTTACCCTCAAATTTCCATAAAAATTGGACGAAAAAAGTTACCTCACTTTTCCGTCCATTTGTTGATGGAAATTTTAGGCTAATTAAAAAAATAATAGTAATAATCAACTCAAATTATCTTTAGGATAAGCATGCATGTCTATTCAAATGTTGAAATTCTTTTTGGGTGGTTTCAGATATTAAAAAAAAAATTACAACCATAAGAAAAACTGCTAACGTGACGGTAGGAAAGTGGCCCCCTTTATTGTGTTTTATGTCATATAGGTCTTCTCTGTGTTTGACTAGTAGTCAGGAGATGTAGAGAAGACCTATATGGCTCTTATCAAAACCAAAATCTCTCTTAGCGATAGTCGAGATTTCAGTTTCAGCTTAAAGCAGGGTCTAAGTCATGAGAAAAGTGTGAAAATGCATTAGACAAAAGTTGCTGGCTGGCAAATTTTTGCAAATGTGAATTTTTGTTTTCTCTGAAATGAAAGCACTGTAAGTTAGCTTTCAGATAACAACTCAGTAATTTTATTATCGGATAATTACCAATATTGTATCTTCCCTTAAAAGTGATTTATTTATTTATTTGTTGTTTGTTTAGGACACGTGGGAGTGGACGTGGCCACTGCCAGAGGAAGAAAAGGAATGTCTTGAAGAAATCTTAGATAATGACATGGACGACAGTATGTTCTCAATCCCAAACGGAGATGTACAGCACATGTCACAATTAGATGATGCGTCCCCGGACGCCTCACCCCAAAACTCACCTCCCAAAATCAAGAGGGTCCACTTTGCTCCTGGGACGAGTCATCAACTGGGCGGGGCAGAGGAAGGCAATGGCATGGGTGCTGAAAAGAAACGAATGGTATGATTCACGTTTATACATTGTTTCCTTTTATTGGGAGGGGGGGGGGGGGGGGGGGGTGAACACAGAAAGTTTACTCAAGTGGGACTCGAACCTGTGACCTCTGGATTATTTGAGGATTTGACACTCCACATTTGAATATCTTAACAATTTGAATATCTTATCTTGAATATCTTAACAAGATATTTCATCTTGAAGATTGCGACATTTTTGTTAAGTGTCTTTGAGCATTGATTTGGATGTATGTCATGGCCGAGCAGTTTAGTGCATCGGATTTGCGTTCTGATGGCCGAGTCATCAGAATGTGGGTTCGAATCCTGTGCACCAGTTTGGTGGATATGCTATATTATTATAAATACTATTTGTTATTGTGCTTTAAGATTTTCTATGGAAAATATTTATATTTTAAATTTTTACTGAAATGCAAGAGTTCAAATTGAATGACAATCTTTTGAAATGACAAATTGTTTAAATAAATTGTTTTTTCTCTTGTGCAAACACACCTTGCCTTCGATATTAAAGTAAATTTGTTTACCTCATTTTGTCAAACTCTAAACCATTATTTACTCTCTATTTCATGCAGTTAAGACGGATGCCCAAAAAGCCCAAACTTAATATCCACAAAGGGCCTCTCCTTAATATCAAGTGAGTCACTTCAATCAACCTTGTGCATGTGACCTTTGACATAATCTGGTACACTGACTCAAGTCAGTGACAAGTGCATATTTAAATTTGAATGTCCCAGACTTGACACACTGTTGCTATATGCTAGGTAATTTGAGGCAAGCTTTTGCATAGTAACCTTAAGAGAAGTCCAGTATCCATACGCTATTTTCAATCAATGTGTATGGCATAAAGGTACCAGACTTTATGTAGGATTTCAGGCTTTGCATGGTGGAGATGGATGTTATTGAGTTCTTTCGGGTGACACCATGTGATGATCTCTTTTTGGAAAAAGTGATGGCTCTGAGAAGAGCCGGTTGGTTTGTTCGCAACATTTTGACTAGTCTGCTCTAGTTATCGTCAGGAGACTTTCCTGAACTAAAGGTTACAATGCGAAAAACTTGTCTCAAATCACATGATATACAGTCTGGGAAATTCAATTGTGCTACACATTTGCCACTGAGTTAGTGCACCAGACATATATCAAAGGTACACGCACCAGACATACTGCATTTTTATATGTAATTTTCCTAAGAATAATTTGATAGTTCAAAGGTTTTGGAATCTGAATTTCCATATTGTCTGATTGTCCGTGTCAAGATGACATAACCATATCCATTCAAATACTCAAAAACTAAATCTATTGTTTCTCCATGTCAAAAGTCCTCAGAACAAAATTATTATTTTACACTAAAAGAAGTGACTTTTCACGGATATGGCTACATTAACGGTTATGGCTAATTTTTTGCTTTATAGACATTAAGAAGTAGGCCCCGTGTGTAAGATTATTAAAATAATGCATGTAAAATGAACCCAGAAAACTTATCATGGAAGAGTTGGGTGTTTACCCTGGTGTTTCTGGTTCACAGGTTTCCTCGGGCTTCTCAGCTACAGTGCTTAAGTGTGCTTTTGAGGCATCCTTGATTTCATTACCAGAAATGTAGAATTTTAAACAAAAGTGAAAGTTCATACGCAGAGTGACTAAAGACTTGCTGAATGCAAAGATTACAAACTCTAATATTGAATTTTATTGATTTATGTAGGCCGGGTGAGCAGCTGGTGTTTGAAGAACCTTCAGCTCCCAGTGACGTAGAACCAAACATCATTATGAGTTTAACCAACACCACCAAAAATAAAGTAGCATACAAGGTAAAAAACAGCTACAGATAATGCCATGATTTGTGTTTTATAAACCCCTTATAATACTGTGTACGTCTGGTGCCCTGACCCCAATATATATACAGTTTTGAAGAGCACCAGTCTATTTAAGACAAGAGCCTCACTTTGGATCTCATAGGCATGTGCATTAAGAAAACAAAGATGGCCGCTGCATTTTAAAGGTCCATTGAGGAGCATTCGAAAAATGCTTTCATGAGGGAAAAAAAACAAAAATATGTTATATTTACTTAATAACTCCAAACTGTCTTTTGATATTATGCAGATTAAAACGACCACCCCAGACAGGTACAAAGTCCGTCCTAGTGCAGGGCCCATCAACCCAGGTGCCTCAATCAACGTCACAATCACGTTACTCTCGGGTGACAAAGATTCCGTACCTAGAGATAAGTTCCTTATAATATCCACAGAACTCAATGAAGTGTTACGGACACCAGGCGAGCTGACAGAATTCTGGAAGAGGGTTGCCAAGGATGATATTAATGAACACAGGTAAGAATTTATGAGTTGTGGCCTTCTCACTGTTGACGTTAAGTTGAAGGGACAGTATCGTCATGATCAGAGCAGACTTTGGGCATGGAAACGGTATCCTAGTTTTAGATGAACTCAGTAGTGACTGAAAATAATACCCCACAAGCACACGCTGAGATCATATTACTGTGACTGCTACATAAATAAACCATTGGCTGCATAATAATGGTATGTATACATCAGCCATGGTAATATGATCTTATCATGTCCTGTTATCTATCTAGGCCAGTGTGCGCCTGTTATTTATCTAGGCCAGTGTGCGCCTGTTATCTATCTAGGCCAGTGTGCGCCTGTTATCTATCTAGGCCAGTGTGCGCTTGTGGAGTATTACTTTCAGTCAACGGCCATTGACACTTGTGTCCTTGAGCAAGACACTTAACCATAATTGCTTTTCTCCACCCAGGGGTTAAATGGGTACCTGTGAGGGCAGAGTTGGTTGATTAGCCCTATATGCGCTGTAATGGCAGCAATTGAGCTGTATACTCCCCAGGGAGCTGAGATGGTTTCAGGAATGATTTATGAGCCTTATGAGCAGGGGTAATGATATAATGCGCCTTGAGCACCACTCAGTTGGTGGATACGTGCGCTATATAAGTCCACACATTATTATTATTATTATTATTATTATTATTATTATTAATGAAATTATCTAAAACTAGGACACCAATTCCATGCCGTGTCGAAAGTCTGCTCTTATCATGACAATACTGTTCCTTTAACATTTTTACATGCCACAGCTCTTCAAATTGAGCGTAACTGGACAAGGCTAAATCCTTTGGACATATGTTGTTAGTTGACGTGTAATACACAATCATGAAATGTATACACAGAATCGTCGTGTCAGTGCAAAAACGTATCTCCGAGTTACGCCGTTTTTGCGCAAAACCAGTTTGTGTCAGTGCAAAAAGGTCGTATGTAACAAGTTCCCGGATGAATGCACAAAAGCAATGGCTGAGATACGACGTTGTTGCACAAACATTTTTTAATGTATGTAAATTTATGCAGATTGACGACGCGCTGTACATACGACCTTATTGCATTGTGAACATATGACGTTTTTGCACTGACACGACGGAATGTAAACGATTTCACTAGTTTACTAACATCATAGCACCTGAGACAGAAATATTTCAAAGGATGTTAGATATCATTATCACCTTTACCAATAGTGTGCAACGGTTTTAAAAGGCCCATTGTGTCGATCATCTATGCATCATGATTAAGAAGTCTGTACCATTAATTTGTCTTGATTTCAGGGTCCGATGTGTTTACCTTGTTTCTAAGCAACCAGATTTAGACAGGGTACAGCTGAAGAAAGACATGTCGTCCTTACTCAACAAGGTAAGACAAATCTTAACAAAGAGGGTATATTTCTCAGGCTTAGTTTCCAAATTGGACAAATGTCAGGAATCTATGGTGTTCCTCAAGTTGAGGTAGACCACATGATGCAGTCACGCCAGGAATGGTTGGCTCAACGTCCCCCCTTGCCAAAATATGATATTTAAAATGTTAACACCAATAATGGCTCATCTACTTCTAGTCCCAAGTCGTAATTTTCCACTGCAAAAGTTGATCCCCCTACTACAAACTGAATAGGATATTAATCCTCCTACTATAGCCGCACTTTAGTGGCAAGTACATGTAGCAAGTAGCTATAGTGGTCAAAATCAGTCAACTGCCTGTTTTGACTGTTGACCAAAATGTGCACACAGGGGCATTTTTGACCACCCTGAACAATACCAGACAATGCTTCTACCAGTCAACTCATTTTGACCTGTAAATATACTTACTACACGTAAGGTTTGACAGTGTTCGACTTTTAAGTACACTAGATATACCTTGGCAAGTATATCAACATTTTGACCAATTTTGACCCTTGCAGTCATAGGAGGGTTAACCCTCCTATGGTTTGACGTTTCAAAACCTTTCAAAATCTGCTTACGGGCCAAAATGGCTATCAATTATTATGAACCCTTTAAAACCCTCCAGAATTTGTTGCTACTGAACAACCACACCTTTCAATACCCTTTGAAAGGTATTGAAACATTTCAACACCAGTTTGTTCAGAGAGTTGTTACACCTTTCGAAACCTTTCATAGGTCCCTTTTGTCAGACAGTTTTCTCACCTTTCAAACCCTTCAGTACAGCAAACTTGAAAGGTTTTGAAAGGTCTGACAATTCTATGGCAACTGCACTGTATATAGGAGGGTTAAAGAAAATATCCGAAAGCATGGTACAAAATGCATAACCTTTGTCAAGTAAAATTGTATGATGAGATATTTTAAAGGACAATATAGGCGATGATAGAGGTATTTTTCCGTTTACTCTCTCTACAAATTGACTATTCCTTTTCAGGTTGACAGCTTGACACAGCAAGTCGCTGACATCACAGCAGTAACAGCTAAACAACTGCGCCTGATTCTTCTCCAATTCATTCTTCTCATATGTTTGGTGCTATACTATGGTCTGTTTAACACCACCAGCAGCAGCATCAGTGAACCGTCTTCAAGTCCTCGAGACATCTCTGGTCATTGTGAGACAGTAAGAGAATGAGATGCAAAGATCACATGAGTCCCGTTCCTTTTGAATGATCATGGTTCAGTATTGGAAAACAGCATTAAAATCTGGGAAAATTCCCAAACCTGAATTAGGCCAAAAAAAAAAGTCTCCGGTGTCTGGTCATGGGTTGACTTCAAAATTGGTGCGGTGATGCACTTTTTTTTTGCCAACCAGTGAAATACATGCTACATGTATGCGCGTTTTTTTGGAACCAGACCAAATTTCTCATACACAAAGTATGGTGGCTAAGAGAGGCCTCACAAATCAGGCAAACGTTCATACCCCTATGTGAAAATGTTTTTTAAAACAGCATGTCAGAATTCAAATCGATCCAGCAATTTTGGCTGTAATTGGACATTGTTTCATAGCAAAAAAAAAAGAAAAAACTGAAAATGCCGACGCATGGGGCTTGAGGTGACACACGCATAGACCAGAGAAACCGGAAACTTGTTGTTTTGGCATAATGAAAAGGGACGGGATTTCACAAAGACCATATTTCTTGAGACGCTGGTCTTTTAAATTGAACATAAATGAAATGTTAAGGCTGAACGAGGTGATGTACATAACTTGAAACCTACAAGATCATCCAGAATTAGTTTCCCCAGAAATACGATGCTGGATTCTTATGCTATGTTCAGTGAAACTTTCATTAGATTTGGTTTCACTGGTTTTAAAATCAAAGGCAATTATATGGACATTACAATGGACATTAACCCAAACTCCCTAGGCCCAGTTGCTTACACATAACCTGAATCCTCCAAAATCCTTCAGTAGTAATCCTTCATTTTGACCACTCTCAACAATACATGATTTTACCAGTCCAAAACATTTGACTCATTTTGACCTGTAAATGTACTTACTGTGCACTTGATATACCTTGGCAAGTATATTAAACATTTTGACTGATTTTGACCCTTGCAGTCATAGGAGAGTTAATACCATCGTAAGTTTTAAATAAATGAAGTAAACATGTAGAAAGGCGCTTCGATGGTAACCAGCTGGTAATCATTAGGTAAACAAAACACTTCTGTTAGTTAACTTGAATATAAACAGGTTTAAGGTGGTTAAAGATGGTAAACAGGCGGTAACCACTAAATGAGACTGGTTACCAAAAGTTTACCTCAAGTTTAATAGCTGAAATACTGAGTTTTGAGACACCAGATTGATGGCAATCTGAAAGAAATCTTATGAGGATTTAATAATAACCAGAATATTGACAGATTTCAAGAGAGTACCTCCAAATTTATTCACTAAAATAAAGAAAGGTTTTGAAGGTGATGACCGAAGTTAAAGTCACATTTCTCAAACTACCCCAAATCCTTCTCCTGGTTTTGCCCGATTTTGATGGATTCTGATGGATTCAGTAGTCCACAGTATAGCCCGGCGAATGGTGCACAAACTCCACAGGTTGCTTTTGTTGGATTCAGGACTGTGTATAGCCAAGACATGGATGCTTTACATTTATTACTGTACCAATTCTATGGTTTCTAGTAACAATGCCTAGGTTAGGGTTTTAAAATAAGAATTTGCTTGCTCATCTCTTGTTCAAGTGTAAATATTTCTTTCAAATTTATAATTCATAGAAATTGAAATAATGAAGATGCTTGCACCAGTATTATAATTAGTACTGTACACAGATTATATATTTCCATGTCTTCTTATTTTATACTTTTATAGTGATTTACTTGTGTATATGCAACTGATGTTCTTTCAGACATCAGCTTTAATAGTAAATGCTGATTAATTAACCCTAACTCCCTAAGCATTGTTAGTGAACAATAAAAATCCTTCAAAATCCTCCAACTGCCTTTGTTGTCTAGGGAGTTAGGGTTAATATATGATTATTTATTTAAAGCCATGATATAACTCTGGTAAAAATTTATTATGCGCATTCACAATTTATATTTAGATGAATTTAAAGGGAAGGTACAACATTGGTAATGTTGGCAAAACTGCTTCTATGAGTATGCTTACTCTCTATGAATCAAGATATACATTAAAACCCTCCTATTATCAGTGTTCTTTACAAAGTGGACCCATACTTCAAAATGTCACAACTGGGACATATTGAGGTACACACTTTCTTATCTAAAGATTAATGGCATACCCCAAGGCTCTTTAGAGAGATGAGGTAAACTGAAGCAGCCACCTGCTTTGTTTCATTGCAAGGCTAACTTGAAATAAACCAGTGCAGTAACTTGGGGTATACACATACTGTGTGAAGGTCAGAACACTTTGTTTTTGTCCCATACCCAGGGGCATCCATGTACCATTCTTGTGTACAGTATGCAATATTTTGAGGCATGCATAGAAAAAGCATTGTGTACTTTATAGCAGTTTTTGTGCCATTTTGGAGACTGCATGTATACAAGGGTTAAAGGGAAGGTACAACATTGGTAATGTTGGCCAAACTGCTTCTATGAGTATGCTTACTCTCTTTGAATCAAGATATACATTGAAGGGAAGGTACAACATTGGTAATGTTGGCCAAACTGCTTCTATGGGTATGCTTACTCTCTTTGAATCAAGATATACATTAAAGGGAAGGTACAACATTGGTAATGTTGGCAAAACTGCTTCTATGAGTATGCTTACTCTCTTTGAATCAAGATATACATTGAAGGGAAGGTAAAGGGAAGGTACAACATTGGTAATGTTGGCAAACCTGCTTCTATGAGTATGCTTACTCTCTTTGAATCAAGATATACATTGAAGGGAAGGTACAACATTGGTAATGTTGGCAAAACTGCTTCTATGAGTATGCTTACTCTCTTTGAATCAAGATATACATTGAAGGGAAGGTACAACATTGGTAATGTTGGCCAAACTCCTTCTATGAGTATGCTTACTCTCTTTGAATCAAGATATACATTAAAGGGAAGGTACAACATTGGTAATGTTGGCAAAACTGCTTCTATGAGTATGCTTACTCTCTTTGAATCAAGATATACATTGAAGGGAAGGTACAACATTGGTAATGTTGGCCAAACTCCTTCTATGAGTATGCTTACTCTCTTTGAATCAAGATATACATTGAAGGGAAGGTACAACATTGGTAATGTTGGCCAAACTGCTTCTATGAGTATGCTTACTCTCTTTGAATCAAGATATACATTGAAGGGAAGGTACAACATTGGTAATGTTGGCAAAACTGCTTCTATGAGTATGCTTACTCTCTTTGAATCAAGATATACATTGAAGGAAGGTACAACATTGGTAATGTTGGCCAAACTCCTTCTATGAGTATGCTTACTCTCTTTGAATCAAGATATACATTGAAGGAAGGTACAACATTGGTAATGTTGGCCAAACTCCTTCTATGAGTATGCTTACTCTCTTTGAATCAAGATATACATTGAAGGGAAGGTACAACATTGGTAATGTTGGCCAAACTGCTTCTATGAGTATGCTTACTCTCTTTGAATCAAGATATACAAGGGTTAAAGGGAAGGTACAACATTGGTAATGTTAACCAAACTCCTTTGAGTATGCTTACTCTCTCTGAATCAAGATATGCATTGAAGGGAAGGTACAACATTGGTAATGTTGGCAAAACAGCTTCTATGCGTACTCTCTGTGAATCAAGATGTACACATGTAGCAACCAACCAGTGAATGTTTATGCTCAATGCAGAATCTAAGTCATGTGAAAAAGCGTACAGAAAACACTTTGAGGAAAATATTTGCCATCCATACTTTATGAAGATGAAGAAATACATATACAAATGGAACAGTAAAAGTTTCAGCTGAATTAAGTCACAATTGTATGAGTTAAATGTACAAATCCATTAACCCTTCTACTACAGCTGAACATTAGTAGTCAAAACCAGTCAACTGCCTGTTTGACTTTTAAATGTACAAGATACACACTGTACCTTGGCAAGTATATCAATATTTTGACTGATTTTGACCCTTGCAGTCATAGAAGGGTAAACAGTGTTTGACCTCAAATCAGTTACTTCCCACACATTATCAAACAATCGCCACAAGGGCGATTGATTGTAACTTGCATATTTGTTGTGTTTTCTTTTCAAAGGGCATCATTTATAAGGATTATTGGCACATGAAGTCATTTTATAATCAGGTAATTACCAAAGGTGTACCTTCCCTTTGGGTCTTAGAAAGTTTAAGCATAATGAGTCAGCACATTTTATTAAGGAGTGCCACTGTGGGCAATTTCTCCAAAATGAGAGCATTTTTGACAGAATATATTCAGATTATATTAGATACCATAATCAACTTTTAACCAAGTATTCTTTTAAGTTAATAATTTACAAGAGTTTGGATAATTATCAATGTTTAATAAGCAGAGAAAGCACAAATTTGATGAATGAAATATGTGCAAAATAATGGTAATTGGCCTTAGGTTTGAACCTAGAAGGTTCTTTCTCAAAGGCAAAATGAATGAAGTATGTGTTCTAGTTATCATAATGATTGTTAAATTGCCTTGGATTTGCAATTTTATGTATTTTTGTTTGATTTTGTGATGCAAAGATTTTCAGATGGTGGGTGGTGGTGTTGAGGGAGGTTGGGACATTTTTGTGTGCGTGTATCTTGCAATGTCAATCAATACTTCATATGCAGTTGTCATTTCATACGTGATATGCCGGCATCTTGTTACAAAGAGTGCATATCATTGGTTGAAGAAGCACTGGACTGGGTAGAACTTGATGCAGAATATTGGTACCACTGCAGTTATGGCCGGGTCAAGTGAAATGGTTGACAGATTAGCCGATCGGAAAATGGTTTTATATTTTCCTGGTTCACATTTCGGGCCACTCAAAACATGGTTTTAAGATGTTAAAATAGACATAGTATTTGAGTGACCAGAAATCAGTTCCTGTTTACACTAAAAACATACATGCTGTATTTTCTTTGAAAATAAGACCACTGTATTTAGTGGATTTTTGTGTCCATAATACTGAGGTCGTCAATTAGTTTCCTCATTTTGGAAATGTACACAAATGTTGCTTGGGGAGGACTGGATTTGAAGGGGACAAACTTTTGTATACTTGAAAACAGGAATTTGTGTAATTTTGTTGGTGTAAATATTTCGGAGGGGGGTTTTGCAACAGAGTAAGTTTTGTACACTTTCTGTTTATTTTCTTGTACCTCGTAGATGGAAATGCTGGAAAGAATGTTGTATCCGACTGCCACTTTTTAAGGTTTTTTAAAATTTGTTTGCAACCACTAACCAGTTAAAAAAATGATTCTATCGATTTTTGGAGGTAGAGAAAGCGAAAACTATCTTTAAAATCCACTTTTATGATGGTTTTCGGACTTTATTTCCCTTCTAAAAAAAATCCTCCCCTTTAGAAAATAGAAGGATCCTGCGCATGTGCAATAACCGTGTTGGTCACTAACGGGGGAGTTGACAAGATCCATTATCATCCATATATTCTCCACCTTACTAGGTAGGTAAGATTACATTATTGGTTATATTGAATGAGAAAAGTGGCGGTCAGATACGACATTCTACCAGAAATGCTTAATTTTTGAGAAACCAGTAGAACCTAACTCTTGAAATATGGTACGACTATGAGACCCTTCCATTGAAAATGTATCTTTGGACGTTCAAATGCATTTTTCTTATTCAGTCAAAACGACAAACTTAGTCTCAATTACTAATCTCTGCTTAAATCAATTGGCCAAGCGATAGTAGTCAATCAGAATCTTACATTTACTAATCAGATTTGTTGAGCAGCTGCGTGCATGCTGCATGTAAAATATGCACATAATTTGATGTCTTCAAGTCTGACAATCTTTGTAAGCGTGTTTTACAAACAATCATGTAGGCTTGGTCAGACTTTTTCCCAAAAGGCGTGGCATTGATTTAGGAAATCCAGACTAATACAAACTCACCTTTGTAAACTTGTAGAACACGGGTAGAACACTTGTTAGTAAAGACAATCCGTTTCATTTAGTGAAGATTTCGCGGAAGAAGTTTTGTCTTGGGTATACTATTGGGATGTCCACCATTTTGTTTGTGTGTTGAAACCATGTCTATTTTACACATGTAGTTTCTGACGCCTTTTATCTTCACCATGTTCACAGAGGTCCTTATTATAAGTTGTTTCATCTGCAACTGCCCAAGAAATTGCTCTGCTCTGCTTTTATATACCTGCATAGCGCCCTCACTCTACAGTTTGCTGCAAGTAACCTGCCCTTTTCCCATGTAATTTAGGGAGAAAAACCTGATTTTCTCAGATTTGTGTTCATATTTCCTATTCCCTTTCATTGTTTATGATTGCAAGAAGTAGAATTAAGAAAATATTTAAGAAAATAATTTGTAAGTATCTGCTAAAATGGAGCTAAGCTAATGTAAATATTTGAAGTAAATGTATAGGTATTGCTTATTTTTATATTGATTGAAATGTAATTTTCAAGAAGCTGACACACATACGACTTGCAATTAATTGTTATACTTCCAAACTTTTGGGCAGTTGTCCAGATGAGGCTTTTTTGGATGACGACAATAAACCATATCTTTTTAAAACCAGCAAAGAATATTATTCACTTGACTTTCTGGAGTATAAATGGGTACCTGTGAGGGTAGAGAGGTTGATATTGTGTTTGAAAAAGCCTCCGAATAGCTACATTTCTGAGGGCTGTATACTCTCCTGGGAGCGGGGAAAGATTGTAGGAATGATATTGGCCCAATGACCAGGGGTTATAATGCAAAGAGTATTGGCACTCTATATAATAAAATATTACAATTTTTATTTTATACCAGTATCGTCTGTCCTTGATTAATAAATGTTCCTATATGGCACCAAACATTTTGTTGCCTGTGATAATGCAAAATTCCTTTGATTTTGTCCTTTGCTAAGTTTGTCTCCCTTGCTAAGTTTGTCTCCCTTGCTAAGTTTGTCTCCCTTTAAAAGAATATTCAAAGCTGGCTTTTAATTGGTTGTTCAGATAGAGAAGCTATGTTGATGTTAATATACACAAGTCTATGTGAATCAAATGGAGGCTACAGACGTAATAGACTGATTCCTTTTTAACCATATTGTTATCAATATCTCTGCAATACATAGAATTCCTTAATGCAATCGCTAATCACTGGTTCTTGATACACCCACATTTTCGTACAATTCTCAGTTTGTTTCTTAAGAAACAAATCAAGAAAGAAAATCAAGATGTCTGAAGTAAACTACAGATCTGTAGGCTATAAAAACCACTATTACTTTGGTTTTTGCTTTGAATGTAAAATTCGCATGAAATAAAAAATAGAATAAAAAAAAATGAAAATGTCTACAATAAAAAAATAGAAAAAGAAATACAGAATCTATCATCAACAGTTAAATCTTTGGGTCATGTGTTTTTATTTCAAGTTTTACATGGGCCTAATTTCATATTTTCCCTCTGTTGTCTTTATCCATGGATCATGCGATCCCCCAATTATTGGGGTCCAGTAAAAGTTATTGCTTGAGAAAAATCTGAAGTAACACTAATATAACATTTGTAAAATGATTAAATAGGCATCGTCTTTTTTTTAATTACTATTTTTGTTGAAAGAAGGCAAAATCATAATCTAAAATAACAAATTTCACGAATACATTGTCAGAGGCATGTTTTGAAATGAATTTATGATGAACCCTGTTATTTATTTAGTCACTTAGCTTAATTCAAATCATGCTTTTTGAAAATTATTTTGTAAATAAAAGTAGGGGAGGGGTGAGAATTTGAAATCAAATAACACACTTTGATAGTTCATTAACACCATTGTGAGAAATCCAACTTCCTAAAAGTCTAGAAATATCAGATATTGCGTTTCTGAAAAAGTGACGAAAAATCCAGAATTAGAGTGAGAAATCTCATAAATGTGTTGACCAATTACTGAGTTGAAACTGTCACTAATTTGATTTTAATCTTTGTATTTCCATCCTCGCAATGTATATGTCTTTAGACAGCACAAATGCTTAGGTAGGGGAAGTTGAGACACATAGGTGTATGTGTTATAAAGTAAAAACAACTGATAACAAACAACTCAGCTAATCGTCAGTGCTTACCCATAGCTCTAGGTTTGCCGACTGAAAATTAGATTAGAGCAGGCTAATCGAACCATATTTCTCACTTAGCAACAGTAGAGAAAAATGAGTTGCCCGACATTGGTTCTCCCTTGAACCATTCTCAGTTAGCAACTTTTGAGATACAAGTTGTGCGATAAGGTTCTTTTCAGAACCAGTACCTCAGCTTCGCGATAGTTGAGATAAACACATGGTGTTATGAACATTTATTCTGGACTAACCCTTGTTGTCGTAGGCTTCATTTGTCGACTGAGGCTCTAAATGCAGACTAAGAAGAATTATTGGGGGATATCACAACACCCCCCACCCCCCACCCCCCGTAAGGATTTGTTGTTATTGTTTTTATCCTCATTGGGAGAATATTTCTAATTTGGAAACAAGTATCTCCCAATTGGGATAGTGTAACATACCCGACCTCTGTCCCCCCCCTTCCCCACGGATGTTTAAAAAGCACCAACCTATGACACAGAATTATAACAGACACAATACTTTGGGTTATAATACAAATTCAGGTTGTTTGTGTTTTTATTGTCGAATTCATTTCAAACAAATATTGCTAAACATTGTTGTCTCGGTTGCAATTACTGCACAATTCACATATCATTTGTTATACACTACGTAATCGATCGCTACGTAATCGATCGCAACAAAGCGGTTCTGTATGATCCATCAAAAAACACTTGACAATTTCCAGCACTGCCAATACAAAATGACAGAACCTTTCTACGGAACTAAGTTTTCTTGTTGACAATTCAAAAATCTGCAAATTTTAACAACAGTATGCTGCCAAACTATACACATGTAATTCATGTACATTATGTGTGACGCTAAATAGATCAATATGTCCAAAAACGTTGTTAAGGGATTTTGATTTATTGACCAATATCAGCCTTTTGCTAGTTTTATTTGAATAATAATGTCTGGTACACTAACTCAAGTGAATATCTCAATTTGAATAGCCCAGACTTAACACACTGTTGCTATACCATGTGATCCAAGGAAAGCTCTTGCATAGTAACCTTAGAAAAGTCCAGTACCCATACACAGTTTACAATAAATGTGTATGGCACAAAGGTACCAGACTATCTTGAGCTCAGGGGTGTGATTTGACAAAAGTAAAAAAATCCTGAAAAATGGGTAGTGGGCCTGGGTCTCCCTTTGGTCTAGAGGACAAAGCCCCCCTGAACCTCCTGGATGTTTAATTTTGGAAAATTTACAGACTCTCCACACCCCCACAAACAAGAAACTAGAGGTTTGGACACAATACAGGCTACTTCTTTCTTTCCTTCCTTGGTGGCTACTTCTCTTCTTTCAAGAAAATTTTGAGGCAAAGGGAGATTTGAAAAAAAAAAAAGGAAATCAGGAAAAATCCTGTGAGCTGAAAATTACTATGAAAGAGTTTGCCTCGAATTCGGTATATGTGAGAAAACTCACAACCCTCAGTGAGAAAACTCACAGACCCTCTTCTACCAATGCAAACAATCATTAAAATCTTTTTCTCAGTTCAAAGGAAATTCACATTTTACCCCTCACTGTACAAACATGTTTTTATATTTTCACCGAGTAAAAACAATATTCCCTTTATTGGCGGGTACCAAGAATGCTTAATAAAACCAAAAACGAAACAATGAAATTGTTTCATGTATGTATTTCAGGTTTTCTGCTTAATTTGCATACATTTGTTTTTGAAAATGAAAGGATTTAATTTAAATTAAGTGGAAATCGCTTGGTTAATATTCTTCATAAAACATACAGATGCCCTAAAAATTCAAAGACAAAAATTGTGAGGAAATTCCCCTTTTCTGAAAGCAAAAGCTCCATATTCATAATGGAGTACTAGAAACAGCTGAAATGGTGATTGTCGTATGAATAATTCATTAAAACCTCTGTACTATAATGTGGTAATATGCAAATTCAAAATATTCATGAGCACAACTTAACCAATAACCATGTAGCAATGAGGTGAGATATGAATATTCATAAGAATTTTTCCATTCAGTAAACTAACTATTGGCTAGTAGCCTCGTGATCAAATAAACAGGTGTTTTGTTCTGGACAATTAAACAAACAAATTGTTTGGCCCCTTAAACAATTTCCATTTTGTCCATTCTCTAAAATTAGCCTGAATACTTTCTGAAGTATCTTTTGTACATCAAATTAACATCTAAATGATTTCCACATGTTTGTTTGATAAAAGAAGAGATGATTTGTGCTTACCATGATATTGCTTTTCGGTTAAGTCAATAATTTGCACACTTCCTTTGTCCATAATTAATTTTTTAACAACAATTAGTACAAAATAATTCTTAATACCTATATACGTTCCTTCAAAAAGGTTAACATTTACAATTTCCGTAAATAATTTTCAACATAAATTCTTCAAACTTATTATAAATAAAGCTAAAATAATTAGCATTTTCCTGTATAAACATCTCTAAAAACATATCAACTTAAAAATACTTAAATGGATAGTTACGTGCTATAAGATTTGTCATAAACTAATACTTGAAATCAATACTGAACACAATCCCTTCAAACAGAAATCTTGTCAAACTTTAACCAGAGGTAGTACAACTGGCAACTTATAAAACTGTCCTTGTTGAACTCTGACCTTGAATGCATATGAGCTGTCAGAACCAACCACTCAGAGAGAAGTCACTACATTGTAACATCCTAACATATTCCAGATTGTTGAACTCTGACCTTGAATGCAAATGAGCTGTCAGAACCAACCACTCAGAGAGAAACAACTACATTGTAACATCCTAACATATTCCAGATTGTTGAACTCTGACCTTGAATGCATATGAGCTGTCAGAACCAACCACTCAGAGAGAAGCAACTACATTGTAACATCCTAACATATTCCAGATTGTTGAACTCTGACCTTGAATGCATATGAGCTGTCAGAACCAACCACTCAGAGAGAAACAACTACATTGTAACATCCCCTATTAACATATTCCAGATTTCCTGAAACGAGTTGGACTTGATTGTCTAAATTTGTGGTTTATTTCCCTGTCATTTAAACAAAAAACCAAAATGGGGTGGGGGTGGGGGTGGGGGTGGGGGTGGGGGTGGGGGTGTTGGTGGGGGTGTTGGTGGGGGTGTTTACAGCTCCTATGTACGACACTCCGCTAATTTAACTTTTGGATTAGTAATATGAAACAGAGAACCAGCTGAAGTCTGTACATTTTGTAATACAGTTTGGCTGGTAACCAACCAAATCTCTTAAGCAAGTATTCATGCTTAGCAATTACTCTATAGAATTGTCCCATTTTGCTCGTGTATGATCTCATCAGATGGTAAAAATGTTAATATTTTATCATTTTTATTTGCATATGCTTGCAGAGTAGAGAAGAGTAGTCTAAAAAATGAGTAAATTTGGTACAATTAATGAAATGATGGGGAAAATGGATGTAATCCCTTAAGGTGATATCTTTAAAAAAAAAAATTTAAAAAATTTAAAAATGAAATAGGCAAGGCAAGTTTAATGATAAAATGAACCCGGGGCAGATACAGGATTTTAAAAAAAGGTGGTCAAAATGATTTGAATTATTTATGCAAAATTAGTTTGGACTTGTACTTGGCCAACCATTTGTTGAGATGCAAACTGCTCCAAACTGTGTTTTTGCGAATTAAGAAACATAAGTTGATTTGTTAAAGACATCTTACGGTATCTTCAGGAAATTAACAAAAATGGATGAATGACATGAACATGAGTTTGAACAGCTAGAAATGCAGACTAGTAAAATAAGAACAATTCATTGGACATATTACAAAAGGGCAGTACAAATATATGACTTGATATGACCACATGACTTCCTTAATTAAAAACGCAAAAGCCGATCAACACCAGTCTACCAATCAAACAGCATGGTTTACCCAATAGGGGCATGCCTTTCCATAACAATTGTAACTGTGTCGGTTAAGCGCAAATTTGAATTGGTGTATTATGTAAAGTGATCAACATGGCTGCCATGACAACTGCTGTTCTAACATGCTTTCATGAGATCCGCAGCTTATTGTCAAAAAGCTGTAATTGTCTGAGATTGAGGTTACATTATCTGCTTTTATAAATTGTCTTTGAATGACGACAGATGGCTAAATATTGTGACCTTTAACCCTCCTACTATAGCTATAGAGGTCAAAATCAGTCAACTGACTGTTTTGACTGTTGACCCAAATGTGCACACGGGGGCATTTTTGACTGGTTTGTACTGTCATTTTGACCACCCTGAACAATACCAGACAATGCTTTTACTAGTCAAAAACGGTCGACTCATTTTGACCTGTAAATGTACTTACTACATGTAAGGTTTGACAGTGTTTGACTTTTTAAGTGCACTAGATATACATGTACCTTGGCAAATATATCAACATTTTGACTGATTTTGACACTTGCAGTCACAGAAGGGTTAAAAAAAAAGGAAGCTCATCTCATGCTAGAAAAAGAATGAAATGGTGGTTAAGTTGTGTGTAAATATCGTATAGCCCTTTGTCAAAGAGAATATAGTTCTTATAAATTCATTTGATTATATGTAATATTTATGATCTTTCATATACATGTACATACCCTGGTTTTTCATAACACAACTATTAATTCACACATCATGTTGATAACATAATAATTTCAAAAACCTCTGCCACTTTCAACTAATAAGACAGTAATCAATATACAATTTGCACAATTTCAATTTACACTTAAAAAATATACAGTACTTTTACATATATACTCACCTTTTTTGTAAATTTCATGACAAAATTTGGAAGCCAGCCTCAACCGTATCGAGCAGACCTATCTTTGGCATGAAATGTTAATATTGATTGCACTCTGGATATGAGAACTAATGATTTCAATTCTACTTGGAGCAAAATCTTGTAGTACTAGGGGGCTTAGTGTTTATTAATGAGTCTTTGGTTAAAGTGTATTGACCTATTGCTGGTTGAGACATTGTCATGTTCCTAAGACAACACACACCACAGGGTTGAGGGGGGTGAGGGTTGAGGGGGGTGAGCAGGGTGAGGGGGGGTTGAGGGGGGGGGGGTGGGGGTGGAGGGTGGGTATACAAACAATGTGTATTTTTTCCAATGAAAGAATATTTCAAAAACAACTTTTCAAAGGTAAGGTACAACATTGGTAATCTTTAAATCCCTGGAAGAATTACGGGAAGTTCGCATCACAAAGCCAATATGCAGGGTTCTGCCCAGGAATGTTTGGAAAAACAATGAAGTCACAGGACTGGAATCCCTTAACACAGAATGGGGGTGTTATTTTGAGCTATCCAGTATAGAAATGTTTACTTGTAAAGACAACATCTGTCATATTTTATTGATAATCTGTGAAAGGAAATAGGCAAGTTGGAAAATGAGTGGTGGTTGGAAAAAACTAAATTTTTGCCAGTGGTGGTTGTGGGATCCTGAGTGTCGGTCGGGGTTTCAGGCACCGACCACCGTGGGCAGAACCCTGAATATGGCGAAAAGGGCCTTGGAAGTTTTATTCTAGATGCTCTTTGATCAGTGTGGTGATGTGATGTGATGTGACGTGGGCTGTGTGATAAGCCATTCTTTATGAATAGCGACAGGTCAATTTCCATAGCCCAGACATTTGGTTACACTATATGTGAATGATGACCAGCTGTAAGATGATAGGAAATTTCAATAACACTGAAGAGTTTCTCTGGTGTTTTCAGCCCAGTGTCATGGCGCTGCTTAACCCTGCGAGCAGGGAATAGGTGATTCCGGAAGGCACTTTTTGACCTTTTGTTTAATTACTCAAACACCGTTGGGCCAATTACGCTGAAACTACATGATATCCTCAATGGAACCTTCTAGATTGACATACTATAGTAACCTTTAACATCGAGCTCAGCAAAGGTCACCCCCGACCGTGGGAAATCTGGGCAACCAGCCAGAGCCCTGCGAGCAGCGAATAGGTGATTCCGGAAGGCACTTTTTGACCTTTTGTTTAATTACTCAAACACCGTTGGGCCACCACGGTGAAACTACATGATATCCTCAATGGAACCTTCTAGATTGACATACTATAGTAACCTTTAACATCGAGCTCAGCAAAGGTCACCCCCGACCGTGGGAAATCTGCCTATTCGTTTGTGCACAATGTGTTTTGTGTACAAATCTAAGCTCCGTTCACGCGTGTACAAATCTAAGCACCGTTCACTCATGTACAAATGTACTCGCTGCCAAGAAAGGTCAGCTGGCTGACCTTCACAACCCTATCAATCATCCTAATGTAGGAGTGTCTAGGAGACCTCCATTCATAAATTTAGACTGTCAGTGAAGGGTTAGGAAAGGATTGGGTAGTGTATTAGTTCGTTAGAAAACGGATCGCGTAGTGTAATTACGCGTAATTAAAAGTGCCTTCCGGAGTCTCCCCTTATTCCGCTTGTGGCCCTTGTGGTGTATTGCGGCTCGGAGGGTTAAGAAAGGCATTCTGCACATATGGAAACAACTTTGTGCTTCAGGGGTGTGATTTGACAAAAGTAAAAAATCCTAAAAAAGGATAGTGGGCCTGGGTCTCCCTTTGGTCTAGAGGACAAAGCCCCCCTGAACCTCCTGTGGGTAGCAGGCCTGGGTCTCCCTTTGGTCTAGAGGACAAAGCCCCCCTGAACCTCCTGTGGGTAGCAGGCCTGGGTCTCCCTTTGGTCTAGAGGACAAAGCCCCCCTGAACCTCCTGTGGGTAGCAGGCCTGGGTCTCCCTTTGGTCTAGAGGACAAAGCCCCCTGAACCTCCTGGATGTTTAATTGTGGAGGATTTACAGACTCTCCACATCCCCACAAACAAGAAACTAGAGGTTTGGACACAATGCAAGGCTAATTCTTTCTTTCCTTGGTGGCTAATTCTTTCTTTCCTTGGTGGCTACTTCTCTTCTTTCAAGAACATTTTGAGGCAAAGGGAGATTTGTAAAAAAATCTTGAAATCAGGAAAAATCCTGAGAAATCCCAGGCCCGGTGTTTACAGGGTAAGCATAGTTAAACATGCATGCACAACAAACAGAACATGTAAAATACACTTAATGATAAGCACAATATTTTGTATATTATGCATCGATTGTTCACTTTCAGTAAACAGTGCCATGAAATCCAGCCCAGTTTGGGCTTCTGTATAAAGTCAAATTCAAAAGTCGGCTCTGGTTAATTTTGTTTCACTAAATGTCAAAACGTATACTCATCAAATATATCCTTATGAGATCTATATATCAAAAACTCTAACTCAAGTAATAATAGTTTATAACATACTCCATGCAACATCATGGATAACAATTATTAAGTAGTTTGTTAACCGACGTCGGTAAATTCTCCAAAGAAAAACAGCAATGCACCAATGATCCACAGACAAGTGTTCAAAATCTATGACAGTTAGATTCTATAAATTGAGACTTCCTTTATGAATAGCCGTCCTTTGGTCAGTGTTACTAGGTCCAGGATCTCCGATATTGACCATAAAAACATTGTCTTTATTCTCACAGTTTGCTCCGAGCGAGGGGGCCGACTGTCTCCAAAATGGGTTGCCAGGACCTCGCCCACTATTGTTTTTGGGACTCTGTGCGATTTCCTCGTTTTCCGGTGACCGCTTTTTCCGCTGCTCTTCCAGGGATAACATGATGAATTCGTCAAAGCTCTGATCCAGGGTTCGTGGCTGTGATGACTGCTGGGTCAGTTGGAGTCCTGCATCTGTGAAGCGATTAGGCTGTGACACGCTTCGCATCATGGGCTTTTCCTCTATGGAGACTGTGGGTTGAGGGGAGTTGCGCAACAGTACATCGCTAGACTGTGATTGCCGCACCAGCGGCCGGCGGTACCGCGGCTGATCTGATCCCGGGGTGGACATGATGTCATCAGAGTTTGTCGTTGTGCTCATAATGTCAGTCTCCGGGACGCTCTGAAGCTCGCGCAACATCGGGGTGAAGCTCGAGTATCCAGCAAGAAGGGACAAATCATGTGTCTGTTGCTCCCCTTTAAACGGGCTCTTGGGGAAACGGAAGTTTGCCGATTTTGTTGGGGTGGGCTCCTGTGAAGGTGGGACCTCAAGCGGTGGTGACAGCTCCCTCCTTTGAGCAAGTTCACACTCTAAATTCTCAAACATCCGTTCTACGTCCTGTACAACTTGAGCTTTCAAGTCAGGACTGATTATATTTGGTTCTGGTTTATAAAGTTTCCGACTTGGTCCTATTTCAACATGCCCATTCTCATTTTGTGGAGTGGTGTCCTGGACTGGACTTCTCTTAGCAACTGCCTCCTTCTTGCACATTTCCCTTTCTTTCTCATTGGCGACATATTCCTCCATTAACGGTTGGTCCTCCCTTTGTTCTGAGTCGCCACTTTCTTCACTTAGACTTCTCTGTCTTTTCATTTTGTGCTTACCTTCATGAGAGACTAGTTTACCCTTGGGAGTTCTATCCACATTGGATCCCTCCATGGCAACGTAATGAATCCCGTTTGTCTTTGGTCGATTAGGGTCTTCCAATTTCAAAGAATGATTACGTTTAAGACCCACTGAGAAAATGGGTATCGTCTCCTCGGCAGGGGTAAGACCAACGTCCTGATGCACTAAAACAGAGGACAGCTCGTATTGTTCTGAACCTTCTTCATAATCATAGTCTGGGACCACGCCCATGAACTGGGTGATGCCCTCGCGATCTACGTCCCCACCCTTTTCATCCATTGCACGGAGGAGATTAGCATGGTCCGTTCGCTGTACGTGTTTCGGTGACGGGTCCTCATCGGCTTCGCTGATCCCTGATTGGTCAACCAGCTGTGATGATTCGCTTAGCGATGTCCCAAGAGAAAGACGCGAGTTGTGCAGAGACGAGCGTTGTGAGGAATGCTGGGAGCTCTTTCGCAGCTCTTCAAAACTTAGATTCAAATAGTCGTGTTGCGATTGTGGTGAGATGGGCACGGTATTGCAACTTCCAATGCCGCCATTCACTGCATTCGCTGTACTTTCCCCTTGCGTCTCCATTTGTAGAACGTCGCTGCTAGACATGCTCGGTGATTGCGTGCAGCTCAGAGCTTGACCTCTCATGGTCAGCACCAGGGAACGGAACAGCTGCCAATCACCAAAGTTCATTCCCAGGACCTCCTTGAGCTCATCCAGGTCACACTGCATAAGAACGTGTCCGTTGACATTGTGCTCAGCGATTCTTGTCTGGTAGCGTGGGATCGAATGCCTGTCGATACCCTCAAGCTGTAGGAGACGGTCGCACACATCTTTGACTGTAAGGAAACCGGGGCTCGGGGTACCACTTACAGCTGGACTTGGTATCTGGGATAAAAAAATAAAATAAAACAGCATGCACATTTCAAACGTGTCACTTAATATATATGCAACTTTCCCTTCAATATCCTTCCACTGATTATAAAGAAAAAAGTATGGTGCGTTGTTAAATTAATTATCAGTGAAACAAGACAGCCTTATGGTAAGAAATTCAACAAATAATTGCACCCAAAGCAAAAAGAATGTATGCATAAGTAAAGCTGGGCATTCTCCATTGCGTTCTTCGACGACACTTAATTTCTGAAAAAAGTTTGACCCCAGACAAATATTGTGTGCATTGCATTGTGGCAGAAGCAGTGTGCAGCGTTTGTGATGTCACTGGCAACCCGGTCTTCAGTGGCTAACTAGTACTGGGTATTTTAATAGTATGCTTTTTTGGGAAAAACCTCAATTTGAAACATAACTTATCATGAAACTTAACATCCAAAAGCCAGTATTCTCATTTGGTAAAATGTTTGTCAATGCATCCATACTTAGAATCAAGATATACGGACACAAACCAATCTGTGACAGTTTCAGCTTATTTCATTGAGTTAACATGAAAATGCACTCAGATTGTTTTGTATTCATTCCAATGCGGATCAAGACAGAATTCATTTTGGGAATATATCATTTTACTAAAACGATATCACCTATAAAGGCAGAAATGTTTCACCGGATGGTTGATACCATCATCAACTTCACACCACTGTTATCATTTGTTTTTTCGAAATTACCAAAAGTGTTTAGTGGTTTAAAGGGGCAGTATCGTCACGATCAGAACAGACTTTCAACATGGCATGGAATCGCTGTCCTAGTTTAAAGGGGCAGTATCGTCATGATCAGGGCAGACTTTCAACAGGGCATGGAATCGCTGTCCTAGTTTAAAGGGGCAGTATCGTCATGATCAGAGCAGACTTTCAACAGGGCATGGAATCGCTGTCCTAGTTTAAAGGGGCAGTATCGTCATGATCAGGGCAGACTTTCAACAGGGCATGGAATCATTGTCCTAGTTTAAGATGAACACAGTGACTGACAATTACTGGCTCATTTATGCAGCAGCAACGGTAATATAACCTTATCATGTGGGGTATTATTTTCAGTCACTGAGTTAATCTAAAACTAGCACTCTAATTCCAGGCTCTGTTGATCGTGACAATATTGTCCCTGTAAATCAAGTATAGATGTTGTGAAAAATTATACTACTTCTTCACAAAAAGGAACCTCTTAGTAAAAACCCTGACAGGCAAAATCTGTACAATTGTCTACTCTTCTATTTTGGCCATCATCTATTATTACAGACTTACAGATTTTTATCAACAAAGAGACCACCTCCTTAATGTGGCCAGCCTTTGACAGTACCCCTCGTATAACCATTTTCTACACTGTTTTGACTGTAGCAAAAATGTTATTTAGTTAATTTGATATTCTGGTAATTACCAATGTTGTACCTTTCCTTTAAGTGATTTCATGCAATCAAAGTAATTATTACAATTATTACATATTGAATAAAATTAATAACTAAAATAAACATATACCTTGAATTTCTAATTAAAGAATAGTAAAAATACTCTAGTGTGTATGACTGACCAAAGAGTCTGTGGCTACACTAGTCAGTGTTTGGTACCTAGGGGTGTTTGTATGGAAAGTGAATGTGATGCCATGAGACTTGCACACTTGATGTCATCAGCACAGATTGAAAGACAGGTTCCTGATTAAATCGAGTTGGAATGATTAACAGTTCCAATCTAAACAAAGTTATGTTATTGGGTACGGTTAGTCTGGTATTACAGATTGCTGTGAACACTCAGGGGAACTACAGTGTTGATTATTAAAATATTGATGTAATGTCCTAAAAATAATGCTTTCAAGTTAATAGCTGGAATATTAAAAATAAGTTAGCATTATTCAGTTGTATGTTTATCAAGGTTCATGTCTTTAAACATTATTTTTGAAAGAAAGTAGCCCTCCAAAAATATGCCCAGAAAATATTTGTAATGATGCTACTGGACAACTACCCCCACCCCTTTAAATGGTTAAACAGGGGTCAAATATTAAGAGGTTGTGCAAAAGTTTGGTTTTTATTTATAAAACAAATAAATTAAAAAATAAATACATAAACAGGCCCAATTTTTTTAAATTGAATTAAATAGAATTAAATTTGATTTGATTTGAATTTAATTGAATTGAAATGATTTGATTTGAATTGAAATGGTCTGAATTGAAATGGATTGAATTAAAAATAATTGAATTGAAATGATTTGAATTGAACTGAATTGAATTGAAATGTTTTGAATTGAACTGAATTGAATTGAAATGATTTGAATTGAATTGAATTGAAATGATTTGAATTGAATTAAAATGAACTAAATGATTTGATTTGAATTGAAATGATCTGAATTGAAATGATTTGAATTGAATTGAAATGATTTGAATTGAATTAAATGAATTGAAATGAATTGAAATGAATTAAACTGAATTGAATTGAATTGAATTGAATTAGAATGGAAATCATGTTACGCTTTACCCATGCGCTACACAGTGCAGTAAAAAAATTCTTAAATCTGTAATTAGTTGAAAGTTTGACCAAGTCATCAAGGTGGGTAGGAATTAGGAACATTTCGGTTACAGTGTTAAGTTGTTTGTGTGTGTGTAGAGACTGACTGTTTACAATCTGAATGTTGGCAATCTCTTTAAGGATGTTTGTTTACTTATATCATTGGAAGACCATTTCAAAGAAATAATACAACATCAAGAGAAAAATAAACTCATTAAAAGTTGTTTTAAAAAATTAGAAATCCACACCACACTTGAATGGAAGAAGATATTACGAGCACAATATCTAAGAAAGATTGGAATGGGATATATAGTCAAAACCAAAGGAATGAAAAAAATATATAAAAATATCTTTTAGAATTATTGGAGAAGGGATTAGTGGTTTCCACATCAACGGATTGGGTTAACTGGATTTCACTGGGTAAATGCTGGGTACCATGGAAGAAGGACTAAGAAACCAAACTGAAAGGGGGAAAAGCAAAGGGGACCAGTCAAAAGTAGAATATTCTAGAAGAGGGTATTTACCTTAACTACTGGTATAATAACAATTTCAGGCTGGATATGGAGTGATGAAAACAAAACAAAAACATATATTTCAGTCGCGAAGATACAAATAAAAAAAGAATCAAAGCTTTGATCTATTGAGATCAGGCAGGCATTGCAATTTGCGTTCTGATATTTTTTTTTCCAGAAAAGAAACGAATATGAACAAGACAGAATGCTCTAACACAGGGTAAGTTTGCTTCGCACAATACAACAGGGAATCTTTCATAGATAGTTGATGCAAATCGTGCAAAAAAAGCTTTCAGTTTTGTCAAGTGTAAGATCTTGTGCTCATTTGATATCCTTGAAGAGAACCAACCAAATAGAACAGACACAGGAATACATGTGGAACAGTCATGTCACCCAGATTCTAAATATACACCAGACTGGTCCCCTGTCTTTATCCTATCAAGGATAAAGACAGGCTCCTGGCGCACCATTCAAGGGATTTCATTGGATACGTTGTGCTGAAGATCTGACATCACGCTTTGAGGCTCACATGCTATCAACCAAGGTCAAAGTTGAATCTCAGGGAAAACATGACGGCCGTGGCCAATATCTGGTGTAATTCACGAACCTCGAAGTGTGACATCAGATCTTCAGGCTAAATATACACTGGCTACAGAGAGGTTTTGTGTGACACCACAATGCGAAAACCGGCAATTTAGCAAAGTTCATAAATGGAATTTGAGCGTGCACCACGTACACTTGAAGCTTTGCGTTGGGATTGTGTTGCGTAAACTTGCATGCATATTGTTGGTCGGTGAAGCACTAACTGTGTAAAAGAAATACAGACGCTTAACGCAGCTTAGTCAGGAAAAGCCACATTGAGTAGCATGTCACTCAACATGGTGTCTCGAGGAAACCTCTTGATACAATTATATACTTGTTGGTATTTATACTAGACAGGACCATATGATTGGTAAGCAGTTTGCAAACGGCTAATTCTTATTTATGTTGTACAGAAAAAGATACATATAACAACACATATTATCATAACATCAAACATGTTTGTTGTTTGAGATAATATTGTCACATTACAGGCCTCCCAGTGCCTAATCTACCAAATATAGGTTTTTTAAATAGGTTTTTTAGGCAAAATATAGGTTATTACAGGTTAACCAAATGCCAAAATATAGGCTTTTATAGGTTATTTCCCATGATTATGCAGTGTTATTAAAGTAAAGTTTTTAATAAATTGCCTACCTTCCGAGTACTTTTTGTAACAAAGTACATTACCCCATACCCTGTCTGGCAGAAAATCTAAGAGCGGTACACATGTTACAGTTTGGCTACTGTTTTGGCTTATCTTGGGAAGTACTTTTTCTTCAAAGCCATGAGGATTTTATGAGGAAGTTGAAAATGTGTTGCAGGAGATGAAAAAATAGGTTTTATTAAAATAGGTTTTTATAGGTTAATATGTGGGGTTTTTTTTTGGGGGGGGGGAATAAAGGTTCCCATTTTGAAATATAGGTTTTTATAGGTTTTTATAGGTTTTATAGGTTTTATAGGTTTTATAGGTTTTATAGGTTTTATAGGTTTCGCTGGGAGGCCTGATATTATATGTATATAACACACAGTAGGCGTAGTGCTGATCAACAAATTTGACTGGTCAATGAGTGATTTTGATTGACATCTGTTCATTGGTTAATTGTAACTAGCTGGTGACACAAAGGAAATGACATGGTCTACTGCCTTTCTAGGTTTTTGCATTTTGTACCTTTTTTGAGAAGGGATTAATAGCAGCCATCTGGTAGCTGAGCCTCGAGGGTGTGTCACTGAGGGTGGAGTAGACAGACGATCGGCTAGATACTTGATTTGGGAAGTTACTGCCGAAGCTCTGGGGGCGGGGCAGGGCGGAGATGTTGGGCAGTGCTCCAGCCAAATCCTGACTCTCCAGGGAATCTGGGGAAAAAAAATTAATACAAAATTACTGCCAAATTTTGCAAGACTAACCACCCAATTGTTGATATCTTCTGACTGCAGCTTTCCAGGTTTAGCATCATAACTTGGGGTGACCCTTGATTACCTGGTATATATGGATTGAATGACTTCCAACTTGAACCCCCAGAACAAATATATTGACAACTGGGAAACCCAAACTACACATAAATATTTATGTAAACAGTCAGTTTTCCCTTGTAAATTATTTGATGAATAAAATAATAAAACTTGCATTGATTTATGCTAAAGGTTTTTATGCCAAAGGTCTACAAATCTACAACTCTAAAATGCATCTGGAACACAAGCAAATACACCAAAAGCCTGTTTCACTTATCGTTGAATTTGAAACTCTTTCATCAATTGAAGAAAAAATTTCATCATTGCATCGAAACTAACCTTTAATCTGCTTACGTAGATAGGGATCTAAATGGCAAGCGCATGGTAAAAAGCGTCTAAGGTCAGCCACTGTTAATACCGGCGTGTGTTTGGTCAGATACACCAGGAAACTCCTGCCGTCTTGGTCTAGGTCCAGGAGGGGTTCTGCCTCTCTACTCGTTGGTATCTCATCAAGAATTCTAGAGGAGGTAAGCAACCAAATTTATGTCAAATAGTTGTAACCAATAGCTGTAACCAATAGCTGTAACCAATAGCTGTAACCAATAGCTGTAACCAATAGCTGCAACCAATAGTTGCAACCAATAGCTGCAACCAATAGCTGCAACCAATAGCTGTAACCAATAGCTGTAACCAATAGCTGTAACCAATAGCTGTAACCAATAGCTGTAACCAATAGCTGTAACCAATAGTTGTAACCAATAGCTGCAACCAATAGCTGCAACCAATAGCTGCAACCAATAGTTGTAACCAATAGCTGCAACCAATAGTTGTAACCAATAGCTGTAACCAATAGCTGTAACCAATAGCTGTAACCAATAGCTGTAACCAATAGCTGTAACCAATAGCTGTAACCAATAGCTGTAACCAATAGCTGTAACCAATAGCTGTAACCAATAGCTGTAACCAATAGCTGTAACCAATAGCTGTAACCAATAGCTGTAACCAATAGCTGTAACCAATAGCTGTAACCAATAGCTGTAACCAATAGCTGTAACCAATAGCTGTAACCAATAGCTGTAACCAATAGCTGTAACCAGTAGCTGTAACCAGTAGTTGTAACCAATAGCTGTAACCAGTAGCTGTAACCAGTAGCTGTAACCAGTAGCTGTAACCAGTAGCTGTAACCAATAGCTGCAACCAATAGCTGCAACCAATAGCCGTAACCAATAGCCGTAACCAATAGCCGTAACCAATAGCCGTAACCAATAGCCGTAACCAATAGTTGTAACCAATAGCTGTAACCAATAGCTGTAACCAATAGCTGTAACCAATAGCTGTAACCAATAGCTGTAACCAATAGCTGTAACCAATAGCTGTAACCAATAGCTGTAACCAATAGCTGTAACCAATAGTTGTAACCAATAGTTGTAACCAATAGTTGTAACCAATAGTTGTAACCAATAGTTGTAACCAATAGTTGTAACCAATAGTTGTAACCAAACAGTTCTTTTCAGAACTATTCACTACTCAAAAGAGAATTTCTACATGGTGTCACCGCAAACAGTCTTTACTTTATGTCAAATAGCTGGGTAGATATTCTGTCCAGCGGGGAGGGGGAGGGAATCTGAAAACTATTGTTTGTTTGAAATCCCCGGCCAGATGTTCTGAAATATGGCATTCTCAACTTAGGTATTATTTGGTACATTTCATTTTATTTTTTTGTTATTAAAATGAAGATGATCTGTGGAATAACTGATTTATTATAAACAACAACATTTTTTGAGTTTACAAAGTAATGATGACAATGACACCAACCCCAACAATAACTCCCAAAATTATCCCAGTAAAAATGCAAAAAACTAATTATTGTTATTTTTTTTAAATTACGACAACAGCATCAACAACAACAACAGAAAGCTGAGGTAATAACGTCATGTAAACAAAACCACTGAACCATTTTATGTTGCATCATTCAACAATAATGAAACAAAGAATGTGCATAACCAGCTGCCATGCTACCATGGCAATGCAATGTCACACTTCTGTAGTCTATGACAATGATAAGAACAATGACGACAACCATGACAATAATGATAATAACAATGACATTGACATTGACAACAAACAACCTTTCATAGAGAACCATGAGTGGTAATTCATCATCAAAGGCTTCCTCATGACCCTGGTAGTAGACAGCCAGACGGGATATCCTGTAGGGCCACTTCTCGGTCAGATTCACCCAGGAGGCCAGGCGCTGCCACTGGAAGGTGATGTTATTGGCCCGTAGGAGACGACCTACAGAATCATAGGAAAAAAAATAGACTTTCAAACACACAGCAGCCATCTTGGCTTTTCAAATGCACAATTCTATGGAACTAAAAGTGAGGCTTGTGTCAAAAAACAGACTGGTGCTTTTCAAATTATGTTTTTTGTACTGATTTTTGATTTGTGTTTAGGGGAGCAGACAGACATGGATGCAGGTGATAGGTTATTGACTCCATGAAGATGACTGTCAGTCATAGATAACGCACAATATGGCAGTGCATATGGCACCTACATTGCAACCATCTTGGATTTTTGAATACACAAGTATATGGAAATGAAAGTGAAGCTTAATTCCAAAACAGACTAGTGCTTTACAAAAGACATACTTTTCCTTTTGTGATGTTTGCTTCATGTCACTGATCAATATACTGATGGCATCATATCAAAAGAATCATTGTGGTCTGTGTCTCTGAGATTTACTGTAACCAGTTCTAACCAGTTATACTTATTGATCCGTACATCTAAAATGTGACCCGCTCTGGCATTTACCATAATGCGTAACAGCCATGAAAAGTGTAGGGCAAAAATTAAATCAATTGTTCATCACCCAACGCAAGAATTTCATAAAAAACTATAAATATTGCGGCACCCGCTGATATATAGGATTCTAGCCAGCCAATCGACATCGGGCAAGCTCAGTGGTCGAGAGGTTAAGACGTCTGCACTAGTAAGCAGGAGGTCATGGGTTTTAATCCCGCCCGAGTCGCCTGTGAAGTTTTTTCCACAGACACTCGGAAAGCACCGAGTATACAGTGCTATACACACGTCGGTGTAGGGTGTCACCCGACGCAAGAATTTCATCAAAAACTATAAAAAGCCATGAAAAGGTCAAAAACCAGGGACCAGCTTGAGATTTTCATGTCACCATATAGAGCATTTTCTCTAGATTTTGATGGAAAAAGAAAAAATCCTGAAACGTTGTTGGGAACGATAAATTCACTCCGGCAAGTTGGGTCCAAGTTTAGGGTTTTGCCAGAGCCAGTCACAAATATTTATATTTGAAGATGTAAACAACATGTGACATGCCTATCATTACATATTTGTTGGGAGTTTCAAATTCAGCAATCCTACAAAACAGGGCAACAATGTACCTGTGATGGAGACGATATTCAGCAGGCGACTCATGCTACGAGGGCTGAGGTCGCTGAATTGTTCATCGGACGCCAGCAGCTGCGACACATCTCTGGTGGTGCCCGATTGCATCTTGCCTAGTGCCTGATGGCCGTCAATGTCGTCTTTGGACTGTGGGTGATCGATACCAACCTGGTGGTCTGGCTTTGTCGTTGTCGTGACTGTCTGCTGGCCAATCTCAGGCTGGAATGTTAACGATACAGAACAGGGTTATAGCAAATTGTTTAGCCTGTGACCACTGCAGGGATGAAGTAAGTGATCTTTGCTTGTCGAGTAGTCAGAGGGACCTCGTTGTCCACTGGATCCATACAGCTCCTAAAACATTTCAAAATAACAATTGGAACCAGTTACATGCCTATATACAGTTGACAACTTAGTTTTCCTGGTACTCTGCATTATACTGTCAGATTTTCAAATGTTTTAATAATTAGTAGAAACAATGAAAATTACTCTCAAATTAATTTTTCAGATTTAATTTTTCAATATACCAGTAGGGTGTGAAGATATATGACGCCATAAAATCCATCTGTGTACAAGGAAGGTAAAGGTAAGGTATAAGATTGGTAATTAAAATATAATCAAATGATCAAAAGCGTAAAACTTACTTGGTGTAAAGCTGATGATGGTATTAACCAAATTTTGTCTGAGGTGCTGTCACTTTTTAGAAAATGAAATTAATTCCAGTTCAAATTTAGGAAAGAGAAGTTTAGGAAAAGGTACGTTTTCCTATGAATGAATACAAGAAATCTGAATGCATTTTTATGCTTTTTTCTCATTCGTGACACAACATAATAAGCTGAAACTTTCACAGTATGATTGTTTAACCCTAACTTCCTGGGTATTCTGGCTAGAAACCTTCCTGAATCCTCCAAAATCCATCAGTGCACTTTTGGAAACATGCCGTTATCTTCAAAATGCACCATGCCTTTTCGTTGATCTGTCATATTCAGCACTTATGGCCTGTACTTCTTGCCAGGTAGTAATTTGAAGAGGTGAAAGTACCCGTTTCCAACAGTGCTGAATTTTCCCAAAAGTGCCCCTTGGATGATTTTGGAGGATATGGGGTGGTTAGGGTTAATGAATATTTTGATTCTAAGGGATTAAGACTAGTCGTTGAATCAATATTACCAATGTTGTACCTTTCCTTTAGTTAATTAAAGGTGCTTCCATTTTATTCTCACAAAGTAAAACAATGTGTATTTGTTCATACACGTACACAGGCTCATTTGTGTTGACATTTCATTATATACATTGTGAATGTTTTCCCTAATTCCTCATGCCAAATGTGTATGATCTGATCGATGATTGCCGCAAAACTGACAGTTTAAGAACAGAAATGAATTCAATTTAAAACCAATCCAGACACTTTTTTGTTAAATGTTATTAAGGTTTCTTATGTTAGATGCTGGTAACTTTGTTAAGCATGAAGTACAGGTATTATTATGGCAGTACAGGGCATCACCAGGATGTTTTTCAGGGGGTTCATTTTTAAATCATTTTTTAGACACGGGCTCCCCACTCCAAGGGCCTGCTTAGAGGGGGGGGGGGTCCAGAGGACAAAATTTTACTTAAAATGGGGGTTCATTCACACCCCTGAACACCCCCTGCCGACATGCATGATGGCATACAGAAGGTGCCCTTGTCAACTATAGTTTCCTAATTGGGACGTTTTTCAGGGGTTCATGTTTGAACATTTTCTAGACATAGGGTCCCCACTCTTACGGCCTGCATAGGGTGAGGGTCTAGAGGACAAAATCTGACTAAAAAAGGGGATTCATTCACACCCCTCGTCAACTAAAGTTTTCCGATTGGGAAACATTATACCCACATTTGGACTGTAAAGCCCTAATCAGTATATATATATCCCTACAGGGACAGCATGGTTGACAACAACCCTGCATAACTGACCAGTGGACTTTTGTCAATCAATAACTGCACTTTAAAAAATGAATCTTTAAATAAAAATAGAAATTTACATTTCTACTGACTACTGAAACTTTATACACACATCATGACATGACATGGTACATTATTAATGATTAACAAAACAAAAATATGATGAGTTAAGAATAAGAAGTACATGTACTCTGGCAGAAGATATCATTGTCACCAATTGGGTCCCATTATATCCTCATTGGGAGAATAGAGTTACAATCAGGATACAATAATTACCCGATTAGGATAGTATGTGTCAATAATGCATTTAAGGTATTGTTGCAGACTAAAATAGTTCCCGATTAGGGCCCATTGTATCCTCATTGGGACTACAGGGTTCAAATCGGGATACAAATATCTCCCAATCAGGATATAAGGACCCAACTGAGCCTGATCAAGTACAACAGTGCTGCAGCATGTTAGTTTTGTTAAAACACCATATTCTAAACATCAGTGTGATTTTCATCTGGGAAAAAAATGTCTGGTATTTCCTTTAACTGAGAAATGTCTAGATAAAATTTTGCTTTAATAAAGAACTTTAAAGAAAAATGACACAAATTATCCTTGAGCCTACATATATTCCAATAATTCTGACCTTTGCTAAGAGGCATATCTGCAAGTTTCATCCTGTCTTAGAAACAATTTCAAATTATTTTGAAAAATACTGGTGTACAGTACGATTTTGTATTTGAGGACTGATTTTCAGAAAAACAGAAATAATTTTTTTTTTTTTAAACAAAGCCATATTCTGCTTTAGACATGGGAGGAAAAACACATGAATCAAAGAAAAAAAACTTCCCTTAGGTAGGTACTGATAATCCTTATTTGCATGTTGACCTGACCTGGATTTGAACCCAGGTCACAGTGTTTGGAAGGCAAGTGCAAGTTAATAAAGCTGTGTCTCTAGTTTTGGAGGATTTACAGACTCTCCACATCCCCACAAACAAGAAACTAGAGGTTTGGACACACACAATACAGGCTACTTCTTTCCTTGATGGCTACTTCTCTTTTCTTCTTTCAAGAAAATTTGGAGGCAAAGGGAGATTTAAAAAAAAATCCTGAGAAGAGTCACAGGCCTGCATTTGGGGTTGGCACTGGAAAATCCAGGTGGTTGCACACTTGTTGTAACAAAAATCACGTTCAACTATTCAAAATTGACTAGTCACTTGACATGACTTGGGAAAAAATGACTTGTGACTTGACTTGAACAAAAATGACTTGACAATAACCTTCAGTTGAAGATAACAATTTGGATGAAACACTTATTAAGTTTGTTATTTGTTCGTTACCATGATTACAAAGAGGGAATGGGGATACACTTTTAATTACCATTATTCTTACTTTCAACAATATAACGATGACAAATTTGCAACATTAAATTATCAAGGTGATAGACTTTAAATAAAGACTGTTTGTGGTGACACGATTCCCTTTCAAGTAGTAATCAGTTCTGAAAAGAACTGGTGGTTACAACTTGACGTTTTGATCAGTATGCTCTGATCGTCTTCATAACTTAATTACTACTCAAAAGAGAATTTTCACATGGTGTCACCGCAAACTGTCTCTACTTAATATCCTTTTCACCATGCAAAGCTACAAATCTTACGTGACAGACTTTACTTGCTTATGAGTAATACAACTTGTTACTGATGCTCACTTCCAAAAAATTACTTGAGATATCTATTTTAACAATCATGTACAGAAAGTAACCTGTAAAATGGTTCAGCTATAGTCCACTGTGTCGTGACTAAAGTTTATTCAGATCATATGAAATCATTCAAGCGTGGAATGGATCATTAACTGATGATCCATTCAGATTTGGCTTTTTAATTCATGTTTTCTGGATTACTACAACATGTCAGATTGAATACCATCTATTCATAAGTTTAGACAATCTGATTGGACAAAACGTAATCCCCCCCACAGAAGTGTGGGCTGAGTCTACGAGCGAATACTTACCTGGAGGGCCATCTACCGATGCATATTTCCCTAATATAGCAGAACAATACGCTAAGACTTTTCACACACAATAGCGCCCTACTACCCATGCTGCCCCGCGGCATCATCGCCATGTTTATCTTCCTCTTTTCTCGAGCGCTCATAGAACACCCCAGAGAGGTCGATCGAGCATAGTGGGGAAGGAGGGGCGCCCAGGTATTCGCCAGAGACCCAGCCCACACTTCTGTGGGGGAGTCTACATCACCTACTTACCTGGAGGGCCATCTACCGATGCATAGAGTACCACCGAAGATAGGCGGTGGGGAATGCAGATGCTATTGCATGAACATGAGGCAAAATCCCAGAAATAAATGGAGGGAGACGTGCGGACGTCAAACGTCACCCAAATTATCAAATCAATGCATGATGTACAACAAAACAATTGAAAAGGGGTACTCACCATTTCATAGTGACGCTGCACAGGAGGCTTGTGACGCCGGACGAAGCCGCCGCCGCACCCAGTACCGTCCTGCCAGGCTCTACCCTCGGGTCTGGACGACATCCTTGAGGTAACACCGAAAAGGTGGTGGCCGACTTCCAGCAAGCCGCCTGGACGATATTCTGCCATAGGGACGCCTTAAAAGGCAGGCCCATGACGCCGACGCTGAGCGGATGTCATGGGCTCGACGGGCATGTTATCCGCCCGCCACTCACCAGGGCCGAGCGGATAGCGGTAATCAGCCAACGGTAATAGTGTCCCGAGACGCTGGTCGGAAAGGGGACAAGTAATAAACAATTGTTTATGTTCGGTCCGAACCTGTTTGGTGCGGTGGACGTACCACTTGAGTGCCCTGACTGGGCACCAAAGCTTATCTGCGTCCACCGCTGAAAAGGACTTTAAGTCGGCAACAAAAACGTCTGGCGGCGAGAAGTCACCGTCCTCCACCGTCAAGGAATGTAGTTCACTACGGCGACGAGCCGTAGCGACCGCCATAAGGAAAACCACCTTGATGGACAGATGGAATAAAGAGGCGCTACCCATCGCCTCAAGGGTGCCTCGAAGTGTAATCCAACGTTGAAACAAGTCCCAAGACGGCACGAAGCTTTACGGGGACGCTTCTACAAACATACCTCGAATAAGATGGTGGAGGTGTTGTCAGACACTGACGAACCATCCGGAAACCCAGTATGGATTGCGTGCAATCACCGAACGATAATTTTTAACTGTCGCTACAGCGAGGCCGCTATCAAACAGATAGAATAAAATTCACCCACCGCCTACAGAAGAATCGCGGACGATGAGAGTGGAGTTTACACCATCTAAAGAAATGACGTAGTCTGCTGTTGTAGACCTTCCTGGTGGAAGATCTCGGCCATGCCGCCAACTCCGCAGCCCGGACCGAAGGCCCGCTGCGCCGAAGGATCGGGAGACAATACCCAGCAGGTCAGGTGAAGATTCCCCGGAGCTGGGTGCAGGTAGTTCGACCCGGCTGGAAAAGAATGTCCGCCTGCGGGGAGAACCACCGCCTGTGGACCAGGAGGCGGAGTAGTCTGGGAAACCACGGCTGGCGGGCCAAAACGGAGCCACGAGGAAAACTTTGCAATCGTCCTGTTCTATCTTGGCCAACACCCTCGCGATCAGGAGAACGGGGAAAGGCGAGGCCAGAAGGCCCTCCACGAGATCGCTAGAGCGCCTGTCCGCCAGGCATTGGGGTCGTAAGCCCTGGTACAATAAACCGGAGCTGGTTGTTGTGCGAGGTCGCAAACAAGTCCACGTGAGGACGGCCGATCAAGTTGAAGATCAATTGTACCACCGAGGGAGAAGGGTCCACTCTGTGGGGACAACCCGTCCCGAGACAGGGCGTCGCCAACGAATTGTCCACGCTCGGGATGTGAATCGCTGACAAGGTGATGTTGTAGCGAATGCACCAGTGGAGAAGGTCCCACGCCAAGGCGCACAGTTGCCGTCCGGCGTTCCCCTGTCGGGTTGACATAGGCCACGACAGTGGTGTTGTCGCACCGTATGCGACCGCCTTGCCGGTAACCTGACGCTGAAACGCCGGAGGGCCAGCGACACCGCCAACTTTATCTCCAACACATTGATATGGAGAGACCGCTGATCGGTGGACCATACCCCAGCCGCCTGCAGTGGGGGCAGACTGGCCCCCATCCGGACAGCGACGCATCCGTCGTGATGGTCACCGACGGCCGCGGGCGCCGAAAGACCGGCCTCTTCGTGAGGTTGTCGGAGGACATCCACCAACGAAGATGCGGGACCAGGAAAGGAGCGGTCGGAACCGGGTAGTCGATGGAATGCCCGGCTGGGCCGGAACACCGACAACAGATGGAGTTGGATCGGGCGCATGGGTAGCCTGCAAAATCGATGAGATCGACCATGCTGGCCATGAGACCCAACAACCTCAACCAGGCCCGGGCCGGAGCCACCACCCCGCAGAAAAAGCGACACGCATTGGATGAGATTTGTCACCCGGCCCGGAGTTGGCCCGGGCGAGACTCGCTGACAGAGGTCGAGCTGGGCCCCCAAGAAAGACGGAGTCTGCGAGGGACCAGGTGCGACTTCTCGGCATTGACGGCGAAGCCGAGATCGGCCGCCATCTGCCATGTCTGTGCCACTGCCGCCGCCGCCTCGCCGGGAGCGCCCACCATAACCAATCGCTCCAAGTACATGAACACGAGATCCCCGTTGCTGCAGTGCCTTCCCGATCACTCCCGCCACCCGGTGAACACCCTGGGGAGGTGAAAAGACCAAGGGGAGAGCGACAAACTCGTACATGACGTTGTCGTACTGGAAACGGAGGAACTCCGGTGTTCCGGACGACCGGGATATGGAGATAGGCATCCCGCAAGTCCAAACTCGCCGCCAAGCCGGGGGCAGATGGACTCGAGAATTACCTTTAAAGTCTGCATCCGGAACGGCGGCCGGATGTATCGGTTGAGGGCCGTAGATTCAGTATAAGGGCCACGCGTCCCACCCCTTTTTGGGAACCAGAAAAAGGTGGACATAAATCCGCCCGCCCGCCCGACTGGGACCGGCGACGGCGTGTTTGAGGAGGAGAGACCTTAGCTCCCCTCGAGAGTGGCGTTGACACGCCTGATGGGATGGGAGTCGGACGATCGAACATGTCCGACGGGGGGTGCTCAGTAATTCCAGCGTAACCGCGCTGACGGTTTCGAGCACCCACCGATCGGACGTGAATCGAGCCCAGGACCCGCTGAAGTGGCGGAGGCGCCTCGACGGTCCGTCGATGGGAGGCCGCCACAAGCCGAGCGGCTATTTGCGCCAGCCCCGGAATAGCGGGGCCCGGTGCGTGTGAGTCACGGCGGGCTGGGGCTGCTGACCCGGTAAGATTGGCCACGCTGTGCTGCGTGCCCTCTATCACCGGAGCGACCCGAAAATTACCACGAGCTGCCTTGAACGGTTTACGGCGTGGAATCTTGAAGGTCGCCTTAGCCGGCCTTACGCTACCGATTTAGGCTGGGCTGAGAGGGTTTGTTTAAATTAATCTTCTCAGTGGCCTCGAGACGTTTCGCCTCCGCCCATCGACTCCTGAAATTTACCTCAAAGAGGTCAGGCCGAGGAGGGGAGTGCCTTTAGACGCCATGCCGCACCCTCCGGACGGAGGAATAGTGCGCCCAACACGCTATTCCCTGCGGGCAGTAACCGCCAAGGTAGAGATTCGTGAGAACTGGTCCAGGAAGTGCGCAATCCATGGTCAAGGCAATGGAGGCCGCCGTGAAGAGGTCCGCCGACGGGCGAATCCTCCTCGCAACCCAAGGCCAAGTACTCCGTGAGGAGCAGGAGGAATGACGACGACGCAGCCCCAGACGTGAGGCTGTGTCCACCTTCTGAGGGTATCCTCAAGCTTCCCTCGAGCGGTCAGAGAAAAGACTCTTCGCTGAGGAAGAACCCCATCAGCCGCCAACTTGTCCTTCGCAGAGTCCGGTACCACCGGCGCCGTGAAAACTGAGTAAAATCAGGCCGGGAAGCGGTAGGTAACTCAACTCCCGCTTATATGGAGACCACTTTGCCGCCTCGGCAATGGAATTCATGCGCCAACACACACCAAGTCGAGCGGCAGTACTGGAAAAACTGGTGTACTACTGGCCGTCCGAACTGGTCATGTGCTTGAACGACTGACGGCTGGAGCCAGCTGTCTCCTCCAGGGAGGAAGCTGCAAACTTCGCACCATGTCGCGCTGTACCAAACGCAGTTCCGCCTCCATGACCGAGACGCTGCATGTGGACAGACTCGCCCTCGCCCCTCAGAGCCCGACTGGGAGGGACGAGTTGACACGGGCGACTGGGCCGAGTCCCCCGGCTGGACCACTGGAGCCGCCGGGGCCGAAGGGCCCACGGATGAAACCGGGGCCGCCACGGCCGGGGGACCCACCACCTCCACTGAGAACTCCGAGGATGGATGGAGACTCAACGCAGGGGGAGAGGCGGGCGCACGGCAGACCGTGTGAGGCGGGCCCACATAAGACTGAGTCGCCCAGCCCGGGTCAGGATAGAGACCCGGAAGTGGGGGACGGCGGGCCGAGTTGGCCCGCAAACCGCCTGGGTGATAAGCAGACATGGCTGACACCGAGGCCGTTTGATGGACTGCACGGCGTGAAGAAACTCGCCCGAGACACGGAGCCATGGCTCCGCTGCTTACCGTGAGACCGGGCAGACGGTGCCCGAACTGGACGAGGATCGATGGCTAGAACGCCCACGCTTCTTCCCTCTCACACGAGCGGCTCGGTCGATTCTGAGGATAATTCAGTCGACCTCGGAGGCATCGGCACGCCTGACGGCTCAAGAAATCGGACCCGTGGACGGCCGAGGCAAAGAGGCCAGGCCGGGCGGTACCGCCGGCGATGCGGCGCTAACAGCCCGGGAGAATGGGCCAGCGGGATACCGGTCGCTGGACCGAGCAAAACACCCCAGCACCCGTGGCGACTGCCACTGGACCGAGCACTCGGTCAGCCAGCGGCACGGAATGGGCAGTGGGGCCTGGAGTCGGGACCTTACCCTTCCGTGGCCTTTTTTCTGTAGGTCACCCTGGCAGAGGAGGATGTTTTGGATGAAACCTTGCCAGGGAGCTACCAGCACGTTTGCCAGTACTGCCTGAAATGGCCGGCACGGGGACAAGATCTCGCCCCGCCCTACCGGGCGAACGGTTAGAACCACGTGCTCCATCGGGCACGAGGGGCTGGGCAGACGACTGCGGCGGTGGCGGGATAGAGCCACCGAGCATCACCGAGACACGGGCCCGTCCCGGGAGAGGAAATTCTCCCGGTGCTGACGGACTGCCCTCACCAAACGCTTTAGCCATTTTGAAAAAGACGAAACACAATGAAAACTCTACACTGAAGAAATTCTTTTTTTGTTATATAGTTTTTATTAAAATCTCTAAAGCACACTAGCGGTGCTAGCACAGTTATGTTAGTAGATAAATTGTCTTAACGTAAAGCCAAGAAACTGGAAGGAAAAACTGTCTGTTGCCGGAGCAAAACAGAACGTGACCAACCAGTCCTGTTGCGCTAGAGAAAAGAGGAAGATAAACATGGCGTGATGCCGCAGGGCAGCATGGGTAGTAGAGGGCGCTATTGTGTGTGAAAAGTCTTAGCGTATTGTTCTGCTATATTAGGGAAATATGCATCGGTAGATGGCCCTCCAGGTAAGTAGAGTGATGTAGACTCACGGATGTGACAGCTGTTTTGTGCCACGCACGACGCGGATTTCAACCAATCAGAGTGACGAAGATTGGCATCATGCACCTGATTAGACAAAACGTAATCACGTGGGGTTGTATTAACGGATGGTATAGACTGGCTTATCAAAATCAGAACAGAGCGTATGCGCCAGCTGTTCGCCAGCTGTTTTGTGCTAGACGCAATGCGAATTTCAACCAATCAGAGTGACGAAGATTGGTATCATGCGCCCGATTCATGTACTTTGGAAGTGTTTTGTGTGTGCCCAAAACGTGAATTTTCCCATTGGCTTTTATTCAACAAAAATTAAATGCTTTGAACAGTTTGAAAATGAAATCGATACGGGCATTTATGAATGGGAATAAGTTTGACGATTGGTCTTTATCGCAGGTTAACGACTGGTTTTAGGCATGGTCACAGGTGATAAGGTCACAGGTGATAAGGACCGAGCTGAAGGCTCAAAACCGGTTGTTAACCTGCAGTAAAGACCGGCTGACAAATTTATTCCCTTAACGGTTCACTCAGTTTAATTTCGGGTAATTACCAGTGGTGTACAGTCTCTTAAGGTAACTTTGGATTCTCTCAAGGTGGTCATATAATTAGTGAGGATATTTAGTAGTAAGGTTGATGTTAGGGATGCAAGGAAGGGATTATGTTATCAGGGATTGACATTCCATGAATCATGCTTCATGCCCACGATGCAATTAACCACAGAAACACACGTTTTTCTATAAACGATTTTCTTTCTTTTTACCCTGATTTTCTGTGTAAACCTGACCGCTCGACGGCTGTTTTCGTTTTCAGGATTTTCAAGAATGCTCGGGAGACCCCACCGCAATTGCTGTGCACAGAAAATGTTACAAGGCTTTTAAATTTTGAGACAGTAAAAACAAAAAAGAGTGGTGAATGTTTCGAACCCTTTTTAAGGGTATAAGGAAATTTGATCATTGTTAATTTTGATGCATATCCTAGGTTGATATCTGCATCTCTGATAAAAAAAAATGTTTTAGAATGAACAAAGAAAAATTTACTACAGTGGGATTTGAACCTGCAACTTCAAGGTTACCGCATCAGTGCTCTACCAACTGAGCCATCTAGCTCTATGTTGACAGTCTCCCTATTTTGTCAATATCGTTTGTTTTGAGGGCAAAATATGGAGACTGCCATGAAACATAGTAGTGCTAGATGGCTCAGTTGGTAGAGCGCCAGCACGGCAGTCGCAGGTTCTAATCTTGCTCTCGTTTCCCTTGTGGTTCATTTAATTATATATTTTTTAAAATATAAATTAATGTATACACTGTAAATGTTGAGAAGTACGACGAAGGGGCAACTATTCCATACCACAAGACACTGCAATTGTAATTCACCATGTTTTCAAAATCTACGAGTTGAAAACAATCTAATAGAATTCTACCGTGAACTACATGTACATTTATTTTGCAACTCAGAAATCTCAACTACAGTACGAGGGGAAAAAAGAGTGTCTACTCAAGGTCAAAAGGCCAAAGGTGAAAAGCCACAGGTGTGAGCGGGTCAGGGGTCAAACAAATGTTAAAACAAATGTAGAATCATGTAGTGTCACAATACAATAGCGACTGGTTTTAGAGTGAGGGATTTGTTTGGATGGGTCAAAGGTCACCAAATGCCCAAAACAATGGTTGGAGACATGCAGTGGTAAAGATCTACCTCTCAATCATTCACTGTATACTGCCATGACTGACTAAGTATTCAGGTTTTTTATGTAGTTTAATGCTTATGGACCAATGCTGTGCTGGTGGATTTCTGAAAACTGTAAAGCACCCTTATGAAACACCAATGTATGAGGACAACTTGGATTTAGCAATTAAGTGACACATAAAAGGATTTAGAAAAACTATAATTTTTTAAAAGAAATCTTGTATTTGCTTTTTTTACAAATCCAAAATGATCTTTTAAAGAAGAGAGAAATATTGTTTTAAAGTTACTTGTATATTTAAAATATTTGTTTGACCGTTTCACTTTTCAGAAATAAACATAATGTCACCAAATCTAACACAACAATCAACAGCAACAACAATAGCATTAAGCAACAACAACAACAACAGCGTAAGCAACAACAACAACAACAATAGCATTAGCATAAGCAACAGCAACAGCAACAACAATAGCATAAGCAACAACAACAATAGCATAAGCAACAACAACAGCAACAGCAGACTTGTTATTAGTAAGTGAACAATGAATTATACCTTTTGATTTGACGGTGCAACATGGTTGGCTATTGGACTCGTGCTTTCTGTATTCTCCTTCAGCTTAATCCCGACCTCAAGGTAGAACGGAAGGTGCACAAGATTGCGCAGGTAGTCATGCCCTCGGATGTTAGACTCCTTGAAGACGGTGTGGAGATTCTGATCAATGGCCTTTGCTATGATGTATGGATCGATGGCAAGGATGGTGATGTAAGGGCTGTCTGGCGAGGAGAAAAGAGCCTTAATGGAATCCATCAAATGAAGAATCTGCTCCTGCTCGCAGCTGTCCAAACCATCAACGACAACAACCATGCGTGTCTGTGTCCCTTGGAAGGCATCAACGCAGTGCACAAAATGCGACAGCGTGTCTGCCTCCGATTTCAACACCCGCAGGAAGCTTTCCGATTTCAGGTCGCAGTTGCGGCTGGCACCACGCCGCAGGCGCATCTGTGGGGACCACACCACGTTGAAGATGAACTGTACGAGTCCGAGCATGTTGATCAGGAGGGCGACAGCGACGATGCAGCCCATGACAATCATGGCGATGAAGATGCGCTTTTTGTTTGTTTGGCTGAGGGCGTATCCATTAAGGAAGTAATAGAAGAGAAGGACTAGGAAGGCGATAAGGCAGGCTAGGACGATCAGCGTCACTAGGAACCTAGGTATACAGCAACGATTCTTCCATTTGGATTGGCCTAACGGTAAAGGACAATGCAACAACATGAGCTTATTATCAAGATATCTAGAAAGATCTTCTTCCAAAACACATATTTCAATTCAATTCAATTCATTAAAACCTCCTACTTTAGCCGAACATTAGTGGCAAGTACATGTAACTATACTGTTGACCCAAATATGCACACAGGGGCATTTTTGACTGGTTTTTACTGTCATTTTGACCACCCTGAACAATACAAGATAATGCTTTTACCAGTCAAAAACGGTCGACTCTTTTTGACCTGTAAATGTACTTACTATACGTAAGGTTTGACAGTGTTCGACTTTTTAAGTATGAAAATTGTATGAAAATTGCATCATTGGTCAGTGTAACAAAACTCACTTATTTTTCATGGTATTTGATAGCATCATTAAAAACTTCAAACAAAGTAAGTGTTTTGATTATAATTCAGTCATTTTGGATGTCCAATATAGCAAGCTGTCTTTAAGGTCCAATATGGCAAGCTGTCTTTAAGGTCCAATATGGCAAGCTGTCTTTAAGGTCCAATATGGCAAGCTGTCTTTAAGGTCCAATATGGCAAGCTGTCTTTAAGGTCCAACATGGCAAGCTGTCTTTAAGGTTCAATATGGCAAGCTGTCTTTAAGGTCCAATATGGCAAGCTGTCTTTAAGGTCCAATATGGCAAGCTGTCTTTAAGGTCCAATATGGCAAGCTGTCTTTAAAGTCCAATATGGCAAGCTGTCTTTAAGGTCCAATATGGCAAGCTGTCTTTAAGGTCAAATACAAAGGGGTGAATGATTTACTTGTGAGAGGATATTTGTAAAGACAATGGTACCTTCTGCGTATTTGTTTCGCGTCACTCTGTAGACCCGAGAAGCCATGAAGCCTAGGTCTCGTTCCACCGCTGCACTGAGCGACGCCACCGCCTTGGATAAAGGGGTCTCCCCTCCGATATTTGATAGATGTAAATGGTCCCCAAATATAAACCTGTCAGGATGAAAACAGAGAGAAGGACTGACTTTCTAAATAAGGGTTAAATGAAATATAAAACTGGCAACAAAATTCCCTAAATAAAAATACGGTAGATATTAGTATGTGAAAAAGGAGATATCACAGTTCTTGGTGTATAATTTTGTCTTAAAAGGTTTACTGAAAAATAAATATCCATGAAATGAACAACAAGTGGGTGTTTTAAGTACCCACTCACCTGATAGGTAGAGCCTTGCTACTCTGTGGTGGCTGTAGGGGAGGGTTACAATAAATCATGGCAAGGAGAAGACGAAGATAGTTAAGCTGCCTGGCCAACCAGGATGACGTAGTTCGCATGCCACGCCATTTATTACGATTGCCTAGATAAACAACACCTGAGGGAAAAAAGGACAGGTTAATGACTGGGATCATTAAACTGTGCTGAACCACACAACTCAAGAAAGATTATTACATGGTGTTACCACAAACATATTAATGCTGTGCGTTTTCGGTTAGTTCTGAAACCGGATACCTGAAATTGGAAATCTTCTTACGGTGTGTCATAGTCAAACGGTTTAGTGTCCTTGAGCAAGACACTTTACCATAATTGCTTCTCTCCACCCAGGAGTAAATGGGTACCTGTAAGGGCAGAGTTGGTTGTTGTGTTTAATTAGCCCATATGCGCCGAAATGGCAGCAATTGAGCTGTATACTCCCCAGGGAGCTGAGATGGTTTAAGGAATGATTTATGAGCCTGATGAGTAGGGGTAATAATAATAAGCGTCTTGAGCACCAGTTTGGTGGATACGTGCACTATATAAGCCCACATTATTATTATTATTATACCCGGGTACCCGTAAACTATTTGTAAAATCACATAAATACTCCCGAATGTATAAAATAACCAATATGTTTCTCTTGTTTAATTACTAGAGTCATAATAAATGTGGACTTACTGTAATAATTTCTCGTCTCTATACTAAAAACGACTCGTAGCATCCCCATTCCACACACAAAAAATGTTAACAAAAAATCAGAGACTTCCATTTGTGTGGCTTAAATTTTCAGTCAAATTTTTTTAAAGTCGTTTACAGGTAACTGGAATCGATAAAATGGAACCAGGTAATGACAGTTTCAGTCGGGTATCTGGGTACCTGGATAAACCTGCACAGCATTAAAACATATTCTATTATCATCATGTTCTATTACTGAAGGGATGGTGCAATTTTGGAAATGTTGGAAAAATCTTAATCTATATGAATTAATATATATATATATATATATACATTGAACAATCAACCTGTAAAGTTGCAGCTTATTACGTTTGCCCAATTTGTGAGGCCTCTCTTAGCCGCCATATGTTGTGTATGGTCAATTTTGGTCTAGTTCCAAAGATTACCAAAATAAAAAAAAGATTACCAAAATAAAAAAAAGATTACCAAAATAAAAAAAAGATTACCAAAATAAAAAAAAGATTACCAAAAAAAAAAAAGATTACCAAAATAAAAAAAAGATTACCGAAATAAAAAAAAGATTACCAAAATAAAATAAAAGATTACCAAAATAAAAAAAAAGATTATCAAAATTTAAAAAAACGTGTCACCTCACCGATTTTGAAGCCGACCGATGACCAGAAACCGGAGACCAAAAATATATATCTCTAAAAACCTGCAAACTTAACCTTCAAACTAAAGTTCTGTTTCCTAAGCTGTCCATAATGGACATTATATGGTTCAAGATAAGCAGGATCTCAGGAAGTCTTACCCCCCAACATCCAGTGTGAATGCAAATTATATTCTCTTACCTAATATAAAATACATCGAGAAGAATATGGTAAAAAACACGCCGACAGAGGCCCCGGGAGAATTGCTGAATATAAAGAGAACAGCCGCGCCCAGCACGGCGCTTAGTAGAAGACAGACGATGAACACTAGACAGGAGAATTGAAAGACGGGTTTGCTACTATGAATGGTGAACTGACGCATTTCATCTAGACGAGGAAAAAAAAAAAAGATTAATTCAGAGGGAATCATTTCTCAGGATGTTTGGCTCCATTTCGATACTTCACAACCAAGTAAGGTTTTTAGATTACAATTCAGTAATGTTTAATTGGGTAATAACCAAAAATGTACACTCTCTTTGTTAACCCTCCTATGACTGCAAGGGTCAAAATCAGTCAAAATGTTGATATACTTGCCAAGGTATATCTAGTGCACTGTCAAACCTTACGTGTAGTACATTTACAGGATAAAATGAGTCGACCATTTATGACTGGTAAAAGCATTGTCTGGTATTGTTCAGGGTGGTCAAAATGACAGTAAAAACCAGTCCAAAATGCCCCTGTGTGCACATTTGGGTCAACAGTCAAAACAGGCAGTTGACTGATTTTGACCTCTATAGCTACTTGCCACTAAAGTGCAGCTATAGTAGGAGGGTTACGAGACTTTACAGATGGCAAGTTGAACACTGTCAAACCTTAAGTGTAGTAAGTACATTTACAGGTTAAAATGAGTCGACCATTTTTGACTGGTAAAAGCATTGTCTGGTATTGTTGAGGGTGGTCAAAATGACAGTAAAAACCAGTCAAAAATGCCCCTGTGTGCACATTTGGGTCAACAGTCAAAACAGTCAGCTAACTGATTTTGACCACTATAGCTACTTGCCACTAAAGTACAGCTATAGTAGGAGGCTTAAACAACAAATATATAAGCAATTGCATCTGCTTAGATGCTCAATACAAATTCATATAAATGAAATGTGTGCATACAACAACGGATCAAGAAATTCAGAGAGTTTGAAATCTAAAATTTTCCTTTTTTCACAGAATATATTTCACCTGCGAGAATTAATTTTATTTTATTTTAATTTTATTTTACATACAGCAATCTTACACCCCTACACTCGCATACACCCAAACAAATTGTTAAAACATCTATGTATGAGTTGAAACAGAATCAACTTGAAAACTTAATTCCTTTCTTTGGGTGAGTGGGGGAGGGGGAGGGGGGTGTTGGGGGGGCCATTGCTTAGTGACTGCACTAATTTGTAAGGCACAAACTGGCTGACCCTCGATCCAGTCAGTATAATAGTAAGTGGCTGTGACCCAATTAACAATAACCATTGCGGAGACACTCAACTGCCATTAACCCTAACTCCCTAGGTCCATTTGCTTACACATAACCTGAATCCTCCAAAATCCTTCAGTAGTAAAGCAAGCACATGACATGTATGCACACATGTGTTTCTAATCTGTGATACATGTACATGGTCAGGGACCCTCCCTGCATGCATGGAGCAATAAACAGTGTCCACTGACCCAAGCACTGACCTTGCAATCACTACAACAAGCATGGATGTACATGTACCATGGAAAGGCAAGTATGCCTAATAACCTCAATCCTCCAAGAATCTTCACTTTAGCAAAGAGCATGTAACCTCAATCCTTCAAAAACTTTCACTTTAGCAAAGAGGATTTTGGAGGATTTGGGAAGGTTAGGGTTAATGACCTGTTTTATCTATAAAAATAATGAGTTATTTTACCTTGTAGTTTCTTAAGAATAAATGATTTGCCGCTTCCCCAGCGTGCATAAAGACCTACAGTGATGGGAGGGACTAGTGTTGGCTCACTCAGGATATCAGCCAGGGAGCTACTGCATAGATCACTCATCTCACTATCGGCCTCCTCGCCTGGTGTAAAACTCCCTGGTTGAGGACAAAAAAAAGAAAATATTGACTGGTCCTGAGGCCAATATAATGAGCTATTTCCCCCAATCTCTAAACATTATGTCATTGGCCTCACTATCGGCCTCCTCGCAAGGTGTGAAACTCCCTGGTTGAGGGCAAAACAAGGAAACTATTGACTGGTCCCGAGGATGAACTATAGTGAACTATTTCCCCCAATCTGTAAACATTATGTCATTTGTAATACAGGCAAGCTGATTTTTTTTCTCAAGACTACTTTTTATAGTTTAAAAAAATTTTATAAAACAATTTTGACATATTCTTTCAATTTTCATTCGTTTATGAGAAAATTGAACTTTGAAACTGAGCTGAAACTACTGAAAATTTTGAAACTTAATTTACAGGGAAAAGTCATAATAGCGTCAGTACCTACATGTACTTTGCTAAAAAAAATCACTAAAATGAATTTCTTGAAAATAAAAGATATTTAGTCAGAACAATTTCTCAGAATGATTAATGTAAGTACCTCTACCAAATTCATATGAAGTAAACTTTAAAGAGAATAATTAACCTGGCAAATTACCAAAGATGTATCTTTTCATTTAGTGAAATTTTACCAAATGTGTATTCCAGCTTTAATCTTCAACTTAAATAAAAGTTGTATCTATGCGAAAACCTACTTGCTCCAAATATCTGAGTAAGAATGCCTTTCTGGTGGTTACAATCTATGTTGTATGGCGTCTCCCCTTCCTTGTTGGGTTTGTAGAGAAGGCGGCCATCTTTGGGATTCCGCAGAAGCAGCTCGGACACTTTCTTATCTCGGAAGCGAATGGCTATGTGAAGGGCAGTGTCACCACGCTGATGTGTAAAAAAGGATGTATAAATTGTTGTCATGGTAACTAAAACATTATTTTTTGTCACAAGGACACTCTATGCCAAATTTTTTGCAATGTATCATATATTGGATGGCATAAAAAAGGTTAAACAAATTGAATGGAGGACTCTGGCTTAACCTCTTTTTTTTAAACAAAATCTGTAAAAACCAAATGTAGTTTTGATTATACATGTCTACAGTATTAGTAAAGACTGTTTGCGGTGACACCATGTGAAATTCTCAATTGAGTAGTTATTAATTCCCAATTGAGTAGTAACTAGTTCTGAAAACAGCTGGAGGTTACAACTCAACGTTTCGATCAGTATGCTCTGATCGTCCTCAGGAGAATGTCTACAGTATTGTCTTTTGAAACAATGGAAGAGTATATTGCAAGTTTGGGCATGATGCGTATGATGAAAAAATACATGTGCGTTGATGAACAAATACATGTGCGTTGATGAACAAACACATGTGCGTTGATGAACAAATACATGTGCGTTGATGAACAAATACATGCGCGTTGATGAACAAATACATGTGCGCTGATGAACAAATACATGTGCGTTGATGAACAAATACATGTGCGTTGATGAACAAATACATGTGCGTTGATGAACAAATACGCACAATCAAACACATGCGCTACAGTTCTTTCCTCTTAAATCAGGGGGATCATGTGATGCGTAGTAAGCTCTCTGGTTGGCCATCATTTATGAATGGTGATAGGTCAATTCTCACCTTATCCGTTGCAGAGACTTTGGCATTCTTATCCAACAGTATCCGAACGATCTCCCGGTTTCTGTTCCGAGCTGCTCGGAGTAATGGCGTTTCCCCTTCCTTAAAAAAGCAATATTGGAAGATGAAATGTTTCTGAATATTTTAATTTGCCACCGGAAACTTTAACATGTATTTATAATGCTTCTGCTATACTGATGTTCTTCCATCCAACTCCACCAATTCAAACTGAAGCATGCGGGAAAATAGACTGGCCCCTTTTCAGAATCATTGTCTTGTGTTTGGGGAATCGGACAAAGACAGTGTGATATGGATCTTCAAGTTCTGGGAACTGCTACTTAAGCTGGTACGGTGTTGATCGTAATCGTTTTCTTTATCATATACATTCATGTTCATTTATTATCAGCTGTGCATGAATTGGCATGAATCCATATATGAATCCATATATAAATCCATAAATATGAATCCATAAATATGAATCCATATATATGAATCCATATATATGAATCCATATATATGGATTCATATATATGGATTCATATATATGAATCCATATATATGAATCCATAAATATGAATCCATATAAACACCTCACCAAAAGTAAGTCCCCCTCTCAACAGTTCGTCATAACATCGTAAGGTAAAACATGTTACCAATAAAACTTAGTTAGAAATAATCCTATGACTGTTTCCTAAGTGTTGTTTGACAATGAAAGATGTCCATGAATTCATGGCTGAATGAGCTCAAATGGAAGACAAAAACTGCCCTTCTCAAAAGTCACAAAAGTTTATGAATGGCTTCTTACTAATGGAAAAACACCTGTGGTTGAGTGCAGTTTAAAATACCCACCAAGTGAACATTACTCTAATGTGTAATCAATTCATGATCATTCAGCCATGCAAATCCCCTTCTTGGCTCAGAGCTTAGCACAGTGAGTTGTTAGGTGGTCAGTCCCATTCCTTGTCCCAATACACCTTGCAGTAACAAGCATAGGCCTACTGAATTTGTTCGTGTTCTTAAATTTCGCATTATGCCCAGATTGTCTGATCAAGACAGGGCCATTGCCATTGGTCTGTTAGAGGCTAATATCCATGTGAAGCAGGTGGCTAGAAGAATGGGTGTGTGTCCGAAAGCCATAAGAAAGCTACGCCAGAAGTTCCAGCAAACTGGTCAGGTAAAAGATCTACCCCGTAGTGGTCGACCAAAGATCACAACTGTCAGAGAAGATCGACTGATTCTCAACCGAGCTCTGAGACGAAGGACAACATCAGGTGAGATCTTACATTATGCTCATAAATTTAATTAAAATTTTAACCAAGTGTTAAACTGCGCATGACATCGATGTCATAAAGCAAACATGTTCATTTTTGTGATCAAGTTTCCCTTTCAAAAATTCACAATGTTTGTTTTTGTTGTTATTTTTTTGTTTTTTCAGCAACGGAGATCCAGACTGGACTTCGACCACCCAACCGCCAGAGACTTTCGGTGCAGACGATCAGGAGGCGCTTGCACAATGCTGGACTTCGTGCCCGACGTCTAGTGAAGAAGGCCATCCTGGAACTCCGACACAGACAAGCTCGTATGCTATGGGCCACAGCTCATGTTCGATGGACCAGACAGCAGTGGAGTAACGTGTTGTTCACCGATGAGATGAGAAGTTGCCCGCGTCCACATTGATGGCCGGAGACGTGTGTGGCGTCGAGTTAGAGAGCAACATGCAGAGTGCTGTGTTCAACCAGTTACAGCCTATGGTGGCGGCAGTGTCATGGTGTGGGGTGGTATAAGCCGTACCAGGAAAACACCACTTGTGCAGATTGCTGGCAACCTGACAGCTCAACGATATGTTGACGGCGTTGCCCACATGTTGCACCACTTGCTGCAGCCCATGGTGGAGCATTTGTGTACATGGATGACAATGCCCGACCACACAGAGGGAGAGTAGCTACTGCATTCCTGGCTGGTGAAGGCATCGAGCGAATGGTGTGGCCGGCATGCTCGCCTGACCTCAATCCCTTAGAGCACCTGTGGGACCAGCTGAAGCGATCTGTATATCCCCACATCAACGCCAACAGCAACCTGGCTCACCTGTCCCATCTTCTGCAGGTTCAGTGGAATGCCATCCCACAGCAGCGTGTCACCAGACTGATCAACACCATTAGGAGACGGTGCCAGGCGGTCATTGACAGGCATGGTCGATACACGCGTTACTGACCTGCAGATTTGATAAACTTTTGTGACTTTTGAGAAGGGCAGTTTTTGTCTTCCATTTGAGCTCATTCAGCCATGAATTCATGGACATCTTTCATTTTCAAACAACACTTAGGAAACAGTCATAGGATTATTTGTAACTAAGTTTTATTGGTAACATGTTTTACCTTACGATGTTATGACGAACTGTTGAGAGGGGGACTTACTTTTGGTGAGGTGTTTATATGAATCCATATATATGAATCCATATATATGAATCATAAATATGAATCATAAATATGAATCATAAATATGAATCATAAATATATGAATCCATATATATGAATCCATATATATGAATCATAAATATGAATCCATATATATGAATCATAAATATGAATCCATATATATGAATCCATAAATATGAATCATAAATATGAATCCATATATATGAATCCATATATATGAATCCATATATATGAATCCATATATATGAATCCATAAATATGAATCCATATATATGAATCCATATATATGAATCCATATATATGAATCCATATATATGAATCCATATATATGAATCCATATATGAATCCATATATGAATCCATATATATGAATCATAAATATGAATCCATTAATATGAATCCATATATAAGAATCCATATATATGAATCCATATATATGAATCATAAATATGAATCCATATATATGAATCCATATATATGAATCCATAAATATGAATCCATATATATGAATCCATATATATGAATCCATAAATATGAATCCATATATATGAATCCATATATATGAATCCATATATATGAATCCATATATATGAATCCATATATATGAATCCATATATATGAATCCATATATGAATCCATATATGAATCCATAAATATGAATCCATATATATGAATCCATATATATGAATCCATATATATGAATCCATATATATGAATCCATATATATGAATCCATATATATGAATCCATAAATATGAATCCATATATATGAATCCATATATATGAATCCATATATATGAATCATAAATATGAATCCATATATATGAATCCATAAATATGAATCATAAATATGAATCCATATATATGAATCCATATATATGAATCCATAAATATGAATCCATATAAATATGAATCCATATAAATATGAATCCATATATATATGAATCCATATATATGAATCCATAAATATGAATCCATATATATATATATATGAATCCATATATATGAATCCATATATATGAATCCATATATATGAATCCATATATATGAATCCATAAATATGAATCCATATATATATGAATCCATAAATATGAATCCATAAATATGAATCCATATATATGAATCCACATATATGAATCCACATACCGATCTGATTCATTCATATTTGTGCCCTGACATCACAAAATATGCTAAAAGTTGCCACGTTTTAGCTGCAATTCACAACCATTGAAGGGACAAGACCATCACAATCTGAGCAGACTTTCAACAGTGCGTGGAATTGGTGTCCTAGTTTAAGATGGACAGTGACTGAAAACTACTGGCTCATTTATGCAGCAGCAATGGTAATATGACCTTATCATGTGGGGTATTATTTGCAGTCACTGACTTAATCTAAAACTAGCACTCTGATTCCATGCCCTGTTGATTGTGACGATATTGTCCCTTTAAAAGGACAAAATTGTATTAACCAAAATTTGTAAATTATTTAAATTATCATGATCGATGGAAAATAGCAGAAGTAATTGTCATTGGGCAGCTCTTGTTTTCACTCAATTCAGCAATTCTAAAATCTCAGTTTAAGATTGTTGCTACTGTCTATATCTGATGCAAAGTCACACTTATATATTCCTTATATATTCCTTATATATTCATTATATATTCCTTATATATTCATTATATACTCCTCATATATTCCTCATATATTCATTATATACTCCTCATACATGTATATTACTTATATATTCATTATATGAGAAAGCCAAAACACTGCATAAATACATGTATCACAATGCCTTTTTGAACAGAGCAAATTTCACATGTCTGACTTGTACCTTATTTGGTAATTCTGTATTTGCATTGGATTCCAACAGAAGTTCAGTAATTTCTATGAGGCCCTTGTCTGCTGCCCAGAATAACGCCGTCTTCTTATCCTGAATATAAAAAAAGGAAAAACATTGTTGAAAATGAACAAAAAATATTTTCACTACTTTTCAAAAAATTACATCGTCTGGAATGCTTTAATTTGAGAGAAAATATGAAATGTTATGTTGAATTATTAAAGTTGCCGTCCAGTAATTTAAAAAAAAAAAATAAAAAAAAAATTGTTTTCATCATTTTCTCAAAAATGTTAGCACCTCCTGTAATGTAACTTTCATATGTTATTTTAATGATATATTTCTTGAAAACTAAAAGGTTACAATGAATGTACACTGCCAAATACAAATATTGTACCTTCCCTCAAAACCATGTTTCTCATGATTATTTTGAGAAATGAGTAATTTAAAAAATTTACAGAAATTGTCGGTAAAATATTGAAAGACACAGGCAATATATCTTTAATATAAACAGCACAGAATCACTGAGATTCTTCATCTATCATTCCTGTTACATGACAATGGAATGACTAGGAAACAAGGTCACCTAGCATAAATTTTTATTGATCGCGGCACATTTTCTCTTCAAAAAATCCCCCACGAAACCGCTATACAAAATACTGAACCATAAAGAAATAAACCGATGCTATTAAATGGAGTGGAAAGGCTCCACTCCTTATTTCATGATCCTTGTTGACAGCAAAGCGAGTGACAAGGTCGCCGGCATGGTTTATTTATTGAGCATGTCACATTTCTCCCACCTTCAGGAAATCCCCCGCAAATCAGCTTTACAAAATATCAAACTAAATGCCAAAAAAATTCCAATGCGGCTTTATAGAAAACATCTAGTTTCTTGTCTGTATCATCCTTGTGATCAGACAATGGAGCCACTAGAAGACAAGATCACCTGCATTAATTTTTTATTGACCGTGGCACATTTTCCCCCTTCAAGAAATCTCCCGCAAATACATAACACAGATCTATACAGCGGCAATAAACAGCACACAAACACTGTGTTCCCTGCTCTATAATTCTTGTGAACAATTAAGAGGTTGATTATGAGACAAGGTCGTCTGTTTGATTTTTTGTTATTGAGTACCGTAAAAACCCTTTCCAGAAATCCCCCCAAAAACAGCTACACAAAGCACTATATACAAAATAATAATTCAGTACTAATAAACAGAGCAGAAACTCTTGGTTTTGACCTGACAAGGAGGCTACATAGGGCTCTGCCAGCAAATCACCCACTATCAAATTACTGGCTTTAGATATGATAGTTCTGGGAATTCCCTATCCCCCCATCTTCAATTTGATTTGTGGGCTTACTGAGGCATGCGAGTCATCTGTTAAGATGCAGCTGGCTGAAAAAGAGACAACAATTATAGGTGTGATAATTCGCTCATTTTTAGCCGCTTGTCTTCGCGCCTTAATGCCGCTGTGATGCGCTGAATAACAAGCAGTACTGTGAGCAATTCAGGGGAAAATCAACCAATTGGCTTTCTATGCAATACATCCGACGGGACTATTCATGTCTGTGAATGCTTCATTACTTTTTTTTATTTCTGAAACCTGTTTTTAAACCTGGACTGAATTCCCTCCCTCTGCACTTTCTAGAAAAGACCTGTGACTTTTAGAACCAACCATGAAATTAAAAAGACTTGTATATGTGCAAGGGACTTGTGCATGTTCCAGTACTCAGCTGGCAATTCAAGAATACTTTTTGGTTTTGGTTGTCCTGAAGTGAGTTTCTTCCACATGGTTTCAGCATCTTCCAGAAATGATCTAAGCATACTTCATGAATATACATTATATTCCTGTGCACTCATTCATACTGATTCTCAGTACTTAATCATCCTGAGAATTTGTTCCATCTGAAGTGCTTTCATCTTGGGAAAACAAGAATGAATTTTCCATTGTGCAACCTTTTGAAAAAATATGATGAAACTTTATAATTTTTTGAAAATTAGTGAGTTAAAAAATGAATGTACATGTACATTTCCAAATACCAATATGGTACCTTTCCTTACATAAATGTTGTTTTTTGTTCTCAAATGAATTTAATGCATGCACTCAGAAGTCTATTACCTACGTGAAGTGTGCCAGCCTGCTGTAACCCACACCACAGTATTGTACTCTAAATGAGCGCACGCACAGCGAACGTGGTTTCGGGTTTTGCTCCCCTGCACGGCTTGCAGTAGTGCATCATGGGATAAGTGTTTTCTACATGAAGCTAGTTCCTAGAGATCTAGATGCAATCTTAAACTAGACGCAGACGCGAACCATATGTGTGGCGAACAATGGGGCGTGTGCGAGATACAGTTCTCTCACATGTCGGGTAAGTGTCCCAGACTGCATGCACTGCTTCTTTTTGAGACTTTGTGTCAATTTGTGGAGCAAAACATCACGAATGGGCCAAATCTATTGTTCTTGGTTAGTACACAAGTGGCTTTTTCAAGTTGTAAATGTCTACACATGATGGTTCTAAACCCTCCTATAGATGCATTTCAGGTGATAAGAAACATTCTGTGACACCTTTACCATCAAACATTTTAAAACTGTTTTTTTTTTCACTTCTCAAATAAAATTGATTCACACATCATAGAGAAAGGAATCTTCTAGAATAACAAATCTGTGACTTTTTCATCACTAACCATAATATATTTTTAGACCTCCTATTCATTTGACAATACTGAGGAGGGATATACGATACTTTTGCTTTGGGAATTCGGTTAAGACAACCGATCACTGACAAACAATGACCTCACATGGCCTATTTGTGATTTTCAGGCATCATTTGATGGAGGAAATATAGAAATAACCCAATATTAATCTCTCCAATGTGTGTCTAATGCTACCTTCATCTTCGAAGCAAGCCAACATGCTTACAGATAGCAAAATCATCACTAGCAATTAGAATTGTATTACCTACACAAAGTGCACCAGTCTGCTGTAACCTGCATCATGTAGTCCACAGCATTGTACTCCAAACATGCGCACACACAACAAGCACAATAAAGGGGTTAAATATTCATCACGAGAGAAATGCTTGACGCCAATTGCTAGTTCTCGAACTAACGGGATGTGAACTACATATAGATGAAACTGGACTATATAGCAGACAGACGTACAATATGCACTTTTTTGGCCGGTTCACAGCAAAATACGCATTAAAGAGCATGTATAGAGTACAGTTCTTGCGCATGCCAGCAGCAGGCCTCCCAGTGCCTAATCTACCAAATATAGGTTTTTTAAATAGATTTTTAAAGCAAAAAAAAGGTTATTATAGGTTTACCAAATGCCAAAATATAGGCTTTTATAGGTTATTTCCCGTGATTATGCAGTGTTAAGTAACAAGTTTTTGGTAAATTGCCTACCTTCCGAGTACTTTTTGCAACAAAGTACATTACCCCATACCCTGTCCGGCAGAAAATCTAAGAGCGGTACGCATGTTACAGTTTGGCTACTGTTTTGGCTTCATCTCTTTATACTTAAGAAGTAATTTTTCTTCAAAGCCATGAGGATTTTATGAGGAAGTTGAAAATGTGTTATAGGTTTTTACAGGTTAATATAGGTTTTTATAGGTTAATATAGTTTTTTTGGGGGGAAATAAAGGTTCCCATTTTGAAATATAGGTTTTTATAGGTTTTATAGGTTTCGCTGGGAGGCCTGCAGCAGCTTACCCAGGATGCAATGCTGCTTTTAAAAACTTGTGAATGAGTGCGTGGAATTGAATAGCCATTGTTCTTGGAGTACAATACATGTACTGGAACACATCATGTATGTGATATACTACCGGTGATAGGTCTGTATCCCTGGGTGCCCTGCTCAGAATTCTGATCCCTATGACAATTACAAGGGCCTTTTAAAAAAAAGGTGCTTCAAGTGGCCCCCTGAACACACCCTAGTTACGCGACTGTAGCCATGATGCAAATGCTTGCATTTGTGCCGCCGTTACTACAATTAGTACAGATATAAACTCAATTATGTTTTGAATCCCCTCCCACTCATATCACCTGCTTGACTGTTCCTCAATTTCTGTTTTTTATTACATGCTTTTTAAATGCCCCATCTTCAAAGCATGCCTTAACAGTACAGTTAACGCATGACACAACACATCTTACATGTAAATACCCACCCCTCTCAAAAGCAAGCCTCTACACTTCAGTTAATAGGTGAAACCCACACATTACAGGTTTTACATATCCTATCCTCCCCCCCCCCCCCCATCCCAATCTTCAAAACAGCCCATTACAGTACAGATCACATTGTTACCCCACAAATTATAAGTTCTTGCATTAACCCTAACAATCTAAAATCCTCCAAGGGGCACTTTCTGGGGGAAAACTCAGCACTGTTGGAAACTGGTACTTTCACCTCTTCAAATGTTTTGCCAACATTACCAATGTTGTCCCTTCCCTTTAATGTATATCTTGATTCAAAGAGAGTAAGCATACTCATAGAAGCAGTTTTGCCAACATTACCAATGTTGTACCTTCCCTTCAATGTATATCTTGATTCAAAGAGAGTAAGCATACTCATAGAAGCAGTTTGGTTAACATTACCAATGTTGTACCTTCCCTTCAATGTATATCTTGATTCAAAGAGAGTAAGCATACTCATAGAAGCAGTTTTGCCAACATTACCAATGTTGTACATTCCCTTCAATGTATATCTTGATTCAAAGAGAGTAAGCATACTCATAGAAGCAGTTTTGCCAACATTACCAATGTTGTACCTTCCCTTCAATGTATATCTTGATTCAAAGAGAGTAAGCATACTCATAGAAGCAGTTTTGCCAACATTACCAATATTGTACCTTCCCTTCAATGTATATCTTGATTCAAAGAGAGTAAGCATACTCATAGAAGCAGTTTTGCCAACATTACCAATATTGTACCTTCCCTTCAATGTATATCTTGATTCAAAGATAAGCATACTCATAGAAGCAGTTTGGCCAACATTACCAATGTTGTACCTTCCCTTCAATGTATATCTTGATTCAAAGAGAGTAAGCATACTCATAGAAGCAGTTTTGCCAACATTACCAATGTTGTACCTTCCCTTCAATGTATATCTTGATTCAAAGAGAGTAAGCATACTCATAGAAGCAGTTTTGCCAACATTACCAATGTTGTACCTTCCCTTCAATGTATATCTTGATTCAAAGAGAGTAAGCATACTCATAGAAGCAGTTTGGCCAACATTACCAATGTTGTACATTCCCTTCAATGTATATCTTGAATCAAAGAGAGTAAGCATACTCATAGAAGCAGTTTGGCCAACATTACCAATGTTGTACATTCCCTTCAATGTATATCTTGATTCAAAGAGAGTAAGCATACTCATAGAAGCAGTTTGGCCAACATTACCAATGTTGTACATTCCCTTCAATGTATATCTTGAATCAAAGAGAGTAAGCATACTCATAGAAGCAGTTTGGCCAACATTACCAATGTTGTACATTCCCTTCAATGTATATCTTGATTCAAAGAGAGTAAGCATACTCATAGAAGCAGTTTTGCCAACATTACCAATGTTGTACCTTCCCTTCAATGTATATCTTGATTCAAAGAGAGTAAGCATACTCATAGAAGCAGTTTTGCCAACATTACCAATGTTGTACCTTCCCTTCAATGTATATCTTGATTCAAAGAGAGTAAGCATACTCATAGAAGCAGTTTGCCAACATTACCAATGTTGTACATTCCCTTCAATGTATATCTTGAATCAAAGAGAGTAAGCATACTCATAGAAGCAGTTTTGCCAACATTACCAATGTTGTACATTCCCTTCAATGTATATCTTGAATCAAAGAGAGTAAGCATACTCATAGAAGCAGTTTGGCCAACATTACCAATGTTGTACATTCCCTTCAATGTATATCTTGAATCAAAGAGAGTAAGCATACTCATAGAAGCAGTTTTGCCAACATTACCAATGTTGTACATTCCCTTCAATGTATATCTTGAATCAAAGAGAGTAAGCATACTCATAGAAGCAGTTTGGCCAACATTACCAATGTTGTACATTCCCTTCAATGTATATCTTGAATCAAAGAGAGTAAGCATACTCATAGAAGCAGTTTGGCCAACATTACCAATGTTGTACCTTCCCTTCAATGTATATCTTGATTCAAAGAGAGTAAGCGTACTCATAGAAGCAGTTTGGCCAACATTACCAATGTTGTACCTTCCCTTCAATGTATATCTTGATTCAAAGAGAGTAAGCATACTCATAGAAGCAGTTTGGCCAACATTACCAATGTTGTACCTTCCCTTGATTCAAAGAGAGTAAGCATACTCATAGAAGCAGTTTGGCCAACATTACCAATGTTGTACATTCCTTCAATGTATATCTTGATTCAAAGAGAGTAAGCGTACTCATAGAAGCAGTTTGGCCAACATTACCAATGTTGTACCTTCACTTCAATGTATATCTTGATTCAAAGAGAGTAAGCGTACTCATAGAAGCAGTTTGGCCAACATTACCAATGTTGTACCTTCCCTTCAATGTATATCTTGATTCAAAGAGAGTAAGCATACTCATAGAAGCAGTTTTGCCAACATTACCAATGTTGTACCTTCCCTTCAATGTATATCTTGATTCAAAGAGAGTAAGCATACTCATAGAAGCAGTTTGGCCAACATTACCAATGTTGTACATTCCCTTCAATGTATATCTTGAATCAAAGAGAGTAAGCATACTCATAGAAGCAGTTTTGCCAACATTACCAATGTTGTACATTCCCTTCAATGTATATCTTGAATCAAAGAGAGTAAGCATACTCATAGAAGCAGTTTGGCCAACATTACCAATGTTGTACATTCCCTTCAATGTATATCTTGAATCAAAGAGAGTAAGCATACTCATAGAAGCAGTTTTGCCAACATTACCAATGTTGTACATTCCCTTCAATGTATATCTTGAATCAAAGAGAGTAAGCATACTCATAGAAGCAGTTTGGCCAACATTACCAATGTTGTACATTCCCTTCAATGTATATCTTGAATCAAAGAGAGTAAGCATACTCATAGAAGCAGTTTGGCCAACATTACCAATGTTGTACCTTCCCTTCAATGTATATCTTGATTCAAAGAGAGTAAGCGTACTCATAGAAGCAGTTTGGCCAACATTACCAATGTTGTACCTTTCCTTCAATGTATATCTTGATTCAAAGAGAGTAAGCATACTCATAGAAGCAGTTTTGCCAACATTACCAATGTTGTACCTTCCCTTCAATGTATATCTTGATTCAAAGAGAGTAAGCGTACTCATAGAAGCAGTTTGGCCAACATTACCAATGTTGTACATTCCCTTCAATGTATATCTTGATTCAAAGAGAGTAAGCGTACTCATAGAAGCAGTTTGGCCAACATTACCAATGTTGTACCTTCCCTTCAATGTATATCTTGATTCAAAGAGAGTAAGCATACTCATAGAAGCAGTTTTGCCAACATTACCAATGTTGTACCTTAACTTCAATGTATATCTTGATTCAAAGAGAGTAAGCGTACTCATAGAAGCAGTTTTGCCAACATTATCAATGGTGTACCTTCCTTCAATGTATATCTTGATTCAAAGAGAGTAAGCATACTCATAGAAGCAGTTTGGCCAACATAACAAATGATGTACATTCCTTCAATGTATATCTTGATTCAATGAGAGTAATCATACTCATATAAGGTGTTTGCAAAGTTTACAAATGTTGCACATTCCCTTCAATGTATATCTTGAATCAAAGAGAGTAAGCATACCATAGAAGCAGTTTGGCCAACATTACCAATGTTGTACATTCCCTTCAATGTATATCTTGAATCAAAGAGAGTAAGCATACTCATAGAAGCAGTTTTGCCAACATTACCAATGTTGTACATTCCCTTCAATGTATATCTTGAATCAAAGAGAGTAAGCATACTCATAGAAGCAGTTTGGCCAACATTACCAATGTTGTACATTCCCTTCAATGTATATCTTGAATCAAAGAGAGTAAGCATACTCATAGAAGCAGTTTGGCCAACATTACCAATGTTGTACCTTCCCTTCAATGTATATCTTGATTCAAAGAGAGTAAGCATACTCATAGAAGCAGTTTGGCCAACATTACCAATGTTGTACCTTCCCTTCAATGTATATCTTGATTCAAAGAGAGTAAGCATACCATAGAAGCAGTTTGGCCAACATTACCAATGTTGTACCTTCCCTTCAATGTATATCTTGATTCAAAGAGAGTAAGCGTACTCATAGAAGCAGTTTGGCCAACATTACCAATGTTGTACATTCCCTTCAATGTATATCTTGATTCAAAGAGAGTAAGCGTACTCATAGAAGCAGTTTGGCCAACATTACCAATGTTGTACCTTCCCTTCAATGTATATCTTGATTCAAAGAGAGTAAGCGTACTCATAGAAGCAGTTTTGCCAACATTACCAATGTTGTACATTCCCTTCAATGTATATCTTGAATCAAAGAGAGTAAGCGTACTCATAGAAGCAGTTTGGCCAACATTACCAATGTTGTACATTCCCTTCAATGTATATCTTGAATCAAAGAGAGTAAGCATACTCATAGAAGCAGTTTGGCCAACATTACCAATGTTGTACATTCCCTTCAATGTATATCTTGAATCAAAGAGAGTAAGCATACTCATAGAAGCAGTTTGGCCAACATTACCAATGTTGTACCTTCAATGTATATCTTGATTCAAAGAGAGTAAGCGTACTCATAGAAGCAGTTTGGCCAACATTACCAATGTTGTACCTTCCCTTCAATGTATATCTTGATTCAAAGAGAGTAAGCATACTCATAGAAGCAGTTTGGCCAACATTACCAATGTTGTACCTTCCCTTCAATGTATATCTTGATTCAAAGAGAGTAAGTATACTTTTAGAAGCAGTTTTGCCAACATTACCAATGTTGTACCTTCCCTTCAATGTATATCTTGATTCAAAGAGAGTAAGCGTACTCATAGAAGCAGTTTTGCCAACATTACCAATGTTGTACATTCCCTTCAATGTATATCTTGAATCAAAGAGAGTAAGCATACTCATAGAAGCAGTTTGGCCAACATTACCAATGTTGTACATTCCCTTCAATGTATATCTTGAATCAAAGAGAGTAAGCATACTCATAGAAGCAGTTTGGCCAACATTACCAATGTTGTACATTCCCTTCAATGTATATCTTGAATCAAAGAGAGTAAGCATACTCATAGAAGCAGTTTGGCCAACATTACCAATGTTGTACCTTCCCTTCAATGTATATCTTGATTCAAAGAGAGTAAGCATACTCATAGAAGCAGTTTGGCCAACATTACCAATGTTGTACCTTCCCTTCAATGTATATCTTGATTCAAAGAGAGTAAGCATACTCATAGAAGCAGTTTGGCCAACATTACCAATGTTGTACCTTCCCTTCAATGTATATCTTGATTCAAAGAGAGTAAGCGTACTCATAGAAGCAGTTTGGCCAACATTACCAATGTTGTACATTCCCTTCAATGTATATCTTGATTCAAAGAGAGTAAGCATACTCATAGAAGCAGTTTTGCCAACATTACCAATGTTGTACCTTCCCTTCAATGTATATCTTGATTCAAAGAGAGTAAGCGTACTCATAGAAGCAGTTTTGCCAACATTACCAATGTTGTACCTTCCCTTCAATGTATATCTTGATTCAAAGAGAGTAAGCATACTCATAGAAGCAGTTCTGCCAACATTACCAATGTTGTACCGATCCCTTCAATGTATATCTTGATTCAAAGAGAGTAAGCATACTCATAGAAGCAGTTTGGCCAACATTACCAATGTTGTACCTTCCCTTCAATGTATATCTTGATTCAAAGTGAGTAAGCATACCCATAGAAGCAGTTTGGCCAACATTACCAATGCTGTACCTTCCCTTCAATGTGTATCTTGATTCAAAGAGAGTAAGCATACTCATAGAAGCAGTTTTGCCAACATTACCAATGCTGTACCTTCCCTTTAACCCTAACCACCCCAAATCCTGCAAAATCCTCCAAGGGGCACTTTTTGCGAATTTTTTTTAGCACTGTTGGAAACTGGTACTTTCACCTCTTCAAATGTGGCAAAATTACTACCTGGCAAGAAGTACAGGCCATAAGTAATGAATACGAAAGATCAACAAACGTGCATGGAGCATTTTTCCAAAAGTGCACTGATGGATTTTGGAGGATTCTGGAAGGTTCCTAGCCAGAATACCTAGGGCGTTCGGGGTAAGTATTTTGGTCAGAACTAATTACAATTGGTTAATTGTGCCCCCCCCCCCCCCCACCATCTTCAAAGTAACCGTAGACAGTACAGTTTAACAGGTGACCCCTACATCTACAGCCATCGAGTAGCAACTCAATGCTTAAGGGCCATCTCTCTGAATTTAATTTTCCACATGTGCATTCTACCAAAGACAATAACATGCCTCAGAGTACACACCCCCCCCCCCCCACCCTCGGTGATGGAAAGGTGCTATGTACTTTTTTCCCCATTAGAAATTCTTTTTTTCAAGTACAGAATATTCATTTTCAAATACAGTGCAGTGGCTTTTGCTGGTAGGCTAGAAATGGTGGATTAAAAACAAGCAATAAAAACTGCCGTGGAAATTACAGTCGACATTGGGTAATTGGTCCCACGTCCCCAATTGTAATCACATGTAGCTGAAAGTCAATTTGATTTCAGTGTATACTGTGTTTGCTTGGATTCCTGAAGTAATTGTAACTACCTAATAAGCCATCATGATCACAAGACATCTCAGTGCATGAGCTATTGAGGGCGCAAGTGTGTAGATTACTGCTGATCAATATGACTACCAAAATTACCTAATAATAGCCTATTACATGTATCCTAAATGCAAAATAGTAGTTATTGGCCTTATGTTTCAAACCTAGCAGACATTCCTGCAAGTCTGCAAACTGAATGGGTGGTCTTGCAAGGGACATGCCAAGTACATGGTCTCTAATTTAGGGGATCGTTGTTCTAGGGTTAAATTACTTACAGGGAGATACACAACTTAGAATATTACTGATTTACGGGGGAACTCCTAAATAAATCAATGAATGGAAACAAAATAAAACATACTCGGAAAATTACCCCACCTGCTAGGTTTGAAACTACCCAATAACTACTATTTTGCATTTATACTACATGTCCTTTAGGTTGGTAAGCAGTTTGTAACAGCTAATTCTCTATTTATAATCTAAAATCTTACTACATGTTGGTGTATTAGTTGGTGATAAACCAAAATTATTTAGTTGGAAGTGTGCTTTATATAAGAGAAAATACAAATATCTTGATTCTCATATGGAATCACAAACTGACCATCAACCGATGTAGTTATGCTACCTTCTCAGAAAAAACCCTGAAAGTCTTAGATAGATTGAGGGTGATGTAACACTACAAAATTGGCCATCTTTACAGTCAATGACAATGCTATTTGAACGTACAATTCACCGTCAACACACAAGTACCGCACACATCACATGGGCATTTCTTAAAATTCCAAGCATCATTACTGGTCACTGAAGCACTTTATGGGTATACTGGATGCAATATTGAGTCAATTCCAAATCGATTGTAAATATGGCGTCTATTAGATTTTTCCATTAATGGATAGATATACTTACATGTCCTTGTATGTCCACATCGGCGTATTTATCCAGCAGAACTTTCACGATTTCCACATGTCCACCCTTTACCGCATGGATAAGAACAGTGTCGTCATTCTATAAGATGGGAGTTTAAAGAAGGGGAAAAAAGGAAGGGTTGAAATTTTCAGTAAAAGTACAAGTTGAAGTCATGTATGCACAGGATCGCGATGAATGCTGTGTACGCACATGGACATGTGAAGTAAAGGACTATTCACATTTATGGTTCATTCGTCTGTGTTCATCGTACAGTAATCAAATTATGTTCAACCTGTCTGGCTTGTAATTTTGTGAGTGAGCTTTTATGATGAATTCTCTCTGAGTTCTAGCCACCAAATGCCGTCACTGCCATAAATGGAAGGAAAAAAAAGAAAAAAAAGAAAAAATTATTACTTTATAAAATGGTGGAGGTTTCTGTTCTAGACAAATTTAAGACCTTGAAATTCACCGAGGTAATTTCCTCTGTTTTTTGGGCCATGATTACCCTTGAAATATTATTATACATGTTTGGATTTTCTAATGGAAGTGTTTTTTACCGAGAAATGACTGCCTTGCCTCTTCAAGAATGAAATTTAAGGCCTAAGTGTTCTAATTTTCTTTATTAGATTTTTCATAGGGGTGGGGGCAAGGTGGGGCAAACATAACCACAAAAATTACTTGACTAGAATTAGATGGTAGAGCAGTAAATACAAAATAAGGGTTCCTTTATACATGTATGTAGTATGTACATTTTAAAGAAGAAAAAAAAGATTTAGCTTGAGAATTAAGCTGACTAAAACTATTTTAACCCTAACTCCCTTGGCCCACTTGTTTACACATAACCTGAATCCTCCAAAATCCTTCAGTAGTAAAACAAGCACATGACATGTATGCACACGTTTCTAATCTGTGATACATGTACATGGCCAGGGACCCTCCCTGCATGCATGGAGCAATAAACAGTGTCCACTGACCCAAGCACTGACCTTGCAATCACTACAACAAACATGGATGTACATGTACCATAGAAAGGCAAGTATGCCTAATAAACTCAATCCTCCAAAATCCTTCACTTTAGCAAAGAGCATGTAGCATGTATCCTCAATCCTTCAAAATCCTTCACTTTAGCAAAGAGGATTTTGGAGGATTTGGGAAGGTTAGGGTTAAGCTGTTCAATTTCCGGTTATGATCTGCAGGAGAAATTTCAATATTTTCGTGATGAAGTATTCTCCTAAAATGACAAAAACACCCTGTTTAACTCAACCATCTATGTGTACAAAGGCTATGAGTATTTACTTTCCCTCACAGAAGATTAAACTGTACATTTGATTTGAAACCAAATATGCTTCTGTGACGTAAATATGCCGAACAAGAAATACTATCGAAAGTCTTTCACATTGATTTCCACCGATGAAAAAACTTAACTACTTCCCACACATAACACATGAATGCATTCATAAAGCAGAAGTAATATCCTAATCTGCCGACACAGACATAATATCCCTCCAGCAATTTCAACGCTAATATCCAAAAAGTCTTTCTTAATGCCCTTGGTTGAATTATGTTTCTGCCATCTCTAACGACAACACTCTCTTTGAAAAAAAAAAAGTTTAAAAAAACAGCAAAAAACAGCAGCCTTATTGCAGCAATACACTGGGGAAATTATCTAGAGTGCTGATGACCAAACAACAGGGTCTGCCATGATGACTTAAATTTGACCGTGGAGAGAAACAGTTTATGGAAGAGTGTTTTGCTTTGGTCTTTAAATGACAAGCCCATGATGGAGTCTGGTTAATAAGGCTGGCAGAACCTTTTTCCTGGTTATTACTCCTGTTAATTTCACTTCAGTTTATTTCCTGTTAAGTTCAGTTGAGTTTATTTTCATTTAAAGGGACAATATCATCACGATCAACAGGGCATGGAATCGGAGTGCTAGTGACAGTATACAAATATAACATGGTTTGAGGGTGGACAGTCGATATTAGCTCCCCGAGGTATTGGAAGTTGACAAACTAGTTCCCGAGGCGAAGCCGAGGGAACTAGTTTGTCAACTTCCAATACTTCCAATACCAATACCATGTTATATTTGTTTTATTATACCTCATACATATTCAGTTGCCATTACAATAATAAGGAGCAAGGGGAAACGCGAATTGACATTTACGTGTGCCGCCATCTTTTCATGTGTATGTAGCTAGGGCGATGTTCGCGCGTTTGTACTACACCCGTGCGACTGTTCCCCGATTGCTTCGTAAAGCGCATGCATAGTAGACTGACGCATATGCAACAGTCTACTACGCATGCGTATTTACCCTGTGCGTGAATACTCGCAGGCGCTTGGTAAACAGCCAAAATAGCATCTGGCACGTGATGGTGAATGGACCAGTGAGAATTCGGCTCTCGATCATGAATATGTATGAGGTATAGTAAAAAATAATATCCCACACGATAAGGTCATATTACCATTGCTGCACTGCATAAAAAACCTACAGCATGTAAGAAGAAATATTTCACAGAAGTAACCACTTGGGTCTTCATATATTGACGTAATTAAAGATGTATCTTCCATGTTTTAGCAATTTGACGGCAATTTCTAAAAAAATTGTCTTTTTCATCGGAACATTGCTACTTGGGAAACGGTAACAAATGATTTAAAATGGCACTTTTTTCAAAATAATAATGAGAATCATGGTTTTGCAGTAAAATTTTCCCAAAATTAATTTATAATGGGTTCCATCATAAATTCATTTAGGTGCTTTTTTTTTAACTGGTAAACCTAGTTTCTGACTATTATATTGTGAAATATCTCATTTCAAAGTATTTGTTTTCCTTTCTATAAGGAAATTATAACATATTATACATGAAAATAAACATTTTAGGGAATGACCGGTTAAATAGCAGGGATAACACGGGGGTGAGACGCCTTTAAGGAACAATTTCTTAGACAGTGAACAGGGCATATAATCATTAGAAATGCACTGGCGGGTATCTGCAATGTGTTCAGAGTAGTTTAAATCAATTTTAAAGGGTAATAAAACCAAACCAAAGCAAATTTCTGATTGCCTACGACACAAGGGAAATTACACACTGCGGCGTGTTGACTCGAGTGGCGAGACAATTAATTAATGAAGGACCTTGCATTTGTCTCAAATGGACAACCGGATACATGTGATAAAAGGTCTTCCAATATATTGAACCTCATGTTGATATATTTTAATTAAAGATGAGCTCTCTCAGTAAATAGCAATATTAGTTAACATTTCAGCATGTTTAGAGAGGTTATATCATAAGGAAACTAAACAACATGCATTTTATTATCTAAGTTTTATTATTTTTCACACCCCTTTTGTCTTAAATTTGGAGAACCCTGGAGGAAGACAAATGGGCCTCTGTTACGTTTTGTACAGCTGCATTAATATTAAAATATATATTAAAATTAAATCAATTGTTTATCTCCCGACGCAAGAATTTCACCAATCTATATATATCGCGGAACCCGCTGCTATATGGGATTCTAGCCGGCCAATTGTCATCGGGCAAGCTCGGTGGTCGAGAGGTTAAAACGTCTGCACTAGTAAGCAGGAGGTCGTGGGTTCGAATCCCGCCCGAGTCGCCTGTGTAGTTTTTTCACAGACACTCGGAAAGCACTGAGTATACAGTGCTATACACACGTCGGTGTAGGGCAAAATTAAATCAATTGTGCATTAATATTATTGGAGTTATTTACACAATTTTGGGCCAAAACTGGGAAGATCTTGTCCACTGAATGAGTGACTATGCAATGGCATCATCAAGACGATTTTGAAACATAAGAGGGCCATTTGTTTTACAACACTATAAGTACATGCACTGTGCCTCAGGCTTGACTGAATTCAAGACAAAAGAGGTTCGGAGACAATGTCTTGTTACAATATTTTACCGTGGGTTCAGATAATAATACTATATTACTTATGACGGTAATCCAGAGGTCATAGGTTTGAATATGGCATGAGGTAAAGCAAGGAAAAAATGAGACTGTAGTTTAAAAAAAATTATTTAAAAATTACGGAAAAGAAGACAGAATGAGGTCCACCTTGTCCTGTATATTCATGTAGGCCGAGTGTTCTAGGAGTAATTTGACAACATCTACATTGCCTTCCTTAGCTGCACCACAGAGACTTGTCATTCCATCCTGAAACATTTTATAAGAAATTTGACAGAAAACTTCATGAAATTGCAAAAATCTTGATGACAAACAAACTCTAAAAAGGATCCTAAAATACATGATTGAAACCGTTTCCATTTTTTTCTTTTTGGCGACAAAAATAACTAAATTTTGATAATTTGACTGGAAAATCAGGAGGGAAATTATAAGTGAGAAGATAGTTTGACACTTGATTTTTCCTGCAGGATAATGACCTCTGAAATGCAGAAATGCAATCACCCCATATTTCGCAGTTTACGAGTCATGAACTGAAGGTGGTCGATGCTAAATTGAGTTTATGGCTGTGAAGCACAATACATCTAGACATATAAACACCAGAAACACTATGTGTTTACACAATGGACAGGAAACCAGACTGATTGCATGTACAATCTCACCTTATCCACAGCATTCACGTTTGGTTCCTCATCTAGAATCATCTGGACCACCTCAGTGAATCCGCCTCTTGACGCTACGATCAGGGCCGTCCAAGAATTCTGAAGGGAAAGAACAACGGAGAGTAAAGATGGGATCAGGTTGGCATGGTTTCCTTGCTTTTCACCTCTGTGGATCCATTTATTATTTGAAATGTGTTTTAACTACTTCTAAACAAAGGGTGTGTTCCCAATGGTAATTACCTGGAAACTGAGAAAATTAGTATCTAAAAGATTTCTATTTGCTTTTGAGATACCAACCATCCTGAGAGGTTATTCCGTTTGAGAAGATTTAAAAAAAATTATATCTGAAATGGATCATCACTTGATCATCCATTTCCAGGTTCGAACAAATAATAATAATAATGTGGACTTATATAGCTCACGTATCCACCAAACTGGTGCTCAAGGCGCATTATATTATTACCCCTGCTCATCAGGCTCATAAATCATTCCTGAAACCATCTCAGCTCCCTGGGGAGTATACAGCTCGATTGCTGCCATTACAGCGCATACATGTATAGGGCTAATCAAACACAACAACCAACTATGCCCTCACAGGTACCCATTTACCCCCTGGTGGAGAGAAGCAATTATGGTAAAGTGTCTTGCTCAAGGACACAAGCACCATGGACGCGGTTGGGATTCGAACCCACATTCTGATGACTCAGCCATCAGAACACAAATCCAATGCACTAAACCGCTCGACCATGGCATTCCAAAAATACACTTTTTTTTCTCCTTAATAGCACAGCAAAATAAGCTGAAACTTATGTATCTCATGATTCTAACAAATTTACAGACACTGATAAAGAGTAAAAGTGACAAAAATAATGAATGATGCAGTAAGATAAATTCAGTTCAGGTCTCACAATGGCTCCTATGGCGGGTTTAACAATTCTTCAGTCAAACAGTTTTGACAGATCTCATATGAAAGTAATTTACTTCTATTATACAAGGAACTTAGAAGTGCACGGATTTAATCAAAATTGCTGGTGAACTAGTGAAACACACATAATGTGCATCTTTATTGATATTATACAGGGGTGTAATTTGACAAAAGTGGGTAGCAGGCCTGAGTCTCCATGAACCTCCCCCTGTTTATTTTGGAGGATTTGCAGACTCTCCACATCCCCACAAACAAGAAACTAGAGGTTTGGACACAATACAGGCTACTTCTTACTTTCCTTGGTGGGTACTTCTCTTCTTTCAAGAAAATTCTGAGGAAAGGGAGATTTGTAAAAAATCCTGAAATCAGGAAAAATCCTGAGAAATCACAGGCCTGACATAATTCAGACACATTTGTGTACAATAATCTTACAAATCAGTATAAAATCATTCACAAATGTTTTTCATAAAATAAATCTTGTTTGAATGAACAACATATTAGTTGCGACAAACAGACATGGAGAAGTCCTCCTAATCACTTCTCTCTCGCTCTAAATTTTGCACGAAAAATAAAAAAAAATAAACAGAGTGAAGGACATAGATGACGTCAGAGCTTTTCATAATCACTCGTTTAAAGGTTAGGAATAGGATTGGTCATTGAAAATTACCAAATGTTGGAATATTAATGTAATGTTTACTGAGTATAAAGCTGATTATTAAATTCTTCTGCCCTAGAAGTATTTATTAAATTTTCAAAAAAAGAGAAGACAACGAAACCAGCAATATGTCTTATAGATAGTTCCTGATTGATGCCATCTTTACGGGTAACTTGAAATTGGCTTAGATCTGCATGAAGCATTATTTGTCTATGCAGTAAATTGCTTCACCGACCAACGATGCATGGAATTAGTTGTAACATCCGCATGCCACATGCAGTGATTACGCGTAACACACATGTTTGCGTTCAAATATGTGTAGTTGTTTCCCGTAAAGATGGCCGATTTTGCACTATATGACGTCACAGTGAACACCATCAAAACATACCATTCCAGCTATGTCCACATTGGCACCGTTATGTAGTAGGGCTTTGACACATCCAATATGACCTTTTCTTGCTGCCCATACCAGTCCTGTTGTTCCATACTAAAAGTAAATAACAATAAATAATGGCTAAGATGTATATTTGTGTGCACTCTGGAATTCATTAGCAATAATTTAATGTAGGCAGAGCCTTGTAACAGGAGAAGATCCGGGGTCTTGAAAAGGGGGAGGGGCACATAAAAAGAGGGGGGAACAATGCAAAAAGGGGGAACATTAAAAAATGCACATAATGTATGGTCAATTTACATCCCCCCCCCCCCAACCCAGTTACATGTAGATTACAAAATTACTTAATTATTATCCAAAAGCTAACTTGGTACAAATCATCCTGAATAATGCAGAGAATATACACAAAATTTCCCTTCAATGTATATCTTGATTCAAAGAGAGTAAGCATACTCATAGAAGCAGTTTTGTCAACATTACCAATGTTGTACCTTCCCTTTAATGTATATCTTGATTAATCAAAGAGAGTTAGCATACTCATAGAAGCAGTTTTGCCAACATTACCAATGTTGTACCTTCCCTTTAATGTATATCTTGATTAATCAAAGAGAGTAAGCATACTCATGGAAGCAGTTTTGCCAACATTACCAATAGGCCTTTTCACACTATCTCTGCTTCGAACCATGTTGAAACCAACCCGGTTCAGCCTGGGTTGTTTTCGACACGGATCGCAAAGACGCAACGTTCACACTGTTCATTACGCGAACCGGCCGCTCCGTGAACCGTGTAACGTTCAATCCGGCTAGGGCCATGTGTATTCACACTACGAAATTCTCAACACAGACCGCATTCGGCACGGCGCGCTGTGATGATTTTCTCGATCCCACAATGCATTGCGACGCTAAGCGGCCGGATGTATACACATTTCAACATGGCTGCGCCCTTCGCCGCTCGACGACTTGTTCTTTGTAGTAGTAATGTACATGTTTTTGTACATTCTGCGGAGAAAAAGGGTTGATGTTATACAAGCCCACGCTCGGCATAGGATGTGCGTGCATACAATGTACATGTACATGCACGACATGTACATGTACGTAGTGCGTCGGCGCGGCCTCACAGCTGATTGTTTATTGACCTTTGTACCCGTGTCAGATTTTCGTAGAATTTCGCGCCACACAACTCAACACGGATCGGCGGTAAGTGAGCTCAACTCGGGCGGTTCACACTATCATTTTCGACACGGTTCACGCCGAAAAATGCAATTTCAATCCGAGTTGAGATTTTCAACCCTGGTCCCTGCCAGGGTTGATTTCTATCCGGCTAGAGCATGCTAACCTGGTTGGAACAGGGTTGAAATTTTAGAATGGGAAAAGGGTTGAAAAAAATCTCGGGGTTGGAACCGGTTCCGACCCCGAGATTATGGACAGTGTGAAAAGGCCTAAAGTTGTACCTTCCCTTTAATGTATATCTTGATTCAAAGAGAGTAAGCATACTCATAGAAGCAGTTTTGCCAACATTACCAATGTTGTACCTTCCCTTTAATGTATATCTTGATTCAAAGAGAGTAAGCATACTCATAGAAACAGTTTTGCCAACATTACCAATGTTGTACCTTCCCTTCAATGTATATCTTGATTCAAAGAGAGTAAGCATATTCATAGAAGCAGTTTTGCCAACATTACCAATGTTGTACCTTCCCTTCAATGTATATCTTGATTCAAAGAGAGTAAGCATATTCATAGAAGCAGTTTTGCCAACATTACCAATGTTGTACCTTCCCTTCAATGTATATCTTGATCCAAAGAGAGTAAGCATATTCATAGAAGCAGTTTTGCCAACATTACCAATGTTGTACCTTCCCTTTAATGTATATCTTGATTAATCAAAGAGAGTAAGCATACTCATAGAAGTAGTTTTTGCCAACATTACCAATGTTGTACCTTCCCTTTAATGTATATCTTGATTCAAAGAGAGTAAGCATACTCATAGAAGCGGTTTTGCCAACATTGCCAATGTTGTACCTTCCCTTTAATGTAGGCCTATATCTTGATTAATCAAAGAGAATAAGCATACTCATAGAAGCAGTTTTGCCAACATTACCAATGTTGTACCTTCCCTTTAATGTATATCTTGATTCAAAGAGAGTAAGCATACTCATAGAAGCAATTTTGCCAACATGACCAGTGTTGTACATTCCCTTTACATATATGGGTCAGTACTGCATATTCTCATGCAGACTCTGGCAGAATCTCCTATTATCCAGTTATATGGACATTGCTGCTTTGATAGACACTCTGTAATATTCTCTGATCATTTCCACCATCCCACACTAGTAACATTCTCTCTTCCTATCCCATCTACTCTTTCTCCCATTTCCTTATTAGTCTTCCTCTGTCTCATCTTCACTCCATTGTCCCGTCTTTCTCAGTCTCCTCTTCTCTCCATCTTTCCTCCTATCCCATCTACTCTTTCTCCCATTTCCTTATTAGTCTTCCTCTGTCTCGTCTTCTCTCTATATTTCCTAAGTACTGTAGTTTCTGCTGCTTGTCCCATCGGTAACACACAGGGAATAATAATCAATGAGTGACCAAGGCCGGGATCTAAGCAAGGATCTCCAGCTTAAAAGAACAGACATCTTAATGGGTTGGATGTCTAGTCCTTGATAGCCTTATGAAAGGCTCTAGGTTCTATATGGACAGGATTACATTGGTTGGATCATGGAGTAGGTGTGTGCTGTAAGTAGTATATACATGTAGCTGGTGCACATGTGTATGACCATGGTATGGGTTATTGCTCTGTTTACCAACCACTTGACCTGAGGTCAAAAGTTCCATAAAAGAGGCCTAATGGCAGGGTCATACCTCATGCTACTGGTACTACAAATTGAATTGTGCCGTCAAAACCTACATTTGCACAACTGTCTCCCAAAGTTGAACCCATTTCAACTTGAGTGAATCCTTGACAGTCAAGTTTTACTTTGTATAAACCACGCTATTCATGGTAGCCTGTTTTAGGTTTCAGGAATTAAACATGACCCTCGCTTGTTGATGTCATGTGTTCCAACAATACACCCTGTCTACCCATCCAAACAAGCTTGATTGATCAAAACTACCAGGCTATAATGTCCCTTGACAGAAGACGCTGACAAAATTTAATTTCTTTTCTTATTAAAACATTTTCTTATTATTTGTTTCTTATTACACTGATGAAATATATTACCTTATCAGCTGAGTTTGCCTTGGCTCCGTGTCGCAGTAAACATTCAACGACTGAAGTCTGGCCCCGGCCTGCTGCCCAAATGATCGGAGTAACTCCATGCTGTAAACAAACACAAACCATAACACCAATTTAAAATAAATTAACACGTTATAGAAATCACAGGCAATTTACCCTTTAGGCCACAAAAAAAGGTCTCTGGTTTCTGCGCGCGTCGCCTCAGACCTGCACATCAGCATTTTTATTTATTTATTTTTTGTTGTTGCTATGAAACGATGTCCAATCACAGTCAAAATTGCTGGATCGATTGAATTCTGCCGTGCTGTGTTTTAAATAGGGGTGTGAACGTTTGCTCGATTTGTGCGGCCTCTCTTAGCCACCATGCTTTGTATATGGGAAATTTGGTCCCCACATGTGTCACATATTTCCCTGTTGGCTAAAAATAAAAGATTACCAAATAAAACCCCCCCCAAAAAAAGTGCGTTGCCGTACTGATTTTGAAGCCGACTGATAACCAGAAACTGGAGACTTTCTTTTTTGGCCTTACAGACGTCTTTTTACATTTCAATTGAGATATAACTCACAAAAATGAATGACAAAGTGTACTTTAAGAGTCCCTCAGTGACATTATTTGACTAACTACATGTATACATATTCATCACAATGCATAATAAACTCAATTGTGTGACTTCTTCATGCCACGGTCAATTATTTTTGTGAAATGGCTTACTTGAAAGTAATTTACTTAAAAGTAATTTACTTTCTTTCGACAAGGAACATGGTAAATGACAAGGAATGTGCATACCATTTCGGGTTGCGGTAACACCATGTGTTTATCTATGTTTATCGTGAAGCTGAGGTACAGGTTCTGAAAAGAACCTTATCGCACAACTCATATCTTGACTGTCGCTATTTTATGGTTCAGGGGAGAACCAATATCAGGCAACTCGTATCTCAACTATCGCTAAGTGAGAATGTGGTTCAGGGAGAACCATGGGGACTTCACAGGTCTTCTCTATGTTTCGATTAGCGTGCTCTAATCATCGTCAGGAGAATATGCATACATTATAATTTGTGCATTATAATTTGTATTGCTTCCCACAGAACAATGGAAAAATATTAGTAGGTAACGGAGGTGATATATTTTCTTTAATATAACATCTTCAGTGTGTTTATTTTAAAAGTGAACGGTGAGTGACATTGACAAAAAAAATTATTAATGGCTAGAAATTTTTTCAGATTTTTCACTGAAAATAAACCCGCACAGGGGACCGGAAACAAATATATATTCCCGACGTGAACTGGTTAAAGAAGAATAAATCTTCTGTCATGAATGTCTGTTACAAATAAACTGGAATAGGTGTAACATGCAAGTTTTCAACAGTGATTCTATGAAATCTTTTAACTAAGGGCTGTGGCAAATGTTTGTTAGTATTAAAGAAGCACAAATGTTTTCTGTGAGTTTGCTAAAGAGATTTCAAAGAAACTCAAAGCCTAAGACACATCATATTTTCCTTTCTGATAATCTTTTAATCCAATTCATTAGCAGCGGGGTTTGTACTTGCGCAGATGTTATTTTCACAAGTTAGGCCTTCCCATCGAGTATAACCAAGGGTGTTTGTATCGGACAGGTGCCCCATAAATGCTCAAGTTGAGTCCGACTGTCAAGAGGCCAGCCCCTCTTTCTGCAGGTGCCTTGCTTCGATGAGTGTAAGGTGACCGCACGCTGTAGCTGAGGGTTGGAACATTCCTAATGAAGCACGAGCCGTGGCCTTAATTTGGAGAGCTATTTCGTTTCCCTATCGGAATTGGAAATGGAGGTGCTCGACATTGCCCCCGCTGATGAATCTCATTTAAAAGGTGGATCACCATCGACATCGTCATTTGAAAAGCAACCTGATCTTGCCGTTGCCATTGTCATATTATCCAAAACCGAGTCAGTATCTTGATAAACTGCTTCATGTGGGCAGCAGTGGGCTTTGGCGGGGGCTTGGGCGGGGGCGGGGGTTAGATGTATTCCTCCAGTATGGTCTAAACCCTGCAAAATAGTGGGCAGTCCACAAAAACACTTTCCTTGGAAATATGTAAGACACATGCTGAAATAATAATAATGAATACTTATATTGCGCCAATTATAACGCTCATGGCGCATACATATCCCTGTCATTGGGCCAGTTATATCATTTCCTAGAACCATCTCAACTCCCTGTGGAGTATGCAGCCAAATGTGTAGCGCAACGAGCTTAATCAAACACAATTACCATATCTGCCCTCACAGGTCCCCATTTATACTCCTGGGTGAAGAGAAGCAATTATAGTTAAGTGTCTTGCTCAGGGATACAAGCATCACGGTCGCAGTGAGGATTTGAACCTACATTCTAATGACTCGGCCATCAGGACACAAATCCGATGCACTAAATCACTAGACCACTAGACCATGGCACTCCGGAAAGACAAATGTTCACATAAAGATTTCATACCAAAAGAACATTTTACAGAAGTATACTTGACAAGAAAAGACCCGGGTCATAAATTACATTTCTCATTCACTACAAGTAGGTTATATCTTCAGTCATTACATTACAATCCTGATCATATGTTGATATGTCATAAGCATGCGCATTTGTAGTACGCAGAGTCTGTTCACTACTTCCATTTCCAAAGCGGCATGTATTTGTGTGTAACCTAAATTCCTTGATGTTAAACATTCAAAAGCGATTCTTGAGGCAGAAATTGAATAAGATTTTGAGTCTTTACAACACATACGTTAAATGCATGTCCAAAGCTTTCTAATTTCTTGCGTAAATCCTTAAAAGAAAAGGGTGGTCAATGCATTTCCAGTGGCTTTCTGATGATCGTTGGAGCCATGTACATGTATGTGCAAATTTGGTGTGGTTTATGTTGGAATTATGTCACACTTACGAACAGGATAGGAAATTGGTCATTTATCTTTCTTGTTTGGCTGACCCTTAAATATTAAGACTGTGTCTTCATACATGCGTTTTGCATTCTGTATTTGGATACAAATGAAATATTGAATTGAACTGAAATGTAATTCAGTACATCTGTTTAAAATGTTAGAGAAGGATTAGATTGAAAGAAATAAGAAGGACAAATTTCAGAACAATTAGACAGCTGAAGAAGCAGCTGGAATGAATCATTCCAAGTTGGCCACTTCAGCTAGAAATTTGCTCCAATTAGGAATGATAACTACATTAATATACGGTCACAACCCTTTGCATTCCAATGCACACGGTCATATCAACAGCCAAGATGGAAGATATGTATATAGGCTAATGGACTCCTCAATTAAGACTCAAGCTCATCGGATTTCAATCGGGATCCGTTTCAGGATAACTACTCTCTGAAACACAGAGAATGAAGAGACAAAATGAGAGAAACATCTTCATTAATACCTCACAGGAAATGCTCTCGGCAGATATAGGTTCAGTGAGGTTTCATGACGACGTGTCATTTACGGTTCGTTGTATATGAGCTGCATATTTGTATTTGTATGCAACAATCGATCAAAATGGACGTCTGGGATATCGTGTTCTCTAGAAAGTGTGATCAGGGGTTGTCAGATTTCTGAGATTGGATGGCCTTTTTGGAATGTGGGTGTTGTGTCGGATGTGGCGGCATGATTAAAAGAACAGCTATTTCAAATATGATTAACAAAAACGTGTCATTAATAGTTGATTGATCACAGATGCCTAGTGTTGGTTTGAATGTAATTTGTTATCCAATTGTAAGTTTACATTTCTCTCTAATCTGTTGCACTTGTGTCAGATACTGATTCAGTGTAAATATACTCTATATTTTCAACATTTGGGATTGAATGTTTGAAAGATCTGAAAGGTTTGATGGTCTTATGACATGCATTAAAGGAAAGAGTAATCTTTCCTTAAATGGATAATATCGTCACGATCAGAGTAGACTTTCAACATGGCATGGAATCGGTGTCCAAGTTTAAGATGAACGCAGTGACTGAAAATTCCTGGCTCATTTATGCAGCAGCAACGGTAATATGACCTTATCATGTGGGGTATTATTTTCAGTCACTGAGTTAATCTAAATCTAGCACTGTGATTCCATGCCCTGTTGATCATGACGATATTGTCCCTTTAACCCTCCTACTATTGCTGCACTTTAGTAGGAAGTTGATCAAAACCAATCAACTGCCTGTTTTGACTGTTGACCCAAATGTGCACACAGGGGCATTTTTGACTGGTTTTTACTGTCATTTTGACCACCCTCAACAATACCAGAAAATGCTTTTACCAGTCAAAAACAGTTGCTTCATTTTGACCTGTAAATGTACTTACTACACATAAGGTTTGACAGTGTTTGACTTTTAAGTGCACTAGATATACCTTAGCAAGTATATCAACATTTTGACTGATTTTGACCCTTGTAGTAGAGGGTTAATTCAAACTGAAAATTATTTCACTTTTCATAAAAGTGACAGCACCTCAGACAAAAGTATTTTTTAGGGAAGATCATTATCATTATCAGTTTTAGACCATTTGGTTAATTTTTGAATTACCAATGCCTTACCGTTAAAAGAACCTATTATAGTTTTACCCACACGGGCACTGTCACCTCTTGTGAGCCTCCTATGTGGAGTATGCACAGTTTTGAAATCATTTTTGATCCCCTGGTAAGACCTTGGGTCAGAAGGAGAATACATTGATATGCGCATAAATCAACCTACCTTTTTTCCATTAACATAGCTAGGTCTGTGTGAATGAGAGGTACTTGACTTTGAAAAAATGTAACTCAAGTGCCACATAATAGCACTTCAATTTCTTTAACCCTAACCTTCCCAAATCCTCCAAAATCGTCTTTGCTAAAGTAAAGGATTTTGAAGGATTGAGGTTACATGCTCTTTGCTAAAGTGAAGGATTTTGAAGGATTGAGGTTATTAGGCATACTTGCCTTTCCATGGTACATGTACATCCATGTTTGTTGTAGTGATTGCAAGGTCAGTGCTTGGGTCAGTGGACACTGTTTATTGCTCCATGCATGCAGGGAGGGTCCCTGGCCATGTACATGTATCACAGATTAGAAATACATGTGTGCATACATGTCATGTCAGAATTTTGGAGGATTCAGGTTATGTGTAAGCAAATGGGCCTAGGGAGTTAACGCAATGGCGAATCCCCCTGAACCTCCTGAATGTTTAATTTTGGAGGATTTACATACTCTTCACATCCCCACAAACAAGAAACTAGAGGTTTGGACACAATACAGACTACTTCCTTCTTTCCTTGGTGGCTACTTCTCTTCTTTCAAGAACATTTTGAGGCACAGGAAGATTTGTAAAAAAAAAACTGAAATCGGAAAAAATCCTGAGATATCACAGGCCTGAGTATTTTCAAAACTAATTGGACTAGAGACAAACAACTGAATAATGAGCTAGATGTGCACAGGGCAATGTCTTTCCCAATCAAAAGTGATAAGAAACATTGCATTAATATTATACTACAGATCAGTCTCACTCATACAGAACCACATGTGGGGTTCCTGTTAACCAAGTCAACCATGTCAACCATGTCAACCATGTCAACCATGTCAACCTTGAATTGCTAGATGCCTTGATCCCTGATGTGACTGATGTTTCATTCCTCCAAATGAATTTCATCAATACATTGTCGTACGTGTGTACTATTTTAAGGTAAGCTATAAGACTTGTAATTCAAACTTACTATTGTATAAAGCCAAATTGTGAACTGAAACTTACTTGGTGTAAAGCTAATGATGGTATTAACCTTCCCTAGAAATTATTTTGTCGAGGAACGGTAGAATAACTTCTAGTTTGAGTTTAGGAAAGAGTATTTTTTCCTGAATTCCATGCGAAAATAAATGAATACAACAAATCTGAATGCATTATACGTATTTTCTTGTTAAAGACACAACATATTAAGGTGAAACTTTCACAGTTTAGCTGCTTAATATATCCCAATCCAACTGGGACAAATTGCCTTCATAAACCAAAAATTTAACCTTCTTTTAATTTGGTTAAGATGTTTTTTTTTGGTTTTTTTCCACAGCACATTTGTTTGTAGTTTCCCCTACAAGTGTGAAAGGTCTACTTTCAAACTGACTCAATCTCTCTCCCAAGAATTGGCTGCTTAATAAGACTGATCATCCAGTCTTAAGAGTGAACCCCCCTAGGAGAAACTGAAGGAGACAATCTAACGTTGGCGTACCTATAAGGGCTAAATAACTATTAGTTCTGAATGCTTTATATGCCCATTGGGAGCCGAGAAAGCCATTAACAACGATGGAGCGTGGCTGATGAGTCTGAGCTGAGATTAAAAATCAATGACAGCTTAGAAAAATGGCCTCATCTTCAGAAAAGAAAATATGGTTCACAAGCTTTTCCTTGAAGCATATTTTTGTCTTCGATTTTTAAAAATTATTTTTTAGTTTTTTGCTCTTTTTTTTATTAAAAAACTATTAAAAAAAATCAAATAATTAAATTTGGTAAGATATGTGTTGTTCCTTTACTTCATTATTCATGAAACAGTAGAGGAATATTTGATGGCCAAAACAATTTGGGAAGGGGTTGTAGCGTACTGGGCGAGTGATGAGAGTGTGAACCCCCTCCTGAGGAAAAATCCTGTATGTGTCTGTTAACATTTTGAAGATTTCATGGTGAACTGAATCCCATAGATGGTTGGCAACATCTTTGAAAAAAATACTTTGATCACATGCCCCTCCCAAAAAGCACATTTGTTTTGGACATTTAGCTGAGATAATTGAAGCTGTGAGATTCTACAGACGTCTCATTGTGATCGGCCACTCTGTCAAAGTCTCGTGCAAGGGCACTAAAACGACGCTTAAAATACCAAAATAGTTGACCTCTGTACCGCGGCACTTTCCAATATCGACACGCGGCACAACAAGCATTTCAAACAAACAATAAAACTACCACTACAAAAAATTATAAATAAAAATCATTACTCAGACTTCAAGCACTTCTGTCCATTTCGGGGCCGGGTGTCTCCAAAGTCGGAAATGACTTTGATTAACTGTTCTAATTCTGGCTCATTCTTGACCATTTTTTAAAGTTTTTATTATGAAGGGGCCAAGTCATGGTCGATCAGTATCTTGAGGGCAATTACTTACCAGGGAGAGTGGTTGCCAAGCATGTATACAGTACCCACATATATTTCATTTGCTCTTGGGGATAAGGGTTTACTCGTTTTAATCAGTGGCTTGTCAACCCCACAACAAGCAGAAGACTTGGAACTCTTTAATTGCCGGTGCCAGTTATAAATATGTAGGGAAATATTTATGGTTAGTTATTGATTTGTTTTTGTTTTTTTCTTTTCTTTTTATAGCTCTTTTATCTTTCTTTGCGAACAAAATGGAACTGAAAGGAAATTAACAAAAGTCTCTTTCCATGAATATTGGATAATATTCTTTTTGTTCAGGACTTGGTTTATTGAATCTCTTTGTGAAAAATGTTCATTGACAAATCTTTATGGTTAATAAATTTTGTCTTTCTTTTCTTTTTATAGATCATTTATCTTTGTAAACAAAGACGGACGGAAAGGAAATTAAAAAAGGAAGTATATTTCCACAGAAACTTTTTGAATAATAGTGTTTGCATTCAGGATTGTCTTTGTAGGATTTGACGTTGAGATTCCTATAATTTGTTATCCACAGTGAATTTGCAGTGCACCAATAATTATAGGAGGAGGGGGTACAGGTGCTTGTACAAGGGTTTCTAAGTGATTTTTCCCAAGATGACGAGATAAACTTACATGTGCTTGTACATTCGATGAAGCTCCTTGATTAAGTAGTTCCTCTGCTACATCAGCATGGCCTTTATAGCTTGCCCACATCAATGCTGACCAGCCATTCTAGAATGAAGGAAGAAAAATGGTCAGTATGAAATAACTCTGAAGTAAAGCTTGAAGATATGTTAGGAAAGTAGGAAACAGTGAGGCCAAATTCTTGACACTCCAACCCTAACCATGCTCAATGCAACAAGACGCAACAAATGTAAAAAGTTGTTGCATCTTGTTGCCCTCAGCTGAGAACAAAAGAACCATTGTTCTAGCTGTTGGATCTTGTTGCATTGAGCACACTTTTCTGTTGTTGCATTTTGTAGCATTCAGCAGGGTGCCTGTGTAATGCCTGTAGGGGGTTAGGGTTGAAGGTTAGGTGAATTAGAAACTACAAAAAATAAATTCTTTTAATCTACCACAAAAAGATTTCTATTCCACACAACTTTTATCAAGAAATGATATTTTATGTTTATGGGCACAGTTTTGTGCATACAAGGCCAATGCTGCATTGTTGGGTCAAATCCTTTGTAATGCGAAAAGTTGCATGCTTTGAGCACACAATTTTCTGCCCAAAAAGGAAATAAATTAACATTTAAGGTACGAAGTAACATAAAACTGGGCACTGACATTATGAACAGTGGCACTCAACCTCACCCCAAAACCATCAAATATCTTGTTCCCTCCCCCAAGAAATCCTATGCTTCCTACTTGTACAACAACTACTTTTGCACATGATTTAGTTACCGTGACATTAACATTTTCAAGATGAATACATATTGTCAATGAAATCTTTCACAAACCTTCTATTAATATATATATATATATATATATATATATATATATATATATATATATAATTCTATTTTCATATATATATATATATATATATATATATATATACATACATGTATGTATATATATACGTGTAGCTAGCAAAGAAAAATTGGCTGATGCCGGACTCGAACCCGTGACCTATCGATTACCGTACGAGCGCTCTACCAACTGAGCTAACCAGCCCCTATGTTGGTGGGCGGTCCACTATATATATATATATATATATATATATATATATATATATATATAATATATATATATATATATATATATATATATATATATATATAATAGAAGCGAGCAAAGAAAAATTGGCTGATGCCGGACTCGAACCCGCGACCTCTCGAATACCGTACGAGTGCTCTACCAACTGAGCTAACCAGCCCCTACCAACTGAGCTAACCAGCCCCTATATATATATATATATATATATATGACCCCTATATATATATATATATATATATATATATATATATAGGAATGAAGACTTGCTGGAACAGTAGTCTACTACCGTTCCAGCAAGTCTTCATTCCTATACTACGCTCTGCATAGCATCGAGCACTCTGCATGAAGATAGCTCCCTCACCCAGTATATATATATATATATATATATATATATATATATATATATATATATATATATATATATATATATATATATATATATAGTCAAAGAGAAGAGAAAATAAACAAGCGACAAAATTTAACTGACAGGCAATTTCAAAACAGCTGAATCAAGAAAGCATGTCAATTTCTATTCAGCAATACTATAAGTTCTCCTTATTCATGCTGGACATGATGCTGACATCCACCACGTACCAGTGTCTGTGGATGTGGTAACATTAATTAGAAGGAATGTTCAGATCCTCTTGTCTCATTCTACTCTGGTCCAATGTAATATCCTCCGAAGGACACATACATAATTAACGCCGACAGGTTAACAACATGATGTACCCAATTACAGCAGCTAGGATTTTGACAAATATTACTGGTATGGCATACGTGGGTAGCATTATAAATCATGGTTTTAGTTATTCAAGGCGGAAAAATGTAGAACGCGCCTATGAATTAAAAAGGTGATTTAGGACCAGAGCAACTATATGCAGAGGTTGGGACAGGGATATGAAACTAAGCCATAAGTAACATGACTAATAACTAACAGTCACGCATCCATATAAATCATTTGTTTAAAGATGTATCGCCTGTTATTTTTTCAAATTTGATTCTGTTTTCATCGGAACATCAAAATTTCCTTTTAGAAAAGAAAACAAATAGAAGGCCTAGATTGAACAGGGGTGTGATTTGACAAAAGTAAAAAGTCCTGAAAAATGGGTAGTGTGCCTGGGTCTCCCTTTGGTCTAGAGGACAAAGCCCCCCTGAACCTCCTGGATGTTTAATTTTGGAGAATTTACAGACTCTCCACATCTACACAAACAAGAAACTAGAGTTTTGGACACAATACAGGCTACTTCTTTTGTTTCCTTGGTGGCTACTTCTTGTCTTTCAAGAAAATTTTGAGGCAAAGGGAGATTGGTAAGAAATCCTTAAATCAGGAAAAATCCTGAAAAATCACATTGAAAAGAGATATTTCACACAAAAAATGGTTTAACAGTACTGTTAAAATTGGTTTAGCAGTGCCACAATGAATACAGTACCCACTATAAAGTAATTTTCGGACTGTAAAATCTTGCTTCTCATGATTTGCTTTGAGAAATGTGCCATTTAAAAGCAATTACTCTCATTTCTTGAAATTAAATATCAATGTTTTGATAAAACAAAGTTGCCTTCCACTGTGAAAGTGCAATAAATGCAACATACTCCATCCACCATACTAAGCCTTTAATAAGTACATCAATCAATTTATTAAACACATTTATAACTGTTGAATTCTTTTGCGTATCCACGCTGCACAAAGCTAATAAAAGCCAGCAAATTATTGAAGAAGTCCTGTCCTTATCACTGATATATACATAACAGCAAAATAAACGTCACCCCCTAAATTTTGTTAAGTAATTATATTATTAAACATAATAAATATACAATGTTGTGGGATGGTTGGCTGCCAGGTCAACCACATTTGCCACATTGTGTTCGTGTTACACTCCATACTCATAATATTATTCATTAAACAAATTATATTAATTATAAAATGAAAATAATAAATATTTTTAGGGGTGACGTTTCTTTTGCTGTTATGTATATTATGCACAGGTTTCTAATAAATAAAAATTAATCAATACAGTTTTGGTCCGATTCAGTGTGGAGGGGATTTTAATCAAAAACAACTTAGGCCTATATGAATGTTACTGAATGTTGAAAAAATGTACATAAAATCATTGACGTTGCTTTATCCAAGTATCCAGATAAATCAGGGGCAAAATGCCATGAACCAAGCGTGCAAGCCAAGCGTGTAAGAGTTACGCTATTAAAAAATCTGGCTTGCAGGTTTGTGGGAAAACTGCACTATATGGTGACTCAACCATGGACAGTTGATTCAACATGCAACATGCTTTCATATGGTGTATGGGAGTGCCATGGCTGAGCTTGTTAGTGCATCCAACTTGTGCTCCGAGTCCGTCAAAGTGGGTTCGAATCCTGGCCAGCTGTGTCCTTGAGCCAAGACACATTAAGCTGAAAGGGATTGGTCAAATGTCTGTGAATGTATTCATCTTTTACAATGAAGAGATATACAGAATAAGGCGTATCCGGATACCTGACCAAAACTGTCATTACCCGGTTCCATTTGCAGTTCCAATTACACTGGTCTACTGCCAAAATGCTTCCGAAACAAATGAAGTCAAACTTGACTAATTATGGGTCACTGAGAATGGAAATGATGCTTAAAATTGTTGATTGGCTCTAGTTTACAAGATCTACATGTACATGTGTACACGTATGGGAATAGCGTATGATAATTTATGATTAAAAATCTGCTATGTACACCACATATATAGTACGTAAAATGTAAAAACTTAAATATCTTGGAAACAGTAGCCAATCAGCAATTTTAATTGTCATATTTGAATTCAGCACATCAAAATCCATAATAAATAGCACATTTTATCTCCGAAGCAGACAACTTTAAAAAAATTGTTGACCAGTGTTACCCATAAACAATTTTTTAAAATTCCGACAGAACATTTAAGCCACACATTTTTGTTTTAAATGAAGACAACTTGGATTAAGGCTTTAGAAGTAACATTTGCCAACAGCCTTTTGTTTGTTTCTAGTTTGTTTTGAGTTGACTGCTGTTGTGCCAGTATCGAGTTGGTATTGTTCACAGTTATTGGATTAGTGCCAGTGTGGGACACATTAATTATTTTTGTTTGTGTGTGAGGAATGGGGATGCTACAAGTCATTTTTAATTTAGAGGCAGTAAGTCCACATTTATTCTGACTCTAATAAAACATGAGAAACTTGTGTTCGTATTGGTTATTTTATGGGTTTGGGGGGTATTTACGTGTTACAAAGTTGTTTCCCGGTACCCGGGTATCCGAAAATTTACAATTTCGGGTATCTGGTTCCCGAAATAACCGAAAATGTACAGCCTTAGTATAGAATCCAACATGTGAATGTTTCAGCTTGTATTATTGTGTCATTAAAGGAAGGTTCCTAGCCAGAATACCTATAGGGGGTTAGGGTTATGGAAGGTTCCTAGCCAGAATACCTATTGGGGGTTAGGGTTAAGGAAGGTTCCTAGCCAGTATACCTATAGGGGGTTAGGGTTAAGGAAGGTTCCTAGCCAGAATACCTATAGGGGTAAGGAAGGTTCCTAGCCAGAATACCTATAGGGGGTTAGGGTTAAGGAAGGTTCCTAGCCAGAATACCTATTGGGGGTTAGGGTTAAGGAAGGTTCCTAGCCAGTATACCTATAGGGGGTTAGGGTTAAGGAAGGTTCCTAGCCAGAATACCTATTGGGGGTTAGGGTTAAGGAAGGTTCCTAGCCAGTATACCTATAGGGGGTTAGGGTTAAGGAAGGTTCCTAGCCAGAATACCTATAGGGGGTTAGGGTTAAGGAAGGTTCCTAGCCAGAATACCTATAGGGGGTTAGGGTTAAGGAAGGTTCCTAGCCAGTATACCTACAGGGGGTTAGGGTTAAGGAAGGGTCCTAGCCAGTATACCTACAGGGGGTTAGGGTTAAGGAAGGGTCCTAGCCAGAATACCTATAGGGGGTTAGGGTTAATGAGGAAATGGTGAAACTGTATTCAGATTTGTATGCATAGATTCTTATGTTGAAAATGGATCAAAACCGTCATCTATTTCATAATTGTAATAATACAATTCATGTTTTCTCGAAAATGAAAGCATGTCAGATGGAATAATTTCTCAGGATAGGTATCAGAACTAAATATGACTTGTCCTCTTCTGGTTTCAAATATTGAAGCAAGCCAGAAGAAGATATTGACAAATTTATTACCAAATTCAAAACTCATTCAAAAATGTTGATATACTTGCCAAGGTATATCTAGTGCACTTAAAAAGTTGAACACTGTCAAACCTTAAGTGTAGTAAGTACATTTACAGGTTAAAATGAGTCGACCATTTTTGACTGGTAAAAGCATTGTCTGGTATTGTTGAGGGTGGTCAAAATGACAGTAAAAACCAGTCCAAAATGCCCCTGTGTGCACATTTGGGTCAACAGTCAAAACAGGCAGTTGACTGGTTTTGACCTCTATAGCTACTTGCCACTAAAGTGCAGCTATAGTAGGAGGGTTACGAGACTTTACAGATGGCAAAAAGGGTGTCACAACAGTACCATCACCAACTTAACTTAGATTATAATTGTCATTTTCAGGTAATTACCAATGGTGTACACTCCCTTTAATGGCTTCTCACCACCCTAGGGGTAAATGGGTACCTAGGGGTAAATGGGTACCTGGGAGTAAATGGGTACCTGGGAGGATGTTGTTGGTTACTGAGTTTGATTAGCCACTGGGCCTTATCAACAGAACATTGCTGTATACTCCCCAGGGAGCTAAGAGAGTTAAAGGAATTAAACTGACTAGATGAGCAGGGATTAATGATAATTTGCCTCAGTTTATTTGTATAGACAGATGGCACAATATACACGAAAGTGCTTAATATTATTATTACTGTCAGAACGAATACAAACAGAGTCTCATGCAACATACGTTTTATAGCCACAGGGTTTAAGACAAAAATATCCCAAATTCTGTATAAAAAAAAAAAAAATTTTAAATTTAAAAAAAATCATACATAGGAACCAACTACAATGTAGGCACTCAGTGATTGGAAATTTGATCAACAGAAAATGGTGTCTGTCTGTAAATTCACAAATTTAGTATTTCTGATTGACATAATTTGTCATTTCATTTGAGTTTTGTGCGGTAAATTGACCTCCAAAAAAGGTTTGCCCCTCCATTCTGAAAATCCTGGCGATGTCATTGTTGAATAGTATACATGTAAATTAGAACTTGAGAGGGTAGAAATGGTTTAATAGTGTTTATTTATTGATTTTTTTCTTAAAGGGACAATACTGTCACAATCCACAGGGCATGGAATCGGAGATTAACTCAGTGACTGAAAATAATACCCCACATGATAAGGTCATATTACCGTTTCTGCTACATAAATGAGTAAGAAATTTTCGTACACCGTGTTCATCACTAGGACACCAATTCCATGCCCTGTTGAAAGTCTGCTCTGATCATGATGATACTGTACCTTTAAGCCAATGTGGCTCACAGGCTGTATACTCCATGTGATTTAATTACAATCTTAAAAGAATGTGTTGAAATTATCTCTTCGATAAATTTTTTTTCACACTTTTGAATTTCTGAAGTTTGGCATATCTGTGTTTTGAGTTGGAATCAATGTGCGCACTGGCATCTCTTAATAGTTATGCCTGAATAAGAGAGACACAAGTAGTCTGGTTTCTCTGTCTGCTTCATGCAGTCAGGCAAGATTATTTAGTAAGGCAGATCTTTCGTAATAACATGCATGAATGAAAACGACACCTATGGTCGTGTTTATCTAGTCAGATTCACAATGATATGCATGAATATTAAGAAAAACCAATCAGGCCAACATTTTTTTTTTTTTAATTATGGTTGCTGGTCTGAGCTCAGCTTCAAAAATAGTGCAGAGACACATTTTTATTTGTGTTATTATTATTATTATTTTTTTTTTAATATGTTAATATTAATTGAATCTCATCAGTCTCCTGCCACCTACTGTCCCAAAAACTCCCACTCACAGTCTCATCTACCCACCCATCCTGTCGATTGGGTCTTGCCTAAAATTACGTTTGGACGACTTACATGTAGTACTACTGGGACGCCTAAGGAACACACAATGCAACTTTTGTATACAATGACTACAATTAATGCACATTTTCAGTTTATTTCAATATATCATAACTTTCTTAACACTAAACAAAGAACATCAGTAACCAATATTATCAATACATCCGAAACCCATGTCAGCGTTTTCATCAAAAGCTTAACCTCTAGTTATTATTTAAAAAAATAAATATGTTCCTTCTGTTTTCTGCAACCATGTTAATATTAGTTTAATCCTATCTTGTGATCGTGATACAAAATGAACAGTATTCTTCTACACTATTTGGTATTTAGAAACATAAAATGTTTAATTTGACCCTTTTTTCCCCCAAGTAATAAAAAAAGGTGCTGAGGTATGTTTAGAGCTTGACCAAAAATGTTTTCATTTGTTTTAAATGCTTTTCCCCAAAAAAGTTTCAACATTTTGTTGTGTATGCATGGAGCTCAAAATCTTAAAACTTAAGCCTTCGGCAAAACAAGTTATTACTTTGTCTAAAACATTTTGTACATCTCGGGATTGAAATACATATGCTAGTCATGGCTTTCAACAAATTCTCATGCATTTGTATTTCTCAACCTTGGCATCTCTTGTGGGATGGCATTTAAAGAAGATTCCACTTAGGGACTGGAGAACAATCCAGCTGACACGCACTGCCGTTCCTTACCGTAACTACCCATCCCAGTCTTGGCCTCTGCCATCACTAATTACACATTCCCAGTCACACTGGCTGCTTCCTAGCAACACAAGCAGGTATGCAATTACACTGCCAAGGGCTGTTAATGAAGCACCGGGTAATCTTAAGAGAGTCCATCTTGGAATTTCTTCCATTTTTTAGATTCCACTTGGAGGTATTAAACAAGGTGCATTCCATTGCACAAGCAAGCATCACCCGGTAATGACATCTTATATCAAATACATGTGTACTTCCAGTCTATAAAGGTATGGTACGCCATTGGTAATGTTAGTAAAATTGCTGCCAACATGGAATTTAGGAAAGAGTACTCTTTCCTAAATTTGAACTGGAAATTACTTCACTATTCTAAAAATGACAGAACATCCGGCAAAAATATTTCCAGGGAAGATTGAAAGATCTTATATCAAGTACATGTACTTCCAGGCTATAACGGTGTGGTGCACCATTGGTTATGTTGGTAAAATTGTCTCGTAAGTTATTGAGACAGCAATTGGCAACAAAAACAAGCTGCGCTAGTGGCATCTGTCCATTTGATTAAGTTTCTCTAATTTCAGACGTGTCAAGTATCCATCTGGAGACAACTCATGAAGTGGATGTCTTCTGTCATTTTGTTTCCAATCAAGTAGACAAAAATCAATAACTGACAGCATCGCAACACAGACCAACCATATTGCATAAACCACACAAAGGGGTGTCTATGTGATCATTAACCCTAACTCCCTAGACAACAAAGCCAGTTGGAGGATTTTGAAGGATTTTTATTGTTTTAATACAATGCCTAGGGAGTTAGGGTTAACCCATAATTATCCAACCAGTCAAATGGGTACAATGAAAATCAATGGCTGTGTCCCCCCCCCCTCCTCCCCCCCCCCATCACCAATGAGTTCAAGTCTTGAGTACTACATGTGTGGCAAACTTACATGTACATGTATATGCAGAATAATGGATGTTTTGCATGCTGAAATTAACGTCACTCACTACTATTTTTGTTCGAGTGCATCAGTGAATAATTGCTTTTTGTTTGGATACACTTGAGTTATTACGCACATTATCTTTTGTGTCTTACCTGAAAATCCTCAAGAGTTTCTACATGTTCATGACATTTTACTTTCAATCAATTTTTTTTTTTAAAGCCCATCTCAAGGCTGGTTCATACTTTACGTAAACACGAAGTGAAATTAGATGGCAAATCCACGGCAAATTTGAACCTCGGGTTCTGAACTCAGGTTCTGATGTCACAGTTTGTTTTCGTTCGCCTGAATTATGATTGGCCTTTACCTGTGTGAATGGGCTGTTGGCACTAAGCATTGCATAGAATTGTGTGTGTTTGCTTGGTCAAAATATTGATTTTCCTGAGCGGTAGTTTGGACAGCTTATATTTGTGCATGTTCATCTTCGGATTTGTTAGAACTCAGGTTCTGATATCACCGTTTGTTTCCATTCACATAAATTATAACTAGCCTTCCCTGTGTGACTGAATGGGTTGCTGGTACTTTTAAGCACTGCATAAAATTGTGTGTTTTTGCTTCGAAATTCTTTTTTTTTCCCCAGTGGCAGTTTGGACAGCTTCTATTTTATTACTCATGTGCTTGTTTGTCCTTGTGATTGAGAATTCTTTAACAAAATAATACAAACATTTAGTAACATCACATATTGTGCATTTTCTGTTTTGCATGAAGAGAATCTTTACGTTCACAAATTGGAAAAAACTTGATACACAATAATTTGATGGATATGTTGTTTTATCATTGTCAGCATATCAAGTTGATTATTTGGCCAATTAATTACCAATTTTAATCCCAGATCCGGTTTTATCAAGTCTAATTAAGGGACTTGTCTCATCGAATTTCACTCAAACCACATCGCTAACAGGGTACCAGTGTACCGCAACAAATTGCCACTGCACGGAAATGCACTGATGGCAAAGTAATGCGTTAAGTGTCATCTATCAGCTACTATATGCGCTGAGCAATCAACTGTGACTCACCCATTATTTATTTGGATGATATGAGGAGATTATAAAGCAAATTGGAAGCTGTGGTTAAATGGAGATTTATGACTCAATTAGCTGTGTGTTGAACTGCCCAGTCAAACCATAGGGGACCTATTATATGAGGAAGTGTTGATCAGTATCGGAGTTACATGTGCCTATGATTTTACCTATGGGCAATCGTTTGCTAAATAGCATTTATAGTATCAAAAGTCTATTACCTACACGAAGTGTGGCAGCCAACTTAAAGTAGTCCATGACATTATACTCCAAATGTGTGCACTCTTAATGAGCATGGTTACCAGTTTAGCTTCCCTTCTGAAAGACATGATAGGACAAAAAACAGACAAGGCAGCTTGCTAGATACTAGTGACATAAAAGATGCGATCTGACTGGCTAATAATAATAATAATACTAATAATGGAGGCATTTTTAAAGCGCTCTTACACGAGGTATCACAGCGCTGTACATTATTACCCCTGCTCATCAGGCGCATAAATCATTCCTGAAACCATCTCAGCTCCCTGGGGAGTATACAGCTCAATTGCTGCCATTTCGGCGCATATAGGGCTAATCAAACACAGCAATCAACTCTGCTCTCACAGGTACCCATTTACTCCTAGGTGGAAAGAATCAATTATGGTAAAATGTCATGCTCGAGGACACAAGCACCATGGTCTCGGTCAGGATTCGAACCCACATTCTGACGACTCAGCCATCAGAACACAAATCCGATGCACTAAACCGCTCGACCATGGCACACCATCGGAGTGTTGCAACCAGGGAACGATTTTGTTCAAATAACCATATATTTAAGGAGAAACATTTTTGTTAGCATGTAATACTAATTTTGAATAGCAAATCTTGAATTTTAACAAATTGTGAACTTTGTGTGGTATTTTGCTTAGCGATCAGTGAAATCATTCACAGCCTACGCACACTACAGTTTTAACTTATGCTGACTGCTAACCCAGAATGCAATGCTTCTTGCACGTCAGTCAGTACGTCATGATTGGCCCAAATCCATTGTTCTTAGAATTCTATGGCAGAAAGGGTCATTGTCACCTAGGGTATTCCCCAATGGTACCCAGGCAATCATAAAAGCCCTGTAACTGTATACAGGATTGAGATTGCCTGGGTACCATTGGGTGTACCCTGGGTACCATTGGGTGTACCCTGGGTGACAACGACCCCTTCAGCATTACTGTACACATATGATTGAGATTGCCTGGGTACCATTGGGTGTAGCTTAGGTGACAACAACCCCTTCACTTGCACTGTGCTGTGGACTAGGTCATTACATGATTGGTACACTTCACTGAGGTGATTTACGTACCTCTGATAGTACCGTATATAAATATAATATGGATACTTTCACAATGACCTAGCATGGCAGAATTACATGAACACAGCTGACACAACACTGGTCAATCTTATCACTTCAAATAAAACGTGCAACGCACAAAAAACTAAGACTGCACAAACTTCCCTTTGCATTATTTTAGGGGCGTGGTTAACTCACAGACGGGGAAAGGAGTGCCTAAATTTACTTGGATTCTTACGGACTCTGTTCAAGAATAAAACATGCTTACACATATACAAATAATGTGCTTACATATATGTATAAAGAACATAAATCAAAATAAACAAAACCACCAATGCCATGAGGGGCTGGAGGGGCTGGAAGGGCTGGAAGGGCTGGAGGGGCTGGAAGGGCTGGAGGGCTGGAAGGGCTGGAGGGGCTGGAAGGGCTGGAAGGGCTGGAGGGGCTGGAAGGGCTGGAGGGGCTGGAGGGGCTGGAGGGGCTGGAGTTTGCCGTGTACAGGGACCAGAAACTGGAGATTTTTATTTTTGGAGCTCTCTCCGATTTGTTCGTTAACTCTCGCAGCTTAAAATTATAAACTGCAAAGTGATTCACACCAAATTAATACAGCAATTTGTACAGTTGGTAACCTTATGCATCGATGCATGATTTATCAAACCTTATTTTCACCCACATGGGAGATATAACTTGTCAGATTTTATTTATTAATGAGGATGGACCTGGAAGAAGAGGAAATGAAACTGCTGACAGATAATGACATTACACAGATGATAGTAAATTATCCCTGGTGGATTTAATGTATCAGCGACCTACCAGTTATCGTATCAATAATGCTTGGTAACTTTGGGACACTTTATGCAAAGGATGAGAATAACTAATACAAAAAATGGAATTCTTGAAAAATACTGCAAAATTAAAATGGGAAAAACAGATATGTAGGGGGTAGACCATTTCATGGCATACACTTTTGGAGAGCACATGTTCAGTCAGTCAACTTAAAAAACCCACCCAACCCTCAACACAAAATCCACAAGCAACCCCCCCCCAAAAAAAAAAAACCACAAAAAAACAAAAAAAAAACACAACACACACACAGACCTTTGTTGCTATCACTATGTGGACATTCCTTTGTTCTACTGTACTTAAGCACAGGAATTTCTTAAAATCGTTCCCATTTCACACAGAAGAGTGTTTTGAGAGCGGTTTCGTTCTATTTTTCCCTTTTAATAATATCCTTCGATTTAAGTCAAAGAACCTGCCTAGACAAATCACTAATTTCAGAGATATTCGTACTTTTCCAAAGTCCAAAAACACTGTGTGGACGTGGGTAAGTCCACACAGTGCACAGAGTTCTTACACTGTGTGGACATCCTTTGTTCTGAAGTCCACATAGGGTATGCTACGCCTGCACACACACACACACACACAAGTTTGTTTTGCCTGCAATTGGGGACTTCAGGCCTCCCAGTGCCTAATCTACCAAATATAGGTTTTTTAAATCTTTTTTTAAAGCAAAATATAAGTTATTATAGGTTTGCCAAATGCCAAAATATAGGCTTTTATAGGTTATTTCCCGTGATTATGCAGTGCTAAGTAACAAGTTTTTGGTAAATTGCCTACTTTCTGAGTACTTTTTGTAACAAAGTACATTACCCCATACCCTGTCCGGCAGAAAATCTAAGAGCGGTACACATGTTACAGTTTGGCTACTGTTTTGTCTTCATCTCTCGATACTTAGGAAGTAATTTTTCTTTAAAGCAATACAGTTTTTGTTTTTGGGGGGGGGGGGGGAATATAGGTTTTTACAGGTTTTATAGGTTTCGCTGGGAGGCCTGAGACTTCCTTTGTTCCATTTCTTTGTCCTGTCAAATGGGGACCCTATTGTTCCCTAAACAAAGAACTGGTGACTGAGGATCTATTGTTCCCTTTGTTATAAGTACAGATCGGGTTTGTGTTACGTAGCCTATGAGGACATTCTTTTGTTCTTGTGTAGTTAAGAAAACATTGAAGTTTTTTTTGGAGCCAATTTTGTCTCTGTCTTTCCCTTGAATAATCTACTCCATTTTGTGACATATAATGACATACTAAAAGGCTTCCTTTTTGAAAAAATTGAGATTTTCTAATTTGTGAAAACCCTATGTGTGGACGTGTGTGGATGTGTGTAACGTGTGTAGTGACGACATACTAAAATGCTTCCTTTTTGAAAAAATTGAGATTTCCTAATTTGTGAAAACCTTGTGTGGACGTGTGTAAGTCTATATAACGTCTCAAGAACCTGCATTGTGTGAACATCTTGTGTTCTCAGGTCAACACACACACACAACCTCATTTCCATCAGGACGAGGAGGCAGAAAGAATTGATCATGCAAAAAACTGTTTTATTTTGTATTTATTTATGTCTGTACATCAAGTACACTCAAAGAAGTTGATCCATATAAGCTCTATGAAATCGGCCCCTATAGGTACATGTACATTATGTATATAATGAAAGGTTAAATGCACAAGGATGCCTCTGTTGCCTCTATTGCGTTCAAGGCCTGCTACGGGCCAGATGATTACAATCAATAATACTTACAACATCTGCATGGTCAATCTGGGCTCCCTTTGCAAGGAGACCTTTGATGATATCAATATGGCCGTCCTTGGCAGCGAATATCAGGGCTGTCCATTTGTCCTGCCAAAATGAAATGACATAAAGAATAACTTACATGTAGGCCTATGTGTAACAAAAAATTGCCAAATCACAACTGTGCACTGCAGGGAGAGTTGTCAACAACACTGTGAATTTTTTTTTTTTTTTATTTGTTTTTTGTTTTTAAAAAATAAATATCTAAACTCAAATACTTGTTTTGTTTGTAAGCAAATGATATTCATGTATTCTATAGAAACTTTGTTCCAGTGGGATCAAACAAGGAAATAAATTTCATGGCGAGGAAGACATCCCATCTTTAAATTTCTTCAGATGTCATCAGTACACGACACGACACGTGCCTCTTCACTCATAGATGGTAGATTTAGTTTCCTTATCAAGAAAAAAAGGGTAAACATCACCAGAGGCAAGACGGTATACTTTGCTCACTTGAAGGATAATTTGTTCCTCTTGTAATTGTAATTACAGCTGAGTGAGGGGCCATAATTACAGCTTCTTATTATCGGTTACATCAAGAATACATTCTATGGTTTCAGTAGATGCCATGTTTTTTCCCCTATTGTGGAGTGTCATGACTGAGCGGTCTTGGGCCCCGGACTTGAGTTATGGCGGCTGAGTAGTCTGAATGCTGAGTAGTCTGAATGCTGATGGTACTTGTATCTTCGAGCAAGGCACTCTTAGATGGGGGATGACCAATGCAATAACCCCCCCCCCACTCCCTCCAATATTTTATAGAGGGTTTATTCATGCTACTGTGGCCCTCTATCCTTTTTGTAAGTGTGACATAATTCCAACATAAACTACGCCCACTTTGCATGTACATGGCTCCAACGATCATCAGAAGCCCATTGGAAATGCATTGACCACCCTTTTCTTTAAGGATTTACGCAAGAAATCAGAAAGCTTGGGACATGCATTTAACAAATGTGTTGTAAAGACTCAGTATCTTAGTAACAAAGACGGCAGGGGTCGAAATTAACACTCGTCCGCTAGTCCAAGGCTAGTGGTTTTAGCAGCAGGACTACTAGCTGCTGGGGTTTGGGTAGTCCGATGGGATAGTGAAAAAAATTAAGTAAAAATACACCAAAAAATTCAGTATGATCTCAGCATGATCTCAGCAAGAACATGTTGATCACCAGCTCACGGCTCATTTCTTTTTCTTGTATCTATAATCACCTGTTTTCAGGACTACTAAAAAGTGAGGACTAGTAAAACTTTTACATAACTAGTCCTGTGGGCTACCATAAAATTCAAGTTAATTTCGACCCCTACAACGGGTATGATAGCTTTGGAATCGGAAGTAGCGTAAATAATGTGGGTACTACCAATGCGACTTACCAACAGGATAATAATGATAATAATAATAATGATAATAATAATAATGATAATAATAATGATGATGATGATGATGATGACGATGATGATGATGATGATGATGATGATGATGATGACGATGATGACGACGATGATGACGATGATGATGACGATGATGACGATGATGATAAACACTTTATTTAGTGATGGTAACCATGTCACCTATAGCCTAGATGATTTTCAATGGGCCATCAATTAGCTACCAGAGACACCGGGGTAAACCCCTACTCTTGCACGATAAGTGTCATTATGGGTTCTTTGACGTGCACTGATGTTTGCAGTATAGGGGCCTATGGCTTAACGTCCCATCCGAAGGACAAAGCAATTATGGTTAAGTGTCTTGCTCAAGCACACAAGCGCAGCGACCGGCCAGGCCGGAATTCGAATCCACATTCTGACAACACCAGAACTTGAATCCGATGCGCTAGACCGCTCGGCCACGACACTCCACTGATAGAGTACTGCAGGACAGCAATTACATTTACAATAGAAACAACAAAACTATAGTTTTAAAGATAATTAACACCTACCTCATCTACTGCCTTGATGTCAGCCCCTCGTTCCAGTAACTCTTGAACAAGCTCAAGCTTACCAGCCTGTGCAGCACACATCAGTGCTGTTTGCCCTCCCTAGTAACACAAACAAAACAAAATGAAAAAAACATGATTTAGTAAACAGTTCACATAATTTTTGTATTTTTTTTTTTTTTCAGCATTGCTTCTATCAGAAGTCTACATGGCAAAATTAAATTAATTGATTATCACCCAACGCAAGAATTTCATCAACCTATAAATATCGCGGAACCCGCTGCTATATACATGTAGGATTCTTGCCGGCTAATCCTCATCAGGCAAGCTCGGTGGTTGAGCAGTTAAGACGTCTGCATTAGTAAGCAGGAGGTTCTGGGATCGAATCCTGCCCGAGTTGCCTGTAAAGTTTTTTTCATAGACACTTGGAAAGCACCGAGTATGCAGTGCTATACATGTGTCAGTGTAAGGCAAAATTAAATCAATCAGAAGTCTATAACCTACACAAAGCATGCTAGCCTGCTATAAGTCAGTCCATAATATTGTACTCTAAATAATGCACAAACACACAACAAACAGGGTAATGAGTTTGTCTACCCTGCTAAAAGCATCATGGGAGAAGAACTCGCAAATTCCAGAATATGTACTACATGTAGGTATGACTGGGCTACACACACTTCACACGTTTACAGCGCAGTACGCACTAAACTCGTGTGTAAAGTACAGTTCTACATGTAGCTCACGTCAGCAAGTCACCCAGGATACAAAGTGTTTTTTTTTTAGGACTTATCATCAGTCTATAGAATTCAACATCACAAACTGCCCAAATCTATTGTTCTTTTAGTTTTATTCCGTGGATTAGTTTATTGTACAGTATACTCAGTACAATTAACCAGTTCGCGTCGGAGGCCGTGTATACACGCATTTTGTTTTTGCACCACGGATCGGAGAGCGTCTAAACACGCCATAGGAAACTCTGGAATATTTGTATGCATGCTCGGTTGACATGGCAACGAGCCGAGCGTACAGTGACATGCTCGGTAGACGTGGCCACGCGCTGTGGAAGCTTCCATTAACGTGTTTGTGTGGGAAAAAGAAACCCGCACAGGGGCCCAGAAAAACTTTTTTATTCCCGACGCGAACTGGTTAAATGTCTGTGGAGAACAGTCCACAGGTTGGTCGAGTGGGATTTGAACCCAAGACCTCCTGCTTTCTACTGCAGAGTCTTACTGAAACTCGATCTTCAATTTGGCTCATTAATGGTCCAACAATTAAGCTCTGTATGTTTGCTAAATAACTGACATTGAGCTGTCATTAATAAACATGACAAAGCCATTATAAGGTTCTGATGAAATGTCTGTAAATGCATCCATACGTTGTGAGAATCAAGAGATATTTTACAGAAACCAACCTGTGAAAGTTTCAGCTGTGTCAAAAAATAGTGAAAATGCATTCAGAAATGTTGTATTTATTCTTCAGCAGATGAAAAATTCAGTTTAGAAATACATTTACTAAAACTTACAGCAACTCAGACCAAAACTATTCCATTTTATGGGATGTCTGAAACTTCCTATCAACTTAGTACACCAAGTACTTTTTATGAAAAACTGTTTGAGATTTACCAATAGTGTACTACGCTTTAAGTGACAGTATGACTCAGCACCGGCATACCACATTGCCTTCAGCATCATCAGATTTACAGATTTAAAACCCAATTTTTCATTTAAGTTGACGCAATACCCCAAATCAAATCAAGAATTTATGAAAAGAAATCGAATTGACTCATAATTTTGTCCGCAACTGAATATCTCTTTAAAGAGATTATTGTTCCTGATGTCACTGCTTAAAATTACCTCTTAAAGCCATCAACCATGCAAAGCTCCCATTCTCAAAGGAGACGTTTCAACCGAAAGCAATTTGAAGATTAAGATGATGGCTGATTCTGTGTTAGTGTAGACAAATCTCTTTCCAATCACCGCTGCTACAGACTTAATTATTAACAACAAGAGCCTCCAGGCATTGATTACTGGACTACAAATTGAAGAATATGTGGAGAAAGTGTGAAGTGGGATATTTGAGGGGTGGGGGGAGGGGAGGATGAAGGATACTCTGTTTACTACATATCGTCAAAGGACTTAAAATAAAAGGGACAATCCATGTAGGTCCTCGTTTTCAAATGACGCAGCACTGTAGATATTACACACATGTCTCCCTGACACTAGACTAGCCCTAACCTTCCCAAATCCTCCAAAATCCACTTTGCTAAAGTGAAGGATTTTGGAGGATTGAGGTTATTAGGCATACTTGCCTTTCCTTGGTACATGTACATCTATGTTTGTTGTAGTGATTGCAAGGTCAGTGCTTGGGTCAGTGGACAATGTTGCTCCATGCATGCAGGGAGGGTCCCTGGCCATGTACATGTATCACAGATTAGAAACACATGTGTGCACACATGTCATGTGCTTGCTTTACTACTGAAGGATTTTGGAGGATTCAGGTTATGTGTAAGTAAATGGGCCTAGGGAATTAGGGTTAATGTAGGTATTTATCTCAGTCTGCTAACACTAGTTGTACAATACCGGAGCCAGCCTGAATGGTCTCCCAGCCAAGTACTGACTAAGGTCAACGTTACTTAATTGAGATAGCGTGCCACGGCTCTTCCAATTGAGCCAGCTGGGCAGGTTTACAGACGAAGATGGTCAGAAAACATAAAACATTGAAATAATGCAACAGAGAGTAGTTACTAGACATACATTGTGACCTAGCAGCAATCTCCAAGTTATTGGTCTGTAAGGTCTCGCACACATTTTGCGATTCTGAATGTTGTAGCCATGATGTAGACAGCAAACAAATTGTGGCAATAACTCAGCTCAGATGAAGATATTGTGCACGCATATCCAGAATGCAGAGTGTCATATTCGTCTTATTGAAAGAAAAAAAAACCAAATTCACAACCAAACTGTCACACCTATTGATTCTTGATAACCTTGACTGACTAATCTGATTTGTTATCACATAACTGTTAATGACTGCATCACAGCTGCTAAATTTATGTGGAGAGACAAGTCCTTGATTTGGTTAATAATGTTGAATAATGGTTAATAATGGTTAATAATGTTGAATAATGGTGAATAATGGATGATTGTACAGCAACACAGACATTTAATCAGACATAATACGTGTAAATCATTTGAGAACCTTATTTGCATGCAAAATCCACTGACTTGCAGTTGGGGGAGAATGTGCAAAACTTTGTCACTTAATCACACACCTCAATGCCTCAATGATTGAATCTCATTAATGTGTTAAAGCTGACCAGTCAATCTTGTTAAAAGTCAATCATTCAGTCTTGTTAAACACTAATGTCATTTCAAGTGGTACTGCAAAGGAATTTTGTAGACAAATATCATGAGGTGAGACATATGGCTCTGCTCTATATCATTTATTTTACTTCAAGTGTTTACCAGCTTTAGTCGTACTTGCGTCATGTAGTCACCCAAGGGATTGAATATAAATGAGCACAATGGTTAGGCAGCCACGATGCAGATTTTAAATATATGCATTTGTGCACATTGCCATAGGTTTTAAATGCATGCAATACATGTATTACTTTTGACAATCAGAAGCTGTCCACATTTAATAGGTGGACATGAGATTATAAATGCATCATTTCTAAGGCCACATTGTTAATTACATGATCATCCAATTAAAAAAATATGATTATTTGGTGTAAAGTTGGCACAAGTTTCAACCATCCTGAAAAATGATTCTGTCTGAATGAATTGTGATGTTGAAATTCCAAAAGTTGCTGTGTAGAAATTTTTTGATAAGCATAAAAATGTTAACTGTTACAGTTTTCACTTGTTTTCTCAAACACGTGAGCATCTGTTGTGATGAAACTTTCACAGCTTACAGGTACATGTAGTTCAATTTTATATTTATATTTATAGACGGATGAAATAATAAAATGTTAAATTTCCCTTAACCCTAACCACCCCAAATCCTGCAAAATCCTCCAAGGGGCATTTTTTGATGGAAACTGGTACTTTCACCTCTTCAAATGGGGTAACATTACTACCTGGCAAGAAGTACAGGCCATAAGTGCTGAATATGAAAGATCAATGAAAGTGCATGGTACATTTTGAAGATAAGGGCATGTTTCCAAAAGTGCACTGATGGATTTTGGAGTATTCAGGAAGGTTCCTAGCCAGAATACCTAGGGGGTTAGGTTTTTAAAGTAGCCAGAATATTGTTGCATTCAAAGAGAGAGTACAATGAGTTGGTCAGTATGTCCAGACATCATATGTCCTATGAATTATTTTGAGGATGTTAATGACTGGTCATATTTAGGCGGCTCAAACATTAATTTTTAATGCATTTAATTGGGATGGTCTAGTGTTTGCCTCCTTATCCTGGTAGCCAGTGATAAACCACAGTAAAATAACAAATCTATCTTGAACCACATCAGCTCATTTGGCGGGTGTTTTACAGGGGCAGTTTTGAAAAATCCATGTACATTTTGCTCGGGGTATTGGGGCCGCTGTTGTGAACAGTGCTGGGGTGAACTCTATAGTTCTGAGCATTTGCTTTCCTTTACTGCTTAAATCTTTAAAATCCGGAGGATCACAATATTGCGATTTGTAAAAATCCGGACAAATCACAACCCTGGTTTTATCTCTACTTTCATTGGCATGCAGCAACTGATAATATTTTGTATTCCACTGGAGTGGATGCCAGTATATCACAGGTTACTTCCACAGCTATTGCCAGTAACCATTTATACTCGTGGTTGAAGAGAAGCATTTACGTTAAAGTGTCTTGCACAAGGACCTAAGCACAACCAGGATTCAAACCCATATTTTGATGACTCAGCCATCAGAACACAAATCTGATGTACTAAACCGCTCGGCCGTAGCACTCACATTTCCTGAGATTTGATCAATGAATGAATCGCCTAAGAATTTGACTTCATCAGTCATAAGAACTTCAACTTAGAGAGCCACCCGCGCACTTCCTTCTGTGAATAATTATTTTTCCCCAAAACAGAAAGCATCACATTGACAGTGCACCATAATACTTGAAGGAGGTGCTTATACATGTAGTATACATACTTCATTGAATGATTATTCAAAAACATGCTTTCAACTTGCTTCAAGCAAAGCACCTGTACAGAAACTATTCATGTTAAAAGCTTCAAGATATTTGTGTGAATTTTAAATATCAAGTCTTTAGTACCATAGAAACCACAAAGATAACATGACCTTAAGTACTTTGGATTCACCATTTCCCAAAGGAAGGGCGGTTCAGTTCTTTTACAAATGTACAATAGATTACAATTTTTTTTTCTAAACACCTTTCTTTTTCTGAGGGGGGGGGGGGGATCTTAAGCTCTGACTACCCCTTGACATTAACCCTCCTACTCTAGCTGCACTTTAGTGGCAAGTAGCTATAGAGGTCAAAACCAGTCTGTTTTGACTGTTGACCCAAATGTGCACACAAAAGCAATACAAGACAATGGTCGACTCATTTTGACCTGTAAATGTACTTAATACATGTAAGGTTTGACAGTGTTTGACTTTTAAGTGCACTAGATATACCTCAGCAAGTATATCAACATTTTGACTGATTTTGACCCTTGCAGTCATATGCCCTTCAGTACTAAATGTATGCATATTTACCAAGTAGTAATCAACAGTAGCAATGAAAGGGCTGTGTAACATTTCCTGACTCCTAGATGTGCCCAGGGTTTTGATATCAGCCTTGTCAATCAATGCTTCATGGAAATGCTATTGTCTATAAGGTAGACATTTATCAAGCCATAGCCATCTTCATCGGATTCCTTGTTTACGACCATAGCAAAGAGTCTTGATACATAACAGGGACCAGACTGTTTTTCATTCCAGCCTCGGTTTGGTCACATAAATTTGTACGGAAGAAAAACAAGATGGGTCTATAGATGATTCAATCGCAATAAAAGAAAACCCCCTTTCTGCAAAATGAAACAAAGTGACAACTAGTCTAGTCTGATTTTAGGGCCAATGATTTCTGTTTTGAGCAGAAAACGGATGGAATAAACAAAAATGTCTATCTTGCCAAAATCAACAAAACCAAGCCTACTTCAGCTGCATCTCTGTTCTATTTCATCATCCTAAAATCATCAACAATGAGTTTGTCAATTAACAAATAGATCTTTGGACTGTTGGGTTGAGACTTCGGGTTTAGTTGAATGACGTGTGGCCACGCCCTCTTCCCAGCCTTCAATAACTTGTTCAGCTAAACCTTCCTCTCTATTAACCCCAAGACACAACCTAATATAATCAACCCTACCTCAAACCAGAAGCTCTCGTCCCACGCTATATCCATGTGGATTCCGACTGAAGCACGTCTGATGTTAAAAAGTTGATCATAGTTTAGAAATTGGCAAGTTATCTGGTCAAATCCGAGAAAGAAAAAAATGAACAGTGTACACTGTCGTCTAATAAAACATTAGCTGATGAAAAACCGCATGCGTCGATACATCTAGAAGCAGATTAACGTTTGTAAGCAGTGGACTTCAATCAGAGATGAAATGTTCTTTCATTTACTCCTTGATATGGATCACATGTGCTACGTGTAAAATGAGAAGGCAGTGTTGTCTCTTGGGTGTGGTGTGAGGGGCTGATGACATTTGGGTTAAAATCCAGCAGCTTCGCAGGCAGTACAAGCAAATGTTTTTTTTTCCTGAACAGGTTTCGTCCCATTGGATAAATGTCACCAGTACATTAACATGGCAAACATTTCACAAATTCATTTCGAAGCAGTTGACATTATTATTCTTCATATATTTTTCATATATTTCCTGAATGAAGATGATGAAATGTCATTCAAAAACTCAAAACGATGCTCCAATAATACTGTCCTCTCCTCAAAACAGTGAACAGTGTACTCACACAAGCTGTCCAATGAAGAGAAACAATGAGTTACAAATACTCTGAAATTCCTTTCTAAGGATTGGAATTTCCCCCAAGATAAATTTTGATCGCTAGACGACATGTACAGAACAGTATGTTCAACATCATACAAGATTCTAGGCTATTTACAATTACATCTTAAATCAAAAACAAGAGCGCATACATCTACTTAAAACAGTGTATAGGCATTTTTACCAGAAAGAAAGAACAATTATTCTTGTTTTCATTACTCAATTTTGCAGGATGGGAATTCATTAAGGTAATTCCGCATTCCCAAATCCGCCACAGCTGAATCAAGTTTCTTGATGAAAAACCTTGAGTCACCGAAAAAATCCAGGGAATATCTATTAACTCCCAACATGGGCAAGTTAAGTTTCCTCGAGATGACGAAAAATACCCGTAGGTCCTTCACACAAAAAACAATAACTCAAAATGGCAGTCCAGAGTTTTAGGAGATGCAAACTCTCCAAATCACCTGCCCGTCTGGCGGTGCGAGATGCAGCTATCCACAAGACGGGTTTATCGGATATGCTTCCTTTCCGTTGTGAAGATCGGGAGTAGCAGAGTGCAAACAAAAAACCAATGGTACATGTATAGGTTAAACACGCCAACTCATCTGTATTCTATACAAACAAGACGATTCAGATCTCCTTAAGAAATCCAGAGGAACTGACAACCGTCCTGCGTGCGCATTTCCTTCTGAAAGGGGTTCAGCTCTCTTTGAACTCGTCGGTAAATGACCGTGCCCTGATAAAAGATAATCTTTTTTCCTTGCCCCTCTTCGGGGAAATTATCTTCCCTGCTTGAAACAACGGGAGAACCCTGTGGTTTAATCATGGCAAGGTGACACCAGACCTTCTTGCATTGCAAAGGCATGTTACAGACGTAACCTGATAGTTTGGCTCAACTAGACTGCTTTCCTCTGCAGTGGGATGGAAGGTAATTAAAACATACTGATAGGTAACTTAGGTCACATAGAAAGAAAACACTACACTGGTGCTCAAATACGTCAGCCGCTCATTCAAGAATCAATGGTTTATTTATGGTGGAATTAATAGGATCCTGGCTAGTATCTGATGTATACTTATCTGAGTAATCAAATCAGAAGCAGAATTGTATGCAATGAGTGAAGGACAATATTGAGTTGAATGAACAAACCAATTATTCAATATTCATACAGTATTCAAAGCCAGTATATATATACTTTTGTAAATGTCTATAAAATAAAATGCATCCATTATGTCAAAGTTTTGACTCATTTCATTGTGTCAAAAACGAGAAAATAGTGAACAAGTAATTTCTGTATTTGTATGACAGAAATTATTTCATTAATTTTACTCAAACCATAGCACCCGAGACAGAAATATTTCAAGGGATGTTTATTAATTCCCACGATAAAATGATTAAAAAGGTAAAATACTGGTAATTTAAAAAAAATTGTTGAAACTTTCTTGGTATCCGAGGTGCCGCCATTTTTCAGAAAAGTGAAATAATTTCCAGTTCAAATCTAGGCAAGGGTTCTCCTTCCTAAATTTAACATTTGAATAATTACAACTAAACTGAATAAATTTTTCATTATTTTCTCAATATATTTTTAATGCAGACTAGCCTTGGCATTTTCCGTTTAATTTACAAAACGTATAATTTTGACACAGACCGTTTAAATGAATATTGTTATCACCAACGGAATGGCATGATGCAGACGGATTGTCCATATTTAGAACAGAAAATAATCCACAATACAGCAATACAGATTTATAAAATATAGTACAGACAAAAAATCCATTCCTGGCTCCAAAACATCCTCCAAAATTTCTGGTTGTATTAAAATTAAAAAACAAATTATCGGTTGAACTTCCTTGGAATTGTGATATAATATTTCATAGCGTGCCCACTGCACTTCATGAAATAGAAAACACCAACCAAATATCATGGAAATAGAAGGTTCCATTTATTTACACGTTTCATGAATGTGAAAATTTTTGTGTACACGTGTAAATGTGTAAAACAAAATTGTGTACATGGTCTGTGTCAAAATGTGTACACGTTTTGCAAATTAAACAGAAAATGCCAAGTGTAGTTTGCATTGCTTAAATGAATATTTAATACTATATGTCTCATAAAATTGCATGGAAATTCTACCATAGTTAGAATGCACTTTTCAATGTAACGATCACAGGATTTGAGCTAATAAATCTAAAAGAAGGGAAGGATTGTAGGAGGATTGCTGGGTGAAAATCAATCAAGCTAATATATTTTTCCTGCTTGGGGGAACAAGGACAGCTGCATAACTGTATTATCAACAAGTCTTTTTTTTCTTATGATTGGAAACGTCATTAGAGTCTGAATGAAAACGTCTTGTAGGGATGTTTGTATACCCTCAAGGCTTCCTGGATATTAAAACTGTTTAATGTAATTTTTAGTGAGGGGGCAAGTTGTTTTTGTTTGTTCTTTTTTTTCCTATGGGTATTCGGGGAGAACATTGACTCGGTGATATGATACATCTTAAACGACATGTAATTTAACTACAGGCATAGTATTAGCCAGCAATACCTTTGGGTGTCTTTTGGACGCCCTGTTTGTTATAAATGGACACCCTGTTGTATTTGTAATACACATGAGGAAGTATAGCAAGTTGAACAATTTTGGACACCCTGTTTTTCAAAGAATAACAAATAACAGGTATTATCACAGATGTATACTCCATGCATTTTGTTACTTTGCTGGCAATTTTTTCATTAAAAAATAAATTCATTTATTTTATGAAATATTTTATTTCACAGTATTTGTTTTCCTTTTTTTAAAGGAACTTATCAATGCTCCGATTAATACAATCATTGTAAAAAAATTGCTTACATTTAAAAAAAAATACATCTTTAAGGAATTTTTTCCGCATTGCACAATAAATACACAAACTCACTCTTTGGTTTATGTACATATACATGTACGTGTATCTGCTCTAACAGTACTCTGCAGAAATCATTGACTTGAATAATCTATAGATGGAAAGAAAATTTGTTCAAAGAAGGAACCCTTCCCATCCAAATCACCGGGTGGTAATCTAAGCAAACAGGTGTAAGGGGAATGAGGAAGGGGATTAAAAGATCCTAGACATACCTGTACTAGGATTGACATCAAACTGGTTGAACAGCTAGTTATTAAAGACATCAGAGAAACCGTAACATGGACGACACCAGACTAAAACTGAAGTCATGGGTAAATGTCTACAATGTCCCATCCAATGATAACTAAACTTTATGCAGGCATTAATAAAGGGACAGACAATATTGTCATGATCAACAGGGCATGGAATCAGAGTGCTAGTTTTAGATTAAAGGGATAATATCATAACGATCAACAGGGCATGGAATCAGAGTGTTTTAGATTAACTCAGTGACTGAAAATAACACCCCACATGATAATGTCATATTACCGTTGCTGCTGCATAAATAAGCCAGTAATTTTCAGTCACTGTGTTCATCTTAAACTAGGACACCGATTCCATGCCCTGTTGAAAGTCTACTCTGATCGTGATGACATTGTCCATCTAATCATAATTTTTTGGCTGGATAGGTAATGTGACATGCATTATTAGCCTTAAAAACCTTTAAAAAACAAAGATGTATTTTTACATAATTTCCTGTACCTCTAACCAGCTCATATCATCGTACATGTATAATCCGTCTCTAGTGGCCGGTCTCCTATGAGCCACAACCGCATTCACAGGTAAAGACGCAGACCTGAAATTCTTGTATTTGAAGAAGGCCATTGTGTGCTGGTTGATTGGTACTCAGCAATTCTCAACAGTAACAGACATCTGCATTTAGTACATGTTCATCAAATTAATCCGGCGCAACATGTTTTCCACAAGAGTACGACTCTAGCAAAGAAATCTACTACATGCATCTCTGCTAAGCCAGCAGATTATAGCACTGGAATAGTCTCGCAAAAGCAAGTCCTTGTCCAACTACGGAACCTATCAGTATGCTGTTAAATACAAGACGAAAAACCCTGAAAACGCATCACAGCACGTTCCAATCCTCGATAAATCTTACTACGGGTGAGAATGGGCCTGGGGCTGCAGCGTTTTTTTAACACTTCATGTTCAGTCTACTGTTTGTTGGTACACTCATACCTACTTGCTTTATGGTAGACTCTGAACTGAATGCCAGGTTGAACAAACACACATATAACTGTACTATCTTCATAGTACTCTCATTGTGTACAAAGTCAGGTCAAAACTCAAATAAAAAAAGTATTGTGAATTCAAAATCAAACGTCTGCTTTAATGTATTCCATTAGTTCCTCTCTAATCACTCTCTTATCATTCTGCAAAGTTTGTCCCCTGAAATGGAGGTTTATTTAATGATTTTTTTCGCAGACATCAAAGCTAAATTTCGATAAGCGATAACTGTGTTTGATATTAGCATTTATATATGGTTTTCACATGTGAGTAAACAATACGCTGTTGTAGACGTTACCAGATATTTTGTATTATTAATAATTTAATGATATTCTTTTCGTGGTGAGTTGTGAGGGTATTTCTAAAGCCACTAGCTTTGTAATTATGAAAAAAACTATGCACTTTAAGTAAAATGTCTGTAAATGCAAATGACATAAAACACAATAAAGGGGGCCACTTTCCTACCATCACGTTAGCAGTTTTTCTAATGGTTGTAATTTTTTTTTAATATCTGAAACCACCCAAAAAGAATTTCAACATTTGAATAGACATGCATGCTTATCCTAAAGATAATTTGAGTTGATTATTAATTACTATTATTTTTTTAATTACCCTAAAATTTCCATCAACAAATGGATGGAAAAGTGAGGTAACTTTTTCCGTCAAATTTTTTTGGAAATTTGAGGGTAAAAAAATTAATAAAAAAATATAAAAATAAAATAAATCAACTCAAATTAGTTCTAGTATAAGCCTGCATGTCCATTCACATGTTGAAACACTTTTTGGTCGGTTTCAGGTACTTAAAAATAAATAACCACCATTGGAAAAACTGCTAATGTGATGGATGCAAAGTGGCCCCCTTTATTGTGTTTTATGTCAAATGCATTTTGTAACAACCAAGAAACACGTACAGAAACTGTGAACATTTCAGCATCTTACAAGAAAATAGTGAAAATGCATTCAAATTCATATTCTTCATAATCATCTTAACCCTAACCCCCCTAGGTATTCTGGCTAGGAACCTTCCTGAACCCTAACCCCCTATAGGTATTCTGGCTAGGAACCTTCCTGAACCCTAACCCCCCTAGGTATTCTGGCTAGGAACCTTCCTGAATCCTCCAAAATCCATCAGTGCACTTTTGGAAACATGTCCCTATCTTCAAAATGCACCATGCATTTTCGTCGATCTTTCATATTCAGCACTTATGGCCTGTACTTCTTGCCAGGTAGTAATTTTTATGCCATTTGAAGATGTCAAAGTACCAGTTTCCAACAATGCTGAATGTTTCCAAAAAGTACCCCTTGGAGGATTTTGGAGGATATGGGGTGGTTAGGGTTAATGTGGATTTTTTTTGTCTCATGAAATCAACATTTCAGTTTGGAAATTATTCTACTAATTTTACTGAAAGTATACCACCTCAGACAGAAAGACTTCAAGGGATGTTTTACACCATCATCAACTTAACACCACAGAAAACAGTGATCAAGTATGTTTGCTGAGATTACCAATAGTGTATTGTGGCTTTAAACAGCCTTCAGATCCCATGAGAGCCCTTGCTCAATCATGCAGCGGATGTACATATATGTACGCCTACAAGCTACGCACAAGTGATTTCTATCACCTACGCACATCCATGCCATGCCTTCTCCAACCATAGATCAAGGGCTCACTTAATCTATACTAAACAATCGAATCCAACACACGTAGTACCCGTCGTCGTTTACCCCCCACACCCACCCCACTTTAACTCACCCTGGGTCCCTAGGCTATGTGTTCCCTAAACCCACTAGGAAAATATCATACCCTCCGGTGACAAGCACTTACAGTTCAATCAAGGCCACAGTACGCTGTGCCTCATACAAGCACAGTGTGTTGTGAAGGTGGGAAATGTTAAGTGAAGCGATGTTCTGTTTAATTAAAACTGTCAATCAGATTCAATACCTTATTAAATCCAAGAACTGTTTCTCAGTTCATGTACTTCCACTCCAGTGCTGTAACTGTCAATCCTGTAAGGACTGAGTTTGAGTTTTTTTCGAACTGGGGCCCACGCAGGCAATTGAATGAAATGATCTAAGTAAGATGCGTCCGACTATTAGCCATTCAATGCAAATTAAATCTTCCACCTTTCATACGGAGAAATCCAATTATGCATTATAATAGTCTCCAAATAATTGGATGACTACTGTAATTACGCACTGTCAACCCTTCATAGACACATACTGTATTAATTGCCTCAGTCTAAGTCAATTATACACTCTTAATTATAAACTTTTCCCTTTTTACGCATATGTACATGTGTATGCACAAGTGAAGATAACACACGTGCATACTTGCACATAATTAGCACACATGTACGTTCAAAGACTACTTTGCAAAATTATGTGCACATTGCATCATGGTCTAGCTAGCAATCACTGTTAACATTTCCCTGTAGTGTACATGTATGTTACAATTTATAATAGAACAGTCTCTATGTACATGTGGGGTGTCATGGCCGAGTAGTCTGGTGCATCGGACTTGTGTTCTGATGGCTGAATCATTAGAATGTGGGTTCGAATCCCAACCGCGACCATGATACTTTGTCCTTGACACTTGATTGTAATTGCTTCTCTTCACCCAGGAGTATAAATGGGTACCTGTGAGGGTACCTGTGAGGGTACCTGTGAGGGTACCTGTGAGGGTACCTGTGAGGGTACCTGTGAGGGTACCTGTGAGGGTACCTGTGAGGGTACCTGTGAGGGTACCTGTGAGGGTACCTGTGAGGGTACCTGTGAGGGTACCTGTGAGGGTACCTGTGAGGGTACCTGTGAGGGTACCTGTGAGGGTACCTGTGAGGGTACCTGTGAGGGTACCTGTGAGGGTAGAGGTGGTAATTGTGTTTGATTAGCCCTCTGGTGCCAAAAATGGTTGCACATAATGGGCTATATACTCCCGAGGGAGCTGAGAAAGATTATAGGAATGATATTGGCCCAATGACCAGGGGAAATAATAGTTGTGAGCACCTTGAGCACTGTTGGGTGGATATGTTGCGCATTATAAATGTCTGTATTATTATATTATACTACTCAAAACAATTTAGGGAACACTGGAATAATTATTTCAGATAAACACAATGTTTCACAGAATTGATGAGAAACAACTGCACAATGAAACAGATGATAAAGGATGCATGTAGTGATTACACATTTCATGACATGACTACTGAAAGAGAGGGGGGTTGCAAATGAAAATCCCGGTTCATGGAACATTTCAAACCTATTTGATGTTAAAAATCCGGTGTTCCCTAAATTGTTTTGAGTAGTATATTATTATACTAAACACAACAAATAACAAGACAAGTGTGCTGGCTATATTTGCTCAATGTGGTTGTAACATTGATAAATAAAAGCCAGGGTGGTAATATCCGGGCCCAATTTCACAGAGCTGCTTAGCAGAAAAAAATGCTAAGCAAATTTATCTACTATCAGAGCAAGACTTTCACCAAGGCACAGTGACTGAAAATGACTGCCTTATTTATGATGCAGCAACAGTAATATAACCTTATCATGTGGGGTATTATTTTCAGTCACTAAGTTAATCTAAAACTAGCACTCTGATTCCATGCCCTGTTGATAGTGATGATATTGTCCCTTTAATGTCATTGAAACTGTGTCAACAACTCCTTCATAACAGTGGCAGAGACACTCCCTATGTATGTAAAAATAGGCAGGAAAAAATCCATTCACTTATACAACGCAAGTTCTGCTTAATTACTGCGGTATTGATTTGTTTTTTGTTTGAGGAAGATCGCAGGTCTTCTACTGGCTAATCCGAAAATGTATCCATTTGCATTGTTTCCTTGAGAATTAATTAACTAGAGAGAAGTTGTTTATGTAAAGACCTTTGTCACAATGCAATGCAATTATCTTGTTTTTTCTTAACATGGTATTCTGCGGTTACCATATTTTGCTTATAAGGTCCAGAACATTTGCCCTGGACATATAACCAGTGTGCAAAGACGACATATGTACAAAAGGAGATAATAATCAACATCTTTGAATTTTGTGGAGTTGGTTCCACCTCCTTCAGGGCACCAAGCTAATGTGGATACTTTTCACTGGTCTCTTGAGCATGCACCATATGTTTTGAATGAACAAAGCAAGTACCATCTACTTTATCATCAATCAACCAGGTTCATTCCACTTTCCCTGGGCATAGAAACACTTCATCATTCAATCTAGGGGCAATGCCCTGTGATATATGTATTTTATTTCAATGATACTATCTCAATTCTGAACTAATGTCCCATGCAATAGGATACAATTGAGACCCTTTAGTTGACAATTATACTATCTCAAATGAGAGATAAATCAGATGCTTTTTTATCCTGATTAGAGCCCAATAGTCCCAATAAAGATACCAAATCGGGGACTCATTGGTGGATGATGAACAGCACATACATGTATCATCGTGTGCCCTGAAGAAGGACGTAAAGGACGTAATGAAAGTGTGACCGGCAAAAGGTCGTAAGCAATTAATGTGCAAAATTGTGTTTCAAGAAAACTGAGTGTGAAAGTTTGGTCATTTTCTGACATTTATAAGTCACTGTAGGAATGTTAAATTCCACATGGGAATAGAAAAACATGTCTTGGGAGTAATTCTAGCAACAAATATAGTTGTGCCCTACTTTTTTTTCAAAGGAGCCATTTGATTGCTTACAACCTTCTTCTGGGACAGAAGGTCATAGATCCTTAGGACCTTCTTGAGCACACAACGATACTGTACTGTACTTATGTAATATAGCTTTTCTCAAGAACTTATGATACATGGTACAGGGTACATACATGATGGAATCAAACATATATGTTTATTACAGAAATCAATGACGGTATGAGGAGGTTCTCTACCTGAAAAGAGTGAAGACTCTTCCCTGGTAACCATTAATATTGAATTTGAATGAATTAAAACATTTTTTCTTTTCATTTTAAATGGTGCCCTCATACAATGGCAAGCCAGCTACTTCTTTGTTCCAATGACAAATAATACTGCATTCCAATCACGTAATGTTAGTTGGGTTCACGACTTGTGTTATGTGCATGATGCTAGCTCATATACATTGTAAGCCTTTCTCCGAGTCATGAACTCAAGAAAGAATAACGTGGTACCTAATAAGCCCAACCCACGTATCATGAACTGTGAAATACGAGGTTTTTGAACAAACTGTACGGAAAGTGCACATGTGTGGTGACATTTCGACTATTATTGCCTCTAAGCCCCTCACACATCACTGGATTGGAACTGACAAGCTCTTATGTGCAATCCATTTAGAATGAAAAGAAGCACGCTTCATGAACATAAATCATACATTCCATGGTTTCATTCGAGACATACGTTAACTGAGATTTTCTTTCTTCTGTTTATTTGTTTTAAGTGGTTGTACATGTACAATTACCCCATTGGTAAAATATGTGCAAATAAAATCTGTATTTATTTAATTATAATAATAATATTTAATTTGAATAGCGCCTTCAGCAAAAGCCTCAACACGCTTCACAATTACAAAGGATAAAATGCCCATAAATAGGGTAAGGTGGATGGGGGAGTGTTGTATACATAAATTATCAGAGGACCAATCATTGCTCATTGTGAGGGAGACAATCAAGTCAAGGAATTCAACTCCGTATTAAAGCCAGATTAATTATTTACATTTTTTTAAATAATACATTGAAATCTCAAAATTCTGTTCTTGGGAAAAGAATTGTTAAATAAGATAAATTAAAAAAAAAAAAAAAAAACATGGTATAAGAAATCATTTTTTGTTCTGGTCCTCGATTAAATTGATTATTTTCCTTTAAAAAAGAATAAATTAAATTAAATTAAAAAAAAAAATGAATTAAAAAAATGGTTCTAGAAGATGTAACTAGGTGCGGTTTAGTGCATAGGATGGGACACAAGTTCTGGCAGGTCTTGAGCAAGACACTTAACCATATAATTGCTTCCTCCTTCAGAAGGGTCATTAAGCTGTAGGTCCCTGTACAACATGTAGGTTAATAAAGTAATGCTGTAAAAGAACTGAACACTTAGTATGGTGTTTTGTCATCCATACTTTCCTGAATGAGAGATACCTTGTTGTAATATGTAAGATCACCCTCTAGTTGACTATTCACAACCTGGGAAAGGTTTTTTCCAAAAAGATATTTGCATTTTTATGCAGGAATATTTGTGTGTTCGAGTGTATCATTTGCTAATTTTGAATAGTAATTCTTGAATTGCAAACTGTTTTGTTTTTTTGTGTGGCATTTTTGTGTAATGATATACAGGGGTGTGATTTGACAGAATTAAAAAATCCTGAAAATGGGTAGTGAGCCTGGGTCTCCTCTTTGGTCTAGAGGACAAAGCCCCCTGAACATCCTGAATGTTAAGTTTTGTAGGATTTACAGACTCTCCACATCCCTACAAACAAGAAGTTAGAGGATTGGACAAAATGGTGTCCTTGCTACATAGGTAGATGTACCATTCATTATCCTTATTATGAGTGCACATTCTTGGGTCATTCCAACAGGTTGGGGCAAGCTTTGTGACATGGTGTCCTTGTTACGTAGGTAGATGTACCATTCATTATTCTTATTATGAGTGGACATTCTTGGGGTCATTCCACCAGGTTGGGGCAAGCTTTGTGACATGGGGTCTTTGTTACGTAGGTAGATGTACCATTCATTATCCTTATTATGAGTGCACATTCTTGGGTCATTCCACCAGGTTGGGGCAAGCTTTGTGACATGGTGTCCTTGCTACATAGGTAGATGTACCATTCATTATCCTTATTATGAGTGCACATTCTCAGTTGTTCTTCAGCTTAGAATGGAATCAATCCCTGTGCCTTGAATAGGAAGTTACAAAAGTGTTAATTTAGGAGTCATGATAATAAATGGTACATTTACCTACATGTATGTAACAAGGGTACATGTATCACAAAGCTTTCCTCAACCTGGTGGAATGACCCATCTTGATCAAAGAGAGTGAACATACTTGTAGCATTGGTGTATCGAGGGGTTGGGGAGGGGGCAAAGGAGGGCATGTTCTCTCCTTTTTGATAATGTTCCATGTAAATTTACAATACATTTTTTTCTGCCCCCCCCCCACCACTTTAGGATATTGACCTCTCTTATTTGCCATGTGCCCCCTTTTTTACGAGACCTAGGCTCCGCCCCCGACTCATACAAACAGCTTTGCCAAGATAACCAATGATGTACCCTTTAATGGCGATGATGTTGTTTGGCCACATGCAAGTCAAATTAAAAGCTGGCACTGGCGAATCAATACCATTCAGGCAGTGAAACACAAACATAGGTGCCCACGCTGTGAAATAGTCACTGATCAATCCAAGATTGAACGTGGAGAATATCATATAAACCAATCCACTGTGCGCATGTGATGTGATAAATTGAAGATTTTACTCTCCTTGTCATGTGGGATGTTAATCATATCATCTGCATGCCTCGCGATGAAAGGTTTCCAACGAAGGGAATAAATGCATGATTACATTTTTTTCCCCTTCTTTTCAGAATCACACATTGTACAGTATGTCAACCAGGAGAAGACACGCAGAATTGTGAAATTGAAAAATCAATTTGAAGCAGATTAATCATGCGACTTCACAGGACTGTGAAGATATTGGCTAATGAGAACTGATATCATCAAACCATATGAACTGGCATATCCGGGAGGGGAGGGGGGGGGGGGTTGCTCCCCTTTGTTCCTTATTAAATCATTTTTATTTTTTATGAGTGACTGCCCTGACCCCACCAGTTTGTAATCTTCCCATTTTTAGCCATGCACCCATGGATCTTTGCTAGCCATAACCTGGTCATCTGACTGAAAGGACAGTTCTGAAATCAGTACAGAAAATGGTAGTTTTTATATAAAGATTCCGCCAGTGAGTCATTAACCCTAACTCCCTAGACAACAAAAGCAGTTGGAGGATTTTGAAGGATTTTTATTGTTCAGTAACAATGCTTAGGGAGTTAGGGATAAAGATATATCACCCATTTGATGGTAAAAAATAGATTTAAATGTTGAATTGCTATTTTTCTGGTTAAAGAAGTTATAAGCTGAGATGTTGAATGAAAAAATCTGGCAAGGATTAGTACCAGTGAATTAAAAACTCAAATTAATGAAATGATGGCCCACCGTTTTAATCGTTGGCTTGCACGTGACCACACAATTTATTGTATGTAACAGGCTGATGGCATGGGCAGTCTTCCGAGCACGTTTGAAATATCACTTTTATTTCCAGTTTCCGACATCCGAATTTCATCATTTTTTGTTTTTTTCGTATAGCTTTCAAAATTCATTCTCTTTATAACTTCTATTAAAACGAGCGATATACAGTTGTATCTTTAATTAGAAAATATTAAAAATGCATTCAGATTGTTCATATTCATCCCAATGTGGAAGTTCTGTCGTCAGATGACAGAAATTGATTTTGGAAATTATTTTCATAAATTTTACTAAAATGTGCTCCCTTGAAACAGAAATATTTGTAATGGATGTGATCAACTTGTAGTTCTAACTGTTATGTGTGTACCTCAGCAGAATCTAATTTACAATGTACTTAGTGTACATATTGTGTGTGTATACATGTACACTGTACGTACATGTAAATACCGTTACAAAAAGCAAAACAAAACATTTCTAAAAAAAAGAAAGAAAGAAAGAAAATTTAATACATCCTACTGACTACTTATCAAACTCATCAATAACAAAATCTACATACTTGTATCTTGTAGTTTTTCTCCCTGGAGTACAAACAGGACGCTACTTGAGAGCACATAGTTAAATCCACACGGACATATCCTTCCAAATTTTCCTTTGTAAAATGTACCGTCTTATTAAAACTACATGGGTTGCGTGGTTGTGGGGATGAGATGATTATGTATGTAGATTGATTGGAGCTGTCACCTTGATAGTCCCTGAGAGAGCTCTGACAACAGTGAAAGCTGGGACACAGAGGAGAGGTGGCATTGTCCAAGTCCAAGGGGGTGATTTATATTAAAGCTAGAGAGTAACTACTATTGCAGTACGCCACTGAGTACGGGTCACACAAGGTCTTGATCTTTAACATACAAGCTCCCGTCAAGCTTGGTCTATATGATTATGATACTAAACACTTTCAGTAATTCAGCAATTTTTTTAATTATAAATAGTGGATAATTTGTACAAATATCCTAAGAAATTACTCTGTTACAGGTGCTCTTTATAAGAAGGGGGTAAGGATAATTAATTGCCACTTAAAGGGACAGTATCATCACGATCAACAGGGCATGGAATCAGAGTGCTAGTTTTAGATTAACTCAGTGACTGGAAATAATACCCCACATGATAAGGTCATACATGTATAACCGTTGCTGCTGAATAAATGAGACATAAATTTTCAGTCACTGTGTTCATCTTGAACTATATGTAGGACACTGATTCCATGCCCTATTGAAAATCTGCTCTGATTGTGATGATATTGTCCCAATAATTTCCAGTTTGAATTAAGGAAAGAGTTGTATAATATACAACATATACATTGTATATGTTGCACTTTCCCTTTAAAACCAAAACATTTGGCACTGAGAACAAAATAGCCAATGGCTCCGCTTCCAAAAACAGATCCAGGACCAGACAGTAATCATGTCACTGAGATTCACAGACACTTAATAAAAATGTACAAGGTTTGGAGGCACATCCCCGATCCCTCTGGTAATCTGGTTTGTTATAATGCCCTGTGGGCAAGTCAATATAACCAGTCCAATATAACCAGACAATATAAAACAGTCCAGACAAACAGACCTATTCATTCTCACAAGCATTTATGCTTACTGCAGACTAAATGACTACACTTCTATTTCCCCAATGTCTATATTGTCTATTTTCTACAGCAATGTCTCGAGTAGTTTTTGTCTAATATTAAATTACATTCTACATGCATGTGTGCAAGGATGGGGAATTCTACATAATTAAGAGCCTGAAACAGAAATAGTTAAAGTTGTCATTGAAAAACAAAAATAAAACAATTTAAATAAAAATCATATCTTGTTTCTGGAAATTATGCATATCTGTGATTTTTATATCTAGTTTCTAAAATGGTACATGCATGTTTCTAAAAACTCTTATAACAAAGTCATATATATACATGTATATATATATAGGAATCTAATTGGGGAAAAAATGCATGTATATAGCATTCAATTCTATCTGATTAAAGAGAAGGTACATGTACAACATTGGTAATAACTAGATTATCATATTAACAAATTATTATCTTAAAGCTTAATTGGTGTAAGTTGCTTAACACTAACCTTCCCAAATCCTCCAAAATTTCTCTTTGCTAAAGTGAAGGATTTTGAAGGATTGAGTTTACATGCTACATGCTCTTTGTTAAAGTGAAGGATTTTGGAGGATTGAGGTTATTAGGCATACTTGCCTTTCTGTGGTACATGTACATCCATGTTTGTTGTAGTGATTGCAAGGTCAGTGCTTGGGTCAGTGGACACTGTTTATTGCTCCATGCATGCAGGGAGGGTCCCTGGCCATGTACATGTATCACAGATTAGAAACACATGTGTGCATACATGTACATGTACATGTCATGTGCTTGCTTTACTACTGAAGGATTTTGGAGGATTCAGGTTATGTGTAAGCAAGTGAGCCTAGGGAGTTACATGTAGGAAAGATTCAGGTTATGTGTAGGCAAATGGGCCTTGGGAGTAAGGAAGGATTCAGGTTATGTGTAAGCAAATGGGCCTAGGGAGTTAGGAAGGATTCAGGTTATGTGTAAGCAATTGGGCCGAGGGAGCATTAAGTGTCAATTATCCTGAGAAATTATTCTGTGTTTTCATCTTACAGGAAAAGAGAATTGGAATTGGAGTGCCATGGTTGAGCGGTTTAGTGCATCGGATTTGTGTTCTGATGGCGGTGTCTTCAGAATGTGAGTTTAAATCCTGGCTGTGACCATTGTGCTTGTGTCCTTCAGCGAGGCACTTTACCATAATTGCTTCTCTCCACCCAGGAGTAAATGGGTACCTGTGAAGGCAGAGTTGGTTGTTGTGTTTGATTAGCCCTACATACGCCAAAATGGCAGCAATTGAGCTGTATACTCCCCAGGGAGCTGAGATGGTTTCAGGAATGATTTTTGTGCCTGTTGAGCAGGGATAATAATGTACAGCACCTTGATCTAGTTGCTAGGATATGTGTGCTTTATAAGAATCGTGTATTATTATTATTAATTGTGATGTCGTTGGCAACTTTTTTGAAGAAAAAAAAAGAAACTAAAAATTAAGCAACCTGAAACAGTTTTTCATATTTTTCTCATAACATGAGCACCTGGAGTATCATGATGAAACAGTAAGTTTCACGAGAGATTTCTTGAGAACTGGAGAGTTAAAATAAGTATTTTCAAATACAAATGTTGAACATGTAATCAAGATTCAAAGAGGTTTGTTGTTGTTTCATATTTAGAATTTCTACAGGATTTTTTATAAACTTGACACTGCAGTTTATCCATGATACACTATTGGTAATCCAAAATAGATAAAAATTTGACATTTATCTTACTTGGTTTAAAGTTGATGATGGTACTAAAAATCCCTTTAAATGTTTTTGTCTGAGTTGCTATAAATCAATTACAATAATTATTTATATGATTTCCCATCTGAATTTCTGACAAACATTCCATGTTATAATGAATACAAACAATTTAAATTTCATTTACAAACATGCCTTAAACTGTACACATACCTTTAACAGCTTAATACCTCAGTATAAAACAGAATTAATCTTGAAATAATTCCTTCGGAAATGGGCTCTGTTGGTAGAGCACTCGTCTCACACAATCACAACATCCACCTTAGCATCCCAACAGGGCTTCCTTGAGTGTTGACTCCCCTTTAGAGATAATAAGGCAGATGGTGTCTGTGTCACCAAGCTCAGGGCTTTCCCGATTTTGGGGCCTTTTGCTATCCTCATTGGGAGAATAGGGTTTCAATCAGGATAAAATGATCTCCCAATCGGGATAGTATAGTTGACATCGACCCTAAGCGTTAATAAGAATAGATGTGTACCATTACTTGTGAATACGGTATAATATACTGAAGACTGTATTCAGTAGTATAATGTACTCTGACTAGAGAATTCTGTACACATGGTCTACCCCGGGCATGAAATGCATACACAAGACAAGACTGTAAGAAAGCTAGACACCTCCGAAGCACGTATTACCAGATTAAATCTCCATGACCCACTTAGAATTTACCATTTATTATGTGAGTATTTTCCAATCATTATTCGTCTCTCTCTCTCTTCAATACAGGGAATCTCTCTAGGGGGTTAGGGGTGGGGTGGGGTGGGGTGGGGATTGGAGTTGGGGTGGGATTGGAGTTGGGGTGGGGTGGGGTGGGGGTGGGGTGGGGATGGGAAAGGGGAGGGGAAGGGGAGCATGGGGGCATAGGGGGCATAGGGGTGGGGAAGGGGGTGCTTTAGTGCCTGTCCTGTAGTACCCCTTCCCTATGCATGGAATGTTCCTAGGCACATCCTAGAAATTTCCAATTTAAAAACTACACCCACTGGCCAAAAGTATTGCAACATGAATTTGTACGAGACATTGCCTAGACGGATGGCCGCAATTATCAGGTTACGTGGTTACCCGACAAAGTATTGAAGGACTTTGTTTCCGAGCAAGAACAGTAAAAAAGAACATTGACTTCAAAACACAGGCACTGTCAAGAAGTCTTAAGTTAGTAGTGTAAATAAAATAAAATAAATTATTGTAACACAGTTCTCCAAACTGAACTTTGGTGTGAATTTCAATGTTGCAATACTTACATGTATGGCCAGTGAATGTACATTACTTTAATGGGACAATATCATCATGATCAGAGCAGACTTTCAACAGGTTATGGAATCAGTGTCCTAATTTAAGATAAACACCGTGACTGAAAATGGCTCAGTTACTGGCTCAGTTATGCAGCAGCAACGGTAATATGACCTTATCATGTGGGGTATTATTTTCAGTCACTGAGTTAATCTAAAACTAGCACTCTGATTCCATGCCTTGTTGAGCATCAAAGAAACTAACAAACAATCTTTAAAAGATTTTTAAAAAGTACAACATTAGTTATAACCAGATTATCAAATGAACACCTCACTTGAACCACTAATTGGTTAATAATTTGTTTCCTTATCACAGTGCACCTAATCACTAACATATGCGCACGGGATTGACCAATAAATGGTCACCATGCCAACATGGGTAGATTGTCCCAGGCACCAAGCTATCAGCCAATCAGTTAAAGAGTGCAGCCTCGACATCTAAACCATATCATTGTTTCTCCAACAACATGCATGCATGTTGCTGGCAAATTTTGTCTTTTTCTGATTTAAGTTACACCGTCAAATGCCAACCACAGTAAATAATATTGCCAAACTGCCATGAGCTTTCCTTTAAGGGCGTACTGTCCATGTTATTCATGGTCCCCTGAATAACTTCCTTCATGGTCTGCTTTGCTGAGGTACATGTAGTCTATTAAAATGGATCGGCTGTCATGACGAAGGTTACTATAGTTACCATCCAAAGACATTGCCCTCACGATATTGCAATCAAGCCAAAATATAAATCATGTAGCAGGATGAATGATCGATATCATTTCTAGAAGTGTTGTTTTAGGTTAAACTTTAATCATAACAATTGTTACTTTTAATACAATTGCCGTCATGCTAATCCAATTTACTCATGAAATATAAGATTAACTTATCATACAATGATGCATCAACTGTTTTTTGTTTGTTTTTGTTTTTAACACAACAAAGATGTTAACATTACAACCAATGGTCATAGTCCCACCCACCCTTGGCATCGCGAAAAACTCAGTCACGCACCAGCATAAAAGCAAAGTGCCTGAACGAGATAGTGACAATTGACAAGGAAAGACGTGACCCTATTGGTTAATTCATGCTCTTAGATTGACAGCCTGGAGTAGCTTGACAGTATTTGGAGACCACCAACTATAGGATTGGACAGTTCAGTATGTAAAGTACCACTATATAATCCACAGGTTGCAGGTTCGAATCCCGCTTCAGTCAAATTTTTCTTCAGTCACATGAAAATAAATAAAAATACTACATCTGCATTGAAGGGGCAGTATCGTCACAATCTGAGCAGACTTTCAACAAGGCATGGAATCAATGTCCTAGTTTAAGATGAACACAGTGACTGAAAATTACTGGCTCATTTATGCAGCAGCAATGGTAATATGACCTTATCATGTGGGGTATTATTTTCAGTCACCGAGTTAATCTAAAACTAGCACTCTGATTCCATGCCCTGTTGATCGGGGTGATACTGTCCCTTTAACCATTAAAAGCATCCACAAACCAAATATGGACATCTGGAACAAGGTGGTTTGGACAGTTCGGTTATGTCTTGTGAGGGAAAATTGTCGACAATCAGGAGTATCAAGTGAGCAGAAAATGAGAGGGAGAAAACCGTACTTGCCCTAGGTTGAAATATTATAGGACGCAGAAGGCAAGACTGATCTTGTATTACGACATGTATACAGAGGAATATAAAGAATACAATGAGCTTGCCGAGTCAGCACAAATTACAAAACTTGCTCTTTGGAAAAAAAATCCCCTCAGAGAAACACTATTGTGGATTCAACATTTTTTTTCTTCTTCTTCTCTTATTATTCAACACAGCTACGCACAAGATTTTTCTGAACATTTGTTTTGACAATTTTTACAAGCATTTCGCAAGCAATTCAATTTGAATTTCAATCCCTGAGTAGCACTTGTAAAATATTGGATTTCTCTTCAATGGCTTATATTACATATACTTGGCTATAACCCTTATAAATCACACTGTGCCCAATACTGTACAGTTCCCTGTCATTTTGATTCTAATAGCCTTGTGTAGTAAAAAAAAAAAAAAAAAGCTGGCGCTCTGTGATACTGGTCATCTATAGATATGTCAACTTCCAACCATTACCTTACCTGTCAGCACAAATTACCATGAAAAAGGGTAGTTTTTAAAAGGCAACCGTCTTTTTGGACACTTGTGTAAAACAAAACACAAGAAAAAAGGGAAATTTAACATTGGTAATATTGGGAAAAGCTGCTTCTATGAGTATGCTTACTCTCTTTGAATCAAGATATACATTGAAGGGAAGGTACAACATTGGTAATGTTGACAAAACTGCTTCAATGAGTATGCTTACTCTCTTTGAATCAAGATATACATTGAAGGGAAGGTACAACATTGGTAATGTTGACAAAACTGCTTCAATGAGTATGCTTACTCTCTTTGAATCAAGATATACATTGAAGGGAAGGTACAACATTGGTAATGTTGACAAAACTGCTTCAATGAGTATGCTTACTCTCTTTGAATCAAGATATACATTGAAGGGAAGGTACAACATTGGTAATGTTGGCCAAACTGCTTCTATGAGTATGCTTACTCTCTTTGAATCAAGATATACATTGAAGGAAAGGTACAACATTGGTAATGTTGGCCAAACTGCTTCTATGAGTATGCTTACTCTCTTTGAATCAAGATATACATTGAAGGAAAGGTACAACATTGGTAATGTTGACAAAACTGCTTCTATGAGTATGCTTACTCTCTTTGACTGATGATAATGTAAATTGAACAATCAACCTATTCAAGTATCAGCTTATTAAAAACATGAAATTTAGAAAAGTGTGTTTTGTTGTACAATTATACTGGGAGTTATTTCACTTTTTATAGAAGTGACAGCACCTTGAGACAAAATTATTTATAAGGAAGATTGATAAACAATCATTTAGATTCACAGTTCAACCATTTAGTGGCCAATGACCAATACCGTCTAGCTACTTCCAACCAATCACAATGCCTGTAATGCTTTACGTGGCCAATGACCAATCCCGGCTAGCTTCTTCCGACCAATCACAATGCCTGTAATGTTTTAAGTGGCCAGTGACCAATCACAATGCCTGTAATGCTTTAAGTGGCCAATGGCCAATCCTGGCTAGCTTCTTCCGACCAATCACAATGCCTGTAATGCTTTGAGTGACCAATGACCAATCACAATGCCTGTAATGCTTTAAGTGACCAATGACCAATCACAATGCCTGTAATGCTTTAAGTGGCCAATGACCAATCCCGGCTAGCTTCTTCCGACCAATCACAATGCCTGTAATGCTTTAAGTGGCCAATGACCAATCCCGGCTAGCTTCTTCCGACCAATCACAATGCCTGTAATGCTTTAAGTGGCCAATGACCAATCACAATGCCAGTAATGCTTTAAGTGGCCAATGACCAATCACAATGCCTGTAATGCTTTAAGTGGCCAATGACCAATCCCGGCTAGCTTCTTCCGACCAATCACAATGCCTGTAATGCTTACCTGGACAGGACTGGGAGGCTCATCACCCAGGCTGAACAGTCTCTTGAATGACCGCTTGGTGTAGGAACAAAGAGTTACAAAACTTGATTCACGAGGAAGGCTACTAGTATGACTGCACGTACTCGGCATCCTTGGAAAGTTTTTATGAAGAGCTCTGAATTCCTATTTGCACCGTGTATGAGCTGTTGAGTGCACATGTGGGCGAAAGGGCAATGATAGTGCGTCGCGTTTGGCGTGTTTGCAGTTGATGCGCGTACGCGCGGAATATCTCCAGCGATGACTGGCTGGCAGAAGTACACGCACGCTTAGTACCATAACATACGCACATAAAGTGTACACACAACGCGCAAAAGTGGCTATCATCAAGACACTGGGTGCAAATTTACTGCTAGAGGGCTACGATGTGCACTGGGCGAATATTGTTTCATATTAACTCATTCCATAATGTCAACAGATATTCAAAAAGATTTTCGTCAGCATACCCTAAAGTGGTTCAATTCCTGGTTCCTCTAAATGGAGCCTTTCAGTTGAGGATGAGTTATGGCTGAACAAATAGACAGTGGAGATCAGCCAATGTGATTTGTGGATCAGCCAATGTGATTTGTGGATCAGCCAATGTGATTTGTGGATCAGCCAATGTGATTTGTGGATCAGCCAATGTGATATGTGGATCCACCAAAGTGATTTGTGGATCAGCCAATGTGAATTGTAAAATCAATCACAGTGTTTTGTGGAATATCAGCAATGTGGAATCAAACTCTGTGTTTTGTGGATCAGTGAATCAACCAAGGTGCTTTGTGGATGAATCCACTGGATGGAGTGGATGAACTGCTGGTTTCTGCTGATAGCAAGTGGATTAAAACAATCTTATTAAGCTACAAATCTCCTGACTGCCAAGTTTCTTGATTAATACTTGAAGTTCATTATGAAAAGCGATGTACGTAGATGCAAAGTTGTGGATAAGCCAGCACATGATGTTTCTTCAGATGATGTGTGGGTGACAACTACCGACTAAAATGTTAAGACTCCAAACCAATGAGTTTCCGATTGCCGCTTGACATTTGCTATGACAATCACAGGGTACTTGCAAGGTTAACACATTCCTTAATTGATCAACCGCACCACTATTCATCGTGATGGAATCTTGTGCCATTCAAAACGTGGCTACACCACAGAAAGGTTTGCCAGCTATGGAGGAATTGTACTGACTTTGACCCTGCAGAGTTTTTTACTCATCTTCACTTGCTGACAGTAAGCTTTTAGTACTCAAAGATGAGGAAACAGATATTCCTGAGAGAACGTATCCCTGAGGTTTGCTCACAAACATGACAGTTGACTTCAAATCTTAGCTCATTTATACAAACTCCAAACTTCATGGCAAAATGAAGAAAATCAATCATTAAGAAGTTGTTACTTGGCAAAATGAAGAAAGTAAAGACTGTTTGCGGTGACACCGTGTAAAAAAATTCTCTTTTGAGTAGTAATTAGTTCTGAAAAGAACTGGTGGTTACAACTTGACCTTTTGATCAGTATGCTTTGATAGTCTTCAAAAAAATACAAAAATCAATCCTTTAGAACCCAAAAAGAAAGATTCAGAGTTAGCCTGCGATCACAAGTATCAACCACCTTGAGGAAAAATAAGTAACGGTAGGAATACTGTATGGATTTCACAGTTCTCTGGCAGTATCTGCAACTCTGTATGGAACAACATCAGAGATAGAGCACGTTGCTGTTATGTATACTATGTAATTATGAACATAATGTAGTATCTCCTGTATGTGATTAAGCACAGATGTTTGCTTTGAATGACAAGATAAAAGATAGCAATAGTCTTCATTGTTCAAAGGGCATCCACCTCATGTGAACCCTCAATATGAAATTGTGAACAGACTATCCATCATATATAGTCAAAGATTATACTTTCTGATTTAAAATGTAGGGAGGTACCCCTCTCAGTCTGAAGAAAATACAATCTGAAGATGCAGTGAGGAGGCGTGTTTACATCCTATTCAGAGGGTCCAATTGGCAGAATGGAGACCGTATTTCTCATCCACACACTTACTTAACTGTAGTTTGGAATTGGAAGCAACACAATCATAAACAGAAAATGAAGATGTCCCATCACTGACCACATCTAAAGAGTAGCATTCGGCAACAGGTTAAGAATATTTCATCTCTTTAAATGTCAAAGTTTTGAGGATCCAATGCTAGATGTTGATATCAAGAAGACAAAGTCAAAAATACCATCAGGTTTTTTCCTTCCTTTGGTGTAGGGGAGAATAGTCCTTTCTCAAATCATTCAAGTCAGCTGTTCATGTTATGGTTGCAGACTAGTAGTAGGCTCCGGGCCCTGGGTCACAGTCTCCAGTTTTATTGATGCTTCCCACACAAGACCAGCTGATCTTCTGCAACACGCCCAATTCTCTTTTAAAAGGCGGAGGGGACACTGCAAGCTAAGTTCTAGATGATGTCTGTATCAATTATCAAGTTATCACCTAAACAAAGGCTACTCCCCTTCAGGGAATACACATTAGAGGCTATCAACCCTGTCTGGCCAGCCTGAATGGGGCCACTCGCCGATTCTTTATATAAATGATGGTGTTTCCCAGCTGAAGAGAAGGGGATTATCCCCTGAGCACACCCCCTGTTCCTAAAGATGGTATCTTCCAATTAATAAAAAACATCCATGGTGAAATAATCTCAAGAAATTGCCCTTACTACTTTTATGGTTTTTCAACTAAGGTATCCTTTGTCTTTCTTCAAAGTACTACTTTGTATGAATAATAATTATTGTATAAGTGGATCCAACCATTTTAAGGGGCTTTACACAACAGTGTATTTGTAATGATGTTGTCCATGTGATCAGCTGATGCCTGTCACATGGCTTGTCTAGACCTCATTTTACACAAATCTGGTTGGTGGTCAGTGACTACAACCTCAATTGATAACAACAAAGGTACCCCTCCCCAGAGAGAAAACAATTGTTGGTCTAAAGGTATTAAAATGTTTATCCTCTAGTTCCATTCCTGTACATGCACAGAGTCCATGTTATGAATAATCGTACATTACAACAATAAACTACAGCCTGGCTTGAGATTCAGATAACCCTGTGTGCAAACACAATGGGTTGGGGGATGCAGTCGTATGCAAATGACTCAACCTAATCCAATAAGGACACATGACTGTCACATGGTAACAATAACATGAGGCAAACCCAGTGGTGCAGTGTTGACCCAACCCATTAAATACACAAAGCAAACAAAAAGTAATCTTGTATATTATGTACTTGAAACCTTGAGTGAAAAAAAAACGTTTCTGAATTGAAACACTACTGATGAGCAAATCCACAATTCAACTATAATGACCAATAATCCCCATTAAATTATTCGATGTTCATTTCACTCAACTGTACACAAGCTGTTGCTAGTCAGATGATAAGAGCCTTGTGCGCATTGGTGTGAAGAAATGCAGTGTGGTGCAGCTTTCACAGTTTAGTGCTCAACTAAATCGTTCAACCAGTGATCACACCAACATTTTCTTACTGAGATCTTGGGCAAAGGTGACATTTTCACAGGTAATCTGTTTAACGTGAAGCCGGTGATCCACCAATATTTTCTTACTGAGTTTCTTAGGCAAATGCAATATGGTGAATGTTTCACAGCTTGGTTGTTTAGACAAGTTAGAAAACTGAGGACAAACTATTACTTAAGCTGACATGTTCGCACAAGACTACTCTGAGATCTTGAGCAAAGGCAGGGTGGTGAATATGTAGAACTTTCACAGGTTAGTGTCTATTCAAACTGTTTAAGCTGTGTTCACACCAGAATAATGTGCTATCTTCGAGGGGAAAATTCAGTGTGATGAACCTTTTACAAAATAGTGTTTAGAGGTATTAGAGACAGGCTATAATAACCTTCATTTTTAAGTACACTTTTAGATTAAGTAGTACACTTTTAGATTTCTTTTCAGATAAATTTGTACTTAAATAAAACCCTAACCCCCTAGGTATTCTGGCTAGGAATCTTCCTGAATCCTCCAAAATCCATCAGTGCACCTTTGGAAACATGCCCTTATCTTCAAAACGCACCATGCATTTTCATTGATCTTTCATATTCAACACTTATGGCCTGTACTTCTTGCCAGGTAGTAATTTTGCCCCAGTGCTGAATTTTTCCAAAAAAGTGCCCCTTGGTGGATTTGGATGGATTTGGGAGGGGTTAGGGTTAGGGTTAGGGTTAGGGTTAATAGAATCAAGAAATGTATCTGTGAAAGCTTTAGCTGAAAATGAAATAAGTGCAAAATTTTTGCTGCAATTTGTTTTAACCATAACTCCCTAGGCCCATTTGCTTACACATAACCTGAATCCTTCCTACCTCCCTAGGCCCATTTGCTTACACATAACCTGAATCCTTCCTACCTCCCTAGGCCCATTTGCTTACACATAACCTGAATCCTTCCTAACTCCCTAGGCCCATTTGCTTACACATAACCTGAATCCTTCCTAACTCCCTAGGCCCATTTGCTTACACATAACCTGAATCCTTCCTACCTCCCTAGGCCCATTTGCTTACACATAACCTGAATCCTTCCTAACTCCCTAGGCCCATTTGCTTACACATAACCTGAATCCTTCCTAACTCCCTAGGCCCATTTGCTTACACATAACCTGAATCCTCCAAAATCCTTCAGCAGCAAAGCAAGCACATGACATGTATGCACACATGTGTTTCTAATCTGTGATACATGTACATGGCCAGGGACCCTCCCTGAATGCATGGAGCAATAAACAGTGTCCACTGACCTTGCAATCACTACAACAAACATGGATGTACACATATCATGGAAAGTATGCCTAATCTCAATCCTCCAAAATCCTTCACTTTAGCAAAGAGCATGTAGCATGTAACCTCAATCCTTCAAAATCATTCACTTTAGCAAAGAGAATTTTGGAGGATTTGGGAGTGTTAGGATTAATATTATAAGTCACTCTCTTCTGCGAGCATTGCAGTGATGAAGTTCAGTGAATGCCCTCTATCTTCTGACTGGATCATGTGGAATTGATCATGTAATACAATATACACGTAATTGCGCATTTGCACCAAGGTTAACTATAGAGGGCAGCATTGATTAATGTGTTGGCACTGCATATTTTGGGGAAAAGTAAAGAATCGGTTAACTTAATCATATTAAATCCAGTCTAGACAGTCTGGAAACTTTATAATTGGTTAATTTACGCAAACTGCACAATTAGTTTAACCAGTTCACGTCGGGAATATATATTTTTTTCCAGTCCCCCGTGCGGGTTTATTTTCAGTGAAAAATCAGAAAAAATTTCTAGCCATTAATTTTTTTTTTTGTCAATGAAACTAAGTCCGGACACCCAAATAAACACCTTTACTCATTGACATTTCGAGAATTAAATGGCTAGTTTTTTAATTATGGTTGTGTTTGTTCAGCACAATTAGACCGTTGGCAAGCTCCGATGAACAGACGGCATACCCGGAGAGAGGAAAGCCCTCGTAAACAATGGATATAAATCCGTCTTTACAAATTCTTGGCTGGTACGCCAAAGGAACAGGTCTTGGATAAAGGGATTACGCAAAAATCAACAAAAAGAGTGAACTCGTTCATTGTTTGCAGTGCCTTTTGTCCGGGGCCACCGAACCGTGACCCCATGGACTCCGAGAAACGATTGTGTGTATACAAGTCAGCTGCCACGACGGCACGCCACGTGTGGCGTGTTGACAAGTCTCCCGGTAACACACACAAAAATCGGAATGCGTGTTTAGACGCTCTCCGATCCGCGGTTCAAAAAAAAAATGCGTGTATACACGGCCTCCGACGCGAACTGGTTAACCGGTTAATTACTTCTCAAAAACATTCACCAGGCAATTGTTATCGCTCTCCAGTGCGGAGTACGTAGGTGTCGGTAAAATGTAGCTAGGTTTCATCAGCCCATAAACTTGGGAATCAATCTGTCCATTGTACCACATCATTTCCTCATATTTAAATATCTCTCAGAGGCTTCCCTCAACAGCGGTCTTGGTGATGGGTTGTAGAAATAAATTTACACGAACCGGAACATGTAACATGCATTTCATTGAGACCAAGTTTGCATTTGACTGTGTAACCTGATTTTTATATGCTAATTCTATTAGTTTATTTTCCATGATCAAAATAGGCAATTTCTACAACTGTAAGCCCCTGTTTTTAAAGTAAATTGATTAACTATGCAGTGAGCAGCGTGTCAGTCACGCTGCAAGAATCACATGCTCTGTTTCTCCCGCCGACCTTGATCCACAAACACATGTTAGTAGTGCCAGCAGACACACTCAGTTATGCTGGCAAGCACGAACAATTGTCTTTACATTTCAAACCTGCATGACTGTCTATTGGATCTTTGCAAAGCTTAACTGTATTAAAGGGATGGTACAGCGTTGTTTGGAAATAAGCAGTTTTTTTTTAATCGTACAAAAGCTTCATCACAATAGTTGCTCACATTTGTAAGATCACAATGAAAAACTGTAACATATACGTGTATGTTTAATAGGTTAATGATTCTTGCGTTGGGTGATAAACAATTGATTAAATTTTAGCCCTACACTGACGTGTGTATAGCACTGCATATTCAGTGCTTACCGAGTGTCTGTGAAAAAACTTCACAGGCGACTCGGGCAGGATTCGAACCCATGACCTCCTGCTTACTAGTGCAGACGTCTTCTCCTCTCGCCCACCGAGCTTGCCCGTTGACGATTGGCTGGCTAGAACCCTATATAGCAATGGATTCCGCGATTGATACATGTAGGTTGATGATTCTTGTGTTGGGTTTTTTCACAGACACTCGGAAAGCACCGAGTATGCAGTGCTGCACATTGGTGTAGGGCAAAAATTTATTCAATTGTTTAATGTATATTTATACTTTGGAAATATCAATTTGATATATCAATTCCTTTTTTCACTTATTTGGCAATCGTTTGGTGATGACTATCTTCAAAATAGCATATGAGTTGTATGCTAGCTGTTAATGTTACAATAGCCGGCACACAACACACAAAGCTTCAATTCACCAAACAGAGTGTATGACTATGAGTTTCTTAGCTTTTGTGTCACCCTGGCTCAAGTGCATACATGTAGTTTGTGTTTAGTATCATGCTGTTGTTGCTGTCCTCTTTCGGCTGCTCCCGTTAGGGGTCGCCACAGCGGATCATGATCCGCATATTTGATTTGGCATAGGTTTTACGCCGGATGCCCTTCCTGACGCAACCCTCCCATTTATCCGGGCTTGGGACCGGCACTAAGCATGCACTGGCTTGTACATGTACATCCCCAGTGGCTTGGTTCAATTCGGCCCTCGCAGCAATTATGGTAAAGTGTCTTGCTCAAGGACACAAGCACCATGGTCGCAGCAAGGCTTCGAACCCACACACTCTGACGACTCAGCCATCAGAACACAAATCCGATGCACTAAACCGCTCGACCATGGCACCCGTGTATCATGCTGATGCATGCAATTATTAGTCGGGTTTCACTATCAAAAACAATTATTTTATCTTCTGCATGTATTTCAACCAAATATTAACATTTTGATAGTGAACCTGATACAGGCATTTATTAATGGGAATAAAGTTCACAGTTTCTGGAACTGGCGACAAAGTTGTTGCTCTGAATGTGTATTTATAGTAATGTGGTGCGGTAATGACGAAGGGATCCCCCAAAACGGGTACTTTGCAAGCATGCTACAGGCCTGGAATTTCATTCTTGTAGGGGCAAGACCACTTTTACCACGTATAGGGCACTTCCATTAGAATATCAGAATGTCTATGGGAACATGTTTAAGGGGCGCCAAGACCAGGCATCTGTGAAATTACATGCCTGATGCCAGTGATCTGTGACATGTACGTGTATAGATGCACAAGGTCTATACACATGACTGGATATCAATACATGTAGATCTGAACACAAACACATGACAGACACTCAAATGTTGGACTTCAGACAATTTTATGCACATCTTTCTAACAATTAATTTTAAGAGATTTTCCTAGCCTAATCACACCCGACAAATATAGCCACAGGGACTACTGCAGCTGAGGGTGCCCCTAAAAATGTTCCCATAAAAATGCTGATATTCTTAACCCTAACCTTCCCAAATCCTCCAAAATCCTCTTTGCTGAAGTGAAGGATTTTGAAGGATTGAGGTTACATGCTACATGCTCTTTGCTAAAGTGAAGGATTTTGGAAGATTGAGGTTATTAGGCATACATGTACTTGCCTTTCCATGGTACATGTAAATCCATGTTTGTTGTAGTGATTGCAAGGTCAGTGCTTTAGGTCAGTGGACACTGTTTATTGCTCCATGCATGCAGGGAGGGTCCCTGGCCATGTACATGTATCACAGATTAGAAACACATGTGTGCATACATGTCATGTGCTTGCTTTACTACTGAAGGATTTTGGAGGATTCAGGTTATGTGTAAGCAAGTGGGCCTAGGGAGTTAGGAAGGATTCAGGTTATGTGTAAGCAAGTGGGCCTAGGGAGTAAGGAAGGATTCAGGTTATGTGTAAGCAAGTGGGCCTAGGGAGTTAGGAAGGATTCAGGTTATGTGTAAGCAAGTGGGCCTAGGGAGTTAGGAAGGATTCAGGTTATGTGTAAGCAAGTGGGCCTAGGGAGTTAGGAAGGATTCAGGTTATGTGTAAGCAAGTGGGCCTAGGGAGTTAGGAAGGATTCAGGTTATGTGTAAGCAAGTGGGCCTAGGGAGTTAGGAAGGATTCAGGTTATGTGTAAGCAAGTGGGCCTAGGGAGTTAGGAAGGATTCAGGTTATGTGTAAGCAAGTGGGCCTAGGGAGTTAGGAAGGATTCAGGTTATGTGTAAGCAAGTGGGCCTAGGGAGTTAGGAAGGATTCAGGTTATGTGTAAGCAAGTGGGCCTAGGGAGTTAGGAAGGATTCAGGTTATGTGTAAGCAAGTGGGCCTAGGGAGTTAGGAAGGATTCAGGTTATGTGTAAGCAAGTGGGCCTAGGGAGTTAGGAAGGATTCAGGTTATGTGTAAGCAAGTGGGCCTAGGGAGTTAGGAAGGATTCAGGTTATGTGTAAGCAAGTGGGCCTAGGGAGTTAGGAAGGATTCAGGTTATGTGTAAGCAAGTGGGCCTAGGGAGTTAGGAAGGATTCAGGTTATGTGTAAGCAAGTGGGCCTAGGGAGTTAGGAAGGATTCAGGTTATGTGTAAGCAAATGGGCCTAGGGAGTTAGGAAGGATTCAGGTTATGTGTAAGCAAGTGGGCCTAGGGAGTTAGGAAGGATTCAGGTTATGTGTAAGCAAATGGGCCTAGGGAGTTAGGAAGGATTCAGATTATGTGTAAGCAAGTGGGCCTTGGGAGTAAGGAAGGATTCAGGTTATGTGTAAGCAAGTGGGCCTAGGGAATACTAATGAAAAGTGGCCTTGCCCCTACAAGAATGAAATTCCACGCCCATTTTGTGCTACAAAAACAACAACATTGAGAAACACACAAGTGTTGCTGATGCCTATACCACTCAATATTTACAAACACAAAAATTAACTTCAGTATTATCTCTAAAATTACTTGCAAGCACAATATTTAATATTTTGAATTTGCCCAGCCTGATTGGATGTGAGCAGTGGTACAGACTGCAGGGCCGTTAATCCGAGCTGCGATGTCACTGGTTCTATTTGCTGTGAATCCAGTAGAATCTGATACTTCATCCGTATATAATAGATGTTCATGCGTGCATTGAACTGTGAGAGAATTTCACCTAGAGTATTTTAACAACCATGCAGTCTGACATCCGCTTCTCATAAAATCAATATAAATGTAACACTTTGGCAGAAGGGGTCACAGACATGAAGTGACAGAGAACAAATTGAACTGGCCGGCCTGATGGCCAGCTCATTGTTGTGATTAAAGTAACAGGCGGTGGTTTATCAATTTAATATGAAATAATGCGCTTTCATGATGACAGGTTTTATATAGCACGCACAGGAAGATACATGCACCGGTAATTCAAAATGAAAGGACATTAAAATGTGATCTGCAAGGATTCATGTTTGATTGAAAGTTTATCTTATAATAAATATTTATGCCTTACAGAACACCCAATCCTGAAGTGCAGTTCATTGACACTGAAATACACTGGGCCTTTTTTCATGGCACTGCTATACACAGAATTACCTACATGTATACATTTTATGTACACATGTACAGTGTACAATCACCATTTGCTGCATACAGGGATAGCGCAGAAGTGTTGCCCTAGCAGTGTAAGTAGCAAAAAATTGTTGCAAACCCTTGAAATACACCAAAGTACAAAATCCTGAAAAATGAGTAGCAGGCCTGGGTCTCCCTTTGGTCTAGAGGATAAAGCCCCCTCAACCTCCTGGATGTTTAATTTTGCAGAAACTCCACATCCCCACAAACAAGAAACTAGAGGTTTGCACACAATACAGTCTACTTTCTTTCCTTGGTGGCTATTTCTCTTCTTTCAAGAACATTTTGAGGCAAAGGAAGATTTGTAACAAATCCTGAAATCTGGAAAAATCCTGAGAAATCACAGGCCTGACTTATGTTATGTTATGCTATGACTTATTTATTTATTTATTTATTTATTTATTTATTTATTTATTTATTTATTGTCCAATTCCAACAGCAGACGAGCCACCAATTACAGGAAATGATAAATATAAATATAAATGATAAATGCTTTAAGTGGGATTAGGGCACCTGACGGCAATGTCTTTGGTGTGAAAAAAAAACCTAATTTAGTATTCCAATCAAATGATGGGTAATACATATGTGAAGGTTTTTTTTCTTCCTTCAACAGTCAAAGGACAAATCACTGTCTTGTAAATTTGTCAACATCACTACAGATGTTCTACATGTAACGTGAGTTATTTGACAAGCAGTGACAATGTGCGATTTCTTAGATACAAAAAGCGCTTGTAACAAAATATGTCACCGACAGTGACATATTAAAACCCTAACCACCCCAAATCCTGCAAAATCCTCCAAGGGGCACTTTTATGGAGAAATTCAGGGGGGGGGGGAGGGGGGAGGAGAGGGGGAGGAGAGGGGGAGGGGGAGGGGAGGGGAGGGAAGGGGTAGGGAAGGGAAGGGGAAGGGAAGGGAGGGAAGGGGAAGGGAAGGGAGGGGCGGGGAGGGGAGGGATGAAGGGGAGGATGGAAGGGGAGGATGGAAGGGGTGGAAGGGAGGGGAGGGGAGGAAGGGTGGAGGGGAAAGGGTGAAGTGGAGAGGTTGAAGGGGGAGGGGTGGAAGGGAGGGGTGGAAGGGAGGGATGGAGGGGAGGGATGGAGGGGGTGGGGTGGAAGGGGAGGGGTGGAAGGGGTATTATCATCAACAAAATTAATAAATAAATAAACATAGAGAAACCTGATGAGCTGGGTGCAATCCTGCAGCCTCTGAAGTACAATTGTGCTGAGCAAGTTTATATAGAACTTTGCATTCCACCAATCTTGTGTACATGTACCAACATGTATGATGTAATTTCAACATAATCCATGCATCCGTGACATGGAGATAATCTACTAACACACGAACATGCATCGCCCACTTTTTCTTTGTAGAATTACAGAGGAAATCATAAAGAGTAATCTGCTCAATTGTGCTCTACATGTATTTTTTATTTTATTTTATTTTTGCAAACAATCATAATTTTACTAATGTCTAACATAACAGTGCAGCAGAATCAGGAAAAAAAAATTGTTTTAATGGTTTTCAATCAATGTAATCATAAGGAAACTGGAAACCCATAATATGTTATTCCTATGCTTTATGGTTCACATGCACCCCCCCCCCCCACAGCACTTTAAACAAATGGTTTCCAACAGCAAGTAGAAATGTCCATGTTGACATTACAGTCTGAGCCATGTGGACCAGAACTGCCCATCCGTGAAAAAAAATACACTCTCTCCGCCAACTGGATCTGCCCAGACCAGATGCCAATGACATCTGTCTTACCGGAACCTTGGGGAGGAAGAGAGATCGATCCTGTCAACGTGTAGGATGCATTTCAACCCCCTGTGTTTGCATTGTGTCACTTTTGATACATTTGTGTATAGTTGGCCAGGCTGCAAACATTACTCTGCTTTGTCCCTTCAGCTTCCACTTGATCATGAAATATGAGACACCAAGAGATGTTTTTGGAGTGCTTTTTCAAGTGTGGTCGGGAAAAATCCATGAATTCTCTGTAAGAATTTTCCAAACTTTCCATCACAAAAGGGGATTCAAGAAGCAAATATTTTCAGTAGATTAAGAGCGTGTCAATTAGATTTGGTACCAGTGCTAATGTACCTTAAGGAGAATGACAAATATTTAAACTTGGAGGATGAAAAGTATTGTCTGGATAATGAAATTATTAAGTAAATGTGACAAAATGGGATATGCATTCATTGAACCTGTTCAAAGATGCAAATTGGACTATATGCCGGTAGTCTAATGGTCCAATGTGTGTCAACTAGATCAAGTATTCAATCCTGTACATACAGTGCTGCCCTCAGGTGGTTCAAATATATATCTTGATTCAAAGAGAGGAAGCATACTCATAGAAGCAGTTTTGCCAACATTACCAATGTTGTACATGTACAATGTACCTTACATGTATATCTTGATTCAAAGAGAGTAAGCATACTCACAGAAGCAGCTATGCCAATGTGACCAATGTTGTACCTTCCCTTCAATGTATATCTTGATTCAAAGAGAGTAAGCATACTCACAGAAGCAGCTATGCCAATGTGACCAATGTTGTAACTTCCCTTCAATGTATATCTTGATTCAAAGAGAGTAAGCATACTCACAGAAGCAGCTATGCCAATGTGACCAATGTTGTACCTTCCCTTCAATGTATATCTTGATTCAAAGAGAGTAAGCATACTCACAGAAGCAGCTATGCCAATGTGACCAATGTTGTACCTTCCCTTCAATGTATATCTTGATTCAAAGAGAGTAAGCATACTCACAGAAGCAGCTATGCCAATGTGACCAATGTTGTACCTTCCCTTCAATGTATATCTTGATTCAAAGAGAGTAAGCATACTCACAGAAGCAGCTATGCCAATGTGACCAATGTTGTACCTTCCCTTCAATGTATATCTTGATTCAAAGAGAGTAAGCATACTCACAGAAGCAGCTATGCCAATGTGACCAATGTTGTACCTTCCCTTCAATGTATATCTTGATTCAAAGAGAGTAAGCATACTCACAGAAGCAGCTATGCCAATGTGACCAATGTTGTACCTTCCTTCAATGTATATCTTGATTCAAAGAGAGTAAGCATACTCACAGAAGCAGCTATGCCAATGTGACCAATGTTGTACCTTCCCTTCAATGTATATCTTGATTCAAAGAGAGTAAGCATACTCACAGAAGCAGCTATGCCAATGTGACCAATGTTGTACCTTCCCTTCAATGTATATCTTGATTCAAAGTAAGCATACTCACAGAAGCAGCTATGCCAATGTGACCAATGTTGTACCTTCCTTCAATGTATATCTTGATTCAAAGAGAGTAAGCATACTCACAGAAGCAGCTATGCCAATGTGACCAATGTTGTACCTTCCTTCAATGTATATCTTGATTCAAAGAGTAAGCATACTCACAGAAGCAGCTATGCCAATGTGACCAATGTTGTACCTTCCCTTCAATGTATATCTTGATTCAAAGAGAGTAAGCATACTCACAGAAGCAGCTATGCCAATGTGACCAATGTTGTACCTTCCTTCAATGTATATCTTGATTCAAAGAGAGTAAGCATACTCACAGAAGCAGCTATGCCAATGTGACCAATGTTGTACCTTCCTTCAATGTATATCTTGATTCAAAGAGAGTAAGCATACTCACAGAAGCAGCTATGCCAATGTGACCAATGTTGTACCTTCCTTCAATGTATATCTTGATTCAAAGAGAGTAAGCATACTCACAGAAGCAGCTATGCCAATGTGACCAATGTTGTACCTTCCTTCAATGTATATCTTGATTCAAAGAGAGTAAGCATACTCACAGAAGCAGCTATGCCAATGTGACCAATGTTGTACCTTCCTTCAATGTATATCTTGATTCAGAGATTAAGCATACTCACAGAAGCAGCTATGCCAATGTGACCAATGTTGTACCTTCCCTTCAATGTATATCTTGATTCAAAGAGAGTAAGCATACTCACAGAAGCAGCTATGCCAATGTGACCAATGTTGTACCTTCCTTCAATGTATATCTTGATTCAAAGAGAGTAAGCATACTCACAGAAGCAGCTATGCCAATGTGACCAATGTTGTACCTTCCTTCAATGTATATCTTGATTCAAAGAGAGTAAGCATACTCACAGAAGCAGCTATGCCAATGTGACCAATGTTGTACCTTCCCTTCAATGTATATCTTGATTCAAAGAGAGTAAGCATACTCACAGAAGCAGCTATGCCAATGTGACCAATGTTGTACCTTCCCTTCAATGTATATCTTGATTCAAAGAGAGTAAGCATACTCACAGAAGCAGCTATGCCAATGTGACCAATGTTGTACCTTCCCTTCAATGTATATCTTGATTCAAAGAGAGTAAGCATACTCATAGAAACAGTTTTGCCAACATTACTAATGTTGTACCTTCCCTTCAATGTACATCTTGATTCAAAGAGAGTAAGCATACTCATAGAAGCAGTTTTGCCAACATTACCAATGTTGTACCTTCCCTTCAATGTATATCTTGATTCAAAGAGAGTAACCATACTCATAGAAGCAGTTTTGCTAACATTACCTATGTTATACCTTCCCTTTAAATGCTTTTGATAGTTGCTCAAACAAGGATGGGTTCTTCAGGTTACCATAGACCTCTCCAACCTGGTTGTGACCATACCATCCAGGGTTATTGTTGATATGGGTTGAGCTTGGCTCCAATTTGTTAGTTATACCTGTTGTACATATTTAAACCCTAATTCACAACTATCGCTAGCACAGACTTCCTTCCGAGGGTGTGATGGAGTGAGGGTGCACCCACAGTAAGAGACTGCAAACTGCAAAATGCTAAAATAACCAATAACGTACTTTCCTTTTAAATGAAATAGATACAACACTAAAATTCATGAAACATTTCCCAGGCTATGTTTTTTTTACCTACGGCAGGCAGGTACATCACTTGATTCAACAAAGCAAGGACCTATCTACATGTATGCATCTGGGGCCCTAGGCTCATCCAAATTCAAGCCTCGTCACGCCTATTGCAGGTTTACAAGAATGGTGAAATCCCAGTCAAGATGCCCACGGGTCAATAAGGAAAGGAGAAGCCATATTTTTTATACGTACCTCATCCCGGCAGTCCACATTACGCAGCCTCTGAATCAATGGTAGCGCCGCCGCCGAGTCACCGTGTGCAATCTGAACAAACAGGTCATGTATCCCTGCTGGTAAGTCCATGGCTGTAAATCTATCTTTTCTCTCCGTCACAACAATGCCGTTCCCTTTCCCCCACTACATGTGATCTGGGTTAATGGCCGTGATCAACTGCAAGGCAAGAATGGAGAGATTTAACTTAATTATGGCGTATGTTACCGGATACGGGTCGAGTCGGTGTGCCATCATGGAGGGGGGGGGGATATCCTGAATGACAAGGTTTTATATTTCTGTAATGTACAAATGTACGAGAGTGCACGTTCATCTGGTGTGCTTATGCAGTTCAAAATATTCACTGCTTTCTATGCATGCGGGGTACATGTACGTGTCATATATGTGTACATAAACATTGAGGATAGTATGGTCCTCGTTGTAGACGTATAATGGCGTCTGACTGCAAAAATCGCAGCTACCCGAGGGCACCTGCTAAGGTGAAGTTAGCATCACTGTTTCGTGTGCACTATAAGCTCCATTCTAGTGTTAACGGTTTACCAGGGAAGGGTATCCGCTGTAAAATAAAATAAACAAAAAGGTCAAATACAAACCATATAAAGATATTGATGTTATCAATCTTACCTAGAGATAATTTTGTCTAAAGTGCTGTCATTTTTTTCGAAAAGAGAAACGATTGCCCATTTGAATTTATGTAGGAAAGAACACTCTTTGTACACCAACATGTATGTACATGTGTATTCTCAGACATCCTTTTTAGACCCAGAACATAGCATGTAATTTTATCTCAATTCAATGTAACGGCCAAACGGGCCAATCTCACAGAGCTAGTAAACACATAAATTTGCTGAACAAAGAGAATTTGTGTAATAATAAATGTATATTGATCCTGGCAGGTTATCTGCTTAGCAGAATAATTTACTAAGCAATATGTTATGATCAACAATACGCACAAAACAAGTAGACTTTGTCACATTATTCCTTTGTCTGTCCTTGTTTCTGTTTAAGTGGAAATAACACTGAACTGAACATTAAACATCTATCATAACAAAAACTTCAGAAAAGGATACATTTTTTGGATACTTTTATGGAGAACTCTCACATAAGCCATGTTGGAGTAAAAATTGTATTTTTTATAAATTTTTTCATCAGTATTCCTTGTGTGCATCTTGAATGTTGCATTGATGTTGATTTTCCATCATAAAAGCTGTACTCCAAGATGGCATCCAGTGACAGAACTCTCTATTCTGTGATGAATCTCCAAAACATTTAACTTCAACCCTCCTCGAACATTACCCTCATTTTCAAATTAATTTATTATAGCTTAAAAAAGCATCCCTAGTACTTTCATATTTATCGTCAAATTTCTTATTCAGTGATTCTGCCCATTCCAAGGGTACACGGAGTCAAACATTTAAACGTTTACTTCTTCCACCATGGAAAACTAATCCAGGTAGACGGTCATTCCACTTTAGAGCTGTAAATCGCTGGAATAAGTTGTCAAATGACATTCGGCTCAACTTTAGTACCATGACTACACATATTTTTAAAAATGCCATCAGTACTCATTAATGCTGACATATTATGATTTCATGTATATTGATATATAGGCCTAATGTACATTTATATGTTTACACCTTTAAACCTAATACTATGTTATGACTGTGTATATTATGTACACATACTGTAAATATATCTTGTATATACTTTTGTACATTTTGAATACATGTAGTGTAGAATACAATAATGTTTTAATCTGGACCTCTTGGGAGACCAGTACTTTGTATTGAAAGAGATATCCAGAATAAAGATAGAATAAACAAACAAACAAAGGATATCAGAAACCAGTGCTTCAAGGTTCACAATTCCGACTGACAGACACATACCCTTTAGTAAAGAGTCTGTGATTGGCATTTCCACAAAGACTATACACACCACAGTGATAATTCTCCAAGCATTCGTTTTAACACCCAACCCAGCTAGGGAGCACTTTCCCTCTCCCCACGCGACAGCAGGAGGAGAATGTGCAGGGTTTACAGCATAAATATGAACTATGTACACACCTGCTTTTAAAGATCATTGGCTGTCAAACCAGGCAGGAATGAAAAGTACTCCATGTCTATCATCTTGGACAATTTCATAAAGCAAGGCTCTGGCAATTTTGTTTTCATTTTGTTGAGTGTATATAAGACACACTTCTTTTCACCTCCCCACTTAACACAATTTAACACTGAAAGCTGTATGCTTTACTATCATTTAACATGAATGTATTGGAATAAGATGTTCTTGCCTTTCCTAATTGTGTTTATCTACCTTTGTAATACAAACTTTACAGTTAGGGGGCTCACAAGGAACATGCATCTTTAAGTTTTGTTGTTGTGTTGTTGTGTTGTTGTGTTGTTGTGTTGTTGTGTTGTTGTGTTGTTTTGTCTTTATACTTCCTGTTATTTTTAATATTTGTACTTCTATTTTGTGTTATTCTGATGTAGGCATCTTTAAATTTCATAATGACAATGTGGCTAAGTCTTTAAATGTTTTTTTTATGGAGTGCCTTCTTAGATAGTTCGCTTTTGGGCAATCCCTTGCTCTGTTTTTAATTGTTTGGGATTCTAATTATGACTGTGATGTGGTTTTGAATTGCCTGAAATAATAAATACTGTACTGAACACAAATGATTATAAACACACACATACTGGTTCAGTAGTTGTGGGGATTTACACTGCTCTCCCATGATATATGTTATCAGGACCGAAAGTGTTGTGGGACATGGGGACCAACAAAAGTCCCCATAACCTTCTTATCATCAAATCTCAACGGGAAATATGTCCCTACAAATCTGTTTAGACCACAGTACACTGCAAAAAATGAGATTTTCAGCACAACACCAACAAGATTCAGATCCTTTTAAGGGATTTCCTGCAAAGAATTACAATCTCCCGTTTTCCAAAAATGCATACAATGAACCCGTCATAGGCACTGCATGAAAATAGGCCAAGTAATAAGGACAGCTGCCATCACAAATCCACCTGGTAACCAGATAGTATCAGTTGAGCTCTACCCACTTGTCTCTGTGTACAACGCAGAGGACCGGTGATAAATTGAAATCTTAAAGAGCTACAAAGCTTGCCTAAAGCAAACATTTCATAGCGCTGATGAGGAGATCTTTGTATTGTGCCATCACTTGTACATTGTGGTTGTTTATTTTCTGTAGATGACTGTGGGCCGTTGTTTATGCTTAGTCAAAAAGGATGCTTAGCTAATTTTACTGGTTACTAGTGCAGAAAGAGTTCATGTTATTCAAAGGGTTTCCCCACTAGGGACTGTCAATGGGCTCAAATCCATTGTGAACACTGGGGTGATGAAGCCAGGCAAGCACAGACCGCAAAGTCAAAAAAGCGTGGAGTCCTGGGCCCACTTAAGGGCCCAGGAAGCTTTAAGGTTTCAGATACTGGGTGCATATTTTTACTTAAAATCATGACAAATTATAAAAATTCCTTGAGTTAAATTTTTTTTAGGCACTGTTAATTAAACCATGCATTTTGACATTTGTTTTGTGAAATATTTCACTTTAAAATATTTGCCTTCCTTTCTTTTCAGGAAAATGACATGAGCTAAACATTTGTTTGTAATTTGATTTGTTTTTCAAAGTGGTACATTGTACTTTTGAACATAGATCATAACCTCTCTTTATGCATGTACCTATATGTACTCTATCGAAATGTGTCACAATTCCTTTTACAGGTTAAGTAATGACAGAGTAAAAGCATTTTCAAGTACCGATGCCACACATATTGAGTACATGTCACACAGATTCTCCCAAAATAGCTGTAATATATTTGTACATGTACATCATGCATACAGTACAGTCCAATGGATTTCTCATATGTATGCTGCACAGAGACTAATGACATCAAATGAGCTTGCCCAACTTTCAACCAATCAGTATGTAAAGAGGTTGTACAATTTACATATGAATACATTTACTATGAATATATGAATACATTATTACAGGTATACATGAAGTCATGAATACTTCCAATACATGAATCCCTGATAACCATGTACATGTAACCATGGTTACCAGGTACATGTAACCATGGTTACCTGGAAACACTTGAATGTAAATGGGGTTAATAGAATAGCACATGCTAACCAGCTAACCAGAGCTCAGATGAGTATAGGGAAGGGCGGTGACAAGAATATAAGGGGACAACCCGTTGGCTATGCACCTGCCAGACCTTGCATGAAGGGTGCCCTCAACATGAATTTCTGTCATCTTTCAATGTCAGCATGAATACAAACAATCTGAATGCATTTTCACTGTATTCTCCTTAACTTTCCTACTATACAGTAGCTGTGCTTTAGTGGCAAGTAGCTATAGTGGTCAAAATCAGTCAACTGCTTGTTTTGACTGTTGACCCAAATGTGTACACAGGGGCATTTTTGACTGGTTTTTACTGTCATTTTGACCACCCTGAACAATACCAGACAATGCTTTTACCAGTCAAAAACAGTTGACTCATTTTAACCTGTAAATGTACTTACTACACGTAAGGTTTGACAGTGTTTGACTTCTACATGTAAGTGCACTAGATATACCTTGGCAAGTATATCAACAGTTTGACTGATTTTGACCCTTGTAGTCACAGAAGGGTTAATAATGACATAACGAAATAAGCTGATGCAACATGTACTTCCACAGGTTGGTTTCTGTACATCTTGATCCTTATAAATTATGGAAGCATTTACCAAGAGGGAACTGTCTACATACATGTATACATTTCATTCTCTGAATAAACATGTATCCATGATGACCATTTCATCACAATAAATAGGGAAATGCAGCCATCTTGTATGTTATAGACAATATCTACTTACATTACTATGTTGATGCTGGAATGAATCCAATCAAATGACTACAATAACTCCACACACATGCATAGGGCATACTCACAGTTCATAATTCAGCAATTTAAAACAGCATTCTGATATGTGAACTATGATGCATCTCAACCTGAGGCAAATAATTCCAGCACCTGGTGGTAGAAACCTCATTAAGACATCCCTGTCTTACTCGATTCTGCACATCATCATCATGCTTTGACTTACACAGATTGTCAGCACTACAGCGTTGAAACCACTGTAATTACAAGGTCACATTATCATTGGCATAGAAACAGCAGGAGGGCTCCAGTACAAGTAATGACTGACTTAAGAGACTTCATTTTGATGAGACATCTGAAGTCTTCTTAAAATCAATTCCTGCGGCCGGACAAGAACCGAGCGTCTTGTGATATCGGTTTAAATGATGGGGGAGCCATATTTGGAGAAAAGGGTCCCTGGCACTTAACCGATTGAGACGGTGCGTCGTCGTATCAACAGCTAGCCAAATCATCCATTGGGCATACTTATTAGGAGTTTGATTGGCAGAGGATCCCTGTGGGATATGGGTCACCAATGTGGGTTAATTTGTCTGTGCACTGCTCAGTTGAAGATATTCAAACAGATAAAATACATTAATTTATGGAATTCTTGCGTCGGGATATTAACCAATATTGATTAAAATCAAATCAATATTGATAATGCTTTCTCGTATGCCAGGATAAGGCTTCATTTCATACCATCATATATGGCACATGAAGAAAACAGGAAAACATATCCTGGGAACCTCACCTACATGTACATGTAGTCACTGGTGTATCTGTTTTGTTATTATACTCTTCCTGATGTCAAGTTTCCCAGGCTAGGTGAAAACGGCATGCACGCTTGAAAACACTAATGTACAATTTATCATGTACATTTATATTGTTTTCACCATAGCAGGTAAGGAAACTGTTTTAACTGCTGTAACACGTTTAATCAGGTAACAGCATTACATCCCAAAAATACTGCGTAAAACTTTAGTATGTAAATATTTATGAATGAAAATTTTCCTTGTGTCACAACCTAAATACACATGTACACGTTATGTATTTCAGATTGACTGGTGTTATGTGGATCTTTTCAGTTAACCAGTTCGCGTTGGGAATAAAAAAGTTTTTCTGGGCCCCTGTGCAGGTTTCTTTTTCCTACACACACGTTAATGCAAGCTTCCACAGCGCGTGGCCACGTCTTCTGAGCATATCACCGTACACGCGTGGCTCAACCGAGCATGCATACAAATATATCGGAGTTTCCTATGGCGTGTTTAGACGCTCTCCGATCCGTGGTGCAAAAAAAAATTGCATGTATACACGGCCTCCGACGCGAACTGGTTAAGTCCACTATCTTGGAAATGTTTTTTTTTTATGAATTTACATTCATGACTAAATACAGCATTCTCCTGATGACGATCAGAGCATACTGATCGAAATGTCGAGTTGTAACCACCAGTTCTTTTCAGAACTAATTACTACTCAAACAGAGCATTTTCACATGGTGTCACCACAAACAGTCTTTACTTATCCTTTTCACTATGCAAAGCTACACATCTTAGATACAAAATGAAAAATATATAGATTGCTGAAATTCTTGCATCGGATTATAAACACCGAAATGAAAAATAAATATAAAAATAATAATTACTAACATATTCTGGTGCCAAATATGTGTTGTATTCGTTTGCACTGCATTTCCAGCTCCAACTACGTGTGTGTCACAGTTTACTAAGCGGTTGCTGTTTCAATGAATATAGCCTATAAATAGTCTGTGTGTCCAATATACACTGAAGATGTAAATATTCACCTTTCATTACGGTCATAAAACAATCAGCGGCTATAAACGTACACACGTGTTCATGAATGCGCTTCATTCATTCAAAACAAAAACAGCCGACTGTAGCTTGAATTCTCTTGAGTAATGAACCTCAACTGACAGGCTCCACCAGTGAAGGAAAATGACATCTAAGGTACCTCTCAAGTAGGCGGCCTGGCCCAATATTGGCAGTCACTACCTCATATTCCCACTGGCAAAGGCTGATTTGCATATGCCATCCCTAAAGGGGTTGGACTCTGGTTCTGTTTCCATCTGAGAAAAAACTAATTCCAGGATTTCATAAATGCATCCTTCATCTTTGGTACGGTTGAAGATGCTTTAATTTGTTGCCGCGGGGAAGAAAAAAACCTTGCATATGATGGAGATGGGAAAAAAGAAACGGTGACTGGATTGATGTCATTGCCGCTGAGGGTACGATAAAATAAATGCATTTGGTTGTTTGTGAGCCGTGGACACTCAAGACATTTCTCTCTACAACTCTGCGGGGATCTGTATTATTAATCACGATAAATTGTATTAAAGGGACGTCTGGTTTTATCCATCTGGTCAAATTCAATATGGAATGTAGTTCTTTGCTAATACTCTTGGAATTTGAAGATGCCATGTGTAATTACGATGATGCGCTCAACACTAAGTAATAGATAACAGGAGAAGATACAGGGATACAGGGAATCTTCTCGCGGAAGTGTTGTTGAAGGAAACTGTTTTGAAAAAAATCTGCCTGCGATATATATTTTTAGCAAGACTGATGAATAAGATTTGAAGCTTTGGTGCATGATTCAAGGAAGGTTTGCAGTATAACTATGCTAATTCCCAAATGAGCGCAAAAACTCATTTACAACTCATTAAAACCAGTATCTACACTTTATAACAATCAAGAGCGATTTGTATAATATTCACGCTGTCAAAGTTTCAACTTTGTATCTGTGTGTCTTTGAATTCATTCCAATGTAGAATTTATTTCTCCATAAAACAAAATTAATGTACAAAATAGTTGAATTAATTGTACTGAACTACTAGCAGCTTGGACAGAAAGATTTTAAGTGAGGTTTGATACCTCACTTAAAAAATTGCAAAATGGTTAAATATTTTAATTTTCAGACGTTTTATCATAATTTAATTAACCATTAATGATCACAATTTTAAAAAAAACGGCTCTCATATTTTTCAAAAAACTTTTTGTAAAACTAAAAATTTTAATGTAATTTTTTTTTACAGAACCTCATAATGAAATGAACCCCTGAATTACAACAAAAACAGTGTCAACGAACAGAAGATTCTGTAAAATTTTACCGTTGACCCTCTGACTTTTTTCCCTTAATCTGAATAAATAATGTTGATTTACCTTTCAAGAGAATATTACGGAAATCTATCAGTTGACCCTTATGATATTTCGGGATTTCTAAGCAAAAGGTTGTCGCCAAGCCGTTATAATACACATACATGTACGTGAACGTTATACGTTTGCAGCACATGAGAGAATGTTATTGATGCACACTACATGTAGCTATTTGAACAGGGCATACGTGCTTACACACGACATAATACGCGTATTTATGAACCACGATGTTCACCACGTGCATTGGTATTTGCGAATGAGACAAGTAGGTTTCATGTCAATCTGTGATTATTTATGTTTTTCGAGATTACTAACATTAGTGTCTGGGGGCTCATCTTAAGTCAACATTGGCTAAATTTACTAATACACTTGGCAATCTTTCATCATACACTTAGTGATTTTGTAACAAATTAAATAAGCCCATTCTCAGTTTCTAGCAATATTGAACTTGAAATGTAATCAACTAAATAGCCTGTTTTCAGGCCGAGTGATATGAAGACTTGCTGGAAGTAATTACTTTTTGTGATGTGTTGGCAAAGGAATGACAATAAGTTACTTCAAATAACATGTTCGTTCAAAGACAATTACTTTAAATATACTCCAAAAAAGGTTTTTTATAAAAAGAAATTTTCTTATTTTGAGAAGCATTTTATTGTCTTACTCCCTTAAAAAATGTTCTAGGGAGCGAGACAATATTTATCCTAAAATAGGAGATATTTTTCTATTAAACAATTTTTTTAAAGTAGTGTGCCAGTACAGGTATTTGACAAATTAGCAATAGCACAGTCTGACAATTTTGTCACAAACACTGCCCCTACCATAATAATGCACATTTATCCGAGATCAATTTTATTTTAGAAATAAAAACACAGAATACACATAGAATAAAATGCTATTATCTCTGATAATCTTGCTGAGTACATGTTTTTTTGTACAATTTGGTTTTGTCATATTTTGTTTTCCCAACAGGGGATTGTTGCGTTTTAAGTTCCCAGTACATGTAATGAGGCACACAGGAGGTGAGGGGTGTGTGCCAGAGTATACAAGGGTGTGATTTAACAATAGTCAAAAATCCAGAAAAATGGGTAGCGGGACTGGGTCACCCTTTGGTCTAGAGGACAAAGCCCCCCTGAACCTCCTGGATGTTTAATTTTGGAGAATTTACAGACTCTCCACATCCCCACAAACAAGAAACTAGAGGTTTGGATACAATACAGGCTACTTCTTTCTTTCCTTGGTGGCTACTTCTCTTCTTTCAAGAACATTTTCAAAGGGAGATTTGTAAAAAATCATGAAATCAGGAAAAATCCTGAGAAATCTAGGACTCCAAAATAGGGTGTCTAAATTTATTATTCTTTTCAAAACAGGGTGTCCAAATATTTAACTAACATTATATGTATATTTCCATTTGCATTGCAAATAAGACAAGGTGTACATTTAGCAAACAGGGCGTCTAGACCCAAAGTGTTAGCAGGTGAATAAGATTTTACCTGGAGCCTATTCATATATCCTTCACAGTTTTGAAGGACATGTTTTCAAATTTTATTTCATTGGATTACTTACCATCTGGAAGATGTAATTTCCACTAAAGATTAAAATATAGTGGGCTATGACTGCACATGGAACTAAGGAGGAACTCAAAGAGGCTAAAATCACAAATGATTCACAATGTTCAGCCGTTGACATACTCTGATTTAATTCAAAGGGATTAAAGAAAACATTTTAAAGCTTAATTTCTGAAAGCATGTGTCAAGTAAGCGAACTCAATGTGAATCATGTGTGTCTCTGCAACTAGAATCAACAAGAACCTGGCCTTCAGAATTTTTAGCTCTAATGTATTTTGTTTCTTAATGGCCTTACCTAGCAGGTTCTTTCTCAAAGGCAAAATGGATGATATACATCCATCCATACATACATAAAGACAAGAGTAAAGCAGAAGTTAGTCAGGTTACGTATGAAATGAACATAAATAAAGAAGGTACAAGAAACAGAGTTTTGTACTATAGTGTAGGTTTGAAACATTGTCACGCCAATAACTACTATTCTGTTTCTACACCACAGGTCTTTTAGGTTGGTAAGCAGTTTGCATTCTCTATTTATATCACTGTATTTGAGAGTACGACTAGTGTCTGTAACTGAGCAATAAACATTTTGATATTTTGAAAATTGAAACAGGGGTGTGATTGGGCAGTTTTGAAAAATCCACATAAATTTTGCTAGTGGTATTGGGGCCGCTGTTGTGAACAGCGCTGGGGTGAAATCTATAGTTCTTAGCATTTGCTTTGCTTTCCTTTATTGCTTAAATCTTTAAAATCTGGAGGATCACAACATTGCGATTTGTAAAAATCCGAAAATCCAGAAAAATCTGGACAAATCACACCCTCTGATGAAATTATAAAGCTAACTCTCTTCATGTATGTATTTTATTTCTATACAAAAACCTTGTGAACCAAAGTCTGACTCTGCCCTCATCATATCCAGGGCTGGTCACAGATAAATAATCTACAGTTGATCCATACTGTCCTTAATAAGGGCAATTCTATTACAAGGATACATACAGACAAAACACAGACTGGTTACACCCAGGAGTATAATAAGTCAAGCAAGGCATGAATGGAACCAAGCTTTCAAAATGAATATTTTTCTTTAAAAAGTGACAGCACCTCAGACAATTTTGTTGGGTTTTTGACAATTTTTTTATTTATTTATTTATTTTTTGGTGTGTAAATGTACCATCGTAAAATTTACACATTACACTTCGGGCAATTGGTTATTTTTGAATTACTAATCCTATACCTTACATGTATCTTTAAGTATCCGCACCCCCCCCCCCACCCCCCAACCAATCAAAAGAAGGTTGCTTCAATCAGTCCGTTGCTCTGAACAAAATGACATGGGACCAAGAAGTTTTAGATTAACTCAGTGACTGAAAATAATACCCCACATGATAAGGTCACATTACCATTGCTGCTGCATAAATGAGCCAGTAAGTTTCAGTCAGTGTTCATCTTAAACCAGGACACCGATTCCATGCCCTGTTGAAAGTCTGCTCTGATCATGACGATACAGTACCTTTAATTAATTTGATAATCTGGTAATTACCAATGTACATAGAGTGTAAAAGACAAAAATACAAACCAATATTATAGAAACAAAGTAATTAAGTGAGGCAATGTACTTTCTGGTTGTTAGCCAATATCTATTTACTATGTGTACATAATAACATTATCAAATGACTCTTTGTCTGTGCTTGGAGGAAGAAGACAGATGATACCATTTAGCTGATTGCTTTAATATTAATAGTACTGTAGATGCTACTAATTTAAATGAATGTTACATGTGCATGTATTGTATTAATTAACACACAATAATTATTCACGAGCAATGATACACACACAAAATACATGTTCGTTTTCACGGCTTACTTCTCAACTCTGGTCTTGTTCAAGTAATCGATTTTATCGTGGGCGTGTATCCCAGACACCACCCTGCAAAGAAAAACCTTGAAATCCGTCCAATCCTGTATTGATCTTACCCTCGCATGGAAATAATATCACTTGCAGACGATGGCATTTCCATGTGAGCTTTGGCGTTGTGGATCAATGTCTAAGTTAGGAACTTAGGGAAGAGCAGTTTATGGTCAGTCACGACTCAGTCTACGATCAAATGTATGTGCTAACCAAAAAAATTAAATAATAAAAAATTCATTTGGGATTCAAATTTATTCGTGTCTGTACATCATGCATGTATTGATTCAAGTTACATGTTGTGTGTGTATGTGAGGGATTTCTCAAACATATGAACAGGTTGAACAAAGGGAACCCGGGTAACTGTATATTTTTGCCCTGTATGGCAGCAATAAATTGACAATTTGGACTTTGGGATTCTGAATATATTGTTGGTTTTATCTGTATCAACAACGGAGATTCATTTTGCATATTACGCTTAGAGTTAATTATGTCTTCATTGCAATGTGGTGTACCTGCATTACTATCAAGGTTTTCTGTATGTCATGTTGGTATCAAACATGTGTATGGTTCAACAGAATATATTTTATAACCCTGCTTGAAATGCAGATATGTTTGTCTTTTGAATTTGCATGTTAATTTAATGTAGGCACTTCTTTTAGAATATATTGTATGATTCCTAAGGTAAAGTACCTCTCAGACAGCCACCAGCAGTAGATAATTCCATTACAGTAAAGTCTGAAAATAGATAGCCATGACCTACATGTAGCAATTAATCAGAGAATGTAAAAAAAAAAAATTAAAAAAACATGATGAAAGGCACTTACAACATTCACCAACCTTCAAATGTATATGTTGTAAGTGAATGATGCATGAGTAGTTTGTCATTACGTGGTTCTCAGTATAATGACTAAATGTTTTCATGCAATTTGATGCAACACCAGAAAAAAAAGGTTACAACTGATGTCACACAATGTCAAATTTCCCATCTTTATGATGATGCACATTTGAACACTTACATGTACATGTACATGAAGCTATGCATTACATTCAAGTGCTGTGCATGTTTTTAAAAACATTCCATGCCGTAGTTTGTGAAGCACTGCTCTGTATAGAAAAATAATAATGCTTTATGCAGCTTTTGAGCCAAATCTATGTTGCCCGTAAAGATGGCGTCAATTGAAAAACAATCTAAACTGTGATCAGGGTTGCCCATAATGCAACACAAATTAGGTGTGCGAAAGATCCCATGCAAAAATGCTCTACAATTTACCCACACGATAAGCAATTGAAAAACATCAACTCCGTGTTGCATTATGGGAAACTTTAACAGTACAATAGCCCTGTTCAGCAATGACATCACACATGCAGGTCAAACACAGGTCAGAAAAGGTCATGTGGGCTGCACGCTTTTAACAAAACTTATGCGCTGTGTCCTCTCATCTGTCAATGCAGCGAGGATCCACTGTGTATAAAACTAGATGATATGCTACTTACAGGAAACAATGTGCGTATCACAGATGATACGCAAAGTCATGGTTGATGGCTGCGTATAAGGAGATGGGAATGTGGAGTTCAATCTGTAATTAGAAATAACATATGACATAAAACACGATAAAGGGGGCCACTTTCCTACCGTCACGTTAGCAGTTTTTCTAATGGTTGTAATTTTTTTTTTTATATCTGAAACCACCCAAAAAGAATTTCAACATTTGAATAGACATGCATGCTTATCCTAAAGATAATTTGAGTTGATTATTACTATTATTTTTATAATTACCCTAAAAGTTCCATCAACAAATGGACGGAAAAGTGAGGTAACTTTTTCCGTCCAATTTTTATGGAAATTTGAGGGTGAAAAAATAAATAAAAAAATAAAAAAATAAAATAAATCAACTCAAATTAGTTCTAGTATAAGCCTGCATGTCCATTCACATGTTGAAACACTTTTTGGTTGGTTTCAGGTACTTAAAAATAAATAACAACCATTGGAAAAACTGCAAACGTGACGGATGCAAAGTGGCCCCCTTTATTGTGTTTTATGTCATATATCAGTAAACAACGCTTTTCAGCACATTGTGCCCACTCGATAACAGATTTTTGCAATGTGAGGTCAAACAAAAAATTCTCTATCCTGTTTGTAAGTCAATACGTAATACGCGCACACATTGGTAATATGTGTATTCTTTTAGCTGGCATACTGTTATGTGTAATTTAACTTTAAATTCCTTGATTTTAATGTTCCAAAACAATTCTTGAGGCAGAATTTGACTTTGTTAATAAGATTTTGAGTCTTTACAACACATATGTTAAATGCAAGGCTCAAGCGTTTTAATGTCTTGCGTAAATCCTGAAAGAAAAGGGTGGTCACTGCATTTCCAATGGGCTTCTGATGATCGTTGGAGCCAGACTTTGTTAATAAGATTTTGAGTCTTTAAAATACATGTTAAATGCAAGTCCCAAACTTTCTAATTTCTTGCATAAATCCTTAAAGATTAAAGGGTGGTCAATGAGTTTTCCAATGGGCTTCTAATGATTGTTGTGAAGTGGGCATGGTTTATGTTGGAATTACGTCACACTAACAAACAGGATATATATATGTACTTATAACTAGAACAGATAATCTACATTTTACCAAGGATGTGAAAAAAACTACAATTGCATACATACATGTACATTGTACATGTATCTATAATGACGCAGACATATAACATGTAAATTTACTTCAGTCTCACAGGGAAGGTACAACATTGGTCAGGTTGGCAAAACTCATTTTACCATGTGACCAATTTCCAATTTTGTTATTTCTGATTTACATATCTTTAAAGTAAAAAACATTGAAATAAATATGAGTTACTTTAAAGTAAAAAACATTGAAATAAATGACAGTTACTTTAAAGTAAAAAACATTGAAATAAATATGACAGTTACTTTAAAGTAAAAAACATTGAAATAAATATGACAGTTACTTTAAGGTAAAAAACATTGAAATAAATATGACAGTTACTTTAAAGTAAAAAACATTGAAATAAATATGACAGTTACTTTAAAGTAAAAAACATTGAAATAAATATGACAGTTACTTTAAAGTAGAAAATATTGGAACAAAAAATGACAGCTGTTCTCAAGTTGTCAACAGAACACTCACAGACATATACACCTATCAAACCAAAATTAGTCATGACAAACCAAGTTTAGAAGGACATTACACTAATTCTATTGCACTTTGGAAATTCTGTCCCACTGCTGAAAGACAGCTGATTTTGTTTTTGCATGTTGTTTTTCCTGTGAAAAAGTTGTTGACAGGTTTGGTTTTTATTCAAAATGAAATATAAGAATGTGTTTTTCGGATTACCGTGCTAAAAAAAACTGTGTCAAGTGTATGCATGTAGGTCTGGCCGTGGGATTTGGAAATTGAGAATCGACTGTAAATGTTTAAATTACATGTACATGACTTTTGCACGTATTTTACAAATAAAACAGGGTGTACAGTTAGCAAACAGGGTGTCCAAAAGACACCCAAAGGTATTGCTGGCTAATACTATGGGTCTGACATATTTTTAGGTTAAATAACAAATGTGTTTTATATTTTATGCACAAAAAATAGCAACAAATTTATGTAGAGCATGTACATGTAAGATGGTATTCTAATCCGTTTTTATTCAAAATGTTAATACTGTACGTATGTAGCTCTAAGTATGTAACTGACCAAAGGCTCTTTTTGTGTAATTGTAATTTTGTATGCTTTTAGGCATGGTGATTTCAAGTATGTTTCTAAAAATAATTTTATAATTTCTTTATTTTTTTGGCAATTTCTTTATTTTTTTGGCTCCTTCTCATTTTTTTTTTTTTTAAAGGAAAAATAAATAAAGCCATTTTGAGATTTGAGAAATCATTGACAGAAAAAAAAGAAAAAAAATGTTTACATACAAGGTCTTATTTTGAGGAACTGAAACAATTGACATACATGTATCTTTGGCAAGGTCAGACTCATTTGAGATGTGGTCATCCAAAAATGCTAAAATGACATTCAGAATCTAACCTGTAGCCTAGTAATACTAGCGTCCCAACACTCACATTATTAACGCTGTGAAACAATTCTCATTCCCATTCATTAAGATCTCAGTATTGATACAATCTCCGCAAAATCAACACGCAAAATAAAACAGAAGAACAAATTAATTCACTTTATGCCCGAAGGACTCCGAGCTCCAATGTCACTTTGCAAACGTGCCGACAAAACACATCACTCTATCCCGATAACAATCTGCACCTAAGCTCAGGGAATCTCCAATTTCTTGACTCGGCAACGCAAACACATAGTAAGCATCTTTGTGCAAACTAAGTTCACACTGTTGAAGTACCCATGCCTTTTTTCCCCCTACTTCTCATCATGCTTATTGATAATTCAGTGTAATGTACTTTTAACTTCAGGGCAATAAGCTTTCTCTGGTATTGAACTGAACAGTTTCAGACAGTGAAGATTCAAATGTCCATTTCAAGCCCTCGGGGGGGACAGTGTCTGATAACGCTTAATGTCTGATTTAGCAAGTAATGAAGCTCTTCAGTTTTACACTTCGGTTCCTCCAATAATGAAATGATTCAAAGCAAAACAGTGTGAGAATTACTTGATACTTGTACCATTTCGTTGTACGTCAGTTGAAGGTGTTTTTGATTCTCGTTTCGTATAGAATGATCAAGGTATGACGTCAAGTTTACACAAACACTGAAACTGTAAATCTGTGATGAATTTGTGTCCAATGTATATCAGGTTGTAACTTTCCGTTCTTCATTTCATTTTAATATTCGAACTAAAGCCTTATTTATTTCATACAATAGTTTTTTTTATATAACTTAATTTTTTAACTCAACTGAACATATCTATTTTTATATTGTAAGTGGAATATTTTTATTTGGGATATTTTATGTTAAATTTGGCTCAATTTAGCCCTTGGCTACAAGTTCAAATTGTTTCAATAAAACATCAATCAATCAATCAATCAATCCATCAAAGAAACATTTTTAATGTGTTGCATCATAGTATAATAATAACAAATATTGGTTAGCGCCAGCAAGCCGGTTGTCATGACAGCGTATCATCACACTTCATGAGATGATTATTTACAAGAAATCCTTATCATGAAATCCTTTTTTTTGCAAAAAAATAAGCAAAGCAAAGCAAAACAAGCCTCAAGTTTGACTACCGATCTTATAAGCACAGGTTTGAAACTGCTTTGGATGTTGCTCCGGGTTATAATTGTCACATCCGAAGATTTCCCTTTGGACATCTTCTAGCAGTCTTAAATCACATTTAGAACTAGCCCTTGCAACCTCAGACTTAATAAGTTATCAAATGTGGTCGTACTGTAGTTTCATAATTTTCATGCAGACCTAACAGCATTGCTTCAAACTCAGTTTACCATTCATATACCCTTCATAATTTCGTTTTCAAAATATCAAAATTTTACCATGTTTATTGCTCAGTTAAAGACACTACTCGTACTCTCAAATATAAAATAATGATATAAATAGAGAATTAGCTGTTGCAAACTGTTTACCAACCTAAAGGACCTGTAGTATAAATGCAAAATAATGGTTACTGGCCTTACGTTTCGAACCTAGCAGGTTCTTTCTCAAAGGCAAAATTGCTGACGTGCATTATTTGTTTCTCTGAAATAAAAGTACTTCAGAATAATCTGTCAGGATGACTGGTACCTTTACCAACATTAAATCAAGTTAGCTTTCAGATAATAATTAATTAGTTTAGTAATGGAGTAACTAGCTGAAAACAATCAAAGCATACTGATCAAAACATCGAGTTGTAACCACCAGTTCTTTTCAGAACTAATTACTACTCAAAAGAAAAATTTTTCACACGGTGTCACTGCAAACAGTCTTTATTTATCCTTTTCACCATTCAAAGCTACAACTCTTACTTAGGGTTGAAACATTACACCACTAACTACTATTTGTGCATTTACACTCCAGTCCTTTTGGTTGGGAAACAGTGTGTATTTTCAGTTAATCCTTTTTTTTTATTCTCACAGTCAACAGAATACAAACCAAGCTGAATTCAGCTTTGCACTTCTAGCACATTTGATCTTTAGCTCGAACAACTTGCTACTCCTAAGAAGAATCAACTCTTTAGCAAGAGGGAGCAAACAGTTGAAATGTTACAAAACTTAAGCAAACTTGTTCAGGCATAATACATAAATGCATAGGCCTACATAACATGTAGTTATCTACATCTCCTCCCCTAAAACATAAAAACCTTTACCTCCACAAGTATTTGTTTCCGCCTGTACAAACAGGCAGGACCTTTTCATCGTCCTCTGTATCATATTAGTTCTTTTTTCTTAAAGCAACACCAGAGAGTTTTTAGAGACAAATACATCAGTGGATGCACGTAGTCATCTCAGAGTGCTTACGGCTACTGCACTCTGCGTCTAAGGTTTCCAGTCAGTGAACAGAATGTGTGGCTGGAGCAGAACATGCACTGATGAAACAAAAACCGATGATGCCCATTTGTCTTAGTATTTTAATTATTGTTCTTTCGCAGACCGCGGGCGAATGAGTACACTGTACCGAGGGATTTTTAAATGGAAAGTGGCCACACTGAACAGGTGGCCTTAATATACAGGTTTTGCATGACTGGTTGTCAATTTTATACATTTCGTAATAAAACCCATACAATAATGGTAATTCAAAAAAGCTCAATGCTCTCAATTTTTACCTGAAAGCTTTTGGTAATTGTATCAAACATTCCTTGAAATCTTTTCATTTCAGGTGTTATAATTTTAGTAAAATGTCCTGCTGACGGCGAGATTAGACTAGTTGAAACGTTGAGAACAAACCAACCGGCTCTTCTCAGAGCCATCACTTCTTCCAAGAAGAGATTAATACATGGTGTACCGGAAATAACTTAACAATAAAATTATTTTTTCGACTGAATTCCACATTAGAATGAAAATGAGAAATATGAGTACAATTTTCTCATTTAACATCACAAGTAGATGAAAGCGAACAATTTTGTCACATTACCAACAGACAAGCCATTGTGTAATCAACATGCTCAAATCCAAAATACCTCTGTTACATGCAAAATGTCTTTCCAGCCTACGTGTTTGAGACGCTAAATGCAATAAGTAAATGGTGTTGGAGGTAAATGGTGATGGAGATAAATGCTCTAATGCAGACAATTAGTCTCATTAATAATCCTTTGGCCTGTTCGTCGAACATTGCCAAGCCCTGTCTCTGTCTCGACCTTACTGTATTCATCATCAAACCCCTAAATGCCCCAGTGGCACGTGCAATTTGTGAAGATTTCTAGCATGGTTCCCAGGACGACAGAGGATTCTAGAATTCTGATTTTTGTATCTATAGGGGATAGGCATTTTGCACGTTAGAGTGAATAAGCCCGAATAAATTCAAAGTGCATTTGGACAACATTTGGTTGAACCGGGAATAAGGTTTTTTAAATGCACAGTTTAGGATGTATATCAGTGAGTGCAGAGTTACAGATTAAATGGGTCCGATATTAAATGAAGGCATTGCTGTTTGTAATTTCACATCCTTTATAGTGGAAATTGTAATTCCATCCTAGGTTATGTCAAATAAAAATTGATAACATGAGAGATAGGCTATAAAATTATAGCTGTTTAACCTTAATTTCATGCACTACGAGAAAAGCATACATTTTGATGGTCCTGTGGTGATAACACAAACATATCAACTGTTTATTCCCTGCAATTTTCTTTTTCATCAGAACATTCCTATTTTACTTGAGGAAAACATTTAACAATCCAGAGAAGCATGTTTTGAAAATAAATATTTCCCAAATTAATTTAATAAATTCTTTTCAAAATGTATGTTTTCCTTTCTAAAATGAAATTCACAATCACCAATTTAAAACACAAATCTTGAAATTGCAGGTAAAATAACCCCCCAAAAAAAACATTGGCGTTACTGGCGTTACATCTTTAACATGATCACCAAACCATTTTGTAAGTGTTGCAACATCGAACAATAATGAAACAATTGTGTCGAAGCAGCCACCATGGCGCCATGGAAACATAAATACACTCCGGTACTCGATTGCACTCAGCTTATGCATCGAGGCAATTAAAGGGACGATACAACATTGGTAATGTTGGCAATGAGCAATGATCTCTTTGAATCAAGATACACGTTAACCGACTAACCTGGAACCAATTTCATAGAGCTGCTAAGCAGAGAATTTTGCTAAGCAACATAAAACAGACTACCAGCCAAAATGCATACATTTTGTATGAAGGTTTGGCTGGTAACCTAAGAAATATGCTAAGCAAATTTTTCTGGTAAGCGATTTTATCTGCTTAGCGGCTCTATGAAATTGGTCTCAGGGAAGAAGAGTTTAAATGTGGTGTCTAAGTCATGAGAGAAGACTGAACAATTAAGTTTACTTTTTTGTAATCCTTCAGGTGTGCCATTGTCCTGTCTTTAAAATGTTTATTGTCTAATCAATTTGTGTATATTTATTAATTCTTGCCTCTTGTTTAATATGTATTTGATTTATAATGTCTGTATTTTAATGTTTTAACCTGAGAAATTAATAAATGAAATGAAATGAAAAACAAGCATGTGAGAAAGCATACAAACAATAAACTGGGTTTAACTGTATAGAGACCAGTCTTTTCTTGATAACCACTGTCAAATGCCCTGGCTAATGGTAGATTTGAATGATTTCACTGTTATTTTAAGTGAAAATATCTCAGGGAAATATCTCATAGGAAATCGAAAATATCATAGCAACGGCACAGGAAAGTGCTGAAATCTGTGGCCGCTTGCAGCCGATATGTGTGTTTTGGTTGTAGCCATGTCCTGCTGCTATATGGTCGATTCTTCAACTAAATCACAGAACCTTTTCTGTGTCTCAATGAACAAGTTTTTTTATGTGATGGTAATGCCATTTTGAAAGTTATCATAACCCCAACTATTTATTGTAAATCATGTGACATACATCCATTGTGATACTCAAATGTGCCTTACCTAATACTGGTGAAACCACACACATGATGCATTTCAGCCATATTCCTTTGCAAGTGATGGCTATTGTTGTGTAACAGATGCATACAGCATGTTGTTGTAATTGTACAGCTAGATACAGTGTAGACATGTGTTTCATACAAGCGCAATGTTACAAAGAATCAATCACACTGCAGGGAGTAACCAACATGGAAACACCTATCCATGGCAACTGTTGCTATGGCTATTGCATGTGCATGTACATCCAGTCACACTAAGTAGTCACACTAAGACATGTGATGCTTGCAGCGACCAAGACTTAGGAGTGCATTAAGACCAGATTAGAACAAGAACATCAATTATATCACAGAAACAAAAACATTAGTTTATCGCCTAAATTATTTACTTGTTATATGGGCAATTCCATGGTTACTCACGTTATAGTTTTGGGCCCACTCTTAATGCCATAATATATATTTCACTCATCAGTTTTTTCACGGTAGTTGCATTATTCCCAGACCTTACTCAGCACAAAATAAGAATTTCAGAAAATTGTTATATGTTTGCTATATAAATTATAAGAGGAAAAAATTTTTTTTAAATGTAACGTAACGTGAGTTATTATTTTTCTCTTATGTACCGTAAATATTTCTGAACAAATTTCTGAAATTATTTTGTTGTACTGAGTAAGGTCTAGGTATAATGCAAATACTATGAAAAAATTGATGTGTTAAATATGTAAGGGAAATATGGCATTAAGAATGGGCCCAATACCTAAAAAATGTAACATGAGTGACCAAAATTTCAAGAAAGGTAAGGAATGACTCCTTATTTACTTCCTCACTCATTTTCACTCATCTTAAGCTCAACAATATCGAGGTATTACTGCAACTTGGTCATAAGATAAGAAGCCTGCTGTTTCTATAAGATACAGGGATCTGATATGGGGTGAATTGCAAGAAAAATGGCCGACAAAACTTCCATCAAGGATTGTCAGTCAGCGATAACACTAATCAACGGATCCTTGGTGATAGTGTAAAAGGACATTGCCAAAAGTATGGGGGAATTTATAATCTTGAAAGGGCAGAGGAAAGGGCTGCTTCCTTGAGGGATTTTTAATATCGGTTTTATTAATTTTTCAAAGCAAATTTAAACAAAGCAACCCAGATTAAATGTAGGATTTGAGGCTTTGCATGGTGGAGATAGATGTTATTGAGTTCTTTCGGGTGACATCATGTAATGATCTCTTTTTGGAAAAAGTGATGGCTCTGAGAAGAGCCGGTTGGTTTGTTCTCAACATTTCAACTAGTCTGCTCTAGTCATCGTCAGGAGACAGGTTTATCTATAATGGTACCTTGACAGAGAAGGAAGTGAATTTTTCTACTGCAGGTCGAGAACCTGCTATAATGAGATTCTAGTCAGCCAATCGTCACAGGGCAAGCTCGGTGGTTGAGAGGTTAAGATGTCTGCATTAGTAAGCAGGATGTTGTGGGTTCGAATCCCGCCCGAGTCGCCTGTGGAGTTTTTTCACAGACACTCGGAAAGCAGTGCTTCATGCATGTACATAAGTCAGTGTAAGGGCAAATCAATTAAACTCTGAAAATTTCAGCTGATTACATTGTGTCATTAACAAGAAAATAATGAAAATGCATGAACAATCTTTTAGTTTTATCAGCAAACACAAACTTTGTATTCATTTTAACATGGAATTTCAGTACGATTCCATATGAAATTCAAACGTGCATACATGTCATTGGAAAATTACATTTGACGTTTCTTAAAAACAATAGAACCTCAGACAAACAGACTCATGTTTAATACAAACATCATCAAAATCTTAATATAATGTTATTTCAAGACATAAATCATTTAATGAACTTCTCATAGAACAGATTCTCAAAGCTAATATTGTCTGAACATATGCACCCATCCGAGGAAACGTCTGACGTTTTGGCATTATGGGCTGTTGATGAAAGACCATAGTTAATCCATGAAATTTAATATGGATAAAAACATTATTGCATTCACAGATGGATTGCTTTGGTGCTGAATTTCAAGATGATACAAGACCTTTGTAAGAATAAAAGTCACTAAGTGTGAAGGCATGATAAGTGTATTGGCATATTGTCGAAATTAATCAAATTTTTAATAAAATGATACAATCACAATTCAATATTTATTATTACTGATAAAACATGTTCATTGTAATAAGGCAGAGGGATATATGCAATTCAGTGTATGTATTCGTGTAGATATTTTATTTTGTCATGGCTTTTATGAAATCATGTGGACTACCCTTGGTTCCATGCACAGGCGTATGTCCCCTCCCCCCCCCCCCCCCCACTTTTTGGCCTGGGGGGATGGTCTATAGGATCATGCGGTAACAAAATAATATAAAAAGGGAACACTCGTAAAACACAAGCAAAAAAGGGCGAAAATTTAGTTTGTTCAGGGATGATATTGTGAGAAAATGAAAAGGTAGGAAAAATGTTTGCCATTATCATTAGGCATATGGCATATAGTGATTTACCTCTATAGCCATGTACAATGTATAGCAAGGAAATTGTTGGTATTTTGGTTACAATAAAATGATACACAAGGAAAGTTTCCATTAGTTAGTCGGAACCTGGTTTCATGGTAGGATTTTTAAAAATCAAAAGGTAGGATTTCCTACAAAAGTAGGAAGCTTATCCTGCCTGTTGTGTTAATATAATCCCCCACTTTTCGACATGGATTTACGTCACCGGTTCAAAGGCATGTCATAATTTGTAAAGTAAATTTGTTTTAGAAACCTGAAGTTTTAACCAATTGTGCTGGAATATTCACCCCGCCCAATTCAATGTGACAATCCAGTCAAAACTCATCATTTTTGGTTACTTGTCACCATGCCTTGTCAAGTCAATGCTCACTTCCTTCAAAATCTTGCAAATAAGTAATGGAAGTGCCTGGTTTCCACACCTGGTTATTTTCAACACTTCCATGGTCTTGGCCTCCTAGGTAAACAAAAAACTGTGTACAAATAGTGCAAGAAGGTGTTTGACAAGTAGAAGAAATTCTTGATGGATTCAGGAAGTCCCAATGGAAGTAGACTTGATTTAAGTCTGTGATAGCCGACGACAGATATGCCATGAAATGCTATCTGATTGTCTGAACATATCTGTCAGGGATGCAGGACAAAAATATTCCCCACGGCATGACTGTTTTACCTTAAAATAAAAAATAAAATATATTTTTCAACAGACAAAATGACAGTGTGAAATGTGATATAGATATATCATTACCCAATATTGTTTTCACTGCTACATAAACTCATCTACATTTGTACCATAGCCAGCAAGCTTTGAGCATGGCCACAGGCCAATTACATAATACTGATTACTGGTAAGCAAGTTTGTTTCCTGCTAACCACAGTTGTTGTTGTTGAAACATTTAATCAGTTTGTCATTCACAAGAAACAGTGAAAATGCATCTTGATTCAATGAAAGTATTAATACTCATAGAAGCAGTTTGCCAACATTACCAATGTTGTACCTTCCCTTCAATGTATATCTTGATTCAAAGAGAGCAAGCATACTCACAGAAGCAGTTTGGCCAACATTACCAATGTTGTACCTTCCCTTCAATGTATATCTTGATTCAAAGAGAGCAAGCATACTCATAGAAGCAGTTTTGCCAACATTACCAATGTTGTACCTTCCCTTCAATGTATATCTTGATTCAAAGAGAGCAAACATACTCATAGAAGCAGTTTTGCCAACATTACCAATGTTGTACCTTCCCTTCAATGTATATCTTGATTCAAAGAGAGTAAGCATACTCATAGAAGCAGTTTTGCCAACATTACCAATGTTGTACCTTCCCTTCAATGTATATCTTGATTCAGAGAGAGTAAACATTAGGAAAACGAGCCCAGTCTAATGTCACACTGGATGTTATTAGCACCTTTACTGCTATCAGTTGCAAAAACAGCTGATCTTCTGCTAGATAAACCTGGTATCATTTTCACTGGCTAACATTATTGGCTGACCACCACAGAAGAGTCCAGTTCATAATTATGTCAGTCATTGTGTGCAGTAAACCATGGAGCAATGCAAACAGTCCTTGAAGGTGTGAGTCAACCCCAACCCCCATCCACACTAGCACCCACCTGCTGTACCTGTATACCTGTACATGTACAGAACGGATGGTGTAAATTGTATGCAATCCTTTTGGAAGTATGACCATGTCTGGTCCTTGCTCTATGGTGTACGCAGTTAAGTTGGAGCCGGAAGTGCAGTGTAAACGAATGAGGGTTCACATGAGCACGTTCCTTCACATGCAGGCCATTCGCCTTATTCACAAGATAACTGACAAATTACTGGAAAATGACTGTAATTCTCACAGCCACACTATGGCTTATGTTTCATGCACCAATTGTCCGATAGTTCCACAGCAAAGGAATAAAGAAACGGATCACTACATACTCATAAAAGCAGTTTTGCCAACATTACCAATGTTGTACAATGTACCTTCCCTTCAATGTATATCTTGATTCAGAGAGAGCAAGCATACTCATAGAAGCAGTTTTGCCAACATTACCAATGTTGTACCTTCCCTTCAATGTATATCTTGATTCAAAGAGAACAAGCATACTCATAGAAGCAGTTTTGTCAACATTACCAATGTTGTACCTTCCCTTCAATGTATATCTTGATTCAGAGAGAGCAAGCATACTCATAGAAGCAGTTTTACCAACATTACCAATGTTGTACCTTCCCTTCAATGTATATCTTGATTCAGAGAGAGCAAGCATACTCATAGAAGCAGTTTTGCCAACATTACCAATGTTGTACCTTCCCTTCAATGTATATCTTGATTCAGAGAGAGCAAGCATACTCGTAGAAGCAGTTTTGCCAACATTACCAATGTTGTACCTTCCCTTCAATGTACATGTATATCTTGATTCAAAGAGAACAAGCATACTCATAGAAGCAGTTTTGCCAACATTACCAATGTTGTACCTTCCCTTCAATGTATATCTTGATTCAGAGAGAACAAGCATACTCGTAGAAGCAGTTTTGCCAACATTACCAATGTTGTACCTTCCCTTCAATGTATATCTTGATTCAGAGAGAGCAAGCATACTCGTAGAAGCAGTTTTGCCAACATTACCTATGTTGTACCTTCCCTTCAATGTACATGTATATCTTGATTCAAAGAGAACAAGCATACTCATAGAAGCAGTTTTGCCAACATTACCAATGTTGTACCTTCCCTTCAATGTATATCTTGATTCAGAGAGAGCAAGCATACTCATAGAAGCAGTTTTACCAACATTACCAATGTTGTACCTTCCCTTCAATGTATATCTTGATTCAGAGAGAGCAAGCATACTCATAGAAGCAGTTTTGCCAACATCACCAATGTTGTACCTTCCCTAAAACAGCTCTATGAAATTAGCCCAATATAACGGAGGACTGAAGCATATATTTTGAAGGTAGGCAGAAGCTATCTACACTTGACAGTCCATCAGATAATTTTTTTTTCAACACTTCCATGGTCAATGGCCTCCTAGGTAAACAAAGAACTGTGTACAAATAGTGCAAGAAGGTGTTTGACAAGTAGAAGAAATTCCTGATGGATTCAGGAAGTCCCAATGGAAGTAGACTTGATTTAAGTCTGTGATAGCCGACGACAGATATGCCATGAAATGCTATCTGATTGTCTGAACATATCTGTCAGGGATGCAGGACAAAAATATTCCCCATGGCATGACTGTTTTACCTTAAAATAAAAAAATATATATATTTTTCAACAGACAAAATGACAGTGTGAAATGTGATATAGATATATCATTACCCAATATTGTTTTCACTGCTACATAAACTCATCTACATTTGTACCATAGCCAGCAAGCTTTGAGCATGGCCACAGGCCAATTACATAATACTGATTACTGGTAAGCAAGTTTGTTTCCTGCTAACCACAGTTGTTGTTGTTGAAACATTTAATCAGTTTGTCATTCACAAGAAACAGTGAAAATGCATCTTGATTCAATGAAAGTATTAATACTCATAGAAGCAGTTTGCCAACATTACTAATGCTGTACCTTCCCTTCAATGTATATCTTGATTCAGAGAGAGCAAACATACTCATAGAAGCAGTTTTGCCAACATTACCAATGTTGTACCTTCCTTTCAATGTATATCTTGATTCAAAGAGAGCAAGCATACTCATAGAAGCAGTTTTTACCAACATCACCAATGTTGTACCTTCCCTTCAATGTATATCTTTATTCAGAGAGAGCAAGCATACTCATAGAAGCAGTTTTGCCAACATCACCAATGTTGTACCTTCCCTTCAATGTATATCTTGATTCAGAGAGAGCAAGCATACTCATAGAAGCAGTTTTGCCAACATTACCAATGTTGTACCTTCCCTTCAATGTATATCTTGATTCAGAGAGAGCAAGCATACTCATAGAAGCAGTTTTGCCAACATTACCAATGTTGTACCTTCCCTTCAATGTATATCTTGATTCAAAAAGAGTAAGCATACTCATAGAAGCAGTTTTGCCAACATTACCAATATTGTACCTTCCCTTCAATGTATATCTTGATTCAGAGAGAGCAAGCATACTCATAGAAGCAGTTTTGCCAACATTACCAATATTGTACCTTCCCTTCAATGTATATCTTGATTCAAAGAGAGCAAGCATACTCATAGAAGCAGTTTTGCCAACATTACCAATGTTGTACCTTCCCTTCAATGTATATCTTGATTCAAAGAGAGTAAGCATACTCATAGAAGCAGTTTTGCCAACATTACCAATATTGTACCTTCCCTTCAATGTATATCTTGATTCAGAGAGCGCAAGCATACTCATAGAAGCAGTTTTGCCAACATTACCAATATTGTACCTTCCCTTCAATGTATATCTTGATTCAGAGAGAGCAAGCATACTCATAGAAGCAGTTTTGCCAACATCACCAATGTTGTACCTTCCCTAAAACAGCTCTATGAAATTAGCCCAATATAACGGAGGACTGAAGCATATATTTTGAAGGTAGGCAGAAGCTATTGATCTACATTTGACAGTCCATCAGATAATTTTTTTTTCATTATGAATACCGGAAATTGGGGGATCCACTAATGTAATCCTACATTGTGTCATCCAACATCACAGACATGGTAATGAAAAATGAAGTCAGGCCGTCGTTGGCATGATTGTTAAATTGGATGAGGGCAATTGACCAGTCGACTGAAAGATGGCAGCTAAGCAAGAGCTGGCACTGGGCAAATGCCAACTAACCATGACCCTCACTAGATCTTGGATCGATATACATTTCTATCGAATAAGACTATCGAACAATTAATGAACAAAACTGTTGGCATGTGGTATGGTTGAGGTACAGAATTAGTAATACAAAATGTCAGAATGGTCGGTTACTATGGATCCCTTATGACATCACAAACAACTGCACTTTTGCAGCTGCTATGTCAAAAGGTTTGAGCGGAAATTGGATTGAGACAAATGTACATATGTATTTCTATCAAATAATGCTAATATTAAAGATGTACATGTATCACCTGTGCTTTGCACTATTTTAATTTAAACTTTCACTATTTTAACGGACGGTGCTATTTTACTTGATGAAGTGAATACAAAAAATGACACATTTCTCCAAATAATCGTGAGAAACATGGTTTTACTGTAAATACAGTATGTAACAAAATGATTATACGTCGGGTCCTGTCATAAAAAAAATGTTGACACTGGTTAAATCCAGCTTTTGCCAACTATTTTGTGAAATATCTCATATCTAAGTATTTGTACTCCTTTCTAATAGGAAATTATCAATGTTCCAATGAAAACAACCATTTTTTTCAGAAACTGCCAGTAAAACACAAGCAAAAATCTTTATAGTCATTAATGTTACTGAAATGTGAAACTTATCTGAAGTACAAATGAAGATGTTAATCTTCCAAAGAAATAATTTTGTCTGAGGGGCTGACACTTTTCAGAAAAGTTAAATGATTTCAACTTTGAATTTAGGATAAATATAAGTAAGACTATTTGCGGTGACACCATGTGAAATTCTCTATTGAATGGTAATTAGTTCTGAAAAGAACTGGAGGAACTAAATACCACTCAATAGAGAATTTCACATGGTGTCACCGCAATTAGTCTTACTTATCCTCTTCACCATGCAAAGCTACAAGTTTTACATAGGATGAATATGACAAATCTGTAGGCAATTTCACAATTTTTTCATTAAAACATCACAACATAATCAGCTGAAATCTTTGTGGGCGTGGGTTCAAATCCCACACAGACCCAAGCTGACATCTGGACTGGACCTGATTACAACGTGGGTTTCCCCTAGAATATAGACAAATCCCAAGAGGATGAAATTAACGTTGATCTGCGCACTTCCAGGTTTGATAACGAGGCTCTCAGTGTGCACTGTATAATGGGAGCATGAGTCATTCTATTGTCTACCTCGCATCGGTGTTGTGACTTGACACAGAGAGCCTCGGTTTCAATGCGGAAGTGCGCAGACTGGGTCAATTTGAAATTCGTCTATTAGTCTGAGGTTTTCCTCACACATCTAAAACTAAACATTCCTGCATCATCTTCTCATCACAGATTTCACAAAACTACAGTGCTAAATATGCTTTTGAGGAATCCTTGGTTTCATTGTCAGAGAGATTATTTAATAATATTTATGACATTTTTAATGCAAGTACATTGTAGGTGAAAAAATGGAAAACAAATTTATTAAATAAAAAACTAATACACAATACAAACAACTTGTTGTTTTTTCTGCCCATATGTTTACCAGCTATGAAATTACCCATCTTCTATATTTGTAATATTAATAGATTTAAAAAGTACAGTGCACCCTGTCACAGGTGAGGCTTTGTAGGCCAAATTTCCTTATAAGGAATTCTATTTTTAATTTAATGCAAACTGTCTGACATACAAATATCAAAAGCAATGTACATATATTATACAATAATTGACAGAACTGATTACCCAAGGAGTCGGGAGCACAGGCTTTCTTCCCCCCCCCCCCCCACCTCCCACCTCTTGAAGACTGTACGCCATATTTTATGATAATTAAAACCCTCCTACTTTAGCTGAACTTCAGTGGGAAGTTGCTATAGTGGTCAAAACCAGTCAACTACCTGTTTTGACTGTTGACCCAAATGTGCACACAGGGGCATTTTTGACTGGTTTTTACTGTCATTTTGACCACCAGGAACAATACCAGACAATGCTTTTACCAGTCAAAAACGGTCGTCTCATTTTGACCTGTAAATGTACTTACTACACGTAAGGTTTGACAGTGTTTGACTTTTAAGTGCACTAGATATACCTTGGCAAGTATATCAACATTTTGACTGATTTTGACCCTTGTAGTCATAGGAGGGTTAATTATATTTATAATTGAGTGAAAACTGTCTGAAATTGAATTGCAAATACCAAAAGCAATATGCATGTATGCACAGTGTATATTGTACACACATATGGCAAACTGATTGGGGGAACCGTGGGGGGGGGGGAACAGCCTTGTTGTTCTCCTTCCCCCTCCCCTGTCCCCTGTCCCCTGTCCCAACCACATGTACCTACATGCATGCCAGTGAGGCTAAACACCATCTTATAAGCATTACAACCACTGAAGTTGGATGGTTGTCCTATAATCATCATAATTTGTTCATTTTTAATATTAGTAAATTAAACATAAAAACTTCTTATGTTCTACCTGCAATTCTCATGATCCCTAGTACAGGTTCACACACTGGATACTAATTATAAATAATCCAACAAAAAATCTTCGGAGGCCATGTTATTGTAATACGTGTACAACACTATTCATTCTGGTATTTTACGTACTGTACACCAATTATACTACACATTTAACTGCGGCTAACAAGGGTTTCTATACTGCTGCACCCAGCATTTGGAATGAACTACCATCTGGTGTCCGTCATGTTTCTTCATTGAGTCAATTTAAAACATCTCTCAAGACTCATTTATTTTAGGCACTGTGTATTTTTAAATTGTACTTGCATTTCACTGTAAAGCGCTGTGATACCGTTTGTGTAAGAGCGCTATATAAATGCCTTCATTGTATTGTACTGTATTGTACAATAACCAAGTATAGTGTACTGTATGTATATCACTGTATAATTTACAAACAGAAATGAGAAATCTAATTTCAGCGGAAGCTCAGGTTTCTAGGGAACATTTAAAATCTATGATTTATCATCCCACATAAACCCAAACAAATAAGCAGATGAAAAGTTGTACCAGCTTGACAAAAGACACCCTTTCGTGGTTGTTTTATAATGCCCATTTTAGCATTAAGTATACATTCAGCATTGATCATTTCAAATTTAGCTGAAGTTATTTCTGTTAGTGTTTACATTCAGTTTATACATACCACATTCAGACAGTAAAGGCGGTCTCATGCTCCAACAGTCCTTGGTTCAAACAAGTGTGTCACTATCCACTGTCATTCCCTCGTAAAAACAACCATTTTGACGAGCCAGGTAGCACAGCATATAATTCAGATGTACAGCGGCAGCAAGGCATGAAGATGTGTTGGTGTTATTTTCTCAAGACCGAGACTGAGTCTGTGAATTACCTGTAGGAACCTCTGGCCACACAAATTCATCTATAGCTTCAAGTGCGTTTGGTTGAATCACACACACACACAGAGCATGTCGCTGTGCTCAAATATCAACCACACTGCATTTCATATGGAAGGCAGCAATTCACTAAGTGAGCAGGCCAATAATGGCTTATCCAAATCACTACCTTATATGCTTTACTATTTATCCACCTAATAAGTATAATTAATGCAAATTTTATTATCATACAACAAATTAAGCCCTAAAGGTATGACTAGACATAATATTCAACATGTGATCACACAATCAGTTTATTGGATTTAGGACATGCGCGCGTGAGAGTGAGAGTTCATTTTCAGCCAAATCAATAATCCGTACTGCTTACATTGGTAAGCTTAAAAAACAATGCCAAGTGAAAACAGCAGTGCTCATCTTGTGCATGCTGTGCTGAATGAAATTGCTAGTGTGCATGCTTTAAAGGCAAGGTACAACATTGGTAATGTTGGTAAAAACTGCTTCTATGAGTATGCTTACTCTCTTTGAATCATGATATACATGAAAGGGAAGGTACAACATTGGTAATGTTGGTAAAAACTGCTTCTATGAGTATGCTTCCTCTCTTTGAATCATGATATACATGAAAGGGAAGGTACAACATTGGTAAAGTTGGCAAAACTGCTTCTATGAGTATGCTTACTCTCTTTGAATCATGATATACATGAAAGGGAAGGTACAACATTGGTAATGTTGGCAAAACTGCTTCTGTGAGTATGCTTACTGTCTTTGAATCAATATATACATTGAAGGGAAGGTACAATATTGGTAATGTTGGCAAAACTGTTTCTATGAGTATGCTTACTCTCTTTGAATCAAGATATACATTGAAGGGAAGGTACAATATTGCTAATGTTGGCAAAACTGTTTCTATGAGTATGCTTACTCTCTTTGAATCAAGATACATGTACATTGAAGGGAAGGTACAACATTGGTAATGTTGACAAAATTGCTTCTATGAGTATGCATACATTTTAATTTAACAACCCTGTACACATAACAGTAAATAAAATGGCTACTGTTTATTTTTTTTCAACACAAATTAATGCTGTACTCAAAAACAAAATTGAATTCAATTGCTACAATATTCGCTTACAAGTAATTTATTCAGAACCATGTGTGACATGTTAGAGGCTTTACCTATAAACCATTTATAACCTGAGGAAAGAATGAATAGTGCAGTATATAATTAATTTATGCACAATCACACTTTCATCCTTTCGCTATTCCAAGAAATATCTCAAAGATACCTCGTACTCAAACCAATTTCACATTGAAAAATAAATTTAAATTTAGATTTTTTATGGACAAAAGTAAAAAATCCTGAAAAATGGGTAGTGGGCCCGGGTCTCCCTTTGGTCTAGAGGACAAAGCTCCCTGAACCTCCTGGATGTTTAATTTTTGAGGATTTACAAACTCTCCACATGCCCACAAACAAGTAACTAGAGGTTTGGACACAATACAGGCTACTTCTTTCTTTCATTAGTGCATATTTATCTTTTTTCAAGAACATTTTGAGGCAAAGGGAGATTTGTAAAAAAAATCCTGAGAAATCACAGGCCTGTTAAAGAGAAAATAGATTTGTTTGTAAGCATTCTAGTGTAGAAACGAATCAAGGCTGTGATCCATATTAAAATTTGTAATAAATTTCATGTCTTCTCCAAAATGCTTCTCCAAGCAGGTCAGTTGGAATAATTTCTCAGGATGTTGCGTACCATCACCAACTTCACATCATGCAAATGTTTAGATTTTCGGAAGTTACCAACAGTATACATTCCCTTTAACTTGAAATAGCAGGTACATGTATGGCATGGGAGAAAAAAAAGAGAAGCAAATTTGCAGAACATTTCTGAATATTTGCAGATGTTATAACAGCAGAAAGCAAAATTCACATCGGAAAATAAATGCGGTAAAATTTTGCTCCGGTGAAGCATGAACCAGCCTTAAGGGGGACCCAACAGCTCAAGTCTTACCTGAAGGCTTTGTAAGATTCCAGCAGAGTGAAAATTGTGCCAGGAGACAACAGGCAAAAGGTACACACACAAACTGTAAATCAACTTTAACTACATTATATTAATTACCTGGAGGAATTACAACACTGTGTTCCGGCTGTCCATCAACAACCACTGCAGCTTGGAAATGGAAAGGTTGAGGTGTCAGACATGTCTGAATTTTAGAGAGAAACAAAATATGCAAAAAACAAAAATAATTATACATTTTACAAATTATGAGCTATTTCACACAATAAGAAAAACTTACAACATTGCTAATTACATGATTACAAGATACAAATTCAGTATCCGTAAGCTAACTAGATGTGAAGTTGGTAAAGGTATCATTTATCCTGAAAAATGGTACTCTGTCTAAAGAGCTATAAATGGAGTGTCGTGGCCGAGCGGTATAGCTTACTGGACTCAAGTTCTGGTGTTAGAAGCAGAATGTAGGTTCGAATCCCGGCCGTGACACTTGTGTCCTTGAGCAAGACACTTAACCATAATTGCTTCTCTCCACCCAGGGGTTAAATGGGTACCTGTGAGGGCAGAGTTGGTTGATTAGCCCTATATGCGCTGTAATGGCAGCAATTGAGCTGTATACTCCCCAGGGAGCTGAGATGGTTTCAGGAATGATTTATGAGCCTTATGAGCAGTGGTAATAATATAATGCGCCTTGAGCACCACTCAGTTGGTGGATACGTGCGCTATATAAGTCCACACATTATTATTATTATTATTAAATTCAAAGAAAAAATCAAGAACTAAATTTGCATAAGCTTGGGCGATAACACGATAATATCGAATATCGAATTACCTTTTTTTTATTCGATTACGATATCGAGAACCTTCTTAAGTTATCGAGATATCGGTAAATCGCGATTAAAAAAAAATCACCATTGTGAGTCAAGTCAGAAATTCCATGGAAATAACATTATGACAGTCTTTTCAACTTTTGGAAGTGAGAAACAAAATCGAACTTCTTCAGAAGTACATACACGCTATGCAAACGATTTATTGTGACGCTTGTAGAGGGATACATACCTGTGGTTATCGGCTCTAAAGCAATCATGCATGAATGAAAAAAATAATCACGATACTATCGAAAATTGCGATATATGTTTGCCGATATATCGTGGATGAAAAAAATCGATATCGCTCAAGCTTAAATTTGCAAATTTGTTTTTCTTTAAGGTTTTCTCCGATTTCTGGTCTCTGCGTGCATTGCCTCAGACCCGTGCATCAGCATTTCGTTTTCTCTACTGTTTTCTCTACTGTCACTAAGTGAGAAATATGGTTCAGGGAGAACCATGGGGACTTCACGGGTTATTCTCTACGTTTCGATTAGCCTGCTCTCATCTTTGTCAGGACTAATAAACCGCGAAGACACCATGATTCTCCCTGAACCATATTTCTCACTTAGCGACAGTAGTGAAAACGAGTTGCCCGACATTGGTTCTCACTTGAACCATTCTCACTTAGTGACAGTTGGGATAAGGTTCTTTTCAGAACCTGTACCTCAGCTTCACGATAGTTGAAATGAACACATGGTGTTACCGCAAACCGAAACGATATAACCAATGATGTACATGTACCTTCAAGTCATTAGAACATCAAAATGTCTCTAGGAACATTTTGAGGAGCACCAGGACAAAGACCAGGAGGCAATGGAGGCAATTACATCCATTGCCCTCATGAATTCAAGGCCTGGCTCAGGTGGCAGAATGCAAGTACAGTAATCCTGAGGTCAAAGGTTCATGTCATGCTTCAGACAAATTTGCATTTGTTCGCTCTGAAAATTGATTTTGGCACTAAGCCATTTTCCCTCGTGGATGAGTAAATGCCATGAGAAATACAAATATAAACTCCTGTAGTGCTTTTTACCAAATTTTTCAAAACTATCAAAACAATTCTTTTCTCGGAATAAGCTGAAACTGTGAGTTCATCACTACTGACTGAGGGGGCCCTCACTCATTTATCTTGTGTTTCTGAGTATTGACGAGTACACAAACTCGCCATGATTTTTTTGGGGTCATTGAGTAGCAACCAGAGGCTAAATATGCATCATGCAATGGACCGTGGAAATTTGCCATGTAATAGGTATTGTTTGGAAGCAAAATAACAGTTTTTGTACAAATATGTGTACATGTATGCACTGCATCAAAACCTCGGTAACCATGATTATGTGGTGGAGATTGTTTATTTATTTAAATTTCTTTTTTTAAATCTTAGATTTTTGCGGCGGTGGTTTATGTATTCCAAGTTATTAAAAATATAGCCTTACAAGTGTACATGATTATACAGACATGTTTTATGGACCAACTATTGTTCCCTTCCATTCTTCAAACTGTCGTTGGTCTTTTGTTGAAATCAAGCCTCATTAAATTTGTACACAAGACAAATCCAAGGGCATTTGAGAACAATCAACCAGCAACCATTTTCTCTTTTTATTAGTCCGTATCCATACTACAATGCACACGTACTTGCAAACATGCTATAACAATTTGCGAGTTTGATGTTACTGCCAGTCATGGTTTAATATCTTCCCATGTGTAAATGTGACATGCTTAACAGACCGCTAACCTAAATACGTACATGTATGTTTATATACTTTTCATGATGAATGCACTAGACACACACTTTAGGCAAACCTACTAAAAACACCATATAAAAAAATTATGAGAAATGCTTCTGCAATGTAGTCAAGTGTCACTATGTCAAATGTACCACGGGTGTTCTACACACGAACATGTAATGAACAAAATCAGCTAAGCGTAAATGCAATGTCATTATTGACCGGTATTAATAGAAACACGTGTGTCGATGCAAGCCAGCCCTAAAGGTGCATATTCCTTCTCTTTTCTTTTCTTTTTTTTTTTAATTCTGTAATCTACTCCTTTCTAGTAAATAGAAATTATGACACTGTGTAATAAATTCATTTCTGGGCAAATAATCACATATGCAGCAAAAAAGAAAGTCTAAAACAACAAAATGGGCGGCCAATTGTTCAAAAATTGTTGGTTTTTGTTTTTAAATATTGGTTTTGGTTAGCCGGTTAGCAAATTTCTAAATGGTTAAGTGCAGTTTCAATCAGTTAACCGGTTTCCACCCCAGCACTAACATGTATTTAGCTTAAACCAAACTACCCCAAATCCTCCAAAATCCTCCAAGGGGCACTTTTTTGGAAAAATTCAGCACTGTTGGAAACTGGTACTTTCACCTCTTCAAATGGGGCAAAATTACTACCTGGCAAGAAGTACAGACTATAAGTGCTGAATATGATAGATCAACGGAAATGCATGGTGCATTTTGAAGATAAGGGCATGTTTGCAAAAGTGCACTGATGGATTTTGGAAGATTCAGGAAGGTTCCTAGCCAGAATACCTAGGGAGTTAGGGTTAATCTTGTAAAACACATGTTAATTTTATGATTTACGTACATAATTTCTTGTTAAAATACACACACAGGTGCATTACATTTTCAAATACCAATATTATGCAACATCTCTTTAACTTGGTGAAACCATCAAAATCATGTTATTTTGTCCGACACATAAATCTATTAACTGTACAAATTTACAACATTCTAGACCTGAAGCGAGATCTTATAAACTGAATTACAACGTTCTATCTGGAGGCAAATGTAATTAAAATTTACTCCTAATTAATGCAAAATGCCAATGGGTGATAACTTCAGCTGATCAAGTTAAAGATGTATGGCCCATTTTTCCTTTTTTTTTTATGGCAATTTCCAAAAAACATTGCTATTTTACTTTTTAAAAATTACACTTTTCTCAAAATAATCATAAGAAGCATAGTTTTACAGTGAATAAGTCCCACAATTAATTTATGGCGGATCACGTCATAAAATCATAAATTACGCTCATTTTAGTATAAAACTAAGCTTCTGACTGTAATTTTATGAATTTCAAAGTATAAGGCCAAAAAAAAAAGTCTCTGCGCGCGTCGCCTCAGACCCGCGCGTCGACATTTTTAATTTTCTTTTTTTATTAAACGATGTCCAATTGCAGCCAAAATTGCTGCATCGATTTGAATTCTGCTGTGCTGTGTTTTAAATGACTTTTTCACATGGGTATGAACATTTGCCCGATTTGTGAGGCCTCTCTTAGCCACCATACTTTGTACATGTACATGTATATGGGTAATTTGGTCCCCGCATATACAATGTATCACGTATTTCCCTGTTGGCAAAAAAAAAAGAAAAGATAGCCAAAAAAAAAAGCATCACCGTACCGATTTTGAAGCCAACCGATGTCCAAAAACCAGAGACTATTTTTTGGCCTGAGGGGAAAAAAAATAATACATTTTCAGATGAAAACAAAAGTTGTGGGTAAAATAGTGGAAAACACAGGCAATACACTGTACATACCATGTACACTATTCATCTCAGCTAAATACACAATTGATTTGACTCTTGCCCTACACTGAAGTACCTATGAAGCGCTGTATTCTTTACTAGTGTCTGCAGAAAAAAAAAACTTCCACAGACGACCCAGGCAGGACTTGAACCCATGACCTGCTGAACTACTGCAGCCATCTTATCCTCTTGACTACCCAGCTTGCCCGATGGCGACAGGTCGTCTAGAATCCTTTATAACAGCAGGTACCGCAATTTGCATTTATTGACTGAATTCTAGTGTCAGGATAATGAACATATAATTGATTTCTGCCCCCCACTGACATATCTATGAAGCATTACTGTATACTCAGAGTACAAAAAATAAAATAGAGTTTTTTACTTCAAAGGGATGTGTAAAACACTGATCCTGCCTGTCAACCAGACAGCACAGACTGACCAATAAGGTTGCACTATACCTGACAACTGCTGCTTAAATTATAAACCCCAGTCAATCTTTCTAGGGTTATTTGATCTTATACTGGTATGTATCCACTTTTAGGGTAAACAAAATCATAGTTTGTCTGTGTGTCAAGAAACCCTTGACACACAACTCCTTGTTAGAATGCTGCTCTTGCAGAATTGTTCATCCTACACTACGTGTAGATTGCATGCATCACATTGAGTTCAAACGGAGAATATTTATTTTGTTCATCATCTTCAGTGTTAAAGGGACAATATCCTCATGATCAGAGCAAATTTTAAACAGGGCATGGAATCGATGTCCTAGTTTAAGATGAACACAGTGACTGAAAATGACTGGCTCATTAATGCGAGAGCAACAATGGTAATATGACCTTATCATGTGGGCTATTATTTTCAGTCATTGACTTAATCTAGAACTAGCATTCTGATTCCATGCCCTGTTGATCGTGACGATATTGTCCCTTTAAAATGTACAGAGTAGTCTTGAGTCCAGATGTTTTGTAAAAGAGTTTACTTTGCGCTGTATCTGCACTCAGTGCAGTGCAAATAGATTTATCATTGATGCAAGATCAGGAGTGTCCAAGTTTTCACAGTTGCTAAGGGTTGGCAGGGAATATGTCCAAATATAGATTGGTGTACATGTACATGTATTCTCTGGTTGGAAAAAAGCGGTTAAGTAAATTTATGTTCGTATGACCATACATACATCTATGGGTATATATCGGTCAAGTTATTGTACATTTGTGCAACATGCAGGCGTACTGTTCAAAGTCTGTACATGTACATGTACAATGTATATGCTCTGTACAGTATCTACACTACAGACAGATGTATACATGTAACTGTGTATATTTTTGTACTTCAAATACAATTTAAATACATGCATGTAAAGATCAGGTGTGTGATTGGGCAGTTTTGAAAAATCCACGTAAATTTTGCTAGGGGTATTGGGGCCGCTGTTGTGAACAGCGCTGGGGTGAAATCTATAGTTCTGAGCATTTGATCACAACATTGCGATTTGTAAAAATCTGAAAATCTGTAAAAATCCTGACAAATCACACCCCTGAAAGATGTTTCACACATGTTTTCTCTCTATTTTACTGGCTATTTCCATAAATGTTCTTTTCATCAGAACAGTTCTATTTTAGTTTTACTTGAAAAAAGGGATAACAAATGCTTTAAAATGACACATTTCTCAAAATAATAAAGAGAACCATTGTTTTACAGTAAATGTACTACTCAAAACAATTTAGGAAACACCGGAATTATCTCAGTTAAAGCAATCATTTATTTCAGATAAACACAATGTTTCACAGAATTGATGAGAAACAACTGCACAATGAAACAGATGATAAAGGATGCATGTAGTGATTACACATTTCATGATGACATGACTACTGAAAGAGAGAGGGGGTTGCAAATGAAAATCCCGGTTCATGGAACATTTCAAATCTATTTGATGTTAAAAATCTGGTGTTCCCTAAATTGTTTTGAGTAGTATATATTGTAGTGTATATTGAGTAGTACATGTATGTGTTACAAAATGAATTTATTGTGGATCTTGTTATAATTACACCAAGCTTCTGACAACTATTTTGTGAAATATCTCATTTCAAAGTATTTGGTTTCCTTTCTAAAGGACAATAATCAATGTTCAGAAATTGCTGGTAAAATAATGAGAGAAAAAAATTAAGTTGTCACGCTTGAACAGAAACACATGTTGACAAGTACAATCATTTTTGATCAAACCACAAAGATGATCCAAAATAAATGCATGGTCAAAAACACATCCAGCTTTCTTGATTGGAAAATGTAGGCATAATATACTCATGAATATTAACATTGAAAAACATTTGTTTCTTTTTTTCCCCGTTATTTCAGCAGTAGCTTTTAAATTAGCTTTTAATCTCTACATTGTGACATTGAATTGAATTCTAAAGTCGTAAAAAAAGAGGTTTGTCTGTTATTTGTACATGGGCATTGCAGTAATAGCCCTTGTACATACCTTCATTTGTATAAGTGATCTATGCAGGACTGCAAGATAACCTGAATACAGGTTATATCACAATACAAGTACCCTTGTGATAAGCATGATTGCAATTAATCACTTCAATATTTGTATGTCTGCTGTAATCAGTTCAAGGACGGCTTTGTATGATTAATTGTTTGGAAACTGACTGTTTCTTTTAAAGGGACACATCATTGGGAATTTACCGATCACAAAATTAAGTCAGACTTGTAGCTTTGCATGGTGAAAAGAGTAAGTAAAGACTGTTTGCGGTGACACCATGTAAAAATTCTCTTTTGAGTAGTAAATATATACTGTACATGTAGTTCTGAAAAGAACCGGTTGGTTACAACTCGACTCAAATTGTAACATGAAACTTAAGTGGTAAAAAACTGATGAGGCTATTAACCCTCCTACTGATAGACCATTTGAAACCATTCAAAATTTCCACTTTCAAAAATGCCCATTGGTTTTGTACACACATGCATGGTGATACCATTTGAACAGTGTTGGTAGCAAGCTTTACTACCATTCAAATCCATTTAAATGCATAGAGGGTCCATTGATTCACCACTTAGAAGTATCCAAACAAGGTTTTGTATTAGCTGTACTACCATTTGGAAAGATCCAAACAAGGTTTTGTATTAGCTGACCTACCATTCAAAACCATTTGGGGAAATCAATACTGTACACAGTTAGTTCACCATTCAAAACCACAAAAGCGAATGGTTTCAAATGGTGGATCAACTTGTATGAAAAAGGCACCAAAAGTACATGTAGGAGGGTTAATCTTCCTTTGAAATATTCTTTTAAGAAAAGTGAAATAATTTCCAGTTTGAATTAATGAACTTTTAGTTACTTTTTTTAAATATTCCACATACGGAGGAACCAAAAAAAATCTTAATGAATTTTCATAATCTTCATTCTAATGACACAGGAATTTGTTTAAAAATTTGTTCAAATATAACATTACAGCAAAATACATATAACTATAAAAAAGATGATAAACACGAAAAATGATTTTTTTAGAAAGTGAAGTTTTTTGTTTGTATTTTTGTCAATAGTTTTAATTTTTGAATACACATGTACATGTACATTCTACAAGGCAATCAATATTACACTACATTAGTTATGCATACTTCTAGTACAGTATGTATACTTGATTATTACTTGTGAACACTGAATTACTCAAATATTTTATAAATTACTGAAAACTTTTATGGTTTAGAAAAAATGATTCTCCTAACCTCAATGGATTTAATGTTTTTCCATTTCTTAAAACTGATCAAAATTAATTTTAGAGTGAAAATGTACTGGACTTGTACCTCCTATGTATACGTGTACATACTTCAACATTAACCTTCAGAAATCTAAATTTGACCCAATTCCATGGAATATTTTTACCCTGATTTGTTCAGTTTTCGCCTATTTTCAATCAACAAAAATAAGGAAATTGCTGTATATGTATATGTAGACTCCATTGATGTCCATTCAATGCCATGTTGGAGGACAGACATGCCCAGTGCTGGTCTTAATTTAATAATGACGATGTATTCATGTGTACGCGCAGCTCGCATATATTATTGAGCTAGCGAATTACCTCCTTCCGCCCATCTGAGCGAGGGCGCAATTCAGTTTCTAAGGTCGTACGTCAACAACTCATCATTGCATGCAAGAAAATCTAAATAGATAAAATGCGAAATATCTGTCACAGAAATCATTGAAATAATAGTGTCATCACACTTTTGACCGAATTCCAAAAGTATAATTCCCCCTCATTTCTGTTGTGTTTCCCCTGTTGAAAATGTTTCATTAACTTTACAGAGCCTATCAATCATCATAACATGGGAAATGAAAGTCATCAATGTGCGAGGTTGGGAGGTTGGGGGGGGGGGGGAGTTGACTGCCGCAGTGCCATCAATTGCATGCTGCTCATTCACCATTCAATCAGGTGCAAGCATTAATTCCTGCAGTGTCTTGGTCGGAAATGAATGTCGGCACAGAGCCTATTTAACCCGGGGGGAAATTACATGTGAATCGGGTCATCAACATCCGTATTGAGACAATATATGGCATGTTTGTCATCAACGTTAGATGCTTTAGACATTGTCTTCACTCATCGATAGGATATCGCATTGTGACTTTTAAAAATTAGTTTTTTGTTTCAATTATTTTTTTGGTAATTATTTCATGACAACATGGAACCTTGAAGTAAAGTGTCACATGACGCAGGGGTGGATCTAGGGTCGCTGGAAAGGGGAAGAATACAATGATAAAGAGGGGAACAGGCAAGGAGCACAAGACTCAAAACTTCGGAAATAGACTTTTTAAAGTAAGTTTTAGATAATTATAATGTAATTTTTATAATATGGTAATAACCCAAAAAAAGGTCAGCTTCAAAATCGGTGCGGTGACGCATTTTTTTTGGGGGGGGGGGGGGTGTTAACATACTGTACATGTACATACACGATTATAGGAACCAGACCAAATTTCTCATACACAAAGTATGGTGGCTGAGAGAGGCTGCAAAAATCAGGTAAACTTTCATAGCCCTATGTGAAAAAGTCATTTAAAAACACAATGCGGCAGAATTCCAATCAATCCAGCAATATTGGCTGCAATTGGACATTGTTTCATAGCAACAAAACAAAACTAAAAATGAAAATGCATTCAGAAAATGTTGATAGGCAAACACTAAACTTTACATTCATTCCAATGAGGTTGGTTGTTTAGTGTACCTTGATTCAAAGAGTAAATCATACTCGTAGAATCCGTTTTGCCAACATACGTGTAAACAATAGTGTACTTTTCCTTTTATTTTAAAATACAAGTGAACAAAATTATAGCATTATGGAATTCAAGCAATTGCTAATTATTTTATTTATATAAACTATAAATTCATACCTCATTTTTGTCAAGGATTGTACATGTACAATGAGTCTGCACTAAATAACCTTGTATAACATCACATACCTGTACAATCACTTTGTACATTTAATTAAGTGTACAGGTACGGCATGTGTACCAGTATGGTACGTGTACTGGTGTGGTATCACGTTTCATACTCATCGTGACATTTAAAAAAGCATGTACAGTGGGTCAACTGATTGCTAATTGATGGTAAAATGTCCTTGTGTATAAACACACAGTATGCATGATTTCATCTTAATAAAATTGTTATTAATTTATGTCAACACTCACACAATGTAATTGGTATTTGTACACTGTACATATATGTAGTCAAATAATGTTGTACAGGTTTATGATTTCAAAAAATGGGCTTCAAGTCTGTGTACACTTTTGGTAAAATATCTATAAAAGTATTCATAATACATTATTTATAGTATTCAGAGATAAACAAAACAAAGTTTTAGCAATATTATTAAAAGAATTTTGAACAACATTTTTGCCCAGCCTATGCCCCGCCCATGCCATACCCATACCCCGCCCATCCTTAGCAATGCTGAGGACTGTTGGTCATACCACCCATGTTGCAATGGACACTGCAAAGTGCTTGACCAACATAGCAACAAGAATCATGGAAAGGTGTAACCCAACCGCTCGATTCAAACTGTTTGATTGACCAGCCATCATGGATGTCACCTTGACCCACAAAATATTACTTAATTACATGTAACCCTCCTATAGGTTTAACACTCAAAGACACTCAAAATGTTTATTGTCTCTCTTAACCCATTGACTTTGTGCAGTGCACTCAAATACACTCAAAATTTGTATGTAACTCCCAACCCATTGACTTTGTGCAGTGCACTCAAATAAATGCAAGGACATGTGGCTAGGATAGGTCAAACCAAAACCACTGACAGTACATACACAGCTCTGTGTGACTCTGTGGTTTGACCTACTAATTGGCAATGCAACCAAAAATACTCAAGTGAGTATCTGTGAGCGCCGTGCTGACTGGGCCAAATTTCAGCCTGGGCATAGGAGGGTTAAAGGAACAATACCATCACAATCAACAGGGCATGACTAAAAATAATACCACTTAGATAAGGTCATATTAGCGTTGCTGCTGCATAAATGAGCCAGTAAATTGCAGTCACTGTGTTCTTCTTATACTAGGACACCGATTCCATGCCCTGCAAAAAAACTGCTCTGATCGTGACAATACTGCCCCTTTAAGCAGCAGCAGACATGAGATGTATACATGTACATTGTACAGTCTGCTAATGCTATAACATAATCACAGACCCTGACATACAGTAATTAAGCTATGCAGATTAGTTTACATACATACACTGTATGTACACATCACCAGGGCTCCATCTGTGTGTGTGTTTTTTCTTCTTTATCTTTTACTGATTTCTTTAATTTGATCAAAGCATACGGGTGAATTAAAATCAATAGTACACACGACCAGATGTGTTTTGTTTTGGTGTTGTCATAATTTGTTTTGTTTTTAAACATGGTTCATTATGGAAATTAAGTTATGTGCTGTACATAAAAATATATCAATCTCAGTCTTGACGTGGAAAATATTTAACCCTAACCGACCCCTAATCCTTCAAAATCCTCCAAGGGGCACTTTTTGGGAAAAATTCAGCACTGTTGGAAACTGGTACATGTACTTTCACCTCTTCAAATTATAGTGTTAGCCAGAGGGGTGTCTGGGTGTCTTATGGACACCCTGTTTCAATTTTGGACGCCCTATTTCATCTGTCATTTACATGTAAAAGTATTGTAAGTGAACAATTTGGACACCCTGTTTTAAATTTCCAGCAAATTTGGACATCCTATTTCTAAATGCTGGCCAACACCTTGCTTCAAATGGGACAAAATTACTACCTGGCAAGAAGTACAGGCCATAAGTGCTGAACATGAAAGATCAACGAAAATGAGTGGTGCATTTTAAGGACATGTTTCCAAAAGTGCACTGATGGATTTTGGAGGATTCAGAAAGATTCCTACCCAGATTGCCTAGGGGGTTAGAATGATGTGATTAAAATGTCTGTTGGAAAAATAATTCAAATTTTCACAGGAGACGAATGTGTCAGTACTGTGGCACAAACATATGAATCAAACATAAAAATACATGTACACGTATGATCATTCATATTTTTATGTAATTTTCCTGTAAGTTTAAATAATTTCTGGTCATTTCTGTATGAATAGTCTTAAATTAAATTACTTCAAATACATGTATAATGAAACACTTTGTCAAATAATTGTCAGAAACATGTTAAGCAGTAATTACATTTTTAAATGAATTTAAAATGTAGAGTAGCCTGGTATTAAGTAAGCCATTTCATAAATTAATTTTGGTACAAAATGATTCTAACAATTATTTTGTGAAATCTCTCATTTTTAATGTAATTTTTTTTCTTTTTTCCTTTTGCAATTCAAAAGAAAATTTACAGATTGTCTATAAAATAGACACAATGATCAATGTCTTTGTTGTATTTGTACATTATGCTAATTTGTTGATAGCATTTATAAAGGCTAACATCCATGGGCGAAGTTAACAATTTTATGAAAGAGATTATTAATGTCCCCTGCACTAGTTATTAGATTTTCTTTTCAGAGAGGTATATATTCTGTGACAGCTGTCAAAGTTAACCTGGATGATTCTTCCGTTTCCTTCATTCATGTGTGTCAGGTTACTCAAGTTATGACTCAGTTCCTTCCGCATGTTTGCATAGTCTTCCAAGACATTTTAAAAATCCTAATTTTATATTGTTTTTTATTTTTCCCCAGGCATTTAAAAAATAATCACACAAAAACAAAGCTTACAAACAATTAGACAACAAACATGGCTGGGGATTCCCCCACCTACCATTCCCTTATAAAAATCAACCCCTTTTTGGCCTTATATTAGGGGAGATCTGAAATACACTATTTTAGTTTTCAATTTTGTTCTGTTTAACCCTAACCCTCCTAAATCCTCTATAATCCTCCGGAGGATTTGGAGGATTTTGGAGGAATGAGGCACGTTCGAAAATCACCAATTGGAGGATTATGGAGGATTGAGGAGGGTTGTGCATTTGATAGTGGAGGATTGTGGAGGATTGAGGAAGCATGGTTCAAAGAGATCCTGGAGGATTGTGGAGGATTGAGGGCATAATGGAAATTTACTTTGGATGAATATGGAGGATTATGGAGGATTATGGAGGATTGTGAAGGATTGACAGAAACATAATCTTGTATCCTCCGGAGGATTTGGAGGATTTTGGAGGAATGAGGCACGTTCGAAAATCACCAATTGGAGGATTATGGAGGATTGAGGAGGGTCGTGCATTTGATAGTGGAGGATTATGAAGGATTGAGGCAGTGGGCTTCATGCATAAACTCAAGTTGGAGGATTATGAAGGATTGAGGCAGTGAGTTTCATGCACAAACACATTTCGGAAGATTATGAAGGATTGAGGAAGGTACCTGGTAATTAAGACTAGGGAGTTATGGTTAAAGGAAAGATAAACAGATAAGATTGGTTATTAAAAAATAATATAATTGTCAAATTACATTTAGTATGTAAAATTTACATGTACTTGGTGTTAAGCTGATGATGGTATCAATCTTCCCTAGAAATTTTTTTTTTCTGAGATGCTGTCTCTTTTAAGAAAGATTTAAGCATATCAACTTCAAATTAAGGAAAAAGTATCCTCTCCTAAATTTCACCCAAGAATGAAAACGGAAAATCAGAATTGGGTTTTCTCGTTATTAAATTGCACAATATAATAAGCTGAAAAGTTTCATGGGTTACTTGTTTAATTAATGTACATTTATGTGTAAGGACACAATACTGACCAACTTTCATGGTGCACAAAATGATCTTGATTTTCTTAAATAATTTGACTATTTTGAACTGTTTTTTATTTTAGATAATATTTGTATATATATATGTTTAAGAGACAAATAAAGATAAAATAAAGTGTGAATACGTGTTGTGTCACTTTTAATTCACGTTTACAAACCGATTTTATTTCCAAAATGGTGTCTAAAAACGGGACATTAATTGAACAAAAGATCATCAAATCAAACACTTTACGTATCCCTTACTTATTTTCATCACGATGTGCATATAACTTGAGTAACTTAATTAAGAAATAAACTGGCTCCTAAAAAAAAAAGAAAAAAGATTTCACGAACCTCAAATGATCGCTAAATCTGTGTTCACGTTAGTTACACATCATGTCCGCCAAATCATACGATGTTAAAACGGCCAGATATTTTTTTTTACAAAACTCATCCTTACCAAACTAAGCCATTTTTTATTGGGAATAAACTACATAATCATGGTGTAAACATTTTTTTGCTTTGACTTTTATTGTTGGGTACTAGACTGAAAAGTGGACACCATGTAACTTACGTTAACTTTCACACGCCAATCGAGAAAATACAACAGGGAGGAAAATCTACTTGGTACATTATCTCTCCAATGCTATTTTCAAGTACAAGGGTGTCCATTCTCATGACTTCCAAGTAAATTACAACTTTCCACCAATATTTTTTTTCACCCCGTGTCCCATTTTTGTCAGCCAGTATTGTGTCCTTACACATATAATAATAATAATAATAATAATAATGTGTGGACTTATATAGCGCACGTATCCACCAACTGAGTGGTGCTCAAGGCGCATATTATTACCCCTGCTCATAAGGCTCATAAATCATTCCTGAAACCATCTCAGCTCCCTGGGGAGTATACAGCTCAATTGCTGCCATTACAGCACATATAGGGCTAATCAACCAACTCTGCCCTCACAGGTACCCATTTAACCCCTGGGTGGAGAGAAGCAATTATGGTTAAGTGTCTTGCTCAAGGACACAAGTGTCACGGCCGGGATTCGAACCCACATTCTGCTGCTAACACCAGAACTTGAGTCCGGTAAGCTAGACCGCTCGGCCACGACACTCCACACATACATGTGTCAGACATGCAACTTTGTAATCTGCAAAAAAAAAGAGGAAATGGCCGAGCACACAAAAATTTGTACAGTGTTTTTCAGTTTTGTATTGCACTATTATTAAAGAAATAAGAGGAAATCAGCTGATCAGCTGCATGCCTGATGTGTATCTTGATTCAAAGATACGTGTAATAAGCATAGATTTGTATGCATTTATTATAAGCAGTTTTTTGCCAACATTACCAATGGTGTTTTATTACTATTATAATTTATTTTATTTTTTTACTGACAGTACTCCTCAATCTACCACCATTATGCCAATGGAAAATATTTGTTGAATCTGTTTCTGTTGTGCAATCTTGAAAAAAAAATATTTGAAACCCCTGTTAGTCCATTTTGGAAAGAAAGGAGCAGTGCCTCTAATTGGTTTTATCAACAAACACGAATCACATGTCATGAGGAACAAGCTTTTGTTTACACTTAATATTTATGACCTTGTGCATATTCAAGTATTTATTTTCTTTTAAGCAGTATATGAATATTGATTAGTTGGCCCTGTGCCAAGACCCAGGAGGCCATGGTTGAATAGGGTCCTCATTTATCGTTTTAGTTTAATAGTGTCATTAACAATGGCAAGTGTGTTCTCAACATGGACTCCTAGTAGGATAATTTACATATTGGAGGGTAGGTTTAAATAAGAAAAGAACACATCTGGAAATGGAGTGTAGATCAAGGAATGGTACAATGTGTATGTTGATAAGATGTTAATGAGGGGATTTTGAGATGGAAAGTGTGAAAGGGACAAGGGAGTCAGTCTCCAGCTAGATGTTGATATGTGAGGTCGCCAAGAACTCTGCTGCTCCGCTGCTACGGGGTGTAGTTAAAATGAAGAGAGATTTTTTTTTCAAGTCCTGAAAACCTCAGCAATATTCTTCCAGTGCCTAAAGCAATTTTTCAAGAGATACTTGGTGAAAAGGAGACAAAATGGATGATCCGATCATCAACTGTAAGCCATTACATTTATTCTATATTTTCTTCAAATAGCATTTTAGCAAAGGTACATATTATGTACACATTTACATTGATCTGAATTTGCAACTTTGTTTATAATACATGGGAAATAATGGTTCCAAGAATGAAGACCGAGGTCGTGGTCGAGCAATATTAAAACGCACAGTACTCAAGTTCTGGTGGTAGAACAAATCTAAGATTTTAGAATTTTATAATTTCAAAAAATACCATGCTGCAAAATCCAAATTTTTCTTTTTCCTTTTTTCTACTCTTAAAAACTGGTTTATTGTCACATATTTCATGCTTTTTAATGTTATATTTAAATTTAAAACCTTTGAAGTACATGTATTTATTTATATCTTTTTTGATTATTTGTTTATTTTTATTTATATAAATTATTCTAAATCAATATATATTTTTATCTACTCCTTGTATTACAACCAGATGTGGGGCAGGTCTACGGATCACAGTAATTGCTTTGTTTTTGTTGCTCCCAAGCCCATCTGGAAGTATTGTTTTGTATTGTTGTATTGTTTTGTTTGTTGTGATGGCTGAATAAATAATAATAATAATAACACATGCGTTTGTACTGTACAGTATACAGTACCAGTGTACACATACTGTACATGTGTACCACATACATGTGTACCACACCATACCTTGCTTCCAAGCCGTGCCTGTAAATTTCCATGGTCTTATGTTACATACGTAGATAGCCTGCCTAACTGTTCAATTAATGAACCAGGAATCGTCTTGCATATGGCCAGTCTGACTATGACAAAATCAACGAGGGAGGGTATCCTTTGTGTGTTTTGGGGGGTTTTTTTTGGTTGTCTTTTTTACCTGCTCAACTTCGGCAGAACAAATTCCGTAATTCATGTTATTAAAAAAATAGCCACAGGAAACATTTATTACAAGAATTTACCTTTCGCCATTTGCGACTTAGCCACACCCCTTAGAAAACTTGTACGCACACAGCACATGGGGCATATTTTATGCAAAAGTGCATTTCATGAAATCGCTTGCAAGTAAAGTTGTCTTAGATTTCTACGTCAATCTTCTTCACATGAATGAATGCCTACTTGAATGGCTTAAATATGAACATATGTACTTGATGTATATTGCGTCAATGCGTGTTATCAAATCAAATGTATGCACAACCATCTGTGAAAATGCACAATGTCTAACCGTGTGTTTTTAACAGGCGAAAAAATGGGCATCATCTCACTAGATGTGCATTCATTACTCAAAATCTCCCAAAATATAATTTCCAATCCCCACTTGACTCCACTTTCTTTTCCTTAAATGTGTCCTCTATCATCTTTTAAAGGAAGACCTTTGACATTTGTCATAATTTGAATAGAAAAATATGGTCCATAGAATGCTCAGGGAAAAAAATGGGTAGAATGTTGTATCCAACCGCCACTTTTTCTCATTCAATATAACCAATAATGTAATCTTACCTACCAAGTATGGTGGAGAACATATGGATGATGATGGACATATACTTCAAATTATTCCAGGATATTTATTCCATGAAAAATCAGGCATTTTTGGTATACGATGACTTCCTCAGTCATGTCAGTCTGATCTTGTCAACTCTCCCGTTAGTGACCAACACGGTCATTGTACATGCGCAGTAGCAACTAATAGGATCTTTCTATTTTCTGAAGGGGAGGATTTTTTAGAAGGAAAATAAAATCCGAAAACCATCATAAAAAGTGTATTTTAAAGATAATTTTCACTTTCTGTACCCCCAAAAATCGATAGAATCTTTTTTTTAACTGGAATAGTGGTTGCAACAAAATTCCAAGAAAACCCTTAAAAGTGGCAGTCTTTCCAAAAAATGAAAGGCACAGGGCAATTTTGCCCCATATGTATGGTGCATAAAACCTTGAAAACACCAATGCAATATTATTTTCAAATTCATAAATTGTACAGTTTGGTTCTTGATTGTTGATGTTACTGTCATTTTTGCTGTTGTTTCATTCATACTTATTGTGCTATTGGCTTTCCTGTGGCTGATCATTATGTCAACGGTCAACGCACTTACTGACTTAGTTCTAACGTTGCTGTCAATCCAGTCTGTGTGACACTGACAGTTATGATCGAAATGTATGTCATTCAGTTAAACTTGGAAACAAGAATGTTGACAACTTACCAAACACAATTTTCACAACGTTTTCTGACGACTGCGAAGTGCATCAAATAATCAACCTCAACTGAATACCTCCAATTATAATGCAGGCGACGAATACACGATTTCTATATTAAAAGATCAATCTTTTATTGATGAAATTCGAGAGATTGTCGTGAAGTTTCTCAGCTTCCATCCGCTTCGCGTGTTATTTTTGATTGAAGTGGTGAAAAAAAATAGTCGGGTAGTCGTAGTCTGGTGTTTTATAGCACGTTAACATGCCTGTTTATTTTCTTCATTGAATAGGAAACCAGACTTGAAACGAGTACCCAGACTTCTATTATTATGATGCAAGAGATACGTACTGTGTGTACATAAACAACTAAAAAAACTATACTCATCATCATTTCAACCGGGATCGATCGGGAAGTCCGATTGATTGCGACTTGAAGCTATTTTGTAATCATATGGGATCGAGCTAGAAACCTTGATGGCCTTCCTGCGGTGAAGCATACAATGGGATATATTACATCAGTATGAATTGTTGGTGGTAATTGCATGTTTGTTTCTTCGTCAATATGCCCAATTTCCGGACTTGAGTTTCCTGTAGTGTTATGACATAGGCCCTAACTTGTTAATATCAAAAGAGTATAACGAAAACTGAACTCCTTGCGCAAACTTAAGTTAAATTTTCAGGACCACTTGCGCAAAATAAGTTTGCGCGCGCACGTTATAATTTGCACAAAGGCACTCGAGCGCAAATTGTATATCTTGCGCAAACTTATTCTTTCAACTGTACGATAAAAATATAAAAATAATGTGAAAGTCAAAAAGGTCATGTCCAGGAATTGGGCACAGAACCGGGCAGACGGTCCCCAAGGTGGCGCACTTTTTATGTCAACAAATCCCAATCTCTGATATTCTTTTTTTTAAGTTAAAAGATTATGATTAACTATTCTAATCTTTATTATAGGATACACCCAGTTTTGTGTTTGTCTGAAATTATTTGCTTATTTTTTGGTACATTTTAATTACAAAGTCGTGTCAAATAACATTTTAGGCCTATTCCTAATGTTTGAACAGTTCACTAAACTTGAGTTTAATGAAAAGGAATATTTGGAACTCACCAGAATTTCATTAATGAAGTTCTACTTCTAATTGAAATTAATTTCGCTCTTCTTGCTCTGATTCATGGTAAGGGTTTTTCAAGCACTTTTTAATTATGAAACGTACTGACATATGATGTACTTCATTCATTGACTACTGCAGACAAAATATTGATAACAGTGCTATTCTTACGCATTTTCCCCCAAATTAAACCTGACATTTTTATAGCTCATGTAATAAAGAAGTCAAGGTCAATGGTCAAGATCTTAATCATTCTGCAAAATATAAGCAAATTGAGACAACTAGGAAGGTTCATTTCAAAAAGTCAAAACAAACCAAGAAAGCATGAGAATGAAAGTTGAGGAAAAACATGAAACGTCACAGACACCATGCAATGCTCTCAATTTGTAATACCACCTCTTCAGTTTCCTGTCCTCTTTATAATCAAATTACAGCAATAACTTAATGAAGTTTAGACAATTTATGAGACCTAGATGCAAAAGTCACAACATATAACGAAAACTGGTGATCTGCAATCACTACACTCCCATTTTTTTGGTCAAAAGACATCAAAGGATATCCAGTTTTATACATCAGTTTTCTCTATTTCTTAATTAACTTCAAATCATCAATAATCCTGAAGTTATGTTTACGTTTATGTTAACGTTTAGGCCTATATGTTATGTCAACATTAATGAATATAAATTACAACAGTATGCTCATCTTTACGGAAGCGTTAAAGGGACATCGTAAAAAAACAAAATACACGTCTTAAGTCATAATTATGACTTATTATCTGATAATTATGACTTAATTAAGATAATTATGACTTAATTAAGTCATAATTACAATAAGTCATAATGAGTCTAAAGGCGAGTATTTTTTTTACGATGTCCCTTTAACACTAACGTACAATAGGCAAGCAAAAATAACAAAAATGGAGAAAAAAAACAAGTGACAAGTGATGTCAACATGTAGGGATATGGAGAATAATGAGAACTAGTTGAAAACCCCCAATTGGATATTTGGCATTGCAAAATTCAGAAAAGATCTCAACGTCCACGCACGACTCGGCAAGTTCCGCCATGACAGATGGTGCATGATGATCGATGCATGCACATGCGCGTGACATGTATGACGTAAGCGTGCAGTTCATGTCAAGTCGAGAAGGAATCTAAAAAGTGCAGTGCGCAAATTTAATTTGCGTGTGCAAGTTTGCAGCGCGCAAATTGAGCGCGCGCAAACTTTAAGTTTGCGCGGGCATCCACTTTGCGCTGAACAGCCCCATTCTAGGGCCAATACGCTGGACTCCCTCCTTGGACCTAGCGCCACATGTACAAAAAAGGAGCGATTTTTCAACTCTTGATCTGCTAATGGTTACAATCTAAAATTTTGTGATTAGGTAAGCTTGCCCAAGCAGACACTTTTGGCATGAAGTTTGCTAGGCCTATTGTGAGATCAGTAATTTTGGTGAAGTTTTAATATTATTTTTTGTTTAATTTCAAAAATGTTTTGAAAATTTCATGAAAATGACAGATCCCAGAATAACAGGTTTTATGCCAAAAGTGTCTGCTTGGGCAAGGTTACCTAACCAGTAAGTTGTAGGGCTAGGTTGTAATAATTAGCAGATAAAAAGTTGAAAATAAAGAAATATCGTTTCTTTTTTGTACATGTGGTGCTAAGGTCAAGGATTTGGAGGGAGTCCAGTGTATTGGTCCTAGAATGGGGCTATCAAAAGAGTGCCCCTATCAAACTGTGGCAGGCAGAAGATTATTATTATTGTCAGTGGCAGGCATGAGAAAATCCTCAATTTTGATGATATCAGAATAAACAAATTTATGTTTTAAATGTTAAAAGACTGTGGTAATGTTGACAAAATTACTTCCAATTTCCATGGGTATGCTTTCCTTCTTTGAATCAAGATAAACATTAAACAGCCATCTAGCTAGGATGATCCTAATAGATGGATAGAAAAGTGGCGGTTGTATTATACATTCTTTCCTATTATAGAAATGTTTTGTGTATTTCCACACACTTTTTTTTTATAAGTTTTACAATGGCTTAGAGGTTCCCTTTAAAAAATACCAACACCCTTATATAAATATCATTTCTTTGGAGAGTGAAAGCACAGCCACATGCTGCAAGATGCTATCTCTCTGGCTTTCAATAAATGAACAATGCCAGTGTGAAATGACGGCGTCATTTGAAACATCCTGCTTAGACTCCAAACACCTGTGATCTAATGACATGGTCTGTCTCTAGTGAATAAATTAATAAACTAACAATGTCTTTGGAAATTACCTTGTGGTTCGGGGATCAGGGTGTCCTGATATGACTCTAAATAATAAACAAGTGTGGCACAATCATTTCCATTGGCATTGTTCATTTATTATTTTATTCATTGGAGATAGACCGTGTTACCTTTTTTATTAGGATGTTCAAAATGACATGGTCATTTCACGTTGACAATGGTCATTTATAAGTCACTTGTATTGATGTCATATTGCCTATGGATGTGATATCTAATGAGAATAGGTAAGATTTGTAGCTTTGCATGGTGAAAAGGATAAGGCATTTTGATTATCGTGCTCTGATCATCTTCAAGTAAAGACTGTTTGCGGTGACACCATGTGAAAAAATTATCTTTCGAGTAGTAATTAGTTCTGAAAAGAACTGGTTATTACAACTCGACGTTTTTCCATAAGATGATCAAAGCATACTGATTGAAACGTTGAGTTGTAACCACCAGTTCGTTTCAGAACTAATTAGTACTCAAAAGAGATTTTTTTTTGCATGGCGTCACTGCAAATAGTCTTGGAAAGAATGTCGTATCCGGCCGCCACTTTTTAAGGGATTTTTTGGATTTTTTTTGCAACCACTAACCAGTTAAAAAATCATTCTATCGATTTTTGGTGGTACAGAAAGCGAAAACTATCTTTAAAATCCACTTTTATGATGGTTTTCGGACTTGATTTCCCTTCTAAAAAAATACTCCCCTTCAGAAAATAGAAGGATCCTATTATACATGTAGTTGCCACTACGCATGTACAATGACCGTGTTGGTCACTAATTGAGGAGTTTACAAGATCAGACTGACATGACTGAGGAAGTCATCGTATACCAAAAATGCCTGATTTTTCATGAAATAAATATCCTGGAATAATTTGAAGTATATGTCCATCATCATCCATATGTTCTCCACCTTACCATGATTACATTATTGGTTATATTTAACCAGTTCGCGTCGGAGGCCGTGTATACATGCACATTTTTTTTGGGACAGCGGATCGGAGTGTCTAAACACGCCACAGGATTCTCGGGAATTTTGTATAGATTCCCGGTCAACGTGGCAACGAGCCATAAGCATACAGTGGAAGACGCGGTCTCCCCGGTCACGCTCTGGTGAGCACCATTGGTTGTGTCTGTGCGGTAAAAATAAACCCGCCACGGGGGTTCGGAAAAACTTTTTTATTCCCGACGCGAACTGGTTAATGAAAAATAGTGGCGGCCAGATACGACATTCTACCCATAGTCTTTACTAATGAGAATAGGCATACATGCTGAGCCTCATGTAATGCCATAGAAATCAAACCTCATCATATCACATGCATTGAGGTACAATTCTAAACAAAAGCATATTTGGAAAAAATCTCCATTCTGCCGAAGTGGATGAGTGCTGTTCAGAAATTTGTCATTTTTTAAAATACAATTTGGGAAAGGTGTGTTTGCATACATCAGTTGTTCCCTCATCCGTCACCTGTGAGGTTGAGGAGAGATGAGATTTATCTTTGATTGATTCCCACACTGTCAGTAGCCTTGTCGGCGCCGTACAGTGCAATACAATCAGCCAGTTTAGTAAGAAGCTGTGAGGAATAACCTAAATAGTATATTATTTAGAGGTCTCAACATTTTACAACCCATTTTTAGGTTTTTTAAAACAAACTATGAAATAAATAATGAATGCATAAATATAAATCCATGATTCGCATATTGCAGAACTGTGATTTCTCAGGATTTTTTTTCTGATTTCAGGATTTTTTTTACAAATCTCCCTTTGCCTCAAAATTGTCTTGAAAGAAGAGAAATAGCCATCTAGGAAATAAAGAAATAGCCTGTATTGTGTCTAAATCTCTAGCTTCTTGTTTGTGGGAATGTGGAGAGTCTGTAAATCCTTCAAAATAAAACATCCAGGAGGTTCAGGGGGCTTTGCCCTCTTGACCAAAGGGAGACACAGGACCGGTACTCATTTTTCAGGATTTTTTACTTTTGTCAAATCACACCGCTGATAATGGGGTTTCCCCTCCAGGTTTATTATCCCTAAGAGGGGTCTTAACCAGTTCGCGTCGGAGGCCGTGTATATACGTAATTTTTTTTGCACCGTGGATCGGAGAGCGTCTAAACACGCCAAAGCAAACTCCGGAATATTGGTATGCATGCTCGGTTGAGCCACCCGTGTACGGTGACATGCTCGGAAGACGTGGCCACCCGCTGTGGAAGCTTCCATTCACGGTGTGTGTGGGGAAAATAAACCAACACAGGGGCCCAGAAAAACTTTTTTATTCCCGACGCGAACTGGTTAATAATAACGTTGCTGACCACGTTGACTACACATAGGTGCTGTGGGAGGGGATTATTTGTGGTATAACTAGAGTGGTTCACCAAGTTCCCTGGGAGTTCCTAATTGCATTATCCTGAAGGAAATAGCTTAAAACCTACATTCAATACATGAATTATTAATGCCATTCAAAAAAGACATTGGATAGGCTAATGGAAGTTTAGCTTGTAGGTTCAGCATATAGTCTTTTTCTCTATAAAATTGTACAGATTATAGTTTGATCTAGGGTCTGGATAATTTGGTTGTGTGTTCATTAGCCATCAATCTTTGGGATGAAGTCACTTTGTTGGCCTTTAACCCTAACTCCCTAGGCCCATTTGCTTACACATAACCTGAATCCTTCCTAACTCCCTAGGCCCATTTGCTTACACATAACCTGAATCCTTCCTAACTCTCTAGGCCCATTTGCTTACACATAACCTGAATCCTTCCTAACTCCCTAGGCCCATTTGCTTACACATAACCTGAATCCTTCCTAACTCTCTAGGCCCATTTGCTTACACATAACCTGAATCCTTCCTAACTCCCTAGGTCCATTTGCTTACACATAACCTGAATCCTTCAAAATCCTTCAGTAGTAAAGCAAGCACATGACATGTATGCACACATGTGTTTCTAATCTGTGATACATGTACATGGCCAGGGACCCTCCCTGCATGAATGGAGCAATAAACAGTGTCCACTGACCCAAGCAATCACTACAACAAACATGAATGTACATGTACCATGGAAAGACAAGTATGCCTAATAACCTCAATCCTCCAAAATCCTTCACTTTAGCAAAGAGGATGTAGCATGTAACCTCAATCCTTCAAAATCCTTCACTTTAGCAAAGAGGATTTTGGAGGATTTGGGAATGTTAGGGCTAAAGGATTATTCAAAGAAAAAACAATGTTTTAAAGGGACAATATCGTCACATCAAGAGTAGATGTCTGAAAGGGCATGGAAGTCATGTCCTAGTTTTAGATGAACTGAAAATAATACCCCACAAGCTAGATAACAGGGTGCAACCATGGCTGCTGCATAAGTAAGCAGCCAATGGCTACATAATAATGATATTTATGTAGTAATATGATTTTATCACGTTCTGGTTGATATTGTGTTTGACAAAAGCCTAAAGTTGCTCAGGGCTGTATACTCACAATGGGTGACCTGTGAGGGCAGAGTTGGCTGTTGTGTTTGATTAGCCCATATGCGCCGAAATGGCAGCAATTGAGCTGTATACTCCCCAGGGAGCTGAGATAGTTTCAGGAATGATTTATGCACCTGATGAGCAGGGATAATAATGTACAGCGCTGTGATAACTCGTGTAAGAGCGCTTTAAAAATACCTCCATTATTATTGAAAATAATGAAATATTATTATTCCCTTATATTGCCAAACTGTTTGCAGATATGATATCATACCCAGCAAAGACTCCAACAAGAAATAGGGTCCTCTCAGATCATGTCTCATCCAACCAGCCAACAGGAATCTCCCACAAATACTCCCACTGATTCGGACAGTCAGCTCTCAGTGGACCGAGAGACCATCATAACACCGACCTTCAATCAGGAGGAGTCCAGTTGCAGCTCTGAAACGAGAGCAGAATCATCATCGTCACGATCTTCATCGTCTTCATCATCAACATGCTCGGGCGAGGACAAAGTTGAGATAGAGTGCATTGCTATGGGCTGCCATAAGACGGCCTACAAGTCCCGCAAGTACTTTTTGTTACCGTGGAGATGCAAATACCACCGAAACAGGACATACAAGGAGACGTACAAGAAACGCAAAGCCATGGCAAACAAGGTGGGTTCATCAATAATAATATTTCATTCTTATACAGCTCATTTTACATTATGTCCCGATGCGCTATATATATTACCCCTGGCAGGCCGTGATTTCTACGGATTTTTCCTGATTTCAGGATTTTTTACAAATCTCCCTTTGCCTCAACATTTTCTTGAAAGAAGAGAAGTGGCCACCACCAAGGAAAGAAAGTAGCCTTTTATTGCATCCAAACCTCTAGTTTCTTGTTTGTGGGGATGTGGAGAGTCTGTAAATCCTCCAAAATTAAACATCCAGAAGGTTCAGGGGGCTTTGTTGTCTAGACCAAAGGGAGACCCAGGTCCGCTACCCATTTTTCAGGATTTTTTACTTTTGTCAAATCACAGCCATGCCCTGGTCATTGGGACAATATCATTCCTGTAATCTTTCTTGGGAGTGTACAGCCCTGAGCAACCGTAGGGCTTCAAAGGATTTTCAAACACAACATCAACTTATACCCTCACTTGTACCCATTTATACTTCTGGGTGAAGAGAAGAAATTACAGAAAAAGTATCTTGCTCAAGGACACAAGCACCATGGTTGCAGCCAGGATATGAACCCACATTCTGATGACTTGGCCGTCAGAACACAAATCCGATGCACTATACTATGCCATGACCATGTCAAACCATAATTGCAATCATGTGTGCAAAATTACTAGTTGTTCAGTTGTAATGTAAAATTTTAAAAATCCCAGACCATCTTCAGGAATTTTTTTCCACCAGCCAGACTCATCCCTGAAGGTGATATTTAGTTTAAAGAACCAGTTAACCAAGAGTTTAGCCTTTCTATAATCAAAGTATTCATGCCTAAATAATTTTTTTGTTTCTGGCGATGTCAGAAAATTAAATAAATGATGTGTAATTCTTCCCTTTACTCAGGGTACATTCAACACGCAACATATAAGGCAAAGCACTGACCCTCAAGATGATAGACAAGGGGTGCCTTTAAGACAAGGAGCAGCACAGCAGGGTAACATGCTAGAACAAGTCCTGAATGAGAAGAAAATGGTAAGAGATTCTCATTCAAAGAGAAAGCGTTGATTGTTCACCTGATTAAAAAATTAAGAATGATATAAATAAAACCAGAAATCAAGCCCAGACTTAAACGTGTGATATTTCCGTTTTTGGGGTTTTCTGTCAGTGCAGGCCGAGGTAATGTGTTCTATAGTATAACTTCCGTATTTTTTAACGTATGAACATAATTTTTTTATCCAATGGAAGAGGAGAATATGCTCTTTCAGGACACATAAAAACTCAATTTGTGCCGACATCACCTTAAGACTCATTTCGTAGGATCCGGTCACATATATCAACCTGTGAAACGTTGAGCTTATTTTGTTGTTTCGTTTAACAAGAAAATAGTTTGACAGTCCCTCAGTTGACAGTCCCTCTTAGATTTTCCAGATTCACTTATCAGATTTGTTTTTTCCAAACATTAAAGAGAGCAATTTGTTTCGTTTCAGGCCTTGCTGCAGTCCCCTGTCATTCTCAACTTCCTCCAAAAACAGCAGCAAAAGAAACAACATCAGCATAAACACCAGAGGAAACCATGGGAACTGCAACACCATGGCTTTGGGCCGCCGTCACATCGCTGATAGTCATTCTGTATACCTCTATAGTACAGCAATCTTGTTTTTCTTCCATACATATTCACTTGACCCAACCAAGGCTGAAAGGGAAACTAGTCTGGTCCCTTTCATGTATTGAGAATCAGCACTATAATCATGCTTGTTTATAAAGGGAATCATACCAAGATGACCACCGTTCTGTATTTTTGGTTGATGATTAAGCAGTTTGTAACAGCTAATTCTGAATAGATCATATCTTTACATGTCTTGATCCACATGAACTATGACCTATCAACATTGACTTCAACAGTATTGTAAATAAGGTTGGAAAAGTTATTTCAATTTGCTTGAATTTGTAAATGTTAAATATTGTCATAAATAGTTTTCTATTAGAAAGAGTCATATTATATATAATTTGTGTAAACCCTTTTTCCTGAATTTCCATTGGTCTGAAGGTATGAAGAGGCATGGAGATTGTCCCCCCCCCCCCCAACAAAAAAAGAAAGAAAAAAGTATGCACATTTTTGGAATTGTATTCCAATTTTATAACCCAAATAATAATCCCTAAATAAGGGAGTTATATTTGTGGCAACAATTTGGAAAGAATCCCCTCCCTGGTTATTTATGTTTATGTCTGCGAGATTCCTGATTTTTCATTATGTACATTGCTCTATTCCTAGTAGAAAGTAAAGTACTTTCAAATAAGTTATTTCACAAAATAATTGAGTGTCATATAAGGCGGTGCGTTTTCGGTTATTTCGGGAACCGGATACCCGAAATTGGAAATATTCGGACACCCGGGTACCCGTAAACAATTTTGTAAAAACACATAAATACTCCCAGATGTATAAAATAACCAATATGAACACAAGTTTCTCTTGTTGTATTACAGTCATAATAAATGTGGACTTACTGTAATAATTTCCCGCCTCTATATTAAAAACGACTAGTAGCATCCCCATTCCCCACACAAAAATGTTAACAAAAAATCTGAGACTTTGTGTGGCTTAAGTGTTCAGTCAAAACTTTTGAAAGTTACGGTAATTGAAACCGAAAAATGGAACCGGGTAATGACATATTCGGTCGGGTATCTGGATACCAGGATACCTGGCGCAGCCTTAGTGTCATATAAGGAAAGTAACAGCATATAATAAATATTTGACACAGCGTGCTAAATTCATTGCTAGTAAAAAAAAAATTAAAAAAGCAACCTATGAACTGCTTTACAAATGTGCCACTGTCAATTATTTTGTGAAATGTTTAATTTGAAATTATAAAATGTTCTTCCTTTCTACATGGTTGTAAACTTTGGAATGGGCTGCCACGTTATATTTCTGAAGCTAAGGCCACCTTCAAGTCACTTGACAAGTCATGTTACCTGTTAGAAAATTGATTTGTCTTTTCCCCTCAGTAGCCTTTACATGTGTATATCTTTCTTTTTTGGGGGGGGTTGTATTAGATTGTTTTTCTTTTTTTTCTTCTAAATGGGGGGTAAGGTATTCAAAGGGAGTGTAAATTTTGTTATTGATTTTATTGTTTTACTAAAGAATTTATGGAAATAAAATTTGAATTTGAAGGAAAATATATGGGTATTGTTTTTAAAACGAAGTAGCTAGTGAAATAATTGGAAAACACATGGAAGATGTATAGCTAATAGAATGTACTGTTAGATAATTTCTGGAATAAAAAAAATACACATTTGAAGTTGAAAACAGTGACAGATTGTATGGGTGCGTAACTGGTACACCCAGTCACCCATGTACATGTACATAGATTAATTAACATCAGAACAAAGCCTACTCATTTAAGACTTATACGTATTTGTTTGTGTATTTTTCTTAAAGATTGTGTTTGTCAAATGTTTACAAATAAAACAAAAATCTTTGAAAATAAAGATCTTATCACTGCTTTTATCATAATTTGGAATCTCTTTCTCTTCCCTCACATTTCAGTTTTTAAAAGGAAAACAAAATACCTTTGTTTGATTTTATATTGTTTTCTGTGTTTTTTATTTATTTTTAATTTTGTTTCCTATTCATGAAATGTGATTAATTATTAGCGTGGATGCCCAGTAATGTGACTTTAATAGCGCATTATCACAGAAAAGTAATCATTTTGAGAGTGGTTTTCGAGCGACTGCAAAACCTGAACATTTTGTGGACAGAAATATTTTTTAAGCGGTAGAGGCAAAGATACTGGCAAAAGGAAGATAGGACACTAGTGCCGTTTTGCACGGCAGCCGATGTAACGGTATGACTCCGCAAAATTGGTACATGGGGAAGGGCGCCATCACGCGGTAGGTAGGTAAAACGAAGCAGACGACGTTAACGAAGTGTAGAAAGCCATAGGAAGGTAACGGCAAGTTTAGGGCAAATTCGCGTTAAAGACAAAGATGTGAAAGACTTATGATGAATGAAATGATACATATTGTATAATATCCATCTTAAAATGGTATGCATAGATTTGAAAAAGTGTTCCTTCAGGATTTACAAGGGGGTTTATATAAAGCAAATGGGAAATACATCGGGTGTCTTTTCTGCAGACTACGATTTTTGCTACCCAAGTCATGATAATCTTTTTATACAAGTGATAACCTTTGGATTTTTATTTTATTTTTGTCTCTGCCTTAAGAAAGGTTTCCTATCTCAATAGATTTTTTTAATTAAACCAACAAAGTGGAAGCAAAAGCTGAGATCGTGTCCTGTATATCATCAATCACTTTTAATCATCACTTGCAAAAGGTAACTACAATAAGAAGGCCCCAATTAATGATCAGCTGTGCTGGATGAGCAACCATCTGTAAAGATTTCTATAAATAAATTCTATAAATAAATAATTAATTAATTAATTAAAAAAATAATAAATTAATAAATTCTTGTAAGTATACTATAGACATATAAAAATAGTACACTAGCATGCATCTGTAAAGATGGTTATAAATAAATAAATTGATAAATAAATAGATCAATAAATAAATAAATACATTTCTATAACTATAAGTGTACTTTAGACATGAAAATAGTACAGTAACATGTATCTGTAAAGGTGGATATAAATAAATAAATAAATAGATAAATAAATAAATACATTTTTATAAGTGTACTATAGACATATAAAAATAGTACACTAACATGTCTCTGTAATGGTGGTTATAAATAAATAGATAAATAGATAAAAAGATAAATAAATAAATATTGTAAGTATACTATCGACATATATCATAGCTCTTTAAATAAAAAAATGAAAGAAGTGGTCAACGATTTCTTGTATATGATAAGACCCAACTTGAAAAACCTGAAACATAACATCATAACACTAAGTACAAACCCAGTAACAAGTCAATAAAAAAAACATAAATAGCTTAAATAAATAACAAAGGAACACTGTTTGCCTTTTCTGTTTTTCTAAAGCCAAAAGGTAGGGATACAACTCTTTCACTTATCACCCTCACACCCTTAACTAATACAACTCTTGGGCCAGGACTATTTGTCTCCTGATCCTATATTCGCTTACCATTTTTGGGCAATGGAAAAAAATAACAAATAACAAACTAACATTATATCATGCCATTTTAATCATATTAATGTACAACAACGACCATTAACGTTTTGTAGAATATTTAAAAAAAACAGCCCCGGATTTCTGCCTGGAACATTGATGTTCCAATCGTTATCGATCAAAATGTTCTACCATAAATTTCGCCTTACCTTTCTTTGCACCTTGGAAACCGATAAAAATGAAGATTACAATCCCGTTTGGGATTGTTGGTGCAATTTATGGCAGAACACCAAACTTTCGATCTGCTCGCCATCACTTGTTTAGTTGGTGGCTAATTGGTTGGAAGTTTGCCATATAATCATAGTGCAGTGCAGTAGCACAAGGCCGCGCAAACGATTTTGGTTTTACCTACCTAACAACAGCGGGCGCACTTCCATGCCCAGCCATTTTGCGTTTCACGTTTCCACACAGAGAGTCCTATCTTCCTTTTGTAGTATCTTTGGTAGAGGGCAGTGTGTAATTAAGCTAGGTCCACGGTGTAGTCGGGTGCTAAATGGAAGTGGTCGGGTCCCTTAACGTTGGTTGTACTTGCACGATTATTACATGTTTACGTACAAATTTTCTGGCGCGGTCAGTGGGTCGTATGTTTGTTTAGTTTTATTTTGAACAGTGTGTTCGTCTGATTTTGATAGTATTTTGTTTTCCCACACCATGATTTTTAAGTGTTCTCTCCAAGACTGTGATGTAGCTTTTAAAAAAAAGTGGCAACTGCGGGAGCATGTAGCAAAACACGACGGAACCGTAAGTACATATTATTCAAACCCAAAGTGCCAAAGACGTTTATTTCCGACACGATTGATATTTTTTTGGTGGGGGACAGTGGGAGGAGGATTGGATATTTTCAGTGCCATGTACTTAAAATAAATTACCCCCCCCCCCCCCCCCCACCAGACATGTAGAAAGTTTGCGCTCATGTGTATTTCCATCTGTAGCATGTATGCAAATACGAATAGGCCTACTGAAATAACACGTTTGACGGTTATGGCTGCATGCATGCAAACTTTCTACATGTTTGACAACAGGCTGTATGTGTGCATGAATGTTGGCCACCGAAGCATACACAAGTGGGAAATATCACCATTTTCAGGTAAAATTTTACGTAATCAAGGGTCCGGCAAACATCGTGAGCTTACATAGAAATGGTGGAAAAATGCATCATTTTATTCAACATATTGAATGTATGGGGGGGAAATGAGGGAAAGAATGTCGTATCCGGCCGCCACTTTTTAAGGTTTTTTTAATTTTTTAATTTGCACCCACTAACCAGTTAAAAAAATCATTCTATCGATTTTTGGTGGTACAGAAAGCGAAAAATATCTTTAAAATCCACTTTTATGATGGTTTTCGGACTTGATTTCCCTTCTAAAAAAATACTCCCCTTCAGAAAATAGAAGGATCCTCTATAATTTATAGTTGCCACTACGCATGTACAATGACTGTGTTGGTCACTAATTGTGGAGTTTACAAGATCAGACTGACATGACTGAGGAAGTCATCGTATACCAAAAATGCCTGATTTTTCATGAAATAAATATCCTGGAATAATTTGAAGCATATGTCCATCATCATCCATATGTTCTCCACCTTACCAGGTAGGTAAGATTTCATTATTGGTTATATTTAATGAAAAATAGTGGCGGCCAGATACGACATTCTACCCGAAATGAGGTTTCATCGGGATGACCCTGACGTATATAACATAGATACAAGAAGGGGGATTGAAGGCTTATGGCATCATTGTAATTGGTTAAGTCAAGATTGACCGCTGATTCTTTAATTTTCACAGAGGGAGTTTGCATGTACCCATGAAAGCTGCACCAAGACGTACACACGGCTGGCCCATCTTCAGAGACACTTGGCTACTCATTGTGACAAGAAGGACTTCATGTAAGTTTGCACAGTCATTTGGAAACTGACCTTTATCATAGCTCAAGCTCAATTAAAAATGTTGATGTGTGGGTCTTGGGCGACGCGCATGGAGACCAACAACCAGAGACTTTTTTTGGGGGGGGGGGGGGCGGGCCTTTACTAAATAGATCATTTAGTCCTCATACAATCAGTGCAATTTTTGAAACAACCCATTCAGGCCACTCCAAACTGTTGCAATTGTTACCAGTGGCGTCCTAAGTTTACCCTTCTGTGCGCTGTCACACCACTGAGATTGCAGGGTAAAGTGGTCTCTCATTAATACATTGCAGCCCATACTAATATGTTCAAACAACCAGCTGTAAACCTGACCCTGACCATGAACCATGTATTTCGACTGTAAACACACCTAAAGGTTGGTGAAGAACATATTGGAAGTTTAGTGTCCAGATCGGAGTGGCCTCCATGTGAAGTAGGGTTATTGTTACCATCATAAGCTTGACACCAAGTTAGTTTGTGATTTTTTAATTACTTATTCTATACAGTCAAATAGTGTATGTAAGATCTTACTAAAGTTCCTGTGTGTTTTCTTTGATACTCAGTTGCATGGAGGATGGCTGCAATAAGACATTTAGTAACAGCGATACCTTGAAGAAGCACATACGTAGAATCCATCAGGAGAGAGTATTCAAAGTAAGACACCTATCAATTGCCACTGCCACCCCCACCCTCCTCCCCGGAGTCTTTTCCTCTCTGGGGTTTTCTTCTCACCTCTTGAATTTACTCACACAGTCTTCTTCACAGGGATCAGTAGGCTATAAAACTGTGCATTTTCGGTTATTTTGGGAACTAGGTACCCGAAATTGGAAATCTTTGGATACCCTGGTACCCATAAACAATTTTATAAAAACACATAAATAATGCCAAATGTATAAAATAACCAATATGAACACAAGTTTCTCGTGTTTTATTAGAGTCGTAATAAATGTGGACTTACTGTAATAATTTTCCGCCTCTGTTAAAACCAACTATTAGCATCCCCATTCCCCACACACATTTTGTTAACAAAAATCGGAGGCATCTATTTGTGTGGCTTAAATGTTTTGTTGAAATTTTCGGGTAATTTGAACCGAAAAATGGAACCAGGTAATGACAGTTTCAGTCGGGTACCCAGATACCCGGCATGGCCTTATTAGGCTTACAGCTTATACTGGTGTTTGTAAACGGGGAAATAAAACGACACTCACTTGAAGCCAAAGTACCCTATCATCAATACACTGGGAGCATTTTCACCACTAGAGGGCTACGATGTGCACAGAGCAGATAGGCGGCCAATTTCATAGAGCTGCTAAGCAGATAAAATTGCGTACCAGAAAAATTTGCTTAGCAGATTTCTTTGGTTACCAGCCAAACTTTCATAGAAAAGGTAAGCATTTTGGCTGGTAGTCTGATTAATATTGCTTAGCAAAAATATTTGCTTAGCAAAATTCTCTGCTTAGCAGCTCTGTGAAATTAAGCCAGGGTCTTTGATTGAACAATAATTGTTTTGTCTTGTTTATCCCATGACAGTGCAATCATGAGGGATGTGATAAAACCTTTAAGAAGCATCAACATCTGACAGTACACAGCTTCATCCATACAAACATCAAACCATTCAGGTAACATGATTACCATGATTGCTTACCAGAACAATTTGCTTAGCGTATTTCTTTGGTTTTTTTCAATTCAATTCAATAATGGTTTATTAAATATTTACAAATCGCGGCATCTGCCGAATTGCAAGTAAATTTACAATAAAATGTTTAAGAAAATACTATTATATAACAAAAACAAATGTTTAAAATTTTGTATTACCAATCCTATACCATACCTTTAAGCTATATTGATACTATAACTAGCAGAGAAGTGTCAAACTAAGGTCGACAGCCAAACTTTCACACAAAATGTATGGATTTTTTGCTGGTAGTCTGATTTATATCTGATGAAATTCTTGCGTTGGATGATAAACAATTGATTTCATTGTTGCCCTACACCGACGTGTGTATAGCACTGTATACTCAGTGCTTTCCGAGTGTCTGTGGAAAAAACTTCACAGGCGACTTGGGCGGGATTCGAACCCACGACCTCCTGCTTACTAGTGCAGACGTCTTAACCTCTCGACCACCGAGCTAGCAGCGGGTGCTGCGATATTTATAGTTTAATGAAATTCTTGCATATACAGTGCTATACACATGTCGGTGTAGGGCAAAAATGAAATCGACTGATTTATATCACTTAGCAAAAATATTTGCTTAGCAAAATTCTCTGCTAAACAGCTCTATGATATTGGCCCCTGGAGTCCTCTGTAAATCATGTCTTTGTGACCAGGGTTCTATTTTCATGGCACTGCTTTCCAGAAAGAACATTTTTCTGCATACTATAACAGAAACAAGGTAGAAACCATGTTTTATTTGTAATACACATGCAAAAGTATGATAAGTTAACGCACACCTTAATTTTCAAAGATTCACAAATTTGGACCCCGTTTTCAAATTCTGGTTTATGATATTGTGAAATGGAGGTGCATGTTGAACTGCAAGAAAATTTGGCACAGCGCTTGCAATTTGTACTGTTGTGTCACTCAATTGCTAAAACTCATTTGCTCATTTAAAGAAGTGCCAGTTGTGGCACATTGTTTTTATCAGAGGAAAGAAAAAATCCGACATTTTAAGAAAGGAGGTTGACCAATCACTGTCTATGTCCAACCTGATTAAACCCCAAATCATTCCAACTCCAGCAGCAGGGTTTGTTGGATTTTGATGGACTCAGTACTGTATAGCCCTGACAGGGATACTTTACATGGGACTTTACTTTACAGTTGGGTTGGTAGTATTTGTGCATGATGTTGGATTTTGGCAGATTGAGGAATGTTCCTAGCCAAAACAGCTAGGTGGTTAGGGTTAAGGGAAGATCCCTATTTCAGAATACCAATGTAGGGGAAAAAATCATTCAACCTAACAAAAGGAACAAAACTTTGGAAATTACAATAGATTTTTTTCTTCTTAGATGTCAACATGAAGGGTGTGAGGCCAGTTTCATCTTACCCAGCAAGTTGAAGGCGCATATGAAAAGACACAAAGGTGAGTGTTGTTTTTAACGTGTTTGCTTGTGTTATAGTGTTCTCAATTCAAATTGTCACATTAGTCCTAACTCCCTTGGCCCATTTGCTTACACATAACCTGAATCCTCCAAAATCCTTCAATAGTAAAGCAAGCACATGACATGTATGCACACATGTGTTTCTAATCTGTGATACATGTACATGGCCAGGGACCTTCCCTGCATGCATGGAGCAATAAATAGTGTCCACTGACCCAAGCACTGACCTTGCAATCACGACAACAAACATGGATGTACATGTACCATAGAAAGGCAAGTATGCCTAATAACCTCAATCCTCCAAAATCCTTCACTTTAGCAAAGAGCATATAGCATGTAACCTCAATCCTTCAAAATCCTTCACTTTAGCAAAGAGGATTTTGGAGGATTTGGGAATGTTAGGGTTAGTGCAACAAGGTCATATCCTAGATATGACCTTGTTGTAAACACGGATTTTGGCCTGAGCACTCACGTTGTATTTTTCTATAGATGATCTTGCATAACTAATTGGAGTAAAAATGACACATTTGGGTACAGGAATGCGTACAGGAAAGATCTAATCTAATCAATCTAATCAATCTAATCATTTATTGTTTTAAGTGCACCACATACAATTATCTCAGCACACTGTACACCTGTATAAGAGCCCTTTCCATTAAAACAGTTCCAGTAAAAGTTAAAAAGTTAAAAAATTAAAAGATAAAAATTAAAGTAATTAAAGTAAACAGCGACTAATAATAATAATAATAATAATAATAATGTGTGGACTTATATAGCGCACGTATCCACCAACTAAGTGGTGCTCAAGGCGCATTCTTTTTTTACGTGCATTACACAACACACGGGACCTACGGCTTTACGTCCCATCCGAAGGACGAAGCAATTATGGTTAAGTACCTTGCTCAAGGACACAAGTGTCACGACCGGGGCTCGAACCATAATAAGAACGGAACAAATGAGTTTTAACCAATGACTTAAAGGATTCATAGCTGCGGGCTGCACGAATGTTTGATGGAAGATCATTCCATACCATGGGAGCAACAACAGAGAATGTACGATTACCATAATACTTAGTCATTATAGAATTCACAGGTGGAGGCTCCAAACGAATCTCACTACTCTGCCTTGTTGATCTCTGTGGAACACGGAGATCAACCAGGTCAGTGAGGTAGATCGGCGCTGTGACATTCTCAATTATTTTATAAGTAATAGCAAGGATTTTGAAACGAATCCGCTGTTCGACTGGCAACCAATGAAGATCCCGAAGCACAGGAGTAATACTCTCCCGAACTCTGGTTCCAGTTATCAGTCGAGCAGCGGAATTCTGAATGAGTTGTAATTTTTTTAGTTGATTTGAATGAAGCCCAAAAAGCAGACTATTACAATAGTCCAACCTGGAGGTAACAAAAGCATGGACAAGTTTCTCAGTTGAAGATTTTTCCAACATTTTTCAAACCTTCCCAATCTTCCATAAGGCAAATGACGCCGATTTACAAAGACTTGTTACATGGTGCTCCATGCTCGTACTTTGGACGAAGGATGGACCTGAACATCACCCACCCGCACACCGACCGCGGCAGCACCGTCAGACACAGTCTTAAACTTTGACAAGAACAAAACTACCTCCGTTTTACTGTCGTTGAGTGCGAGCCAATTGGATCGCATCCAACGTCTAATCTCGTCAACGCATGCCTCAATGGAGGCAATGACTGATGTATCCACCAGCGTATCACAGGCGATGTACAGCTGGGTGTCATCAGCATACATGACACTACTGAGACCATGATGGTCGATAATGTCTTCAAGTGGCACCATATAAAGGGAAAAAAGGACAGGGCCCAATACTAAACCCTGTGGAACACCGAATTTCAACTGGGCCTCATCTGACACCATCGATCCAATACACACACGCTGGGTACGATTTGTTAGGTACGACTTTAGCCAGCTTAAAACTGTTCCCCCAATACCAAAACGGGAGCACAGTCGCCTAGTGAGAATATCATGATCGATGGTGTCAAATGCGGCAGAAAGATCTAACAATACCAAAATAACGTCACGGTGCCGATCAAGACCGAGTGCAACATCATTCTGCACTCTCAAGAGTGCAGTCTCAGTGCTATGTCCCTCTCGGTAAGCAGATTGACATCTTGCATACATGGAATTTGTCTTGAAATAGCAGTTCAACTGTGATAAAACTATCTTCTCGAGCAACTTTGATAAAAATGGAATGTTAGACACTGGTCTATAATTATGTAACTCATTTCGATCCAACCCATATTTCTTAATCAGAGGGCACACTAGAGCTGACTTACACGCAGCTGGAAAAACACCAGATTTGAGTGAACTGTTGGCAATGCAACACAGAATAGGCGCCAACTGATCAGGAAACTCCTTTACAAATTGGGTTGGCATTGGATCAAGAGAACATGTTTTATCTGTCATCTTGCATACAAGTAAAATAATATCATTGGGTGTTACCGATGTAAATGAATTAAAAGACAAATTGTTTTGCACAAAATTGTCCAAACAATCCGGGCCATCCATCAAAGCCATTCTAATATCACAGATTTTCTGTTTAAAAAAAGTCCATAAATTGTTGTGGTAGTAGATGAGGACTAATATCAGGTAAGATCAAAGATGATGATTTCTTATGACCAGAAATTTCATCTACAATAGAAAACAGAGTCTTCTGATCAGAGTTCTCTATTCTTTTCCGATGGTATGACGCCTTGACCTCATCACAGTGTTTATTATAGATGGAACGGGCAGAAACAAAAGTTTGCCTATCAACCTCAAGATGCGTTAAGAGCCAACGCTTCTCTAAGCGTCTAAGAGTAGTCCTTTCCTCCAACAGCTCCTTCATGTACCACTTAGCTCTCAGCTTGTCTAGTAATGTCTTAACCTGAATCGGGGCAACTTCATCAAAGATGGCTGCGTTGCGATAATTGTTTTGACACTAGGTGACAGCAGACGTTATCATCTTCTCCCATTGTTGACGCTATTCTCAGCATGCGCATGATGATCTTAACTGAATGTTCTTTGTTTTTGTTTGTTAACAGGTTACACCTGTGACAAAGAGGGTTGTAAAGCTTACTTTACCAGATGGAGTGGTCTTCGTAAACATCTCTCATTTGATCATGTAACTGGTATGTAACTATGATGAACTTAAAGGGACAGTATCGTCACGATCAACAGGGCATGGAATTGGAGTGCTAGTTTTAGATTAACTCAGTGACTGAAAATAATACCCCACATGAAAAGGCCCAATTACCGTTACTGCTGCATACATGAGCCAGTCATTTTCAGTCACTGTGTTCATCTTAAGGTAGGACACTGGTTCTACGTCCTGTTGAAAGTCTGTCCCTTTAACCAGATACTGTCCCTATAATGTATATCTTGATTCAAAGAGAGATACATGTAACATTCTCATAAAAACAGTTTTTATATCCCAAATAATACCCCACATGATAAGGTCATATTACTGTTGCTGCTGCATAAATGAGCCAGTAATTTTCAGTCACTGTGTTCATCTTAAGCTAGGACACCGATTCCATGCCCTGTTGAAAGTCTGATCATGATGATACTGTCCCTTTAACTGAAATGGGGGGGGGGGGGGGGTATTTACATTCTTCATTTTAAAATGTTCTCCTTTGTAAAAACAAAATTTGCATGGATCTGATTAAACAAAAACTGCTGGTACAATAACAAAAAACATTGGCGATGTATTTTTAAATTGAATTTTTGTTATGTGTCAAATGACAAATCTGAAAGTTTAGTGCATAAGTATGATGTGTTGTGTACTATGTGTGTGCTGTACAAATACAGCTTTACCATCCAAATGTTTTTTTTATATTAAAAGTGCATGAGTGTTAATAACAGTGATTATCTATTTTTAGTCAGTTTGGCTCATTTGTAATAAGAGCTTTCCAATAAGGTGGTAAAAGGCATTTTTCTCAATCGCAGGACTATGCTATTCTTCATAAAAGTCTGACGTCACCCATATCTGAAACTAGATTGTGTAGCACTATTGAAAAGCCATTTGGCCAATCACAGCAGAAGCTAGTTTGGTCATCAGGGACTTGAATGTGGTTTTTTGTTAGCTTTGTGATTGGTCACACAGTTCTCCATAGAACTACACAATCCATGTTTTACAAACTGCCAAATAACCTTCTTACAAATTGAGATTATTGAATGGGGGCTAGACTTCCATAATCATTTATTTGTTTCTGTAATTGTTATTCCAGAATTCAAATGTGAGATATGTGGGAAGATCTACCGCAAGAAATATAAGGTAAATTTAAACTTAGTCCATGCAGCTTGATTTGGTTGTGTCCCTGTCAGTCTGGTTTACTGGGTATCGAGTCTGGTTTACTGGGTATCGAGTCAGATTTACTGGGTATCGAGTCCGGTTTACTGGGTATCGAGTCCGGTTTACTGGGTATCGAGTCCGGTTTACTGGGTATCGAGTCCGGTTTACTGGGTATCGGGTCCGGTTTACTGGGTATCGGGTCCAGTTTACTGGGTATCGGGTCCGGTTTACTGGGTATCGAGTCCGGTTTACTGGGTATCGAGTCCGGTTTACTGGGTATCGGGTCCGGTTTACTGGGTATCGAGTCCGGTTTACTGGGTATCGGGTCCGGTTTACTGGGTATCGGGTCCGGTTTACTGGGTATCGAGTCCGGTTTACTGGGTATCGGGTCCGGTTTACTGGGTATCGAGTCCGGTTTACTGGGTATCGAGTCCGGTTTACTGGGTATCGAGTCCGGTTTACTGGGTATCGAGTCCGGTTTACTGGGTATCGAGTCCGGTTTACTGGGTATCGAGTTGGTGTAGCAGTACTTTCCTTGCCTTTCACTTCTGTGGACCCGGGTTCAAATCCATCTTGGACCGGAGCTGACATGTAGACTGGGTTTTCAGTCCCTACTCTCTCGTGTGGATTTTACCCCAGGGAACCCTCTCGGGTTTTTCCCCCACTTCTGAAACTGAAATTTCTCCCTTGTCCTCTTGCCCTCTTCCATTTCAAAGCTGGGTCCTGAGGGAGAACATTGATAATGGTAAACAGTGAGTACCATCACTCTGGTTTGCAATCAATTTCAGTTTCAGTCAGAGAGGTGACAATGTATTTTTATGCTGGTTGATAGGACTGAGTGCCAGTTGAGGCTGACTGCCGATCTAGGTTGGTGAAGGGAAAAATCATCTCAATTGTACATACATGATTGATTATTGACAAATACTGTTTCTTGTTTTTCTACAGTTACGGGCTCACGCCAAGTCCCATGAACAGATAAAAGAAGTACTGACCTGTCCCAGGGAGAATTGTAACCGGTCATATCTTAAGGTAAAATCCCTCTCCTTGTACAAGTTATGGAATTATTTGGGGGTAGGTTTTGTTCTAAGGGAGTCATAAAAACCAAATTGTTTAAAAAGAATAATAATATTAAGGTTTGTTTACACATATATCTTTGTTTTACTCACAGGCTTCATATCTGGAGCTCCACATCAGGAACTACCATGATGGTGGACGACCCTACGCCTGTGATCACCCTGGTTGCAGTAAAACGTTTATCCATAAAGGTTCCCTCGCCAAACACCAAGTGGTGCATAAACCAGACTATGTACGCCCACCACCAAAGGTACGTGTTACTGAAAACCTTTTGGTAATGTGTCTGTGAATGCAGCCATACTTAATAAGAATCAAGATATATGTATAGGAGCCAACTTGTGTAAGTTTCAGCTTATTTTATTGTGTCGAAAATAATGAAAATACTCAGATTTTCCCCTCCACTGCATACTCAGTGCTTGCCGTTGCCTTAACCCTAACTCCCTAGGCCCATTAGCTTACACATAACCCGAATCCTCCAAAATCCTTCAGTAGTAAAGCAATCACATGACATGTATGCACACATGTGCTTCTAATCTGTGATACATGTACATGGCCAGGGACCCTCCCTGCATGCATGGAGCAATAAACAGTGTCCACTGACCCAAGCACTGACCTTGCAATCACTACAACAAACATGGATGTACATGTACCATGGAAAGGCAAGTATGCCTAATAACCTCAATCCTCCAAAATCCTTCACTTTAGCAAAGAGGATTTTGGAGGATTTGGGAAGGTTGGGGTTAATTAATGTTCAGATTTAACCCTCTTACTGCTAACCCCTTACACTCTAGTGGCTTTTTGGCCTTGTTTGGGGTGACTGGCAGTAAATAAAAAATTAATTAATTAATTTAAAAAAAAAAAAAAAAAAAACTACAAGGGCCAAAAACAATCAAAATGTGTAGTAAGTACATTTACAGGTCAAAATGAGTCGACCGTTTTTTGCTGGATGTACATGTACCATGGAAAGACAAGTATGCCTAATTACCTCAATCCTCCAAAATCCTTCACTTTAGCAAAGAGGATTTTTGAGGATTTGGGAAGGTTAGGGTTAAAGGGGCAATATCGACATGGTCAACAGGGCATGGAATCGGAGGGCTAGTTTTATATTAACTCGGCAACTGAAAATAATACCCTACCTGATAATGTCATATTGCTGTTGATGCATAAATGAGCCAGTAAATTTCAGTCACTGTGTTCTTCTTAAACTAGGACACCGATTCCATGCCCTGTTGAAAGTCTGCTCTGATGTAAAAACACACGGGCTCAAACTAATGACCTCCTGCTTGCTAGTGCAGATGAAAGCACTGAGGACATTTATACAGTGCCAAGGTATATGGGTGAAGAGCAAAAACAAAAAATGTTCATTACTCCAGACATAAAAATTCCATTAATATACATGTAGTTCATTTATAAACAGTACATATACGTTATCACTAAATGTCTACGTAACAGAAACAGTTTTATGATGTATCAGTTTTTCGCATGTTGTATGCTTAATTATAAGTGACATGACGTTTATTTTTGAATGTATCAGATGTTTTCTACACTATCAATCATGAACACAAATCATACTAAGCCTCAGACAGTGATTCATCGTTATTTTAATCATGCTCCTTGATACCACATTTCTGCTTGAGTGCACTGAAGCAGGTAGTCGCCATCCTGTGTAGAACCTGACGAAACTCCCTGTTCCTCATGATGAAGATGATGCCGTCAGACCAGCTGGTGGAATATATTAGAACTTGTGTGAGATAAAAAAGTGTTTTCTTATCAAGTTGCATGTTGCTCTGTAATACCATTAATTGAGTTATGAAATATGGAACCCAGCCCACAAACACAGTTGCCATGATGATGACTACTGTGGTGAAAGACTTAAACCCGATTCTTTGTGGGCCATTATTTCCATGTGCGATTTGGTTTTCCTGGGCGATACGTCGTGCCTGACGTCGGGCAATCTTCAGGATGTGCAAGTACAAAATCACTATAGTAACCAGTCCCAGTGGGATAAGGCCAAGCACGACGTACATCATAATGAGATTCATTTCGCACTTTATGTATGTTCCTGTTGCTATGCTCACCACAACAGACAAAGTGACAACCGAAGCCCAGCTGCAGGAAATAATAATTACTGATTTTCGGATGGTCATCAAGCGCGGGTAGTGAAGACACCAGGCGATAGCAAGGTACCGGTCAACAGTCAGTAGGAACAGTGAAAGCAAACACTGGCAATGGAAAATATATCCAAAGACTATTGAGATGCAGATATAACCACATTGCTTGCTTCCAGCAATGGCCATGATGTATGGGGTTAACGAAAATATACCCATGCCAAAGTCTGCGACTGTGAGAGATGCCATGAAAATCCTTGTGGTTGGTGCTATGTTCGCTACCTTTGGAATAACGACCAAGATCAATGGATTCAACGTCAAAATCAGAACATCAGTCAGTACAAGGACAAAAATGTATAGGGGTTGCCCTGGCAGATTGGAGTCAATAAACGGGTGGATCCCGTTCTCCTCAGTTGGTGCATTCTCATCACAAAGAACCAGGCCGATGTTATAATCAGATCTCGAGTCAATCCTGTGTTGAATAGTCGTTGCATTCACCCAAGCGGCCATGTTGATATTGAAATATGCAAAAGAAAAGATCAACCAGTATGCTAACGGAGCACCCTTGCAAACGGTATGCTCTTGTCTTCTTACGTTGGTTAGAGCACTACTCTAGCAGAAACCTTGTGTACAAGTAATTAACTCACCAGCTCTTTGCAGAGCAAAACACTTCCTCCGAGAAGAGGTAAACTGCAGTTCTACGCAGTGCAATATATATCCAAACTTATTGTAAGCTCTAGCTAATTGGGATTTATTAGGTTTCCCACTGCCATTCACATTTGTTCTGCAAACCTACCTTCTAAGAACTATAATTGCACAATTCCAATAACAAACCAACTCACTAGATAATGGTGATTTATAGGCTGACAACTGCTGTTCTAAGTCAAAAATCGATCAATCTTCATTAGAAGATGCCCAAAAGCCTGTGACATCTGAAGTGTTTAATTAAAGATTTGAAGTTTGTATGTTTGCCAACAACTCTAGCATTGTCAGCTTGTATTAATTTTGTTTATTAAAACCCTCCGACTATAGCTGCACTTCAGTGGGAAGTAGCTATAGAGGTCAAAACCAGTCAACTGCCTGTTTTGACTGTTGAACCAATTTATGTGCACACAGGGGCATTTTTGACCGGTTTTGACTGTCATTTTGACTACCCTGAACAATACAAGACAATGCTTTTGCCAGTCAAAAATGGTCGACTCATTTTGACCTGTAAATGTACTACACGTAAGGTTTGACAGTGTTCGACTTTTAAGTGCACTAGATATCCCTTGGCAAATATATCAACATTTTGACTGATTTTTGTCCCTTGTAGTAGGAGGGTTAATCTCCCTCTTCTCTTTTCTGCACTTGATATTCTGTGTAATTATTCAGATAAAATTAAATGCAAAATGTAGTGAGTGTAAACCTGATGAATATTGTCCAGTTCAGAGTTTAAAAGTTGACAACAAACCTCAAAACACATGTTTAAATGTTTAAAAGTATCAAAAATCTAGTATGTTTAACAAAAAAGGATAAGTAAAGACTGTTTGCTGTGTCACCATGTCTCAATTGAGTAGTAATTACTTCTGAAAAATCTTAATGTATTCTCACGATTTTCTTGTTAACATTACATGCATTGAGCTGAAACTTCCACAGGTTGGTTGTTTAATGTACATGTATACTACTCAAAACAATTCAGGGAACACCGGATTTTTAACATCAAATAGGTTTGAAATGTTCCATGAACCGGGATTTTCATTTGCAACCCCCTCTCTCTTTCAGTAGTCATGTCATGAAATGTGTAATCACTACATGCATCCTTTATCATCTGTTTCATTGTGCAGTTGTTTCTCATCAATTCTGTGAAACGTGTTTATCTGAAATCAATGATCTTGCTTTAACTGAGATTATTCTGGTGTTCCCTAAATTGTTTTGAGTAGTATATATATCTTGATTCAAAGAGAGTAAGCATACTTATAGAAGCAGTTTGGCCAACATTACCAATGTTGTACCTTCCCTTCAATGTATATCTTGATTCAGTAAGCATACTCATTTTTAGAAGCAGTTTTGCCAACATTACCAATGTTGTACCTTCCCTTCAATGTATATCTTGATTCAGTAAGCATACTCATTTTTAGAAGCAGTTTTGCCAACATTACCAATGTTGTACCTTCCCTTTAATGTATATCTTGATTCAAAGAGAGTAAGCATACTCATAGAAGCAGTTTTGTCAACATTACCAATGTTGTACCTTCCCTTTAACCATAATCTTCCCAAATCCTCCAAAATTCTCTTTGCTAAAGTGAAGGTTTTTGGAGGATTGAGGTTATTAGGCATACTTGCCTTTCCATGGTACACGTACATCCATGTTTGTTGTAGTGATTGCAAGTTCAGTGCTTGGGTCAGTGGACACTGTTTATTGCTCCATGCATGTAGGGAGGGTCCCTGGCCATGTACATGTATCACAGATTATAAACATGTATGTGTGCATACATATCATGTGCTTGCTTTACTACTGAAGGATTTTGGAGGATCAGGTTATGTGTAAGCAAGTGGGCCTAGGGAGTTAGGGTTAATGTATATCTTGATTCAAAGAGAGTAAGCATACTCATAGAAGCAGTTTGGCCAACATTACCAATGTTGTACCTTCCCTTTAATGTATATCTCGATTCAAAGAGAGTAAGCATACTCATAGAAGCAGTTTGGCCAACATTACCAATGTTGTACCTTCCCTTTAATGTATATCTCGATTCAAAGAGAGTAAACATACTCATAGAAGCAGTTTTGCCAACATTACCAATGTCGTACCTTCCCTTTAATGTATATCTTGATTCAAAGAGGGTAAGCATACTCATAGAAGCAGTTTGGCCAACATTACCAATGTTGTACCTTCCCTTTAATGTATATCTCGATTCAAAGAGAGTAAACATACGCATAGAAGCAGTTTTGTCAACATTACCAATGTTGTACCTTCCCTTTAATGTATATCTTGATTCAAAGAGAGTAAGCATACTCATAGAAGCAGTTTTGTCAACAATACCAATGTTTATAGTTTGATGTTATATAATGTTTATAATTTTGCCCTAAATACCGATGTTGTACCTTCCCTTCAATGTACATTGGATGTTTTAATATCAACATTACCAATCCTGTACCTTCCCTTTAAAGGCCCATTACACTTTGATTATTAATCAAAATGCCACTGACAAATGTTTAGGTGGTGGTGATGAGAGGGGCGGAACAAGGGTGGCAAAAATGGGGGGAGACGTCACACTGCATTAAAGGGTGCACTCATGAAAAACTATGGTGAATTTATAGCATGATGATAACCAAAGGGCACATGCTCTCCCTCCCTCTGGAAAGTGCCCATACAATTATGAAAAATGTGTATTTAAGATATACATGACATTACCCTTCAACCACCAAAGTGTATTGAATTGAAAATTCACAAAATGATGAAATATTTTATTTCCTTTTTTTGTTCAGCCTCGGAAGAAGAGAACTTTGGCTTCGAAGCTCTCTTGTCACCCGGATGAAGCCACCCGTCTGAGAGAGTCCCAAGTCACCACTGAAGATGTCGAGACTACAGAGGAGGCGTCACTCCAAGATGCCATCCAAGACATGGAAACATCTACGGAGAGACTAGATGCAGTCAATGAGAGACAACAAGGAGCAGAAGGGTGTGATAAGGAGACCCTTGATGTTAAGATGGAGACATCATCGGGGAATGATGCGGGGTACAGATCGGCGGAGGAGCAGAACCAAAGATGATGAATAAGATGCAAGATGCAACTGGATTGAGGGAAGATACCCTGGATGATGCAGGGATAATGCAGGGAGCAGCTTGCAAATCGACAGTACATACACAGCTCTGTGTGACTCTGTGGTTTGACCTACCAATTGGCAATGCAACCAAAAATACTCAAGTGACTGTCTGTGGGTGCTGTGCTGACTGGGCCAAATTTCAGCCTGGGCTTAGGAGGGTTAACTAAGGATTCACAACTTACCGTAAGCTGAAAATCAGCGCTTACTATAGCAGAAAATTCTGTACTTATATAAACATAATTCACATGCTAGGTAGGAATTTCTGCTTGTTCACATGTGTGCTAGCGTAAAAATTCTGCACTTACTCAAAAAAAGTGATGGTAAGCGTGGATTTCCATGTTTAACATTGCCATGAAATTTAACCCTGTTGTTCAGAGCAATAATATTGCATTTTTTCAAAGTTATCAGATGTATACACTTAACTTTATGGAGTTTAAATATGAAGTTTTGCATTCTGTAGTTCTATAGATATATATCACTTGTGTTTTTGGTTATTTTATTATATAGATGCCATGAATCAAAGAGATAAAATTGCTATAAAAATAGAAAAACTAAGGCTATATATATTCAATTTATAACCTTTTAAAATTTAAAGGAATTGTACATCATTGGTTAATGTCTGTAAATGCATCCATACTTTATAAGAATCAAGAGATGTACAGAAACCAACCAATGTCTGTAAATGCATCCATACTTTATAAGAATCAAGAGATATGTATAGAAACCAACCAATGTCTGTAAATGCATCCATACTTTATAAGAATCAAGAGATATGTATAGAAACCAACCAATGTCTGTAAATGCATCCATACTTTATAAGAATCAAGAGATATGTACAGAAACCAACCAATGTCTGTAAATGCATCCATACTTTATAAGAATCAAGAGATATGTATAGAAACCAACCAATGTCTGTAAATGCATCCATACTTTATAAGAATCAAGAGATATGTATAGAAACCAACCTGTGTCGTGTCATTTACGAGAAAGTAGTGAAAATGAATATAGATTTGTTTGTATGCATTCTAATGTGGAAATAGATCCAAGCCCATGATTTATTTCAGACTTGAATTTGTCTTAATATTTTCTCGAAAGTTTTGAAAAATCCACGTAAATTTTACTAGGGGTATTGGGGCCGCTGTTTAAAATATGATTTGTAAAAATCTGAAGAAAAAAATCCAGACACATCCCTGCAAGCAAGCTTTTAGACAATAATTTGTTCGGTTTGTTTTTTGGTTTTAACCAATGGTGTTCACCCCCTTTAAAGGGAAGGTACAGCATTGGTAATTTTGGCAAAACTGTTTTTATGAGAATGTTAACTCTTTGAATCAAGATATACGTTAAAGGGACAATATCGTTACGGTCAGAGCAGACTTTCAACAGGACGTGGAATTGGTGTCCTATTTTAAGATTAACACAGTGAATGAAAATTACTGGTTTATTTATGCAGCAGCAACGGTAATATTTTTTAGTCACTGAGTTAATTTAAAACTAGCTCTCCGATTTCATGCCCTGTTGATCGTGACGATATTGTCCCTGTGAAACTTTCAGCTCATCACATTGTATCGTGCACAATCAGACAGTGAAAATGCATTAAGATCTGTTGTATTCATTCATAACGTGGAATTTAGGAAAGAGTACAATTTGAAATCGTTTTACTTTTATAATAAGACAAGATTGATACCATCATCAGCTTTACACTAAGTTAGTTTTACAAATCTATTTGACTTTTGGTTATTTTTGAATGACCATTTCTATAATACCTTAACCTTAAATACTAAAAACAAATTAATGAGCGTGGAACACTTTATCAAATTGGTTTTTTTTTAAAGCACAATCCTACCTGTGGTAGATTGCATAAATTTTATTTTCCAATATGAGTCTTAAAATGTTTACAAATTTCCAAATTAATCATGGGTGAATAGTATAACAAAGTTCTTATATGTAAAAATAACTGTTAAATATTTCTTCATTTAAATTTAATAAAATGAAGCTTTTTAATTAATGTTGACTTTGTACATTTAATTTTTCACTTTGATACCATACACTTGTGTAGTGAAAAAAACAAGATAATCGCTTCTTGGAAGTTTGTTAGCGGTATCAGAGCTTTGACTGTTCATTCATCCATCTACTTTCTCATCACGACCCTCCCGGTTCACACCCTCTCCCTCATCGCTAGAGTTTCCCACTGCCTCCGGTTGTTGCATACTCTCCTCAATGTTCTTCTGCCTGACCATGGTGGCCTTCTCCTTGGCAGACATGGGTCTGATGACCACGGAGAGGTTCATCCCATCCTTGCCAAAGTCCCTTGGCTTGTTTGCAAAGGTCACTCTGTCTTCCATGCCAGACATCAATTGGTGTACAACTGCCATCTAGAAATTTAAAAATGAAAATAATAAAAAATAAAAAAATGCCTCCGTCAATTTCATAGCAAAACTGCAAAGCACTAGTTTTGCTTAATATCTTTTGTTCTGGTTGCCATCCAATAATTCATAACATGTGTTGAAGAGATATTTATTTTGTTGAACAAAAATTACTGCTAATAACTGAATTTGAAGAAAAACAAAATAGCTGCACCACACATTAAGGTCTTTTATTAAAATTTCATTTCGCTGCAGCCATCTTTGATAGATTCTCAGAACAATGATCAAAGTGCATGGGGGCCAGACTATGAGGGCAGAGTTGGTTGTGTTTGATTAGCCCTAGATGCGTTGAAATGGCAGCAATTGAGCTGTATGCTCCCCATGGAGCTGAGATGGTTTCAGGAATGATTTATGAGCCTGATGAGCAGGGGTAATAATGTCATGCGCCTTGAGCACCAGTTTGGTGCACTCTATAAGTCTACATTATTATTATTTTTCCCACAAGCCTAGGTTTGGTCTCATAGATCTGTATGCATCAAGTCCAAGATGGCTGAAGTGAGTCGGTATCCCGACTGTTTTTAGAGTAACATTTCACGCACCTGTTGCTCCTTGGTGATCTTTTTCTGACCTTTGCCTCCACCCATCACTGTCACTCTGGCGTGGACATGTGTCTCGCCTTCCTTCAGCCAACCCTGCATGTGTCGCTGTTTGACCTCCAGGTCATGCTTAGCGATGTTACCAGACAGCCTAACCTCCTTGACCTGCGTGGGGGCGCTGGTCTTACGGAGTTTCTCCCTGAGCAGCATTTGTTCTTCGTGGAGATGTTTGCCGGTCATAAGTCTAAAGGGATTGTAGAAGGATGGAAGAAAAGGAAAATTGTAATCGAATAGCACTTGTTTTCTCAGCTTGAAATTCAACTTAAGTTTGTCTCACACAAGCACTCTTCAATTGAAGAGAATATTTTGTTTAATTTATTGACAAATACCTGCATTAAAGAAAATATGATGTTATTTATGATTTAGTTGTGGTCCTAAATCACTGTGTATACAGTGCTGAAACATGTAAAAGAAAGGACAAAAAAAAAACGTCAAACCACAGTATAAATGCAAAATCCCAACTAAAAGAATTGTGAAGGTTTTTTTATGGGGGGGGGGGAGAAGAGGTAGTCAGGATTTGCTCATTAAAAATCAAAATATGCTGAGTCAGTTAATTAACCCTTTTTGGGTTCCCAGGTTGCATTGAATGATGGGTAGTGATCCAGAAGTTGTAAATTTGGCATCAGTCAAAGCAGAGTAGTATTTACCTATATGTTGGGTATGGCATACTCTTGGAGTTAATGAGCACAAGTTTCAGACCGGATTTCTGACTGCGTCGTATAGCCTCTTCTCTTCGCAATGACCCTAGCAACTCCCCGTCCTCATCCAAGAGGTTTAATATCTTGTCTGGAACGAGGCGGCCGACGCTCCTCATGGAATCCTGCATTGAAGTGAGAAAATAATTAACCAAGAAATTGAATGATAAACTGTTTATTAATAACACTAAGAACTTAATTTGCTGTTCTTGAACTTTTACTTATGATTTATTCATGACATGATGAATATTCATGTATCCTTGAACGATCTTTGATCAACTCAACATCTTACAAAAAGTATATCTAGTTGTATGACACTCATTCCATTGAAAATTAATGTCAAAACAAGACCAGACAGACAATTTTGGGGAGGAAAGTTGCCATTTCAAATGCAGAATTTAGAACATTTTCAAAGTCCCCCCCCCCCCCCAACAGTAAAGCAAATTTTCATGCCCATCCTGCAAAGTTTAACACAAAAATGCACAAGACTCACAAATCTCAGCTGGGTATACCTTTGAGACGTTAACTGACAAATTCTTCCCCTTCCGAGATATTCTTTGACCTGCTACCACCGCGTCTAGTTCTTTGTCCACACCCTCAACTATGTCCTGTACATTTACATCAATTTGTGTCGACAGATTTCCATCCGAGTCCGGTTCTGACGACAGAGATCTGAGAAAAACCATGATCCCAACCGGCTTGTTCAAGTTATTGTGCTGGTTATAATAAACTGGTCTTTTATTATGAAGATGATGACGTTCCTGACCTGGATGAATTGAATACACTGCGAAAAACAATTGTCGGGCAAAATTGAGCTGGCACTCAGGTCTCACTCCTTTATTTCTCCACGGGTTTAGGAGATGATTGAAGATGCTGTTTCTATGGCAACTGCAGAGAGTCTGATGAGACTGGTGTTTGAGACCAGCTTTCACGAGATGGTAGAGATACCGAGATCTTGAGGCCCAAGGCTGTATCAAGTGTTTTCCTTTGGCAAACATGGTTCCAGCACACTACCTATTGGTGGAAAAAAAAAAGAGTGTAATGAATGAACAAAGAAAAATGTATGACACGCGGAACACCTGTGACCTCTGGTTACTCACTGGTATTCTACCATGGTTCCTACCAACTGAGCCATCTAGCCCTTTGTAGCTTTCTTCTAACATTTAGGGTGACTACCCTTGCCAAGCCTGCCAGGTTATAGGGCCTAGGTTTAACCCCTTCCCTCTGATTAAGGATAAGACCTAAATCCAGTGGCAGATCTGGTTAGATGTACATGTACTTTACATTTTAAGGGACAATATCATCACAATCAACAGGGCATGGAATCAAAGTGCTAGTTTTAGATTAACTCAGTGAGTGAAAATAATATCCCATGATATGGTCATATTACCATTGGCATTGCTGCTGCATAAATGAGCCAGTAACAGTTAATTTTCAGTCACTGAAACTAGTACACCGATTCCATGCATTGTTAAAAGTCTACTCTGATCGTGATGATAGTTGATACTGTCCCTTTAAGTAGCCCCTAAATATGACCTGTAACGTTAATTGTATCACCCTGAGGGACCAGGGGCCTTACTAACGTTAGCCCTGATCCCCCTCACCCTACTACCCCTTCCCCAATCCCAAATCAACTTCGACTTCGTCCAAAAAATACTTGTCTGGGCTAATTTCATACAGTTACTTACAGAAGTTACAGTTTTTTTTACAGACTATATGTTGACCAATTAATTATCAAATGAAATATTACTAAAATAAGCCAGAAATTTATTTAAGAATATTGTGTGACTTACCTTTTTAGCAGGGCTGCTTTTAAACTGAACGAGAAAATAGAACGGTCATGACGGTAACCAAGTTAGAAAAAATGATCTCCCATTAGTCCCAATGACCGGCGATAACGTCCGGTCCGATCCTGATCCTGGGTCAACCGAACATACAATAAACTTGTCAAAGTCAAACGTAAACCCCGCGCTCCCCCACCGGCACCGGCATGGCACCATCTCTAGTCTAGTTATATTTGCACGCTACATCTGGACAGGCTCCTAGACGACAATACAGTATACCGAATAGCCTACCGAATAGCCATCTCGTCGGGGATTCGTCTGTCTGCTCGGCTCGGGCCCGGCGTCTCTGATTGACTTCTAACAAGTCTATGAAAATGAAAAGAGTAAAATTTCGAATTCGAGGCGCGTTTGACGACGGCTCGCTGATGCCTGAAGATTCTACCAAATAATGCCCGTTAAAAATGCAAAAATTTACAACGTTTTAAATTCAAGTTCTGCACTTAGTATCGGTGAGTTTAAAAACAAAAATTTATTTGCAAAATATATATACTCGTAGATAAATTAGGCTTTAAAGTGAGCACGAATTAGTAAGTCAAGATGGCGAATTTTCACTTTTGCTTTGTCACGAGAGGGCGGTATATGAAAACTTGCTGCTCGTCGTCTGCAAAATGTGCAAGAGTTATCCTACTCGTACTTTAGTTGTATTCCAACGAGTTGGGAGAGAATGCAATGTATCCAGCCACTATTGTTTCTCTCTTAATATGACAGATATCTCCAAAAAGGACACATTAAAACACTAATAAAAGGAATTTATTGATATTCATGGTGATTTTTTTACATAATTTTTTTCCAGATAATTATCACACAAAGACCTTTTTTTTAAATAGGCCTAGGCCTACTACAGGGTTCGTACGGGTCATGAAAAACCTGGAAAGTCAGGGAATTTTGCTTTTGCATTTTCCAGGCCTTGAAAGTCATGGAAAAGGGTGAACACTCGCAATTTTTTTCGCACCGCGGATCGGAGAGCGTCTAAGCACGCCATAGGAAACTCGGGAATATTTGTATGCATGCTCGGTTGACGTAATAACGAGCCACGTGCGTAAAGTGACATGCACGGAAGACGTGACCACACGCTGTGGAAGCTTCCATTGTCCTTTCGGGTGACGTGAAAACACGCCATTTTGGCAGTGCTTGTGCTTCGGTTGACGTGTTATTGCGCAACAATTGTTTGGCACAAGAGCGGGGGCCGCGTAAACACGCTCGCTTCACATGGGTGGTTGTGCGGGGGCACTCGTAAACCTGTTCCACACCTTTATCTTTGTCTCCATTGAAATTTGTAAAGCTGCGGTATGCTAAGATTTCTATAGACCAATTACCTGGCATACAGCTGGCAAATGAAGATTTCTATAGACCAATTTCCGTGCACCATTGTACCATTGTTACTCGGGACCATGCCACTCGGATAATGGGGAAGGAATCCTTCCTCCATGCTCGGTTGACGTGTAAATACGACGAAGAATTCTTTCGAGGGCTCGGTGGACTTTTAAAGACGCAACACCAAATACGCCCTCCTGGCTATAATTCCCACGGGAAACTCGCCAATTTGTCTGCTGATAAGCTAAATGGGGGTGTCTCGTCTTAGTTTCATTGACGTAACCAAAAAAAATTTCACGCAAAAAAAAACGTGTTTGTGTTTGAAAAAGAAACCCGCACAGGGGCCCAGAAAAACTTTTTTATTCCCAACGCGAACTGGTTTTAAATTAATTAAAAGAAAAAGAAACAAGACAACCGGCAACCAAAAAGACAATTTCTGGGTCACAAGTTCACACCAAAGAACTGTCTGCTGACTTTGGAATGTTGAATGTATCAATTTGGGATTAGAGCCAAGACAAGAGTTGGGGCTATTGTTCACTTGACAATGACTGACAGGTTGTGGTTTTACACTCCCAGACCAAGAGACAATAACCTCTGGGACCTGGTTCTTGGCTGGTTTACAAGCTATTATAAACTAAACACTCTGCCTGGCACGCGGGTACCCCGCTCATCTGGTTTTTGCCTAAGCAGTGTGGTAGCGGAACCAGTGTCATTTAACGTTGAATGCATATAAATAGATCGCGGCAGGCCGCATAGTTACAAATGCGGTGCATCAAAATCATTCTCTTTAAAAGAAACAAAGTTGCCGGCCAATTAAAATGTATCAATAAAGCTTCCATCAAGATGAAATAAATCCCTCAGTGGCAACAAATTATTGTTGTTCACAATTAGTTCTCGAACTGAACAAAGGAAATTTTTTTTTTTTTTTTTTTCACCATGGAATAAATTATAGCGTATCGATAGCGATAGCGTATCGGCCGATTTATAGCGTATCGGTATTTTTTTTATAGCGTATCGGGCATGCCTGGCTAGAACACTGGTATTACGCGAATCTACTTAGATTTGCGTTAATGTTGGGCGCATATCTTCGCGCGAATCGATTCGCGGATTCGTGTCGGATTTCTAGGCCTGTCACATGGAAACGAGACGCAAATTGCATGGGGATTAATCCACCGATAAATTGAATTCTTTGCAATATAATTGCTTCAAAATGCCGGGGAACTGTCATTTTAATGATGCATGGTTGGAGCACGCAGTATCTGGTGAATGGATTCTGAAAGTTAGTGCTAAACCGGGGTCGGCAAGGTGTAAGCTGGAAAAGTCATGGAAAAGTCATGGAATACTTGTTGTAAAGGTCATGGAAAGTCATGGAATTATCTAAGTAAAAAAGTGTACGAACCCTGTACTAATAGTAGGCAGATCACACCATTTTTCAAAGTTCTGCCAATGCCTTCAAAATTAGGCTCATATTTTTCAGCTTGATGAAAGAAACAAAGAACTGGAAAAAAAAATTGAAATCTGACATTTGGTTCTCTTTCTATGCCTAAAAATTTATGCCATTTAAAGCGCTTTTTTTTTTACCATTTTGGGGCAAAAAGTGAAAAAATGCGCTTTTCCATTTTTCCTTAAAGTTTTCATTGTTTTTTCTCAATTTTAAACCCTGTTAGTGTTTCTTTTCTTATAGTACACAAGTCAAACCTACTTGCAAAAGAGAAATGGAGTTTCAATCACATTTTTATTTTTTTAACGGTCACCAAAAATGGCACGTTATCAAAATTTCCATAACGGGACACCTCAAAATGTTCAATGTCCAGCTAATTAAATATGCGTGAGGCTCTCCTGGGATAACTAAAGCAGTTACAGCTATGAAACTCGGCAAAATTATTGTTTGTGTATAGACATTCATTTTAAAGTGTTTATTTCAAAGTTTTAAATGTCATTATGCAAATTAGCCTAATTAATTATTCATTTTATATGCAAAATTACCTAATTAAATATGCGTGAGGCTCTCCTGGGTTAATGCAAGCACCTCCAACCATGAAACTCGGCACAATGAATGTTTGTGCACATATCTTTATTCATACATCATTCTGTAAATTCCCCTCATTTATATGCATCTCATACACAAAATTAGGAATGTCAAAAATTTGCAAATAATTGTTAATTAGCATCTTATATGGTTTTGCGGTAGCACCATGTGTTTATGTGTCTAATAATCACTTATGAGTTGTGATGTTTCTAAAAAAAACGGTTGGTGTTACAACTCGACGTTTCGACCTGATCGTCTTTTTCCTGAAGACAATCAGAGCATATTGATCAAAACGTCGAGTTGTAAACACCAAGGGTTCTAAGAATTTCAGCACCACCACAACTTATAAGTGATTATTAGACACATGGTGCTACTGCAAACCAGATCATTATACTGGTCAATCAAAAAAAAAATGTTCTTTCCTTGTCATGAGATTAGATTTGTAGTCTGATCATTGTGTACCTAAAGTCCATGTACATCTACATAATTTCTTTTCTGAGTGTAGATAATGTTCACAACTGACTAATATTGTGAAATTCTTAAAGGAGAAAAATAAATTAGAATTTTTAAATCTGTAGTCAAGTGTACATTATTTTACTTTAAATGCAGCTTGATCACCTTTTATACAGTCGTGTATGAACTACCTTACAGGGAGCTAATGTGTTACAAGATTTTACATTAAATCTAACGTGCCTTCATCCCATTCCTTTTCCAATGGCTAACACAGCATTTCCTGATATGGAGGGTCGTACATAATGGTGTAAAATGTGTGCACCCCAATGTATTTTCTGTCACCAGGTTCGACCAATTCTTCAATGTCTTCTGTGGCTTCCTCATAATTATTGCCTTATACTCGATTAAATCACCCCCTTTAGACTCTAGGAACATATGGCGTATTCTTTTTTGGATTATCCGGTCCCCTGGAAATGGACCTTTACGTCTCTTTTTGGTAGGAGACAACTTGGACAGAAGTTTCTTTTTTAGTTCACTTTTCTGCTGCTCTTTGTATGTGTTTATGTGATGAAGAACTTTGTGAGGTGCCTGCGTCTTCATCTGGGATATCTTGTGTTATGACCTGTTCAATAATATTTCTCAAGTTACTTTCCAACTGATCTACACTTAGTTTCTTTCCTTTGTTGGTGAGATAGAAGAGGTCTTTTTTAATTCCTCCTTTGCTGGCACTCTTCCAATGCTTTATTTGGGTTGTCAAGGCTTCTTCAAGATCCTTTCCCTTATGTTTGTCTTTCAAATGGTCTACATCTTTTGGGGAGTTGCACAGGATGCCGCAGATCTTCAAAGCATTCCCAGTATTTTCTGCTGCTTGTTTTGTGAGTAAGCGCTGTCTGGCCTCATTTTTTTTCCCGGTTGACTTTCAGTTTATCAGCAACTGTTTTCTTAATTCCTGCACTCTTGCGCTGGTATAACTTAAGAAACGAGCTTCTGTGTTTGCGAGCATCACCTAGGAATTTATTTCTTGTGTCCTCATCCATATCATCTAGGTATTCTCTAGTCTTATTTAAGCTCCAAAGGAGAATGCCTTCAAAAGCCACTGTATTGGCATTAGGCATCTTACGCTTAAGATAATCGAGACCTGCAAACATATGCTCAGGAGCAAGATTGTCCTTGGGGCAGGTAGATGTTTCTTCTCTGATATCTGTAGCGTTGTAAAATCTTCCCCCTGGAAGGTGATCAGCGACCTGACGACTGATACACACATGAAGATTGTGCATTATCACAGAGAGTGCTTGCTTTGTCAAGTTTTCAATGTTACCTGTTGTTCGTTCATATAGCGACGTGTGGATTTCATTCTCGACTGGTGGGAATTCTGTAAACAGGATGGTACTGTCATTGAAGAGTGGGGAGGGATCTATCATCCACTCTTGGACTTTCTGGTGCAGCCTGGTATAGAATTTGTCTGTGTCGAGTACATCTGCATTAGTGGAGTCGTTATATGCTGGGATATAATCCCCATTGCTCTCATCCCTGCCAATATGATTTCATCCTGCAGGTCTAGTTTGAGACATTTAATGAACATGTTTTCCTCGCGCTTGGAGTCGAGAGATGAGCACAATGTGTTGAAGTGTTCTCTATGGTGGAACACCGCAGCAGAATTATGGAATGGAATGTTGAAACGATTCCCTCGGTATGATTGAAGATGTGATTTGCATTGGTGATGTGTCTTCAATACAGATTTGAAATCTGGTCCTAATAAATTACAGAATGAGCGGACAGTAAGTAATGTCGCACTCTCCTTTCCCCTACTCCACAGCATTTTGTTTTCCCTCCCCAGTTTTCCATCATCTGCCTCGATACGTTCCCACTCATACAGTGCAGAGGCAGCATACTCTTGAAGATTAAGAACCAAGTGCTTTCCGCAGAAAAGATCATTGATGGTGCCGAGTTGCTGTTTGACATCATCAATCTCTTCCCAATTGTCAGTCACCTGTGGTAGTGCAGCAGCTCTCCATTTTTCTAGTTTTGTGATGTATGCCTTATTTACGATGCATCGGTCAGTCATTGTGTTCTTTATTTTGGCTAAAAGTTTAAGGTTTGCTTTGGGTCGTCCTTTATGTTCAGCGTGATCAACTCGTCAAGTGTGTCCTTTGTTTCTTCAAGTAAGCTCTCTGCACTTTCAGTGTGTATGTCATGAAGGCTCATGCCTACAGTCCCCTCATCTGTAGAAGCCAAGAATGTGGTATATCACTTCCTCTTCTTGGTAGTACCATCAACATGAAGTGTTACTGGATGTTCCAAGGATCAATTTTAGCTCGTGCTGCTTCTTTGCTGAACATAGCTTGTTCTATGCATAGATAGCGTATGAGAGTTGGCTGTGGTAGTCTTCTGACTTTCATATTGGCTACATCTTTTGGAACTATGCTTATTATGTCGGACACATTTCTGCTACTAACTCCTCGGACAATAAGTTCAAAACATGTTAGTCTGATGTCGTTGACGTATTTGCCATTTTCATAGTTCTGGATCTCACGATCATTCATGATATCATCAAGTTGACACTTTAAGTCCTCATTTTCAGTCTCCAATTCTTTCACCTGTTTTTTCAAGATTTGCTTTGCTTTGTCACTTTCATCCATGGCCCTGTAATAATAAACTTGCCCACTAGACCAAGGGCCCGCATCGGCACATTGCACACATTTAGTGCATTTAATACAGCAACTTGACGTAGATTGGATGGATGACGGATCTTTGAAAAAAATTCCTGAATGGCATCGAGGAAAAAAATATTAAAGCGATTTCCAATCAAACGGTAGTAGACTTCTGTCTTGTCTTGTAGCTCAGTTGAATTGCTGTATCCCTTGGAATGAAGAAATTCCCTTAATTCCCTTCCACATCCACATCCCAGATCATGGAAGAGTTTATCTATTGCTCGGAGAAGGGCATGCGTGCTGCTTTCCGGTCCTTTTTTGTATGGCATTTGTTGTGAAGGTTGAGGATGTACCTGTGCTTTCTCGTGTATTCGCAACACATTTTCGCAAGCATGATAAAAAGCATCAAGCGGGTGCATGCTACACCTGAAGGAATTCAATTTTTGATCCCCATCAAGTGCCTCTTCCAATTTTCTATCAACACAGTCATTTGTTATACACCTGTCCATCATTGTGTTCTTGACTCGCGAAAGAAGATCTTTCCCACAAACTTCTTGAATTGTATTCACGTAATCCTCGGCCTTTCCTCCCACCTGTTGGCGAACTCCAAGGAGGAGTGTATCGTCTGCAGACGAGATCTCCACTTCAGTTAGGTGTCCCATTGATTTGGTTGTTCTATCATACTTTAGCGTGAGATTTGTGTGACCAGCGAGTTTGTCTTCAATGTGCTTATTTGATAGTGCCTTCATCTCACTTGAAAATCTATTCTGGGTAGATGTTGATGTGAGGGGTCCAATTTTCTTGTTTGTTGTTTCTTGTGCTGTGTTCAGATATACCAAGGTCTTGTACAGTGTAGGTAATATGATGCCTCCCTGATGGAGCTGGAATATGATTTCCCATCTTTTGTCTCAATGATGTCGTCTTGCTCATTTTTCTCTTGTGCTTCATTCAGTTTGTTTTCGAGGTACTTGATGTATTCATGGAGTGAAAGGCACTTTGTGGAGTGTCGTGGCCGAGCGGTCTAGCGTACCAGACTCAAGTTCTCAAGCAGCAGAATGTGGGTTCGAATCCCGGCCGTGACACTTGTGTCCTTGAGCAAGACACTTAACCATAATTGCTTCTCTCCACCCAGGGGTTAAATGGGTACCTGTGAGGGCAGAGTTGGTTGATTAGCCCTGTATGCGCGATAATGGCAGCAATTGAGCTGTATACTCCCCAGGGAGCTGAGATGGTTTCAGGAATGATTTATGAGCCTTATGAGCAGGGTATGCGCCTTGAGCACCACTCAGTTGGTGGATACGTGTGCTATATAAGTACACACATTATTATTATTATTATTACATAAACTCCAACAAAACGGTAGCCAAATTGCTTATCAATCAGTAGAGGAAATCTCCATCTTGAATGTAGTTCCGTTTTTTTTATGAATGAACCGATTAACATGGGCTTAATCTATATCCCTCCGCGCCACCGATCTCCCCATATAGCGTTGTACATTACTTGGTGGTCACAGTTTCCCATTCACAAAAAGTGGCCGCGCAGTGAACAGCGCCCTCACTCGGTCATGATTGACACTACCTTTAGCTCCCGAAATTGGATGGGTAATAGACAAAATTTATAAATAAAATTAAATTAAAAAAAAAATGGGGCTTGTTCAGTAGTTTCGAACTGCACTTGGTAAATTATCCTATATTTGTATTATTTCTCCAATTTACCAAACAGAAAATCCAATACAACCACGAGAGGGCAGAATGAGGCAACATTGATACCTGAAGCTGTTGAGCTGATCAGTAACATCATGAATACATCAGTGACATCATGAATACATCAGTGACATCATGAATACATCAGTGACATCATGAATACATCAGTGACATCATGAATACATCAATGGCATCAGTGGCTGTGAATAGATGTCTTGATATTCAATGGCTGGTCCATAAGACTTCATTTATAACATGTGTAAGCTTTTCTTATTTCTGTACCTGTTGTGACTGAATTTCTTGCTTCAACATGCAACAGTGGTCAATGATCGAGGCCTGCTAGGTGCAACAAGATCCATATGTAGATCTTGTTGCATCTAGCAGTGGAGGGTTCAGTAAATTGGACTGTTTTTTCAAGCACAGTGCTTTCTGCAACAACGTTCAACAAGGGGATCTTGTTGCATTGAGCAGGGTAATGTTGTAGATACAACACAGACTATTTGCTATACAAACACTGTCCAGTGTTAACCCGTTTGCACCGGGAATAAAAAAGTTTTTCCAAACCCCTGTGGCGGGTTTATTTTTACCGCACAAACACGAACAGTGTGCTCACCAGAGCATGACCGGGGAGGGAGACCGCGTCTTCCACCGTATGCTTATGGCTCGTTGCCACGTCAACCGTGAATCTATACAAATATTCCCAAGAATCCTGTGGCGTGTTTAGATGCTCTCCGATCCGTTGTCAAAAAAAAAATTTGCGTGTATACACGGCCTCCGACGCGAACTGGTTAAATGCAACAATATACAACAGATTGAGTCATCAGTACTGGCTGCTGAATATAGCAACATCCATCGGAATGTTACAACTGTTGCATCCTGTTGCATTTAGCATGGTTAGGGTTAATGTACACATTTTAACTAAGCTGTTCCTAAGCTGTTTTCCAACCTATCTTCTTTGTACTACATTGTTTTTCTTACATTTTCCAATTGTTGTTTTTCATGATTTTCATTTTGGTTTTATTGAAATATGTGTTATTTCTAATGACTAATGCAAAGTGTTATTGTGTTTTTAAGGGGCCTGTAATGTCACTATAACAGGCATTCAAATTTAAATAAGGGTTCAAATTTGCAAACACTACATCTTAACACAAGGATAGTGAGGAAAAAAGAAACATGTTTACAGAGAAATAATATTCCATTCCTTAATTATTCCTTTTATTTCTTTTTTAAGGAATTGGACGTAGGGAGCTGAAAGAGTGGCAGTGTCTTCTGAGAATGGAGAACTCCACAACAAATGCTAGATGATAGTTGAATATCTGCATTGATGATTGATGTAGATGCAGTCCATTGTGATGTAGTTTTTTACTGGATGCAGAACAACCTACATGTACAGCAGGTGAGTCTAGCAACATATGTGACCAGCTCTATCAAAGTCAAGCAAGGCATGCATTGGTGGAAGGGATTTACCACAACTATTTCATGTAATATAATAATTATGGAAAGCATATTGCCAATAGCTGATGCATGGCTTTGATGGAACAGGGCATATACATGTGTTGGAATCACTCACACACAGAGTCCCCATTAGACGCTTGCTGTCTAGGGAAAAGACCTTTTAAGAACTGATTTGTTTATTTAAGTCAAAAATTTAAAATCAGAATTGAATATACTATGTTGCATTCAGCACATAGTAATATTTGTTTTAGATGCCCAAACTTTGACTCATTAAAGGTAAGGTATAGTATTAGTAATGTTGGCAAAACTGCTGCTAAAGGTATCCTGTCATTAATCGACCGACCTTTGAAAGTTTCAGCAAAAATGGTTCACACGTTTGGGAGAACATTGGAAATGTTAATTTTCAAATTTGAAGTTAACACAATTTAGGACTAGTCTTAAATTCAAACTAAAAGTTATGGTCAATAATTTCAACTTTTCAAACAAAATGACAGCACCTTACATGAAACCATGTTCAGGGAAGATTGATACTACCATTAGCTTTATACCAAGTAAGTTTTACATTCTCGTTTGACAAGATTGGTTGTTTTGGAATACCAGTACTATACCTTATCTTTCACAGGAAGACAGTAAGTAGGGGTTCTGGAGAGATCTCTTATTTTGCTTAGCAGTTTCCTCCTTTGTTCCTCAAAAATGCCACCCCTTTCATCTTCTGAGGAATATTGCAGACCATTGATAATACTAGGTTGATTTGTGCTTGTAATTTGTGTTAAAGAATTACTTATTGTTTTTGAGGAAATTATTAGTGGGTATTTGAGGACCTTTGTATTAAAGAACTTTCTGCAAGAAGGTTAGCTATGTATGGATGGCCAGTTAGATAAATTCATCTGATTTATTGCTCAAGGTTCTTGATATTTTCACTCGCTCTTCTTCAGTTGTCCAATGACCACAACTGTGCAGCTAACCTGGTTGGCCTTCCTCTTATAATGACTTTGTTCTTTTTGGACAGTTTGTTTATCTTTCCTCTTAGATGTTTTTTTCTCTTGCATTAATAGGTCAGTTTCAGTGTGAACAACACTGTAGTTGACCAGTCCACTATTTGAAGATTGCAGTCCAAAAACCATTTCATTGGCAACTTACGAATGAAGCTTTGTGGTTGACCAAGTTTTCTTTTGGGATGGTACTCCACCCTGTCCACCAAATCCTTCATCCACCACTGAGTTTAGCTCACGGTGCTGCTTATCTTGGCAGAAGTTGAGTGATTTACAGCACTGTTATCTTGACCAAATCCTTCATCTGCCACTGAGTTAAGCTCACAGCGCTTCTTGTCTTGGCAGAAGTTAAATGATCAACAGGACTGTCATCTTGACAGAAGTTGAGTGATTTAAAGCACTGTCATCTTGACAGAAGTTGAGTGATTTACAGCACTGTCATCTTGACAGAAGTTGAGTGATTTACAGCACTGTCATCTTGACAGAAGTTGAGTGATTTAAAGCACTGTCATCTTGATAGAAGTTGAGTGATTTAAAGCACTGTCATCTTGATAGAAGTTGAGTGATTTACAGCACTTGTCATCTAGACAGAAGTTGAGCGATATACAGCACTTGTCATCTAGACAAATACAAATGCAACTATCACATGCAATGCTATTATCTCGAGCCTGCCCAATGCCTGTTCATCTTTGCATTCATCTTTGCATTCATCTTTGCATTCATCTTTGCATTCATCTTTGCATTCATTTTTGCAAAGTGCACACATGTACAATGGTTTGTCAATTCCTTTTCCTAGATTTATATATTTCCTGGACCATTATTCCTTTTGCTGGCTGGTCTCTACATGTATATGTATGTCCTGTTCATCTTTGCATTCATTTTTGAAAAGTGCACACATGTACAATGGTTTGTCAATTCCTTTTCCTAGATTTATATATTTCCTGGAACATTATTCCTTTAATGGCCACTGATTCATGAATGTAACTGGTTGATGGGTCTACATCATCTTGCAGTTATGCTTGCTGCGAATGGTACTGGAGCTGATGCCATTGTTTCAAGGATTTGGTGACACAATAAAATTGAATAAAACATTTCTTGACTCCATCTTGTTTAACCATCCATTCAGAATCAAGCATATTCTTCCTAGGTGCAATCGTTCCAATCTCTGCGGGAGTACACATTTTGTGTCTGTACCTGCGTGAAGTACGCATGGTTCTTCAAAAATGTAACACTGTTTTGTAAATGTCGAGAACTGGCATTTTTCAGATGATGGTGTCTCAGTTGTGATGAAACATTTCTCAACTTCATCTTGTGCATCCATCCATTTATACTTCCTCGGTGCAATCCCTTAGATGTATATAAATTTTAAAAATTGCACCAATCTCTACATGTGCACGCAAGTTGTGCCTGTACCTGTGTCAAGTATGCATGGTTCTTCAGAGTTGTAACACCATTTGTAAATGTCAAAATCAGGCATTTTCAGATGGTGGTATCTCAGTTGCTATGCTTCTTGGGCACTTAATCTCAAAGCAGCAACATTTTAGGGTTTATTGGGAAGCTTCCATGAATTTCTTATCAGGGTGTATTAACAGTCAACATTCTGTAACACTATGGCACATTTTGGTAGCCTCTTTCATGTGCGATAGAGGCCACCTGCTTCTTGTTAAAGTTATGAATTTTCTCTAACTCTTCCTTGCGCTGGGCGAAACTCAATCATCTGCTTCATATGATCATGTGGAGACTTCTGCATTTGTTGCACATCTGCCCCTTTGAAAGGTGTTTTCACATGCACTATTTTCTTCTTGCATACTGTCATTGGCTTTATTTTACTGTCATAAATTTTTATGATTTTCATGAAAACAAATTATACGAATTTGGCTTTTAAAGATCTGAATTTTAAGATGGGGAGCCTTGGCAGCATAGATTTGCATGGAGATACATTGTAAGGCAACTTTATTTGTTGTTTCATTCTTCATAAATTATTTACATCATGGAAACAATTGTTAAAATACCATTGGGATGTTGACCATCACTTCTGTTTATTTGAATAATAATTTTATATATTATTTATTTATATAAGTTTTGAGGCTTTGCATGGTGGAATATCGATATCGTTTCGGTTTGCGGTAACACCATGTGTTTATCTCAACTAACGTGAAGCTGAGATACAGGTTCTGAAAAGAACCGTATCGCACAACTCGTATCTCAACCTTCGTATCGGAGAAGATTAGAGCAGGCTAATCGAAACGTAGAGAATAACCCGTGAAGTCCCTATGGTTCTCCCTGAACCATATTAACCCGTGAAGTCCCCATGGTTCTCCCTGAACCATATTTCTCACTTAGCGACAGTAGAGAAAAACGAGTTGCCCGAAATTGGTTCTCCCTTGAACCTTTCTCACTTAACGAAGGTTGAGATACGGTTCTTTTCAGAACCTGTATCTCAGCTTCACATTAGTTGAGATAAACACATGGTGTTACCGCAAACCGAAACGATATTATTTATTTATATTGTACATCTTTGTGTTAAGGGCCATCTACAATTGTACAAATGTTTACGATGGTATTGAGAGTATCACTCTTTAAGACCAATCCCCCCCCCCTCCCCCCCCCCGTATTTGTATTTCTTCCCACTTATTCTGTTTACTCCGTGCTTTATGAACTGCATATAAATTCAACATTTCATGACATGCCACTAGACAATTAACCCCATCCCAACCTTATTACTGATTACTTATTTTATTGTGAAAATGTTGACAATTTTGGATGGCCCTTAAACAGAAAAAAACTGACAAAAATGTTCAATCGACCAGAATTACACTTAGTGTTGAGGTGGACAAGATAATTACGCACTGCTAGTCCAGTTTTTGCTTGATCATTTATTGGATTTGAATGCTTAATTCTAAGACAGTTTGAGTTTCCTAACCAGTTCGCGTCGGGAATAAAAAAGTTTTTCTGGGCCCCCGTCGCGGGTTTCTTTTTCCCACACACACCGTGAATGGAAGCTTCCACAGCGGGTGGCCGGCACTTCCGAGCATGTCACCGTGCACGCATGGCTGAACCGAGCATGCATACAAATATTCCGGAGTTTCCTGTGGCGTGTTTAGATGCTCTCTGATCCGTGGTGCAGAAAAAAATTGCGTGTATACACGGCCTCCGACGCGAACTGGTTAACAGAGTTTTATTCAGTATCATTTCAAATATTTCCAAGAGTTCTGAAAAATATCAGAAATGCATACTCAAGAAAACTTACAGTGCAGTAGCAGTGCAAATTTTTTTTTAAATAATTAAATTGTTATTTGATATGTTGAAAACTGACCAGTATTAAGCTGTTATCGTGTTAGGTTCCCCCCCCCCCAAAAAAAAAAAAATTTAATAAAATAAATTAAAAATTCTCCACTTTCTGGTCATAGGTTGGCTTAAAAATCGGTGGGGTGACACTTTTGGTAATCTTTTTTTTGCCAACCAATACATGTACACGGTTATTGGAACCAGACCAAATTTTCCATACACAAAGTATGGTGGCTAAGAGAGGCCTCACAAATCAGGTAAACATTCATACCCCTATGTGAAAAAGTAGTTTAAAAACACAGCACGGCAGAATTCAAATTGCTTCAGCAATTTTGGCTGCAATTGAACATCATTTCATAGCAACAACAACAACAACAAAAAATGCCAACTCGCGGGTCTGAGGTGACATGTGCGGAGACCAGAAACCGGAGCCTTTTTTTTTTGACCTTTCAAAAAAAATTGAAAGAAAACAATTATCAAAAAATCAGTTAATATTCAAAATATTATGTTGAAACTGCTACTAGAATGTTTTTAAACCAAAGCCTTTGAAACTGTATTTTCATAAATGTTGTGTGGCTTGTGATAAGCCAAAAAGGTTGGCGATAACGGCAAAGGGAGAATCTCTCGCAATGTTCAGAATGTCAGAGGAAATTTGATTTGTTGTGAAGAACAGAACTACTTCAAAGGATTGTGTTGTGGGTTCTAGCACCCTTGCTCATCATTCAATATCCCAGGTCCACCTTGGCCCAGGGTGGTAGTACCTGGTCCATGGGCCCTGCCCAGGGTTATGGGTAGTCACAGATGTGCCAAATGAACTCAATGAGCATCAAGGAATGGCTTCAATGGCACTGGATTGATCTACATGTCCGTGCCTGGTGCGTTGGTTGAAAATGGCAAAGAGGTCCGAAAGATATTTGACTGATTTAATCAACCTTACATTCTGGTGGATTGGCTGCTTGATTGGATACACCATGATTCAGTGGTCAGCATGCCGGACCTAGATTCTTGTGGCGATGGTCATCAGAATGTGGGTCTGAGTCTTGACCACTGGGATCTGATTTTAATAATCAGCGTTTAAACTTCAAATCTGGAGGATTGTTTGCTTGATTAGATGCATAATGATTGGGTGGTCAGCCGGACCTAGGTTCTTGTGGCGATGGTCATCAGAATGTTGTTCCGAGTCTTGACCACCATGATCTACATCAACTGTTCTTCACATACATGTATGAACACATTGCCTGAGTCTTTGAGACAAGATCTACATCAATCAGTCTCTGATCATGCTGCCCGAGTTGGATTTTTGCATAATGTTTGCTACCCTGAAAGGTTCAATTGAAAACTAATTAACAAATGAAAGTACTGTATGGTTTCTTTAAAAGGCTGAAAATTTCACCCAGATTTCACCCAGTCATGTTTTTGATTGTAAATATTCTGTGTTAACAGATTATATCCATTTTATAGCTGGTGTACATCAATGAATGATAACATTATTTTCTTTAAAATCTGAGGTTTTTTTCCAGATCATAAAATCAAAAATAGTTTTAAATGCATGTTTTATACACTAGACAAAATGATGGAACAAATAGAGGGCGCCCCATTGAGGAGGGTTTATAATAAACTGGGGTTTAAGGGGGCTTGAAGTTGATATGGTTCAAAAGTTCAAATTAAAACTCATGAATATTCGTATCTCACCTCTCTCTGTAGCTCGACTCATGTAAGAGTGTGAGGTGTCCAAAATGTTGTTTTTTTGTCTTTTTTTTTGGTGAGATCACAAGAGTCGCCTCATCGGAATAAGTGCTTTTTGCATCTCCTTTTCACGTTATCTAGTAGTAAAACTTGTCATCCAGAATTGTCATTTTCAAGTAGTACAAGGAATATCAACCCCCCCCCCCCCAAAAAAAACCAAAAAAAAACGAAGCAAAACAAAAACAAAAAAAGTAGTATTTTTCAAAACAAATTCTTTTTCAATATCTGCATTCTTAGCGGCAGGTATAAAATCAAGGAAATCAAAGAATGTGAGTTGCAGCCCCCTTTTTTCCCAGTAGTTCTCTTTGTACTACCTTGCAAATGTTAACAATTTTGGAAAACTGTTTGCAATTTACATGTACATATGTACATCTACCTAAGTAGAGTAAATCAGTTTAAGTACACATTATAGTAATAAACAGAAGTGATGGTTAAATCCTGGTAGTGCCCTATTGGGCTGGTTTGATTATGAGTTATAATGTACTTTATGCTGTGTGCCCATGACATGAATATCCCATCTGTTCTCACTCTGGACTCACTCCTTCCAGAAGTCCTTGTTCTTGAAAACATCTCTAAGAGAATGTGAGAATGCTTTACATTTGCTTTCTTATTAGTTTTGGATAGCTTTGTGCAAAACTATCATTTATAAAATTCCATTCCATCTTCTTTTGTGCATAATTCACTTCTCAAATGTTGACCATGTGATATGTGATTTGAAGTAATACACAGTAATGGTGTAAAGTGTTGGGTATTGTCATGACAACTATGTTAACACTTTCACTGCTGCAATTTTTTACACCGTCCCTCCCCACGGTGCTGCAGTTTTTTAGAAAACTACAAAAAAATCTGCATTTTTTTACACTTGTTTTAGAGAACTACAACATAAAGAGTTATCAATAAAAACATTCAAATAAATGACACTGTTGCTTTACCCACCTTGTTTTTTGTTTTCTATTACACCCAATATTTCTTTTTGGAGTGGTATACATCATAGCAAGGAGTCTGGTGAAGTGGAATTTTACACTGTTGCAGAAGAATCGGGTCTCTCTTCTGATTTTCTTTTTCGCACACACACAACATCTGGTGGGAGCATCTTTGGCCTCAGTAGGTGGAATTTGTGTCAAACGGTGCTTAGAAACACCACCCAACAGTCTAGTAGGTGGATCATTCTTTGGAGGTCTGGTCAAATTGTCATCAGAAGATGAGGAAGAGTCCGAATCGGCGGCTCGACCCAGCTCGACCATGGCGGTAATAAGATTCAGCAAATAGTCCAAGAGTTTATGAGAGGTGCAGTTGTCCTTGTACAAAATGAAGGAATTGAGCATAGCTAGATGAATCATGTGTAGCACTAACTTTTTAGTCCATTTAGTTGTCTTACGGGTACACGGATAGTACTTTGCCATCTGGTCAAGGTGATCTACCCCTGACATATACCGGTTGTTCTGAAGTATGCACTTGGGCTTCAGGACGGGCTGATCATCTTTCCTCTTGCCTGAATCACCCATAGAAGCGTCATGTAGAGTTGACACCATTTTGACAAGTCTCTTGTCTTGCCACATAAGGAGAAGAATATTATCTTTATGACGGAAAGCTGTTTCTCCACGTTGAAGATGGGACGCGTCATACTTCAAACTTTTGGGGATGCCGCGATTTATTCTGATGGTCTCACAAGTGTGAGTCTTATTTTCAAGGAGGTGTGTGCTAACCTTTACGCTATTGTAGAAGTTATCCATAAAAAAAAATTAAAAAACTTATAGTTCATGCCATACAGTGGAGATAGCAAGTCATCACATATTTGAGGTATGGATCGGCGAAGTCCACGATACAGGCTGTAGCCATAAATATATCCACTTTCGGACTCACAGACAATGTACGTCTTCATCCCATATTTGTCTGGTTTGTTGGGGTTATAAACCCTGAAGACAAGCCTCCCTCTCCATTTTAGCATGCCTTCATCTAAGGCCAAATGTTCACCAGGTGTATACACTTCCCTAAACTTTTCCACTATCAAGTCATACACAGGACGCACTTTATAAAGTCGGTCGTCACATGCGTCTGGGCGTGCGTCATTATTGTTACAGTGAAAAAATTTAGAAATGTTCAGGAACCGGTCTCTGGACATGACACTTCCAAAGAATGGTGTTGTAAGCATCGGATCAGTTGTCCAATACATATTGATACAAGGCTTTTTTGCCACACCAGTAAGGAATAACATCTCCTCGGTAGTAACATCATGCCACTTTTGCACACGGGATTTTACTGTAATTTGCTTGTCACGTATGTATTGAGAGGCATACAAATTAGTTTCATGTACCAAAATGTCGATGAGTTCATCAGTTATGAAATGTCTGAGATAGTGAATAGGTTCTGCATCAGCATCCGTTTGACTATTCATGCCTGGCTGGCCTATGAATGGATCAACATTGGGTTGTCTATCTACTCTACTCCATCCATTATCATCTGCATTCCTGTTATCTGGTCCTCTGCCACGACCACAGTCTCTGCCACAACCACGGCCTAATCCGCTAGATTCACTGCTACCGCTAGATTCACTGCACCGTCATCATCGGAATCGTCCGGTCGATCAAATTCACTTTCAACGTCACTGGCATTACTTTCCGATTCTATAGAATCAGAATTATCATTTCCCTCAAATTCACTTGCTTCAGAGTCGCTATCTGCGAATATTTCATCGACAGCTTCTTCTACACTCACTCGCCGCTTGGCACGTTTCATGGGCGACGCCATTTTTAAATCCCACAATATAAACATCCGGGTACTATGCCAGCGCTAGTGCCCAATGGCTGAAACCAGCGAAAATAACTCCATTGTGTCCCCTAATGCACGTCAATACGTTTTATACAGGAAAAGTATTTCAATTCTTGTCCTACAGAGGGCAGCACATCATTGTACTACCAGCCCGAGAAATCTGGGGCATAGCATCCACTGGGGGGTAAGTCTATCCCGAGAATTCTCCGGATTAGCAGTCAGTGTTAATAAGTGGTGACATGATGATGCCTACACGTATGTCAGGAAGGGCTCTATGTTACATCATCATTGACTGTGGTGTCTCCCCTGTCATTCTGAAATATCAAGTTACCCTTGACAATTCCTTTTTTATGTTGTTATGGCTTGACTTAAAGAAGTCAAGAAAAAGAAGGTTGTGTAATTTAATTCTTGGAAGCAGGCTTATTAGATAGCAGAAGATGTGGGCAGATGTTGGTGTCCTTTCCTACTCTGACCATTGAAATACTTTGGAGATTGAGTAGTTGATCTTTAAATACCAAGAAGACTTTGCTCATGGTTTTTGTAGGACATAGCTCGACTCATCCGTTTTAGATTTGCCAAGTTGTCCTTTGTGAAATTGGAAACCTGCAAACTTGTGAAAAGTGTAAGCTGATGTGCATGCAGTGTTTTTCTTGTCAGAATTATCAAACCATGTTTCGTCCGACTTCTTTATAAGATTTCTTTTGTCATTGACCTCATTGATCTTGCTGGTATTCTTTTTTGTGGGCCTTTTTCACAACCATTATGTTTTTTTCTTCTTCTTTTTGTCCTTTCCTACCCTGACAATTGATATACTAGAGTGGAGAATGAGTAGTTGATCTTTTAATATTCAGAAAAAGCATAAAGCTCTACATGATTACCACAGAAAAGCCAGTTCCTGGTTAGTAACTTGAAACTGTTCCTTCAACATTTCCCCCACCACCAGCTTTTTGTTCTAGAAGACTCTACAAATTTGTTTATGAACTGTAGGAACCCAATGCCATTTGCCTGTTCCACATGGCTTCTAATAGATTACTATATATACTCCTTGTTTCTTCTGTCTAAAATGCATTATTAAAATGCAATAAAGACCATCCATCTGGGGAGATTTGAAGAATCAGTCTTCAACTTGACCTAAATAATACAAGTGATGGTCTTGATTACATCACAAAATTAAATCCAGTTCAGGATAACTAAACTCTTTGTACATGCTGCGTCTGAATTTGGATGTGCCTGTCGGATGTTATCCATAATGCAAGATGGTACTGTAGTGGAGCCTGGTTGAACCGTCACAAATATCCCCTACACCATCTTATAACTTGACGGTATGCAATGTGTTGCTATTTCTTGGAGATTAACCATCCTACTATAGCTGCACTTTAGTGGGAAGTTGCTTTTGAGGTCAAAATCAGTCAACTACCTGTTTTGACTGTTGACCCAAATGTGCACACAGGGGCATTTTTGACTGGTTTTCACTTTAATTTTGACCACCCTGAACAATGCCAGACAATGCTTTTACCAGTAAAAAAACTACTCATTTTGACCTGTAAATGTACTTACTACACGTGAGGTTTGACGTTTAAGTGCACTAGATATACCTTGGCAAGTATATCAACATTTTGACTGATTTTGACTTTTGTAGTACTTAGTAGGAGGGTTAATGAGAAATGTATGGGGAACAAATTAATACCAAAGTGGGACATTTTGTTTATTATATGCAGGAAATTCATTTGATGAAATTAATACATAAAATATTAATTTATCAGCTTCTTGTCTGTTCACACATGTATATAATAATTCATTTATTAGCCTTTTAACAATTGGAAAGAACTCAGTTTTGTTTTCTAGTTGTGTTGTTCGAATCTGAGGACTAACTTTGTACATTAAATTTAATTGAATCTTGTGTTTTATGCTGCATACAGTATTATGCAGTTTGTAGAATGGCTGGATGTAAGCAGCATGCTTCAAACCAATCCTGCTGACTGAAACATTAGGACTAAATTGTTGGTAGCCACAGTCTAGTGTGTATTAGTTCCCATAAGATACTCCATTTGTCACTGACATCATACATTTAGATATCACACATGACGTAATTGTTAACAAAAAGAGCGCCCTCTGTGTCACTGTATTGTTGTCAATGACAGGCAACATCAAATCTTCTATATTATCTGCAGATATTTCTTTAGGTTCGTAATAACAACTTTGGTCATCGAATCTACGTCATTGTTAATTAACTACATGTATTTTGGATATTACATGGATGTCAAATATTAGACATTCATTAGAACATTCAAGATAATTGCTTTTGTCACGAAACAAGACACCACTAGAGGGCGCTAAACACTTTGTTGCATGGGCTATTGTTAAAATGAAATATGCATGTATTGACCTTATTCACAAATTTGTATTCTAAAAAGGTTTGCAGAAAAAAATTAGGCACAATTGTTAAACAAAATTATTTTCTAATCCTGACAGGTCTGTAATAAAAGATCAGCTGTCTCAAATATTTTACATAAAAATCAATGAGATTCTAAAGCGAGGCTGACAAGCCTGATATATATAAACTACTGTCACTTTCACAATACTACTTTAGTATGTTATATGAGAGATGTAAATATACACCTGTCTAACATGACTAGCTCAAGTAATTATACGCATATTGATCACTGTCTGCACACTAGTGTGAATAGGGTAAATACATGCATTATCATGTGTCCTGTTTAAGTTGCATTTTGCAAGTACTTTCATGTGTGTCTTTTGTTTATCTTTTTTCCAGATTGAGAAGAATTTGAAGCCATGCAGATGACAAATCCCAACTCCATAGATGACATCGGTGTGACTCTGACTGACGACTAATAATACAACTCAGCTCTCTCCCATCTTGTAAGAAAAGAACACATCGATGAGAGTGGGAGGAGTTCTTGATTGTTCAACTAAGTTATTTCCTATTGCTCAGCGGAAAATACTTTTAAAATGTTTTTATTTGAACCTACATATTTCCATGCGTAAGGGTGTGGTACACTTTTGGTTTTTGTCCAAAATTGCAATTTTTTTTAACAAAGAAAAAAATGACTGAAACAAGCGTCAAACTTGCTTCTTCCAGATTACTAGTGTGAAATTATTAGAGACAACAGCAGTATTTTTAGTGAAATGATACATATATTGTCATGGTTACATGGTAAGTTCTGAAAAGCACATATTTAAGTGATTTGCTATTAAATTCTTTAAATTGCCTGCGAGTTATAATCACTGTATCTGGCTAGATGCATTTTTGCAAAAATAATAAATTAAAAATTTTGTTTCAGAAATGTACATAACAATATAAGCAGAAACTGTTGTTGATAAGTTTTCTATTCCCCCCCCCCCCCCACATTTATAAATGAATGAATACAAAGACATTACCAAAAGTGTACCAAGCTTTTAATCTTTGAAAATTTATCTGAAAAATATGAAATCTAACAAGACCAGCATTAATATTAAACTAAAACAATTCAATTGGCCAATGTTTAACAAAACAAGATCTGATGACACAAGTCAAACTCTGGGCCAAGAATAATCCCTAGATTTCAAATTATTCTCACAAGAAAACAATCATTTTAATCAGGCACATGTCAGTGAGGAAAACGCTCTTAATTGATGAGGGTAAAATTATATTTTATGAAAATAAAATTGATATTTTTAACATCCTTGAAAAATTTATAATTTACACTGAATTCAAGACAGTTTTGTGGTATTCATGTTTTTTTTCTGAGTGGCTTAACCATTTAAGATTAATTTCAAATACAATTTGTCAGAATTCAAAGGCCAAATTTATCAACTTCAATTCTATAAATATTTTAAGATGATCATATTCTGATGATCACTTTCATTCCAAAATGTTTACAGCAAAGACGGACAGGTGGGACATACCATTTCTCAACATGTGCCTGGTTTTTATGTTGAAATTTAAGTGTTTAGTAACATTGTTTATATGTAAATTTATATACAAATCTACAATGGCACATCATATTTCAATAGTTTCCATCAGCAAGTTCTAATTATTATTTTTACTTGTCATTATCACCAATCGTAAGTGGAAAGAGTCTTGTTCATAACATTGTCACCCAGCGGCAGCGCCAGACCTGTTAAACTGGGTGGGGGGGGGGGGGGGCCAAGAGAGGGGCAAGCTTAAATTTAAGGGGGAAAACATGAATCTTTAATGTAATTTTGTACTGCTGAAAAAGCATTGACTTAACATCGGGGGAAAAAATGGGGGGGGGGGGCAAATTGGGGGGGCGGGGCAAAGAAAGTAACCGGGGTATTTGCTTCCCCTTGCCGCCCCGCCCCCCGTAGCACCAGCGCTGCTGTTGTCACCATTAAGAAGTGGTTCACCACAACATATGCACCAGTCTATTTTGGACTTGAGCATCACTCTAATGCTCTCATAGACTTGTGTTGAAAATCCAAGATGGCCCCTATATCAAGAAAGGTCATCAACTGATGGAAGATTTTATCAAAATACATTGTAAATAAAGAATAAATCAAATTCCAAATAACTTATGAAATTTGATGTGGCATTGTAGAGTGTATAATGTGATATGAATAATAAAGGCTAATGTTTTTGTGTACTGACTTTATTTCAAATGTATCTGTTGTCTATTTAACAATTTTGCAGCAAAATCTGATAAATCCTTTTGTAAAAGTTGGTGTTGTCTATATATGAATTTGTACCAAGAAAGGTATAATAGAATTGAATGTTACCAGAAAAAAATGTTGCATTTAAATTATGAATGTTTGCATAAGAAAGGGTCACCATTTAATAATTGAGGAAACTCTATGAAATGAAACCCTACAATATGATGTGCAGATTGAGAAGTAGTTATTTTTTATTTTTGTATAAAATGTTAGGATCTTTAATACATTATAGAAATTTGCTGCAAAGTTTGTTGAAATAGATGGCAGATCCATGGTGTTTACTGCATTGTTTGATGAACACACACAGCACTTTGACTATTTGTTTTGGTAACCATGAATAATGAAACTACTCAAAAACTGTAAGAATTGAGTATAAAGGGGGAAAATGTAATTCCATCTAGTGTATTTGGATTCCATGAAATTAATTTGATTCAATGAAATATGACTTGAATATACATGTACATGAAAAAGTTTGGATCCTGAAGCACCCAAATATGTACAGGAAAAAGTGGTACACTACAAAGTAATTGAAATGAATTGATCAAAACAAATCTAATAGAAGTGCAGTGTGTGTTGATAGGTTGTCATGTATGTTGTATCATTGAAATGTATGCACTTGGGCCTGATTTCATAAAGCAAAATTGCAATGTGGGAAGGGAGTAACCATTTTGAAAAAAGTTTGAAATTTTTATCAACAAAACCGTTTATTTCTAATTTTGTGAAGACATTTATTACTTTCAATTAATGTTTAGATAATGGTTATATTTGCTTCTTAAAAACATTAATGCAAACAAAATGGGTACAATGCAATGCTTTATGAGATTCAGGCCCAAGATTGTGCAGTCAGTGATATGATGTCATGATGTGTAATTCCATATTACTGCTAAGTCCAATACAAGCCACTTAGAGAATCTTTGTCTTGATTAGGCATTTGAAATTTACATACCCACCTTAGTATTTTTAACACTTGACAAAAATATTCAATTTTTTTTTTACCATTTATCACAAATAGTTAGTCATCGATTGGCTTGTATTGGACATTAGCAATAACATGGATAAAGACCTTATGTGAGGGCGCTCTTCACTGAGGGGTACAGACAAAAAGTGTAGGGTTGCAACAAGGGTACCAAAACATGGGAACACTTCAAATGAACATAGGCACTGACTGTAAGCCATACCGAAAATTTGTTGTTGCAACCCAAATACAACTGCCCCAAAATTGTAAGAGCGCCCTCACATGGGGCTACAAGTTTGAAATTGCTGCTAGAGGGCACTGTTGTGCAAGTTGAATGTAACAGTGCCCTCTGGTGGTAGCTTCAAATTATCAGGTTTGAAATTGACACTAGAGGGTGCACTGTTTATAGCAACCTCTAGTGTTGATTTCAAATCTGAAAGTTTGAAGTTGCCACTAGAGGGTGCTGTTGCATTCAACTTGGGTGATGGCACCCTCTAGTAGCAATTTCAAGCTTGTGATAGTGGGAGTGAAATAAAGATTCAGAAAGACAATAGAGAAGAAGAGTGTCCACTTTGTTTTATTTCAACTTTAAAAAATATTTTTAAAAAGCCCCTCCCATGCACATGGGTTCCCCCTGGTGCGCACACGCATGTTCCCCGTCCACAGATGCCAACAAGCCAGTGAGTTGCCCACTATCTACATTAACTTGTGATTGACTATTGTAATGTATACAAGCCTCCCACAATCTTGTAAGTCTGTGTGATCAAGGCTGCCCTCTGTTGACCACAACAGGATAAGGATCTAATGAACTCTGACAATCAGTTCACTTAACCACAAAGTCAGATGTATCTATCCACCACTCCAGAGATTGCCCATTGAGAGAGCGCCCTCACACATACTCTTCAATTCTCACTTGGACATTACAGAAGTTACAATTACATCATGGTTTTTGATCCAATCAAATGAAATGTATAACAAATAGGTTACAGTTGCAAGTTTCCTTGAATATCTGTCAATGCTGTTAGATTTTTAGTAAGTTAGACCCAGCCACACAGATCATGTTGCTAACTTCCTACAGTAAAACTCGTATCTCTGCCATCTGTTACATAACATGTTCCTCTACCAGTTTAGTAATACAGAGTGTAAATGAATGATGCCTCGATTCAAAATCAGACTCCAGAATTGTTGTTTTTTATCTTAATTTAAACATTTGCTAAGCCATGGCATGGCAAAATATGAACAAGCGTTGCAAATTTGCAACTTGGAGAATTGCTCATGTTCTCTCTTAATGACTTGGATTACAAGTCACTACATAAAAAGCGCTATATATCTAAAGCAATTTGGTTTGGTTGCAAGCAAGCATGGTTTCCGATATGTAAGCACAAACAGTGATTATTTACATTTAACAAATACTAGTTTTCTTAAGTCCCTTAGGTATTTATTGCAAATTTTTTTCAACAAATTCCGTGTGTATTTTCAATAGGAAGAGAAAAAAGTTACCAGTAACTTCAATAAGTTACTGTGTACAAAATTTGTCTAATGTGTTTGTAATGTCTCAAATTGGATGGCAAACCAATTCATCCAGATCACAAATTTTTCTTGAAGCTGCCATTTTGGTTTCATAATACACAACTCTATGAGAATCAAAATGAGGCTTATGTTCATAATAGACTGGTGCCTTTCAAATCATAATTCTTTTCATTGTTTTTTTGACTGGCTATCAGGGAACCTGACAACAATGGTCTATCGGACCATGTTTCTTTGTGCCATTAATAAGTTCACCGATTTGTTTGTGTAATATTTGTTGATTGATGCAATATTTATTTGCAAAGTGGTTGTCCAGATACACAAGTAACTACATTACAAGGATATTTGTTTGAGTGAAGAGAAGTTCACATAAAAACTTCAAGCTTGCAAGTGTATAACCAGATTCAGATCCATAAAAGGATACTTTTCAGTTTTCTTTGCATATTTTTTGCCAATTTGTTGTTGGAATTAACCCTGCCATAAGCATGGTGAATATGAGTAAAACTTTAATCAATGAACGTCAAATATTTTTCACATTTCTACCTGAATCCTGATATTGAGGCAATTTAATAGACCAGGGATACTTTAAAAAGAAATTGTAAGAATCTTCTTAGTTTTTTCTTTGCAAATTTAAAATATTTTTCAGTAAATGTTTTTCCTTACTTTTTATACAAATTTCAACTGTATCTAGGTTTTGGCAATGACAAACTCTTCTTTGCCACTCAAAACAATGCATTTTTTGCAGTATTTGTCTTTTTGTTGATTTCCTTTGGATGAAATATTTGGTTTTCTTTCTGTCTACACACAATGTAGTATAAGTGTGTAGTCTATATACACATTAAGTATACAGTGTATTCTTTTGTATACTTTGTCTACTCTTTGTATGTTGTATATGTTTCTCATATGATTTAATATTCAGTTACTGCATTTATACAGGTCACTGCATTGTTTTGAGTGGCATAATTCTTGCCATTATATAAGGTCCTGATGTGCCATTATTGAACCATACTGTTTTGTGGCTCATTGGATGATGTGGTAGCAACTTAGAGGCAGATCCACTGGGGGATTCCACCATTTGGTTTTGAACCCCCATCTATTTTCTTTCTTTTTTTGGGGGGGGGGGGGCAGGTGGGGGGGGGGGAGCCCATATAACAGATCCAAATGAACATCACTGTAGCCCATATTATACTTTCAAAATGTCCAATATTCTCCAAGTTAGTAACTCAGATTGGGAAAAGTGTTTCACTACCAATTTTTGTTGTTGGTTGAATATTCATAAGTCTAGACCAAATGAGTATTAAGTGACAAATGAACTTTTTTTCTACCAACCAGTATTGGGTATTGGTTAGATTTCCATTAATCTAGCCCAAATGACTTATTTAAGCGACATATTTCTTGCTCATTGCCTGAATATTTCTTATACTTTCAACATTTCCAAACAATCTTGACATTAGATTGGGAACCAAATAAATAACTTATTCAGATCAGTTTCTTGCTCAGTGTGATTATTTTGTATACTTTCAAAGAACTTATTCAGGTGTCTTGCTCACTACTTAACTGATTTCAATACTTCCAATATTTCCTGACATAATTGTTGCTACAGTGAAACAATATTTTTGGATCTATTCCCCTCCCTCCACCTCCTTGACTGGACTTCCATTCAGGAGACCCCCCTTTTCCTAAGATCCTGGATCCGCCCCGTTTCAATCTGCCCCACAGTATCCACAGAAACTGAGGCGTCTATCACGACACAGGGTTACCTAGTCCTGTCTCAAGTTTATCCATGGTAAATTTAATTAAAGTTTTCATTAATTCATGCACTGTACAATTGACTATACATCCTCATTATGTGTATCTAATGATATAGTGTAGGCATAGCAACAGATTTTATGCACATGTGAAGCTCACATGCAAACTTAACCACTTTTTCAAAAGGCTGTTTGTACAATTTGTTTTAAAAGCCTTGGTACAACATTGGACATTTTCAATAAATAAATAAAATCAAAGATTTCCCTAATATGAACTTAGTTGTACTAAGTTCAAAGTTCTACTAAGATGATAAATGTTTATATGAGATGCTGTATTTTTCAAATAAAAATCGAATATTCATAAGAAAATTAATCTTGCAGTACTGATACTATGAGAATAATTCCAAGTTGGGCCATGCTTGACTTATGTATAAATTTGTTTAAATCTACCTACATCTGATTGTATTGTAAAGTTGGTTGCTCTTGTATAATTTCTTGTCATGTTAATATTCATCACTTTTGGTATCTTTCTTCTATGTAAGCGCTTAGAGGCACTTGCAATTTGCGCTATATAAATTTCTATTATTATTATTATTATTATGTATGAATGATAATATGTCTACATTATATTTTATCTAGCACAGGGGTGCTAGATAAAATTGTTTACTGGCATTTTACATTTGAACATATTTTACATATCCACAAAGTTGAATGTCCCATTCAAAATATGATTGCTTCTCTCTACCCAGGAGTAAATTAGGATCTGCAAGGGCAGATAATCTGATGTTTCATTTATCTCACTAGCTAAAACATTTGGCAACATGGGCTCTTTAAATTGGCCAGATGACCAGGATTAATAATTTGCATGTACCATGACTACAGAGGTTCGTATTCTCATAGAGACAATTCTGCAAACCATAACAATGTTGTACTTTTGAATAAAAACATTTGAATAAAGTTGTACAAACTGCCTTTTGAAAAAGTGATCCTTGATTGTCCCCATTATTAAAGCCTCAAAACACTAATGGTAATTTTCAAAAATTAAATGTACCCAGTTTTACCTGAAAGGAAATGTAGGTGATGGCAGCAAACATTCTAGAAAATAAGTCTGCCTGATGTATTTTGAATTTAATAATTTAAGAGATCAAAAGTAAATTTGTCTTTAACACTTGTGAACATTGAAATTTGAAATGCATGGTTGGTTGGCTGATTGGTTGAAATGTATTGGCCTTTTCATGAAATAATACTGCCCTCTATTGACTAGTGTTGTGAACAAACATGAGGACTGACTGAGCTCAATTTTAAGAATGGATGCAAACAATTTACCATTTACCAATAGTGTATAGAGGCTTAAAGATTATTATAAACTCAAATGGTAGCTACAATATAACCTTCTAATGCTATGATGAACACTTGTGTCCACATCTAAGCTAACAGATACAAACCATATCTCTCTAAATTGTCAAAAATGCTTCTTGTGAATGTTTAAGTGAAATGTTTATGGAAAATATTCACATCCTGTTTTACAGAAAAACAGGGACCTAGGATATTGCTTTTGCTGAGTGAATAATTAATTTGATAATAATTATTGCATTTTTGCAATTTTTATGATATGCAGATTTGGAATTGAAAATAACAGAACCAAACCTATATCTGAAATGAGTCTAACATTTTGAGTAAAATAACTATTAGGTGGAAGTGCACTTTGATGAAAAGTGGCTGCAGTATACAAAATACCAATCAAATTATTTATTTTAAAGCATTTTTCCTTCTTCCTTTTTTTTGTTCTTTTTTTGTTGGGGAGGGGGGAGGTGAACTTTGTATTCATTGTTACTGAATACTTTTGATCATCAACGACTAAAGCAATTTTGTTATTAATTCTTTTTCAAATTTATAAACACTTTCCCAGAAACTTCAATACATTTCTTAAACAATCACTGACTTGATGTTTATTTTACTAAGAAGTACATGTACCTTAGTATATCTACATGTATGGGTTTATTTCAAAAAAGGAAAGGCCCTTTTCTAACTTTTTAATAATATTGTTAGTCATATCTCTAGAGTGTCTAGTTTAGAAAGTAGTTAATGCAGTTTCTAATTACTGATTAACCTTTGATTTAACCTCAAGAAACTAAACTCTGACCTCCTGAAAAAATCCTATAACTGTTTGTTGGTTTTTTGGTTGAATACGACCAACATAATACGTTGCATACAACCAACGTCATGATACGTTGGACATTGCATATGACCAACATAATACGTTGGTCTTTGCATACGACCAACGTCATGATACGTTGGACATTGCATACGACCAACATAATACGTTGGTCTTTGCATACGACCAACGTCATGATACGTTGGACATTGCATACGACCAACATAATACGTTGGTCTTTGCATACGACCAACGTCATGATACGTTGGACATTGCATACGACCAACATAATACGTTGGTCTTTGCATACGACCAACGTCATGATACGTTGGTCGTTGCATTACGACCAACGTCATAACACGTTGGCCATACAATAAACCATGCATGGAGCAAGATAGTCTTCAATCTAAGGCAATACTAAGCTGGAACATTCCTGAGAGTTCTTCACCTTAGTCCCAGGTTTCTGGTCAGCATATGTGTCATGCAGGAGTGCCTGTAGACTATTTCTAATGGTACAAGTTGTGAACCTTTTATTGTTTCTGTGCATAGCACATGTATTGACGGTTTGAGTTCATCAGCCACTATTGGATGGTCTGATGCAGGGTGCAAAGCCCTGGTGTTTCCATGGATATTAGGTGGCAATATTTATTCATTAAAAGCAAAATTTTATAAGTTAATAAAATTGGCACCTTCTGGTTTACACAAACGTACATTTTGTATACCCGCAGGCACCCCAGATCATGGAATTAATCAGGTTTTTAAAATGTGTTTCTTTGCCAAATTTTGACAAAATTGTTTAATTACCTTTTAATCATTCTGAGTATACAATGTACAACATTTAGCTGTTATCCACTGGTACATGTATTTGTATTTAAAATTTACAAATATTTACTTATTTAAGGACAATTTATGAACCTTTTTGAGCTCATTCTATGTGAATAAATGAAATCTTAATGTTTCATTGCACAATTTTAGAATCTGAACACTGACCAGAAACCTGGATAAATTCTTTGTGGCAATGTGATGTAGTTGAATATTGATATATCAACACATCCGAAGCAATTGGGAATTTGATCTCATTGAGTTTGAATTTGAGTTTGTATTGTACAAACATCTTGTGCCTATATCAAAATACTTTTGTTAGAGGAGATTATTTTTGCTTCCAAAATTTGAACAAGATACTTAAATGATCATTTACATTAACACCTGGACCATAGGTCAAAGTTCAAGGGTCGTTGATTTGGATCCAATGGCTGATGTGTTAAATCTATCCAGCTAAATTTGATGTTTGACATTACCATTTATATTACAGTATGTGGTTTATATAACCTAGTACTAGAGATAATGAAGTGGCTTCAGGTCAAGTCTTTCCTATCTAATAAGATACTTACACATACATTTGAGCCACAATATCAAATATATGAAGGTAAAGAAATAAAAGGTGAAGAACTCTTCAGGAAAATTATTAGGGATGGTGATTTTGTTTAAAAATCACAGGCCAAATTCCTTTTGATTGTAGGTGGGAGAATATTAAACATTCCCATCCAGTTTCTCACTTCAGCTAAACTTGATCAAGGCATTGACAGTCTCTACGTACAAAATCCTCTAGAACAGGGCATACAATCTCTGGGAATGTATGTAGAAACAAGATCTACAGTCACACGTGGCGACACAATTTACCAAGTTTTCTCATCTCCTCAAAGGAGCAGCTTTCTGCATTTATTCACACAGCTTGATGAGATGCATGGCCAAGCTAAGAGTAAAAATAACAATACTTTGGTTTCCAGACACGAATTACTAGATTAGCCTCTCTCCACCCAACCTTCATGTGGGTATCTGTAAGGGCTGTGTCTGCTGAAGTTAAGGGTTATAGCCCAGGATGGGATAGATATTGTCACCATATTCATGACATGTTATTCTGAAGTAAGACTCTTCAACAGATCTGTTGATTTATCAGCCAAACATGTTCTGTATACATTTAGGCTTCTTGAAGAGTAGCAAACATGTTGTTTGACCATCAAGCAGTAGCATAATGATTTAGCTTCTCAAAATGAATTAATGAAATATATTTTCATCAATTTGTAGTGACCTCCTCACTGACTTCCATTAACCTAATCACACTATCAGATTCTTGACTGACTTCATTTATGCGTCAATGCCTTGATCCCAATTTCAACCTGTTGAATGCTGAAGTCTATTTGAGGGTTTACACCATACTCTTTCATTTGCATTTGCTAAATATAAAATTGTTTTATATTTCCAACTTTATTAACTCTATTTCCAGGTCTATATCCAAGATGAATATATAACCTTTTGTTATCATCATCACTTTTCAGTGATCAACTGGGCATAAACAGTTCTATCAGTTTTGATTCCAAGCTATATAGCTATATATATTGTGTTATATTTCCAACTTTATTGATGTCTATTTCCAGGTCTACATCCGAGATGAATGTAGAACATTTTCACTTTTCAGTGATCATCTGGGCATAAACAATTTCTATCAGTTTCAAGCCAGAATCATCTTAAATTCCTTGTACAGCTTCACATGTAAGTTATTTGAAAGTCAATTCATCCTGTCTTGTTGTAAAACTGTTCACAACTGACCCAAATCAATCTGACCTCATCCTAATCAAATAATTCTGTAAAATCTCTTTGGACTCAAGAGCTTACTATCTATGACCAATCAATGTCTTGCTGGAAATGCTTTCAAGTAGTGTTATCAAGTACGCAAATAATCTTGTCTTCAATAGTCATCACTTACAAGTGCAGTAATTGCATGACTAGATCTCTTCTCTTAACTTGTTAACAACCCAATTTTGTTTGATTGCATGTCACCAACATGTTGCCTATTTTCCTAAACAATTCCCACATGTGACATATATAAATGTCAATACATGCATGGCAACAGAAAGTTCCACATCGTGGGCAGTTTAGCAGATATTACTTCAGCATTCAACAGGTTAAAATCCAGTTTTGTATTGCCTAAGATTGAAGACTATAATGTGCATAATTGTTAAACTAAGCCTGATACTCCTAACCATTAGATACACATTTACTTTATAAGGATGTATAGACTTGTCAACGGTGCATGAATTCATTCTACAAACTTCAATTAAATTTACAATGGACCTATCTTACAGGACTGGTACCCCGTGTCTGACACCACAGTTTCTTATAGGGATACTGAAAGACAGATTTCCCACCACATCGTCCAATGATAAGCCAAGGGGATAGTATGGTTCTCTACCTCTGCACACCAGGCCTTCTCTCTACAGCAGTCTCAAGAGCTTATCATTCCCATTTTCCCCACTGTTGGGACCCCTGTGTTGCAGTCCAGATGAAATTTGAAACTGGGACTAAATCAAACTCCCCAGACACATATTATTTTTTCATTTTTATGACTGCAACACTGTAGGGGCCCCTGTACATTTGTTTCAGGATTAAACAATTCCCAGAATCATTGGTAATCGGAAGAATGTTAAGCTGTACATAAATTATTTTGAAAATCGGAAGATATTTTAGTAAGTTGCTTTGCTTTCTAAAAAAGCATAAAATACTGAAAAAGATTTTAGATCTTGGATAATTCAGTGTATTTACACTGTCTATGAATCTTAATTGTGGAATAAGAAATGTGGAATTCATCACTGAATATTATCCTTGATGATGAATTATTTCAATGGTTCACACATGTTGATTTGAGTGTGATGATTATTTTGTAGTATGCACTGTGAATCCTTTCAAAGCTTTTGATAGGATATGAATGCACAGCATGAAGGATTCATTCCATCCTTCTTTGCATTTTTTATATATTTATATAATAAATATTGCCTCATAATCAGGATTAAATTTTTTAAATTTAATTTTTTTTTTATCCGGATTGATTTTTTAACTAAAAGGTTATAAACACCGCGATTAATTATCTCTAACCAATAATTACTTTGAGGCAGTCAATTGACTGCCTAAGTTTTGAATTGAGGAACTGAAGTATATGTGCTTTGTATAATGTAACCCAAATGGCAACTTTATATCACAGTTATGTTTAATACAAATGTCTTGTTCATCCAATGTTCCATATCATGGAATTTGGTATTTCATCTGTTTTTAATTATTTCATTTCTTCCCTTCTTCAAAATTTGTTTGTTTAGTTTGGTTTTTAATTTGTAAGTTGTAAATTGAATTGTAAATTTGTTGATGATGCAGATTTACTCATTATCACTGTTTGTGCTTATACAAAACTGGGTAACGCTCATGCTGCTTAAGAATTATACATATTATGTGTTTAAATACTAGATTCTTAAAATAGCTTCTTTTCTCATTACGAGCTTTGCTGGTTCAGTTTCTACAGTTATGAATGTTCATAAATTTTCTGAAGTGGTATAAATGTTAAACACTCTGTATATGAACTGACTACGAAACAAGTTAACATGACTAGAAGCAGAGAATTTTGAATTAATACCATAGACGTCATTCACATGAAAGGTGGCAGGAAACTTTACCAATATATCTACAACATTTAAAATATCAGAGATAAACCCACAACAAGTAACCTTTTGTAAACATTTCATTCATTTGGATCAAAACCATGATGGAATAGAACTCCTGGAATGTCAAGCGAGAATTTCAGAGTAGATGCAAAAGTGTTCTCTCCATGTGCAATCCTCAGAGTGGTAGATAGATACATCCTCCTTTGCAGAAAAGAAAACCGATTATCAAAGATCAAAAGATCCTTACCATGTTGCAGTCAACCGAGGAAGCCTTGATTCATCCAGACCACAAGATTGGGAAGGTTGTACACATCACAAACAGCCAATCACAAAGTTAATGCAGATAGCGGGCAACTCACTGACCTGTCGACATCTGCGGACGGGGAACACACGTGCACGCACCAGGGGGACCCCGTGTGCACGGGAGGGGGGGGGGGATACATTCTGATTTCTGTGGGTCAATACAACAATGTTTTCATTAATTACAAATATTTCAAAATTATACAGAATTAAATAAAAATGTATAATCAGCACTGGGACGTGCATAACAGCACAAACTATTCAAGCGTCAAAATCTTAAAATCATTTGAGCTTGTTTTCTTCAAATGTAAACTTTGTGTCAATGCTAGACCAGTGCAGTAATAATTTGGCACTTTTTATGCTTTAAGAAACGATTCTTCAAAAGTCAATTGATAAATTGTACAAAACCAGAATAATGAAAGACATCTAGTAAAGTCATATTTGATTAAACATTTGAGTGCCATGGTCGAGCGGTTTAGTGCATCGGATTTGTGTTCTGATGGCTGAGTCGTCAGAATGTGGGTTCGAATCCCAACCGCGACCGTGGTACTTGTGTCCTTGAGCAAGACACTTTACCATAAATGCTTCTCTCCACCCAGGAGTAAATGGGTACCTGTGAGGGCAGAGTTGGTTGTTGTGTTTGATTAGCCCATATGCGCCGAAATGGCAGCAATTGAGCTGTATACTCCCCAGGGAGCTGAGATGGTTTCAGGAATGATTTATGCACCTGATGAGCAGGGGTAATAATGTACAGCGCTTTGATACCTTGTTTAAAAGCGCTTTAAAATGCCCGACATTATTATTATTATTATTATTAATTAACTGAATTAACTTAGTTAAAGTCATAACTTAGTTGAAGTCATAAGATACATTAAGTGGCCACTGTTGCCATTTTGTTCTTGTTTAATAGAATGATCGCCAAATTCAATTTTGTTTTGTTTGATTTGAGGCACCAGTGCTGATTATACTCAATGTTGGGTACAAGATTGGTAGTTAATAGTGAAATAAATGTTCTTAAATGCTTAATAGTGAAATAATTTACCCATTCCCCATATGGATAATGGATATGTAAAAGAAAATGATGCTAATCATAGAAAGTATGGGTTTTTTTTTAGTTTCTGGATGTTGAAAAAATTTCACATCATGAACAAATTTGAGCAAGGAAAAGGACCTTAGACCGGTACAAAAATTCAAGAATTATGAATAATTAGTTGTTTTTTTTAAATCATAGGCCTAGAAAATTAGAAATTTAAATTTTCAATGGAATTTAGTTAAATTGTTTGCCACAATTTGCCTTAAGGAATAGGATGTGCTTGAAGCAACGAGATACCTGTTATCTAGCATTATGTCTTGAATGCAATAAATGGTTAAGCCTTTGCTACAGTTTTACAGGTGAAATTTCTTCTCCGTTTTCACTTTCTAAAAACAAGAAGTTTAAAAATGAGATTTTTTTCTCATACACTTTTAAAAGTGAAATTCATCAAGTGAGCTTTCTGCTTGTAAATAGACACGATGTACCAATCCTGCACCCATATTTAAATTAATTAATATTAATTACATTTCAACATTGTAAAAAAATGCATTTTAATGGGAAGGTACAACATTGGTAATCTTCAGATTAACAAATTTAAAAAAAAAAGGTTTAAATAAGTTACTTGGTGTACATCTTACATAAAACATCTTACATAAAACATGAATTTTCATGTTGAATTTACAAAAACGTTTTTGTCAATTCAAAATATTTAAAAAATGTAACAGTTTCTTGTGATTTTTCAAAAACATGAGGACCTATTGTGATGAAACTTACACAGAATAGTTTTTGATATTTTTCTTGAGAACTAAAGGGTTAGAATGAACATAGGTTACCAAATATCAACATTGTACCTTCCCTTTAAAAAACAAAAACCAATTGCTATATTTCTTTTCAAATTTGTACATACTTTTGTGCAAAATAACTTCACTTTTTTTGATTATGTTTATAGATTTGTACATATTCAATTAAACAAATTTGTATAAGAAAAATTTGCTGAATGCTCAAAAAGATTGGAGATTATAAATAAGGAATTCTACGCAAAATATAGCATTGGTTTTTGTGAGGACTGACTGAGAGTTGATTGAGAAAAACATAGGGGGCATTAAACCCCAACTCATCACAATTCCGTAGATATTCCATAATACTACAGCTGCTGAGGTGACCTCAAATAACCCCTGGGTGGGTTGATGACCTCTGACATCAGGCGCCCTCAAATGGGCAATTGTGGAGATCTGACCACAGAGAGTACTTTCACCATACTCATGTAGAATGTATAAGGTTGTGTCTTGCAACAATGGCACAAGTTCAAGTTCACAGTAAGAGTCAATGTCCATAACAAGCTTCTAGTCACTTTAAGTAAAGACCAATGGAGATCTCTGCATGTACTTGTCTTAAATGAAGTTCTTGACATTGGTTGCACAAGCCACAGTCAGGGGATCTGATAAATTTCATGTAGCCTCTGAACAGTAACCTTATGTTTATCCTGGGTTAATTTATCATTGACTGGATCTGCGTCAAATTCTGGAAGTTGTAGAAGAAATCTCAATAAGTCAATGTGATGAATTCTGGAAGTTGCAGAGGAAATCTTTAGTAAGTCAATGTGAAGAACTCTGAAGTATGATGGGGAAATCTCAAGAAGTCAATGTGAAGAATTCTGGAAATTATTGGGGAAGTCTTGCTAAGTCGATGTCAAAGACGTTCTAACACTCTGTCCTTAATATTCCATTTTCATGTAGAGGAATACGTCCAGATTGGTCAATGGTTAATAGATGGGTCTTCAGAGGGCTGACTGGTCAATCTGGTGACAATGGAATTTAGTCGTTGACAATGGCGACTCGATCCTGCTGGCTCTTCCTATCAGAAGAGATTTTTACTTCTCTCATCAGTCATCACCACCATGTCTATGCAACACGTTGCCATAAATTGGAGTACATCAATAATTTGATGGCAATCATAGAATGTTTTGTAGTGTCCTCTTTCCAGATGTTGGATGACAGATGTCTTGATGAGTGCCTCATGGAAAAATCTTCAGGAACACTTCCCTTGTATACTTTCACAGAATCTGTAAGACACAAAATACAATACAATACAATACAATGAAGGCATTTATATAGCGCTCTTACACAAACGGTATCACAGCACTTTACAGTGAGATGCAAGTACAATTTAAAAATACACAGTGCCTAAAATAAATGAGTCTTGAGAGATGTTTAAAATTGACTCAAAAGTAAATTATTACATCACATCTGATGAGTTAAATGTGTAAATGGCCTACATTTATATTATCCATGCAGGACGAGAAATAGTTTTGCCATCATGTTAATAAAGACATGCATATGATGTCACAAAGTGAAGGGCGCCCTCACAGTGGCAAAACGTCAATGCATAAGGTCAATTGTAACATAAAAAATGAATGGTAAGGTTTATATTACCTCTCAAGAAGCATTTGCTATGAACTAGAGCGAGGTTTCACTTGGCAGAAGTCATTAGCAATCAGTTAACGGCAATTTGAAGAATTTGTTGTGGTGTCTCGGAGCTTTATGTGCAGAAGTGTGCTGTCATTTATAGAATCTGCATACATGTAGAGAAACATAAGTTGTGATTAAATGAAGATATGCCATTACAGTAGTATTAAATGTACAACTACACTGTAAGTAGTTCCTTCTTTTTATTTATTTATTTTTTTAAATTTTTTTTTTAAATATTTTCTTTTGGGGGGGGAGATTTTGTATTTGTATAAAAGTTTCTCTATTGTCCAAACTATTGAAAAGTTCGATATTATTTACAGTTTACTGCCATTGGCATTGGGCAGAAAAAGACAAAACCATCTATACAAATTATTGAAAAATAATAAATAATAATTTTTTTAAAAACATCACAAAAAAATACTAAAAATTAAAGTGTTGTTTTTTTTCTTCTGAATATTTTTACCCCAGGCACAGATTGCAAAAAAATAATAAATCTTATGTTTAAAATTTAACTGATTTCTTAAAAATTGTTTCCATAAGTTTGCTATAATAGTGTCATCATCTTAACTTTCCTTTCCATTGACTTTGTGCACAAACACGTGAATCTGTTTACAACTTTTTTGTTTTTACGAAACCCTAATAATTCCTTACGCGCTCATTGGCTTACAACACGTACTACAGATAAACATGTATGTCCGGAAACTGGGCTACATTTCAACTTTCTCAATTTTTAGGAGCTGTAAATACATAGTTAAAAAGCAGAGGAAATAAATACAAATATTCACCTGTAGTAGGAACCTCCAATAAGTTATTAAATTTTAGTTGTTCATGACTTAAAACAGGTTGGTTCAAAATAAGCACATTTTAATAACAAAGGACGTTTAAAGTTGCCGCTCAGAAAAGTCAACAAACTCCAAAAAATGTAACACGTGTGGGAAAAGTGTAAGATCATGCAGCCTCGTCCCCAGGGTCTACCTTGTTGGCTGTGGGTACGAGGTAATAGAAACTGCTCGGATCGCCCGTGTTCATTTCAATATTTTAACATCTTATTTTTCATCGGAACATTTTACTTGAGGTTGTGAATACAAATGATGAAAATAATGCTGATGGTTTTATAGTAAATAGCCTATGCCCGAAATTATTATGTGTGTCCCGTCATATATTCATTTTGACAGGTTTTTACTGTTAAACCGAGCTTAGCCTTAGTACAACAAGATTTTGTGAATATTTCAAAGTAGGCCTGTCTGTGTTCCTTTCTAAAAGGAAATTATCAATGTTCCAATGAAAACATTTTTTGGGAAATTGCTGGTAAAAACCGACGATAGGCCTACATCTATAATTTATGGAAAATTATTTCCAAGGCATCATTATTTAACAATATATGGCGCTATCTCCATCCGGACGGTGATTTCTTTTTCCTGCATGCAGTAAAGTAAAGAATTGCCATTCACCATGATCTATAATAGGGGCCTATTGCATTAATATTCTAAAAATGAATTTTAGATTATTGATGATCCTTTAAAAAAATCCTCCGCAGCCAGAAATTACTATTATAAAGAAAGGCTTCGTTTAATAAGGAAAGACTGTTTGTGGTGACACTGTGAAAATTCTCTTTTGAGAGAACAAAAGAACAGTCCCGTTGGTCCCTCCAAACTTGGACAAGAAATGTCAATTCGTCCCCCTGGATCACTGCACAACATGACTTGTGCCGTAGCGTAAATACAACTGTAAACCACCCGGGTCATGACTGAGACTAGGGGAAAATCTAAGCTATATTTTGATACCCTTTTGTGCATCTCCGGCGACTGGTCGACCTATTCCGCGCGGAGAATCTTCGTACTTGCTCGCACAATGCTGCCAAAGAACAACGGGTGGTTCTCTTTGGTTGCCGTTTTGTAGGCTAAAAATTCGTTCAAACTGAAAAATGACGAGTGTGCCCAAGAGGGGGAAATCTAAGCTATCTTTTGACACCAATTTTGTTACTGTATTTCATAACCTGGCCGACCTATAACTCGCGGCGAATATTCATGAATTACTTTTACTGTTCAAGTCTAGTCCCGCCTAGCCGACAGAACAGTGGGTACGAGGCTTCTCGAATGGGGACTAGGATGGCCTGGGCCCCTTTATAAGATCGGATAGGATCATAATTAGGCCTATTATATCGCATTGTATTGGATCATATCGGATCGGATTTAATCATATCGGATCGGATTGGATTGGATCATAAGGGTTGGCTTATTTCCCAACTGGTGGAGCCGAATTCGTATATCATACACTACTACGAATTCTGCCTCAGTTATTGGAAAATAATTAGATGTTTGTTGGCTTACTTACCAATGCTTATGCCTAATTAATTTAACTGCGTATAACGATTCTCTCATCAGGACAATAACTTAAGTCCCACCTATAGTGGATGGTATTGGCAGGGACAGGAATAAGTATCTTAATTGTAAGAGTGGGAAACCTATCATCCACTAATGTTGGCCGGTACAGGTGTCTCTATAGTATCACAGTTGATATATTATAAAGGCGGGATGTCGAAAAACTCAAGCTAAAAAATATTAATTCAAAATAAAAAGGCAAATCATAGATTTCGGACATCTTTGCAGTAGTCCCCCCTGAAATGTTTGGGTCACTCCACCCCTGGCTTTCCGTTGCCTACAGTACCACCTTGCGAATAACCTTTCCCCTTCTTTGCGAGTGCTAATTTCCCCAGATAGGCCTATTCTGAAGGAAACAAATATTATGTTGTCAACACAACATCATATAGGTCAGATTTATCTACATGCAGTCACTATTTTGGGGTTATATTTCCACAGTGCCAGTGGCTAGGAATCTCGTGCCCACTGGCACAGTGGGCACGAGAAATCTTATTGCACAATCTACGTGCAATGCAGAGCCGTATAATACGGCTAGCCGGCTCTAGCTCTGGTGCAAGAGCGCCCTCTGTTTATGTTTTCCTTCAATGTCTGGTATCATCTCTTCAAATGTTTACTTTCGAACGCATAACACTAGGGAGCCCGACTAATGAAACTTTCGGACACACCCCCACGAAACATACACACTTAATCTAAGTTAGAACTTCTACTAGTACTAGTTCTAGTACGGCGATCGCACGATCGAGGAAAAACAACTCGAAAAGGCACACAAGTCTGGGAGACAAATCATTTATGTAATACTGTTGAAAGTGCAGACCGGTTCAGGTACGTGAATATGAGTAAATTTGGTCAGAAATCAGAATAATACTTCTGTTTCAGAAATCAGCTCCTTTTCTCAGTTGAAATAACTTGAATAGTTGAACAGTACAGTTGAATAGTTGAATAGTTGAAATTGAATATCTCCTTCAAACGTTAATACTAATGTTAATAGTACTAATACTAACATTATCGTTAGGTCCCTTTCCTCTTCACAGACAAAATGCACCTAGATACTTCATTTAGATGGGAAAGAATGTCGTATCCGACTGCCACTTTTTAAGGGCTTTTTTGGAATTTTTTTGCAACCACTAACCAGTTAAAAAATTATTCTATCGATTTTGGTGGTACAAAAGCGAAAACTGTCTTTAAAATCCACTTTTATGATGGTTTTCGGACTTTATTTCCCTTCTAAAAAATCCTCCCCTTCAGAAAATAGAAGGATCCTATTAGTTGCCACTGCACATGTACAATGACTGTGTTAGTCACTAATTGTGGAGTTTATAAGATCAGACTGACATGACTGAGGAAGTCATCGTATACCAAAAATGCCTGATTTTTCATGAAATAAATATCCTGGAATAATTTGAAGTATATGTCCATCATCATCCATCATCATCCATATGTTCTCCACCTTACTAGGTTGGTAAGATTACTTTATTGGTTATATTGAATGAGAAAAAATGGCGGTCGGATACGACATTCTATCCTTTAGATGAATCAAGAACGAGCAAAACCGATTTGTAATGCCAACAATTTTACTCTTTTTGACAGAACAACTCACCTTGCATTATGAAGTCATCCAAGCCCAAAAGTCTAGAACCCATATTACTGAGTGTATCTTATCATATGAATCAATATGTGTAACCAGTCTATTTTGGCAAGTGTACAAAGTGTTCATTGCTCTCAAGTTGTCATGCATCCCATCCCAGTTAATTGAATGCATTTCCATTTCATATAACACAGTTATGGAGGAAGATCTTGAATCCAGTGATATCTCTGCTGCACAATTAGCTGCCATTCAAAACAAAGGACAATTTGCTCGGTCCATCTCCCTCGCCCTGTCAGCAAACACCGAAGAGGATGAGTTACCTGTCTCCAACCCTGTTCCCAAAATAGATGGAGGAGGATCCCAATCAACTGGGACAACAGCCAGATGGGAGGTTACTGACAGATCGATAACTATGGAGGACCTTGAAGAGCATAAGGATGCAGTAAGAAGAAGGAAGGGAGGACCAGAGGATGTCAAGAAAGATGAAGATGGAGATGATGCTTCTGGTGTGTTCATTTATCTTGTTTTGAATTTCACCAACAAATTGCACTTTGCAAAAATAGGTTTTGTTTAGGTGAATGATGATCACATAGCTACCAAAGCATTAAGTTCCCCCTCTTGTGATATACCTTAGGTTGCATATGGGGGACCTTTAAGGGCAAACTTGGAGTTCACTAGGAATATCAAAACTATTTTATAAAGCAAGGCAAGGATTGGCTTAACACCACAATAAATTTAACAGAAACTTTTGGCCAATAAGGGTTCAGCTAAAAAGGTAGGTTCCATATCTTTGTTGTGGATTGAGAAGTTATGCAAACTAATTAATGGACATTAATAACAAGTCAAGTACAACACATTATAATATTATGCCACATTGGCTGGTAAATTGTGTATGAATTTCAACTTCTCGTAAATGCAAGATCGCATTGTGCTGAAGTTTCCCTAGGCTGATCTAGGTATGAATTTGCATAATGACATTTTACCAAAAGTGTTTTATGTCTTTAAAAGGTAAGATACAACAGTGGAAGCTTGAATGTGTACATTCTTGTCAACCCTCTAGTTTTCAAGAATAATATCATAAAATTAACCTGTAAAAACATTTGAGAAAACAACATAATGCGTTTTTCAAAAGTAAATTGTCGGACGGCAAATTTTTAAAAATTCAACATAATAATTCCTTTTTTCTTCAGATGGAATAATTTTTCAGGAAATTGATACTTTTACCATCTTTACATCAAGTAAGCTTTGAAATTTAATACTTTGTTAATTTGATAACCTGATAATCACCAATTTGTACCTTCCTTTTAAATGCAAGATGACTCTACAGGAAGTAGCACCAGCAGTAATGATGTCATTGATGTGGCAGTAGGAGAGATACCTCTACCCCAAGCTGCTTCACATCGCAGACATAAGACAAAGCAACAGAAGCAGAGAATGAGACAACTGTGGATGGAGTTCTTTGAACCGTTTATGGGAGGCAGTGATACGGATGAATCCTTGGCGCTAGGTAATTCAATATTTTAGGGCTTATTTCATAGTGCATTCCATGTCTATTATACCATCAACAAAACAGACAAAATATTTCCGAAATCTACTAGATATCAACCCCAAATGTAGAAAATAAGTGTAATATAGCACATGTGTAGGCTATTTATGCTTGATCATTGGACTACACACACATGAAAGACTGTCAAAAAAAGCCGAACTTGAGAAAATTAAACTAAATTTGACCTGAACCCTGTTTAGACCCAAACCACATAAGTGTTAAGTTGAAATTCAGCCATTTTAAAAATTTATTTACCAATTGTATACCTTAACTTTAAATACATTTTTTGGCTGTTATTAATTTTTAAGAGATGTGATTTAGTTATACAAAAAGGAATATAATAATAATGTTTAAATGCTGGTTATTGTATTCACTTTGTAATGCATGTTTTTCTCCTGTGATCAGACACAATTGAGGGTGCAGACAGACCACAGAGGGTCCCCACTCTCATGGAGTTATGCATGCAGAAGGGTTTCACCAGGAGTAGTGGTCCATTGCCTCCTGGCCTAAAGCCTATGCTGTCATACCATAGGGACCGGGCCAGGCTAGCTGCTTTACAGGTACGCTGGCTGTGTCAAAACATGGCGCTGCTTGAGGTACAGATCAAGTGGAACACTGCTGAAGTCTTGCTATCACATGGTGTGAAGGTTAGTATAGTACCAAGTAAACTTACTCTAAGCCATAAGACTGTGAACACTGTACGTAAAAAAAAATTGCCAAACTGAGCATCTCCAAACAAAATGTTTACTAGTAAGGAAGGACACCTTCCCCCAACCGCAAATTATCCCCAGTTTCTAGCAGAGTCCCGACGGGTATTATAATGAGCTCATTATCTACGGGTCAATGCACATTGCTGGAGTATGTAAGAAGAATATTGTTTGCCATGTAATCACTTCTAGGCCTTGATCCCCTGGTAGGCCGTGGATAATTCTTAATAAGTCAGTGGGCTCAGGCTTGACCTCTTGCATATTGGGGTATTGATGATGTCAGTGTAGTCTATTGTAAATGTTCAGAGAGTGTAAACCCGGCGGGACCTGGCCACAAACGGGGGATAATTTGCAGTTGGGGGAAGATGTCTTCCATAACAATGATTCATGGCTGCCAAGCAAAAACAAAAGACTGCACCCAAGGGTAATGTCTGCTTTGACAAAATGATGGGGGGAAAATTCAAGAATGTATGTATTTCTTTATGGCTCCATCATGTGGTAGTCAATAGTTTGAGTATCGGGTAACTCAAGCATATCATGCATTCAATTTCTTCCAAAGACGACTCAGTTGAGGCGAGATGCCAGATCTCTGTGGCGAACAGATGTAGAGAGCCAATGGCATTCATATATAAACCCACCACCAGAACAACATACAGAAGAGGGACAGTGGATTATGCCAGTCAGCCTGCAGACATTAGAATCTGTTGATTGGAAAATTGCAGGTAAGGCCAAACAAAAAAAGTCTCTGGTTTCTGGTCATCGGTCGGCTTCAAAATTGGTGAGGTGACACGTTTTTTTTGGGGTTTTTTTTTGCCAGCAGGGAAATACTTGATACATTGTATGGTAGCTAAGAGAGGCCTCACAAATCGAGCAAACGTTCATACCCCTATGTGAAAAGGTACAGCACGACAGAATTTCAATCGATCCAGCAATTTTAGCTGCAATTGGACAAAAATTTAAAATGCCGACGGGCAGGTCTGAGGTGACACGTGCAGAGACCGGAGACTTTTTTTTAGCCTAAGAGGTATTATTTGGAATAACACTTGAATCTTTCCTGCAAACATTTTACACCACCAGCAACTCAAAACGGGAGTTACTCTTGACGACCATACATACATCATGGACAGTTTACAGAATTCATGTTTTAATTTTCCAGCTATTGCTCACTACCTAAACTTGACTCTACCACATCGGTACACTGATTCGAACAGTAACAATTCAACAAAGTCTGAGGGAAAACAGTGTCAGGACAGTGTTGAGAGAGATGTAAAACAAATTAAGCGATGTCTTACTAAAAGGTGAGTGGATATGTTTGATTAATTTGTATAACATGCACCTACTTATACACAGCAGTCAGTCCTTGATGTCATAAAAATCTGTCCTTGTTGAATGCCTAAAACTGTTTAGTTTTATTGTACAGGTATCCAAATTTAGTGAAACACTGTTTTGATCTTGCGCTGGCGTATGTATGGTGGGCAAGAGGGAGATGTAACAGAGCACAAGAAGCATTCCTGAAAGTTATGCAACAATATCCAACAGGTAGGTCAACTATCAAATAAGAAACACAATACTGTATTGATTTTCTAAGGAAATTTGCCTTTGAGAAAGAACCTGCTAGGTTCGAAGGCCACTAACCATTATTTTGCATTTATACTACAGCTCATTCTCTATTTGTTAGGAAATCCTGAAAAGTGTCTGTTCAATACAGGAAAACACCACTCTAACATTATTTGCTTATACTAAATGTCCATTGTCTTCCATTTAATGTATCAGAAATGCTACAAGAAATCACTATAACAACCGACCATAGTAAACAATTTGTGTGGACCTAATGGTGTTCATTATAGCTTTTTATACTTTTTTGTTGTTATGCCACATTGGAAATATTACATAAATCTTATTGCCCTCTGGAAATGCTCATGTTGCTATTAAACAGCTCATAAATGATCAGCAATCATGGATTTCAACTACACAAGTTTGCAGAGATGAAAATGAGGCTCCTCCCAAATAGACTGGTGCCTTGGGTCTGTTTGTTTCACACAGATCCGGATCTCGATCACCAGACCGTCCATACGGTTTAGACAGTTTACTGATCCGGATCCTGTATTTGCTGATCCTGCTCGCGCAGTGGATACGTGCTGGATCCAAGATGGCGCAAAGGAAAATAACAAGACGAAAATTATTACAGATTTCATTAAATCATCATGAATAATCTTAAAAACTTTTTGAATTATTTATTTGAAGGCCAAAATAAATTATCATTGCTATCAAATGATATAATAAAACTGTTTGTCAAAACAAAAATCTAAATTTAGTGGATGGATTCTGCCAGCAGGCACGGTTCAGCCGTAGTCTGGTAATCACTGTATACAACAGGCATTATCTAGCGGCTGAGCTATGACATGGATTCGATCCCAAGAGTTTCTATTTGTTTTCACACTGCGCAATATCACACGATTCTGATCCGCGATCCTGATCCGCGATCCTGATCCGCGATCCTGATCCGTGATCAGGAGTGAATCAAACACACCCTATAAAACACCTTGAATGGTGCCCTCAATTTCTTATCTCGGTTCATTTTATTTCTTTTTACCATTGAATACCACGTTTCTTCTCTGAACAGACAGAGAATGGAAATCCCAGCATAGTACACTGTGGGCACGCCACAAATCCATGATTCTGGTGGACATTGGCCGACTACTGGTGACCTTTAGCCGACCTGACTCAGCTGGTCATTTCTACCGTGAGGCTGTAGAAATAGCCACTGGGAACAACCATCCCTACAAGGTCTCTAAACTTACTCTGCAGTCTCTGGCATTGACGGCATCAGCATATGATCAAAGGTGAGTATAGTCTAGGGTCAAGACTGCTTTGTTTGAACTGTGTATAGTGTAACCATTCAAGGGTGAGTTTAATTATTCACAGTGTGGAGAACTTCCACAAATGTCTTGGACATCTGGCAATCTAATTTTTAACTTTTACAATGTTATAAGCTGAAACTTTCACAGGTTGGTTGTTTAATGTATATCTTGATTCAAAGATAGAATGTAACCCTTTGAAGCAGTTTTGCCAACATTACCAGAGTGGTACTTTCCCTTAAACCAAGTAGAATGTCCCTAGACTGTCTTCATTGGACTTCATGTGATAAACTTTACAAGGATTTTAGTTAGCTCTACCAAACAAAAATACAGTAGTTGAATAAAATTTCAAGATGCGCATATTTCCCAGCAAATATTTATGACTTAAATTATGCTTTCCTATTCACTTAAAGGCATCATACATGTACATGCATCCAATAATTTTCCTAAAATGATAGCATTTCAAACAAAAATATTTCAAGGGATGTTTGATACCATCATGAGCTTTACAGCCAGTAAGTTTAAGGTTAAACTGTGATTATTTCTTTTGTATTGTTTTTTGTTTAGTTTACCAATAGTTTATAGGGGCTTTATTGTATGAAACAACCTTAAGAGTGATAATTATTTGTTTACCTGTAAAGCGTAATGGACCAGCATTCAGCTATCCAGTCAGCGAGACTCTGGTCTGCCACCATACAGCAAGCTCAGTCCATTGAAGAACCTCCATATACGAGACCCCTCTACCAACCACAGTGGAATCAACCCCATCAGGAGAAGGGCCCCAGAGAAGCTGTGCTAGCTGCTGTGGAGTCTCTGCTTCATTGTCATGCTGGACATCCCACTGGTGAGAAAACAAAGCAATAACTAACAGGTTAAACCAGAGTATACTACTTGCATTCATACTTAAAGAGACTTTCAACAGGGCATGCAATCGGTATCCTAGGATAAAATGAACATAGTGACTGAAATTTACTGGCTCATTTATGCAGCAGCAACAGTAATATGACCTTATCATATGGGGTATTATTTTCAGTCACTGAGTTAATCTAAACCTAGCACTCCGATTCCATGCCCTGTTGATCGTGACGATATTGTACCTTTAATGAAGTATTATGGTTAGAAACAATCCTGTGACATTTTCAGCTCACATGGAGAAGTGAAAATGTCCATTTACAGTTCTTACATTGATCAGTGTAGAATTGCTCGTGGAATTTTGACCTGCCTTCAGATTTCTATTTAGTGCAACTCTCTGCTGCAGACAAGTTGCATCTAGTTGCCATCCTGTTTTGTTCTGGAACTAGCAAGCGATAACCGGCGTTTATTCCGTGATACCCCAAGGAAGGGTAGCCAAGCTCATTGAGTGAATGAGAGTGCGGCCATTTAGAGAGCAATGCTGTGAACTGGGTAATAGCAGGGCTGGCACATACTTTGTGTAGGTATTATAGACTTCATGGTAGCATTGAATTTAATTTTAGTTTTTGTTTCTCAAAGATCTGTTTAACCAGAGTTTGGCAAGTTCGTCCCAGCGGAATGTTGCCTGGCTGAGAGAGGCTAGGGTATGTTTGGAGAAGCTACGTACTGAGCGGTTTGCCTTTGTTGGGATTTATCTCTCTTTGATACTGGCCATGCTTGGGGAGGGAGTTGCTGTGGAAAATGCATATAACTTCTATTCTATGAGGTAAGTAGAAAACAAAGGTACCTTACCATTGTCGACAATCAGAACCCTTGCCTTTAAAGGGACAATATCGTCACGATCAACAGGGCATGGAATCGGAGTGCTAGTTTTAGATTAACTCAGTGACTGAAAATAATACCCCTTATATAAGGTCATATTACCGTTGCTGTTGCATAAATGAGCCAGTAAATTTCAGTCACTATGTTCTTCGTAAACTAGGACACCGATTCCATGCCCTGTTGAAAGTCTGGTCTGATCGTGACTGTCCCTCTAAATGTTTGAAGCCTAGTTCTTGTTACATTTGTATTATGTCTAATCCATGCTTTAAGCAAGTGGAGTGTCATGGCCGAGCGGTCTAGCTTACCGGACTCAAGTTCTGGTGTTAGCAGCAGAATGTGGCTTCGAATCCCGGCCGTGACACTTGTGTCCTTGAGCAAGACACTTAACCATAATTGCTTATAGGGGCAGAGGCAGTTTAACAACTAGTTACCCCTCCCAGTCCTATTCGCACCATGAAGAGGCTGGTTATTAACTTGTCTTGTTTCGTTGCGAGGGGCTGGTTCTTCAGTGTGGAGTTGTTGTAACAACTCAATGACTTAGCAGCCCCCACCTTGGATTGGCCATTGGCCTTGTGTGGGGCGATTTGCATAAAAATAAATAAATCAATTTTAAAAAAAGTATACACTTTTGGCAAAATGTTTGTAAGTGCATCCAGACTTAATCAGAATCAAGATATATTTTTTTACACCAATCTATGATAGTTTCAGCTTATTTCATTGTATTGTTAACCAAAAATATAGTGAAATTGCACTCGGATTGTTCATATTTATTACAACGTGCAATTTCTGTCAGATGACAGAAATTCATTTTGGAAATATTTTACCAATTTCACAAAATGATAGCACCTGAGACAGACATTTTCAAGAGATGTTTGATACCATTATCAAGTTTACACCAAGTATTACTTTTAAATATAAATCAAGGATCATAAATTATGTTTTATCAAAATTACCAATGGTATTCAGAGGCTTTTATTGAAATTGAAGTTGCCTTACCAGACTCTGATAACAATGCTATTTATGAGCAATTTCTTCTCTGGGCAACATATTTAATATTTATTGATTTTTTATTTTAAATTGGTGGATGATAAACACTGATATCCCATTGGTTCCAGTAAAGTGATACTCGATCACAAGCTGTCCAAACTGGAACATATGACATATATTGCTTCAAAAGCATGCAATAGATGCACAGCACATAAACGTATATTTTCAAAAGTGTCTGTACGCTGCACATAAGAGAATAAGATTGCATTAGGTCTTTGTCTGTTAATTCTGTGAGAAGGCGACATGGCAGGGGTAGGGCACATAATTTCAGTGACCTTAGAGTTGATGTCCAATTATGCTATCAAGTTAATAATTGAGGAATCTTTTTTTGGGGCAGGGTAACTCAGTTCGGCAGTTACACAACAATTCCAGGATTTGTTGCCATGGCAATGTCTTCGGACGAAATAAAACCTCACCCCTGGTGGCTGTTTCAGGAGTGGGTAGAGAAGAGGACCATGGCGCTCAAGAGTTTCGCCAGGGCGCCCCTTCGTGTTCTACCATTACTCTGGCGAAGAGGGCTTGGGCATCCATCATACTGCCATGATAAGTGAGTTTATTTATATAGGCCATCAGGAATTATTAAAAGTTCATTTACAAAATCATGGTGTCTAAATCATCAACTCGTTACAAAAAGGAAGTCTGCATCCTGTCCAGCTTATTATAAGGTATTTGACAAGGTACAGTACAGAGAGTACTCATTTTCAAGACCCCTCCTTCCCCCCAAAATGAGTACCATGCACCAGCCAGTGCTATGAGTCTGGTTTTAACTAATAAAGACCTTTGGCAAGTGTTCACTGTTGATAACTGACCACATCAGTCCATTATCATCCGTTAGCCACACCCCCAGCATTTATTTCCCTGTTTTAAAGACGGCATCATAAACTTCTAATCCCTTATTCATTTTGTGTGAAATTCGTTACATCTTTATCGTCTCAAGCTTCAAAGTTCCCAATGTGTTTTTTAAAAAAATTCTTTTTCTTTCTACCTATTTAAGGAGCACCAATGTCTCACGTGAACAGGCTGCAGAAGTTCAAGGAATAACCCCTGACCTCCATGTGACCCCTAAAGGTCATCTGAGTGGTGCAATGATTCAGAACCTTCCCCCTCTGAGGACAATCTGTTTAGATATGCGTACAGGGTGAGGATAAACTTCCGTGTAATCGTGTTTTCATTTTGTTTGTGAAATATATTGTATTAAAGTATTTGTTTTCCTTTCCTCATGTAAAATAGCAAATTTCTGATGAAAAAATAAATGTTATGGTGAAATAGTGAAAAATACCGGTGATTCATCTTTCAACCAGTTTGCATTATGATTTAGTATTCTTCCAAATTTCATGAATATGAGTAATACAGAATATCAGTGAGTCCTGGTCAGAAGCTTGTTTAATTGTAAGTTATTCATCTTAAAAATCTTTCTCTTTAAACAGACAAGTACATTTTGGTGATACTTGCTGTGATGAGCTCCACCAATGGGACAACTATGAGCAGAATAGTCGAAGCCGTAAGTTATATAATACAAATAAATAGTTTTCATTATGCATCCAATATTTATCCCAAATGTATCTAAAAATCTCCTTAATTCAAAAACAATTCAGCTCATCATTTTCATAGTTGAACTTAATTCATGACGATTTGAAGATTTTCTTTACTTGTTTGATATTTTCAGATGAGAAGCATCGAATCAACAACAGTACCATGTTGCCACAGCCAAACATCATATACACTAATCCCAGCATGTCAACAACAGTCATACTGTTTGTGAATGGTATCATGATCAATGCTTATTTTATCTCTGAGGCAACGGCTGAGTGGATATACCGGACCAAGCGATGTGGAATTAGAAATCTGGAAAATGCTGAATATATTAGGAGAACGATATGGCCAACATTATCAGCAGTTTTTCAGAGCAGCAGTAGCAGTGTAAAGATCGACATTGTAGAACATTACTTACAAGAGAGGAAGAAAGTACGATATCCTTCTTGTTTTGAAATTTCATCATGAAAAGCGTGAATTGCCATGCGTGAGCTGAGATCTGTAGCAAATTATTAGCTTATAAGTTTTATACCACAACAAGATTTAAAGGAATGTTTGATACCATCATCAACTTGACACCAAGAAAGTTTACTGGTAAACTGTAATCATTTATGTTATTTAAGAAAGCTAGTGTTGTACCATATCTTTCAAATATGGTTTGTCTATAATTGGGTTTTCTTATTTCTTTTTTCTTTCTCTTAGTTCATACTTGAGAAAATCTCTGAAAAAGATAATTTTGATGAGAAATATTTGACATTAGCCAAGGAATTTATTGATTATAGAACCAGAAGACGTTTGGAAGTCCCTCTTTGGGTAAGTAATGTATAGTTTCTCATTTTTTCTTCTTGCATCAACAGTTTTGTATAAAGGTTGTTTAGAACAAGTATGCCAGTTGTCATGATGGTGTGACATCACACTCTGTATAAGACTACATTATTATTATTATAATTAACTTTATGACCTTATATTTTTTGAACCAATAGGTTGTTAAGAGTTTCATCACAGAGAAATTTAAGGAAGACAAAAAACTGATGCAACAAACTGAGCGACATGCAGGCCTATCAACCATAAAGTCATACAGTGCCAAACATTGTGAAGATTTGTACCTGACCTTAGCAAATGTTATGTATGTTGGCAAGGCAACTGTTGTTCTTCAGTTGCAAACATCCAAGTATGATGCATTTGTGGTAAGTCACTCTGAAGGTGTTTTCACTTTTTTTTGTTAAAGACGCAATGTAATGAGCTAAAATTTTCACAGGTTAGTTGTTTTATATTTATCTTTATTCACCTGAAGTGAAACACAGTAAAATGGAAGTTTACAGTGGTATTCACCTTATGAATTAGCCATCTTATATCTTATTCCCTGAATACAAGAGGTTGTTTACCTGTTCATGCTCATTATAGTAACCTGCCTAATTTTGTCTAATTTGGGCAACCTTGTTTTCAAATGTCATTGAATTTTAAGTAAATTAAGGAAATAGCTACATCCATTTATTTATTCCTTATGTCAGGAATGAACTTTTCTTTGGAACTATCAGATTATTGGGCCTTCTCGCTGGTGTATGCAGCATGTAAGCTACAGAGTGTGGTTGTGAGAATTACAGCCTCACTTTCATATTTATTGTGAATAAAGTGAATATTTTCCTTGACATAACAATAAATTACTTTCTCTTGAACCCACAGTTCCTGGACTGTACATCTTCAGTGACTTTCAGTCAGCAAGTGGTGGTAAGAGTAAGAGAAAACGGTGCCTCATATAGCTGGCAGCGGCCAGTTAGTGCCTCACAGAATTCTCAAAACCAAACTGCCAACATTTTGATGTTATACAAAGGCATCAATGAAACCAATCCACAAAGAGTACAAGTCCATAAGTAAGTTGTATACATTAATTGCCACTTTTGCAATAGTGTCTATAATTTGTTGCATCAGTGCAACAAGGTCATATCTTTTTACAAAGTTCCAGGTTGAATGCGTAAAGCCTATGGAAGAAGATACGATGTTGTTGCACTCAATTTTAATGTATGCACTATTGCACACATATGACCTTGTTGCATTATATAGATATGACCTTGTTGTTCTGACACAACAAATTATTCTAACGTTTTTAAAACTGTTTTTCCACTGTACTTGTTATTGTTAGTCTTTGTAATGTTTTATGTGTCAGGGCATGCCTACTACAGGCTTGGGCTTTTTTGGTTGTGCTTCAATTTCCACTGTTCAATTATTGTTAAAAAACATTGTTAATTATTGTTGGGATAGAAATAAATATCATGGAATGAAAGAAATTATACACGATTGGAAATCTCAATAGAAATAGATGATCAAAGTTTTTCATAAAAGTTGCTGGATAGTATGAAATGTATCCTTAGAATGTTTCTGTTTGTCATTTTTAGTAAAATTCATCAAATTGTTTTCTACAGAAATAGCATATTTTATTCATCAAAATTCCATAAATAATTATAAATTTACCAATTAGAATTGTGTATGAAGAGCATTTATTATAACTGCACATAAAGGCCTCTAAACCAAAAGTGTATATTGAAAACTATTAAGTAAATCATTTGATTTTTCCCTTACACAGATGTATGCATGAAGCACTGCATTCTCAGTGCTTTTCCGAGTGTCTGTGAAAAAAAACTCCACAGGCAACTCGGGCGGGATTCGAGAAGGGATTGGAGATTTCTGGGAGAGGGAAAGAGACTAGGAGGGTAGAAAATTGTTTTCATACTTATGCATTACTTTCAGGCATCTCATATTTGGTGAGAAAGGAAACATTCTAACTTATGAGGAAAAAACACAAGAGGCTGTACATTTTTCCACATGCCATGGTCACAAGATCATCGGCACCAATGTGTGCAAAACAAGGTAAGCAATCATATTTTATCTTAAGTTGTGAAGAAAAGCTTCCTTTTACCGAATTATTTGTCCTCTCATGCATGAGTTTACTGACATTTTTTTAAATCCTTTCTTTCATTATGAACAAAGAAATGTCCTATTAAAAGGATGATATTAATTTGTTTTTCTTATGATACCAAAATCGTACTTTGCTGTAAAGGCGACAAGCTTCAACTGGAATGTTGATAAAAATTACCAGGTTCCAGCTGAAGTCTGTTACATACACAAAGTGTGCCAGTCATGTTATTACCAAGTTCATGGCATATATAGCACTTAAAACCCTTGTACAAGTTTGATCCCTCAAAACCCTTTGACAGATGAAGGGTTTTGAGACTAGGAGGGTTTTGGACCATTCATGAAACTGATGTGCAAGGTCACGAAAAGAAGCAGTGCATAATGGGTGACTTGCCATATGCGTACTCTGCTGTAAAGGCGACAAGCTGCATATATTTTGTGCAACTCTGTTGCAGCCAACTCACATCTAGTTCATGCCCTGTTTTGTTCCAGAACTAGCAAGCAGCGTCTCTCGCTTATCCCATGATACCCCAAGGTAGGGTAGGCAATCTCCTTACCAAGCTCATTGTTTGTGCGCAAATGTTGGTCTACAATGCTGTGGACTGGGTTATGGCTGGTACACTTAATGTAGGTAATAGATTTCTGGTATCATATTTGATACCAATTCTTGGGACTCATCAGACACAGCTTATGTGATTGAGACTGAACTGCAAAATAGTATTTTAAAACCAGACTTGTAATCAAGTACTTTTTCAAGAGAAAGAGTACAGAAAAATGTACTCGAGTACAAGTAGGAGTACAAATACGAGTACTACACTCCAACTCTGTAGATGTGGATGAGTATGAGTACAGGAAATTGTACTCGAGTACAAGTAGGAGTACAAATACGAGTACTACACTCCAACTCTGTAGATGTGGATGAGTATGAGTACAGGAAATTGTAATCGAGTACAAGTAGGAGTACAAATACGAGTACTACACTCCAACTCTGTAGATGTGGATGAGTATGAGTACAGGAAATTGTAATCGAGTACAAGTAGGAGTACAAATACGAGTACTACACTCCAACTCTGTAGATGTGGATGAGTATGAGTACAGGAAATTGTAATCGAGTACAAGTAGGAGTACAAATACGAGTACTACACTCCAACTCTGTAGATGTGGATGAGTATGAGTACAGGAAATTATACTCGAGTACAAGTAGGAGTACAAATACGAGTACTACACTCCAACTCTGTAGATGTGGATGAGTATGAGTACAGGAAATTGTACTCGAGTACAAGTAGGAGTACAAGTAGGAGTACAAATACGAGTACAAATATGAGTACAAATACGAGTACTACACTCCAACTCTGTAGATGTGGATGAGTAAGAGTACAGAAAAATGTACTCGAGTACAAATAGGAGTACAAATACGAGTACTACACTCCAACTCTGTAGATGTGGATGAGTATGAGTACAGGAAATTGTACTCAAGTACAATATGAGTATTAAGAACTCTGTTTTAAACCAACGTGTTTACAATGTAACTGACCAACATCACTCACGACTTGGACAGAGACCTGATACTGAGTACTTGGACTTGGACACGAAGTTGATGACTTGAATATAAGCAGTTGTGTCACCAGATCAACTTTGGTTGGGAGGGGGAATGAGGGGCAAGGAGGGGGGTAAATCATAAACTTGATTCAACATTAGCTATTCTCAAGGTGAAATGTTTGCATACAAGATTGATAAAAGTTTTGGAAAATTTATTCCAGGATCATAGCACATGACTTTGAGACTGGTGACGATTACTGGTCATCAGGAATGTTTCATGGAATCACCACCCTGGTTGTAGCCCAGAATACTGTCTACGTTTTAACTGAAGAGGGCATTTATGCTCTGGACGTAAACACACTGAAACCACTGGTGGCTATACACCTGAAGGAAGGCCCTAATGCATCTGCATCTAATGATTCTGGACTCTTGCTGTTCATATCAAACGCAAGTAAGTCATTATAAGAAGCTCTTTAAACCACTTTTGGTATCACCTGTGATTTCTCAGGATTTTTCCTGATTTCAGGATTTTTTGACAAATCTCCCTTTGTCTCAAAATATTCTTGAAAGAAAAGAAGTAGCCACCAAGGAAAGAAAGAAGTAGCCTGTATTGTGTTCACACCTCTAGTCTCTTGTTTGTGGGGATGTGGAGAGACTGTACATCCTCCAAAATTAAACATCCAGGAGGTTCAGGGGGCTTTGTCCTCTCGACCAAATGATGAAATAAGCTAAATATTCCTGACAAATTGGGGATGCATTTATGGACATTTTACCAAAAGTGTACACTGGGCAAATCATGTGTGCATATACAATCATTTTTTGTTATTTGTTATTTCCCTTGTGGAAAGGAAGGAAATAACGTTAAAATAAGTCAATTCATAAAATAATTTTCAGTTTCAATCACACGAGTTTCAATCACATAACATGTAGTTGGGTTAATATTATGTCTCTGGATATTTTTGTCAGCATATCTTGAGGTTCTGAGTACGTATGAGGTGTCAATCACTCACAATGGAGCTATACAATATGACAGGATGTTTCTTGGATTTGAGAATCACGTGCTCAGTCTTCAACGACGGAAAACAGAGTAAGTGAAGAGTAATTATTATATGGTTGTTCTTGTTAAATAAACAAGAAAAGGCAGTGTCTTTATTTGAACAAAAGACCCATTTTTAGGACTCAGTCACTTTTGCGACAATCACTGAACAATTTCCCTTGTATCGCATAGCGAAATGCAACACACAATTCACAAATTGCTACTCAAAATTCATGATTTGCTATTCAAAATTAGGATTCACACTGACATATTTCTGATTAAACATTTCGCAAAATTGTTGAATGAAATCAAGTTGATTGGTTAAAGGATGTAATGGTTCTTGTCATGTGTACTTCATGGATGGTGTCTTGTCTGTCTGGCAGTTTGGTTTGTTAATTTCGTGTGTTTTTGTCTGAATAAAGTGCCTGATCTGTGGGTGTTGTGTTCTTCTGTGGATAAAAGGATTTAATATTAATTACTTGTGCAATTTGTTTATTTCAATTTCATGCCAAATTGAATACCATTTAATCCATTTAATAGGCAGTTTATCCTTTTGATAAAATGTCTGTAAATGCATGGCCACACTTCATGATATGTATAAAACCATTGTTTTTGTTATCGAGAACATTATTGAAAATACATTTAGAATTTGTATCTTCATTCCAACGTGGAGTTCACATCTCCAGAGGACAAAAATTTATTTGCAAAAAAGTTTAATTAAAAGTAAAAAATAGTAGTTATTGGCCTTATGTTTTGAACCTAGCAGGTTCTTTCTCAATGGCAAAATGGATGATATACAGACATGCAGACGTTAGTCAGGTTTGCAACAGTAAATTCTCTATTTATTTAATTAATATTGTTAAAATGATAGCTTTTAATGATAGATTTTTGGATGAATTTTATTTTGACATTTTTTCAATATAACTGGATCTAGTACGACAATATTTTGTCAGTAACCTCAATTATGATGTCATCAACTGGGGAAAACTTATGAAAACATTAATAAGAACCACTGAGGAGAAAGGTGAAATTACCAAAAGATGTTTAATATGTGATGCATGATAAACAGCACTGAGTCTACTAAAGGTTGTTCAGTCTACTAAAGGTTGTTTAACTAGAAAAATAGGGACCTGCCTGACCAAACACTTGAAAACCATAGTATTATTAGGTGCTATTCCCTTGATAGGCATAGTTAACATACTTCATGCATATCTGCTGAGTATTGCTTGATGTTGATGTATTACAATAAGGTATAGGAAACAGTGGTGTAGGCAAGATTGTTTTCAGTAGTGGGCCCAGGTGATGAAAAGAGATTTCATAATGGGGCACTTAATGTTTTTTCACCCTATAAATTTGAGTTTTCAGTGGTGGCATCTGGGGGTGTAGTCTTTTCACTGGAAGTGGGAAAGGAACAAAATTGTTATCCTGTCTTGTTAGGTACAAGAGTGCAGTTTGAAAAGCTTTAAATCTTGCAAGAATCTTACTTAATTTGTCTTGCATTTCCTTCAGTGAGGGTCAACTGCTCGAAGGAAAAAATTCTTCTGATGTGATAGAAGTGCTGGACATTATGGTACCAGGGAAGCCAACAGAGCTTGTTTATATCAGTGAAAAAGGTAAACTTCAAATGACCATCTGCTGTTGAGGGCGCCCTTTACACTGTCTCCATGGCATTAAATATATCACTGGTTAAGCATGGCCTATTGACTCCATTTTTCATACAAGTAAAAATGGTTACCAGAGTTTTTTGCTGAATATGAAGTACTTCCAGAAATATGGGGTTTTGTATGCTGTCATAAAGTGGTGCCACAAAGTGCCCTGAACTCGGTAGACTGGTACATATTTATCCCTAGAGGGCTATGTGCATAGAGCAATTACTTGACTTTATGATTTGTCTATCACGATGGTGTAAGGTGGCCGATTTTTCAGAATGTGGGTTTGAATCCTGATCAGGATTGTTATGGTGCTTTTGTCCTTGCGCAAGACACTTAACCATGAAATGCTTCTTCTATCCACATAGGAGAATAAATGGGGTCTGGTAAGCGGGTAGAGATTATTATTTGACAGATACTGGCCAGCCAACAAGTTAACACTGCCCTAGCTTAGTGGGTGAACAACAAATAATCATTTGAAAAACAGGGGGAAAACATATTTTTATTAACTAGTTTTTTGATACAAAAATAAATGGCAGCAAAATTACTCTAAAATGTTTGCCTTGTGATCAAGAGTGAAGTCAAATACAGGTGTTATCACCAAATGTAATAATACATACATGTATGCACACATAGGTAGATTAAAAAGATCATGAATAGTGGTAACTGGAAAATCATAAGTCTTCCCATTATTTTTATTTTCTTTGGGGGGGGGGGGGAATCTCTTACAAATACAAAAGCAAATGTTTACTCATTACAATGAAAAGGACTCATTATGCTTAATTACTTCTCAAAAACTGATTTGTTGTCTTTATACACAGCTGGTTTTGTGGTCTCTGCCACCGTTTTCAAAAGCAAAGCTGATTCGTACTACAGAGAGAATTTATACTGGTTTGACACCTCCGGTGACCTCATTGCCATTCATCCATTCATAGGTGGGGGACGTCACGGGTTTCTCCCAGTTTACCTCAAAGACCCTGCCCAAGAGGATGATGATGGCATTAAGGAAGGAGATAGAGAGGGGACTTGGCACTTGTATTTTGCAGACGGACTCGGTGCATTGTGTTGTATCAAGCTAGATGTGCTTGAGTATCGATAGGGGGAACTATCGAATGTCTCCCTCACCCAATCAATGCATTGGGAAAAACCTGACCCAATCACCCAATCAACGCCAGGGGAAAAACCTGACCCAATCATCCAATCAACGCCAGGGAAAAACCTTGACAAAGCCAATGTGTTCATAAAACATAAAACATGTGCTTATCAAAGGCATTGGAAACCAATAATGGCAATGTTAATGTAAAGCGCTTTCCGACATACGTCTATTTAGAATGCACTATATTAAAACAACTAATTAATATGCACATATATTTCTGCACAAGACAGGTTTGTAGCCACACAACAAATCTGATTGGATAATATTGGCAATTTTGATTAACATTAATTGGCCAATGGCTTCACCCCAGTGGCTCAGCAAAAACTTGACTTTTACAAGCAGACATCTGAAAGTTAACTACACAGAGGTCGGTTTTAAAAGCGGTGTAAGGGTTGAGTTTCAGAGGGAGCTTGAGCCACACTTTTTACAGGCACTTTCTTAGAAATCCAAATTCTGAGCAGGTGGGCACCTGGGAGAACAGGCATGGGAGGGGAACATTCCCCCCATGCCTCCACTCTCCCATAGTAATTCCACTGTTTAAATTCAAGACCACCTACATCAACAACTTTTACAAACAGGTACAAGAGTAAATCAGTCTCTGCTAGAATCAATAAAACTACGCCGAAGATATGGAAAGAAAGGAGCATTTGAGAACGCCAGACTGGCGTTCTTGTATAAATCAGTCTCTGCTATAGTCAATAAAATAACACTGACAATAGCAGGGAAAGTATAGTACTGTCGGACTTATGTTCTTATGGCAGAGTTTTCAGAATGTTGGTTCAAATCCTGGCCAGGATTATGTATTGTTTTAGCATTTTAGCATGTATCCTTTTGTACAAGTAAATATGTAATCACAAAGAAGCTTATTTGGTATATTTTTAAATATATGAAACAAACATTTTTGGTTGGGTGGATGGGTGGATACAGGATGAGCAACGTGACAACTATGACCCTGATGGATATGTCTTTGTACCACATCTACTTTCAATCAGAAAACAAGTAAATGTCTATTGCTACATTCTAACTAGAGACCAAAGTGGGAATAAAAAGTGATGTTTAAATCTAATCATATTTCACAAACATATCATATTTTATTTGATATGAAATGTTCATTGTAGTAGCAAAAGTTTATTTTAATATTGAAATTGTTATTTTCAGATTTAATTATATAATATGCAAATATGTAAAATTGCATAATATTTGAATAGCATAATGAATATTTTCAACATATATGAGAAATAAATTATGAACACTTTGTAGTAAAAAGGTGAATGTGTTGTATTTGGGAGTTTGTCATTTCAAAAACAATGATTTCAGATTATATTATTAAAATAATTGAGCGTTCAATATCTATAAAAAATATTTTTAATATTTATTTCATAAGAATAAATATTTCCCTAGCAAACAGAGAGTTTAGCATCCTACAAAATGAAATGACTCCAAACGTTATATCCAATTACTGTTCGTATCATTGACATTCTTTACTAATCCCCCCCCCCCCTATCCTAAAAAAGGAACATTTTGTGCTCATTTCAAGGCCCTGCTAGTATGCTCTACAGGATTCAGTTACAACATTGCATTCCAAAACACCAACTACATGTACAACTCTAAGAACGATCCTAAAGCTGTGTTTTTTTTTTGTTTTTTTTTATAGATCTTATAAATTACACAAAAGCTTTCCTATATGCTGGTAAAAAAAACCTGCAAATATACGGTTTTTACGGGATGAGTTTATTTGTTCACTATACTGGAAGTAATGGTCTTCCTGTTTGAAGAGCAAACCCTCGGTAGTAAAGGGGTTATTTGCTTGCGGCCGGGGGAACTGCCAACATCGGAAATATTTGGTTGTCTTCAAGGGAAAAACTTTGTGTTAACCTTTTAAGAAATGTTTGTCCCACCGTAATGGAAGGCAAACAGGACGATGGTTAAAGTGTTTGCTGTTGCAAGGCTGTATTGGCCCAACTTGAAAGGATTAATGTAAATTATTTGTGAAGCAACAGCAGGAAGCCAGGAAGATGCGGTAGTGGCCTACCTTACCTTGAAGACGGAATCAGCTCAACATTCCGGGTTGGGTGGGAGATCAAGAATTGGATATGCTGAAGTAACTTCCTTCATCAAAGAGTGTGGAATGGCGTGTAGTCACCTAGGGCAATAAGCAGACAAGGACAACGATCGCAAAAACACCAAAACGGCAATACAATCTTGAAACCTGCTCCACCAAAAAAAGGCACATTTCTCTCACCAAATGAAGGGCACATTTCTCTCACCAAATGAAGAGGGGAAGGGTGAAATTATTAAAACAGGTTTTTTATTTTATTTATTTTTATTTTTTTAAAGGTGCACAATCTAGTGTCCCCGTTCTCATGTTGGTCAGTGTTGCTGGACCAAGGGATATATTTTCATAGTTTTTCCCATAGGACTATTTCATATTTAACGGTCTCTTGAGAGGGGATGTTCTTGAGGATCCTTTTTTTTTGTGTCTTAATATTCTCGATAGGAAGCTTGTGTAGGATAAGATGGGACAAAGTTAAGTGAGGGGGAGAAAGTGTAGGGGCGGGGCTGACGGTGATTTGTAGAAATACATTCGTCAAGAAAGAAATGTTCCATACGGAAATGTCCCATTTCTCATGACATGTTTGGAAAGATTTACATTGATAGATGGAATCAATATTTGCCTGTAAAGGGGGTTGTCAGTAACTGTTGCTCTCTGGCTATTATCGTCTGTAAAGTAATATAAAATCGACACGGATTATTTTCACAGGGAGTTCATAAAAGCGTTGGCTCTTTTATTGACAAAAAGGAGTTTGCATTTTTCCTATACTCGATTTTTTGTCTGTTCTATCGGTAGAGTCTCGCCGAGAGAGAGAGGAAGTGATCGAAAATCCCACACTGGGCACACATCAAGAAAATATTTGTTTGATGTTTGTTTTCAAAATGAAAACAAAATGAGTTCAACGACAGAATAAAGTGGCATTCAATTACCCATTTCTGTGCTCAATAACATGCTGATTAAATTCAGGATTGTTGCATATAACTGCACATGTTAGGCCTAATATATTCACTGTATTAATTTTAGAATTAAACTGTGATCATCAATGTTTTCGAGATTACCAATATACTGTAGGGGTGTGCGTTTTCAGATATTTTTGGAACCGGATACCCGAAATCAGGAAACTTCGGATACCCGTTTAAAAAAAAATTAAAGTAGAACAATTAGGCAAACATTCCCTCCTGGGCTGCTGGTTTGACAAGTTGTTTGAAGCAGCCGCTGCCAGGCCCTTAACGATTTGATACAATGTATCACAAACAGTTGGAGAAAAGTGTATGGAAAATGTCTGTAAAATACTACAAAGGCTTTATTGGAGTGTAATTTCTTGAATTTAAAGATAATTGTCTGTAAAAGTGTAAACATTACATTGTTCAAGAGTGACAGATTTATGTTCACTCCGCTCAAATGTTAAGTCCGAATTTTAAAAAGTCGTTTACGAGTAATTGGAACCGATTGGAATCCGGATACCCGGATATCCGGCACAGCCCTAGTATACTGCATAAGCCTTGGGACGGAATAAACACCTTTAATATTTCGATAAATGTTCGATACTGTTAAAATATTGTGCTTATTTTAATAACAACTGATTCAGTTCAGTCAGCACACACTCCTCCACCCCCTTGGATCCCAGTCACAAAAGTTCCCGCCTGCACGCTTCACCGCACTAATCCTCCAGTACCCAGTCATCGCGTGATCCTCCACCAGTCTACTTAAGCAGCAGCATTTCCCAGCGGAGTCCGGTATTCTCCTGAGGACGATCAGAGCATACTGATCGAAACTAGTCTTCTTACTTATTCTTCACCATGCAAACTACAAGTTTTACCTATTTTAATAAGCGTTAAATGATTCCCCAAAACATGATTCTGCATTTTTGATTGCGAGTCCAACATTGTTGGCCGGTCATGGATCTTTTGACTGAGGTCAGGACATGGGATTGGCTGATTGTCCCCCTATATTTGTTCTGGTTCTTGGGTTAAATACTCAATCAGCCTTCATATAATTCATAGGCCTATAGGCAATAACATGAAATGTACCTAATAAAAGAAAAACTTTTTGATGTCTATGAAAATAAAGTCCGTACGCCTTGCGTCCATACAATAACAGTCACCTTGGGTATTTCAGTGGGAGTTGAATATAAACTCTGAATTGAGTATTTGTCTTTATGTCAACATGATGAAATAACTGTTCGTTATAACAACATTTTGCCCAAAGGTCTAGGCCTACGTACATTGAATTAAAGGGGCAGTATCGTCACGATCAGAGCAGACTTTCAACAGGGCATGGAAACAGTGACTGCAAACTGGCTCAGTTATGCAGCAGCAACGGTAATATGACCTTATCTTGTAGGAAATTATTTTCAGTCGCTGAGTTAAACTAAAATATTAAGCTCTCCGATTCCATGTCCTGTTGATCGAGATGATACTGCCCCTTTAAATTTTATTTTATTTTTTACAACTTTCAGGTATATTATTATTAACTATATATTCACTAATTCACATGTAGGTACAGAACAACACTTTATGCCTCTTTGTTTCAAAATATTAATATGAAATAAATTTATTCCTTTATTATTTTCTTCGATTTCACCAAATTAAGTTGCATGTATCAAATCACAAAGATATACACATTTGAAAACAATACATTTTACAATTTGAATTACACGAAAGATTTTAAATTTTCTATTTGTAAACCCATTAATAAAGACATGTTTATTTCGTATTAGCTGGGTTTTAATATAAATCATTTGCCATTATTTCAATATTTGGAAATGTTAATTTTGTCAAAGGCAAGACTAAAGACCCCCAGCATCTTCAAATCGTTCAAAGTATATAGTAACGGTATAGCCAGACAGTGAATACTACAATGCCCAAGATACCATTAGGACAATATCATTCCAGTAAACATTCACAGCCCATGGACGGGGCAAATATCTGAGAGTCACAAAAAATCCCCGGAGAAATAAAACAACCAAACTGGGATTTTCAACAACAAAAATTAATGTTAGACCCTTCTAATGAATGCAAATGTATGGCATATTTTATTTTATTCAGCTGCGATTTTGAAGAAGATAAGCTATAAGCTTCCCCGTAAAGTATCAAGCACCGTAGCGAACAATCTTTGAGCATCAACACTCCCGGCATTTTAGTTTGAAAGGAAGATTTACTTGATAACAAAAGTAGGAGAACTGTTAAAACTGTATGAAGATGTAAACACACGGGTGAAAATGAACACATTGTAACAACTCAAAATTAACGTAGGCCTATCACGACAAGGATGGTGTACATTGTCAACGATATTGTGCTTTAATGTTGTAAGTGTAACCGCGTATCATAAAAACATTTAAAATAACACAGCCTAATCAGTGGGAAACCGTCATGAAATGCATGAGAAACTTGAAAACTGAAATGAAACTGTATACATGTACATTTTGAAACTATTATTATAGTGATATCAAAAACTTGTAAGAGTCAATTGAGGGCGCTACATAAAAAGGGTGTGTCAAATCCACCTGTTACACACAGATCACACGAACACATGAGTAAATGTGTACACACGGATCAATATGAGCGCTCCATAACAAAACAATTTTCATCTTAAAAATGTCTCACCCAATACAAAATGTATATTTAAAAAGTTTACTTTCAATTTACACCGAAAGTATCAAAATAAACATTGAAAATGAACATTGACAACAAAATCTCAAATGTACGATGTTTAACGATCGCTATCCCATTATTTTATGAAGAATTAATCTTTTTCTGGTCAGGAAATAAGCTGGTTCAAAATATTTGACTTCATTTACATGTGATTTGACATTCGGTGACGCATTTATGACGTTAAATGATGACAGGCCAACGATTCTACCAAGTATCAAATTTATAGAGTAAAAACCCTGGAGAAACTTCACAAAAAGACAAGAAAAAAACATCGAAAAATAAAATAGGTATTCGGGCTATGACGCATAATTAAAGGCTAATTGCGGATATCGACAAACCACATGGGTCATGCATTCTTCAGAACCGAGTTCCAAATTCAGCGACTGAATTGAGAAATAAAAAAGACCAGCATTAACCGTGAGTACATGTGGCGAGAAGGCCTATATGCTTGCTCGACATATATAAATACATCCAACGGTTTCGTGTTACTAAAACCTAAATAATTATCCATGGAATACCCTTATCCATGGCTTAAATTAATCCACTGCTTTAAATCCTTTGGTTTGCATTGGATGACGCTCAATTTACGTACGTAGAACCTATAGTTAGAAAATAACTTTCTTTGTGTGTGGATTTTTATTTAAATCCTAGACGAGATTTAGTTTCATTTGAGCAGAAAGGACGAGCACAGGTATCAGGTGGATAAAAAACAGAATTAGTTTCAGATTACCTTTCCGAACTGTGTTGTTTGGAATTCGATAAAGGTGTTATTATTCAGCCAATGACAGCAGGTTTTACAGGGACGCAAATCTCACACATACACGCAAAATCTCATGCTTTGCCAACACTTTAAATGCACCGTTCACTGAATGTTGAGTTGCTTGTCCGTCTGCTTGTTAGGTGTTCGGGTATGTACCCGAAACACCTATTGTTTTTGTTCGGTTTTTTTCTTTTCTTCTCCTTCTTCTCCGGATAGACTGTCTACAAAAAAACACATACTTGCAAACTTCACATGAACTTCAAACTTGGCATATACTTAGAACTTAACAAGTAGATGAAACACGAGTTGTGAGTGACCCCAATTTGACCTTACTTCCTGTCCAAACCGGAAGTCAAAGTTTAATATTTAAAAAAATCATATAAAAACAACCACAACAGGTAAATTGACATTTTTTGCACCATTGTATAGATTGTTAATTGTCGAAAAATATTTACAAAAACATGACCCCAATTTGACCTTACTTCCTGTCCAAACCGGAAGTCAAAGTTTAACATTTAAAAAATCATATCTCAACAACCACAAGAGGTAAATTCAGAGTTTTTGCACCATTGTACAGATTGTTAATTGTCCAAAAATATTTACACAAAGGTGACCCCAATTTGACCTTACTTCCTGTCCAAACCGGAAGTCAAAGTTTAATTTAAAAAATCATATCTCAACCACCACAAGAGGTAAATTGACATTTTTTGCACCATTGTATAGATTGTTAATTGTCGAAAAATATTTACATAAAGGTGACCCCAATTTGACCTTACTTCCTGTCCAAACCGGAAGTCAAAGTTTAATATTAAAAAAAAATCATATCTCAACAACCACAAGGGGTAAATTCACAATTTTTGTACCATTGTACAGATCGTTAATTGTCAAAAAATATTTACAAAAAGATGACCCCAATTTGACCTTACTTCCTGTCCAAACCGGAAGTCAAAGTTTAATATTTAAAAAAATCATATCTCAACAACCACAAGAGGTAAATTTAAAAATGTTGTACTATTGTACAGATCGTTAATTGTCAAAAAATATTTATAAAACGGTGACTAATTTGACCTTACTTCCTGTCCAAACCGGAAGTCAAAGTTTAATATTTAAAAAAATCATATCTCAACAACCACAAGAGGTAAATTCACAATTTTTGTACCATTGTACAGATCGTTAATTGTCAAAAAATATTTACAGAAAGATGACCCCAATTTGACCTTACTTCCTGTCCAAACCGGAAGTCAAAGTTTAATATTTAAAAAATTCATATCTCAACAACCACAAGAGGTAAATTCACAATTTTTGTACCATTGTACAGATTGTTAATTGTCAAAAAATATTTACAAAAGGATGACCCCAATTTGACCTTACTTCCTGTCCAAACCGGAAGTCAAATTTTAATATTTAAAAAAATCCTATCTCAACAACCACAAAAGGTAAATTGACATTTTTTGCGCCATTATATAGATTGTTAATTATCGAAACATGTTTACACAAAGATGACCCCAATTTGACCTTACTTCCTGTCCAAACCGGAAGTCAAATTTTAATATTTAAAGAAATCATATCTCAACAACCACAACAGGTAAATTCACAGTTTTTGCACCATTGTACAGATTGTTAATTGTCAAAAATATTTACAAAACCATTCTGACGTCATCATCACTACCCTGACAAAATCCGAACACCTATGTGTTTGTCATATGACAAACACTTAAGTCTAGTTGTATCTATAATACTGTGAAAACCTGTTGACACAACCCCACACCACCGAACAATGTTAAGTTCAAAAAGATTTTCCTATTTAGAAACAATCGGCGTCACGATTTCTCAGCCAAATTCCAAAGACTTCTCAGTTATATATGTTACTATGCAATGGTTTGCTAACCGTTAGATTATTCTGTCTATCAATTTTCTAGTCCAGATTGAGGCCTGATTAAGTGTCCCGGAAGCTTTAGGATTTTAGAGACTCTCAGGGGGAACAAAAGCATCAACTGACCCACATTTTAGGAGGATTTCTTCATTCCCACAAAAACAGACGTGTTGTTGGACATGTAGTTTAACACATATCTTAAATGTACAGTTCTAGGGAGACTTTTTGACCAATCACAAGAAAGCACTTAAATATTTATGTTACAGTTGGGTCAACGTAAACACTTTTCAGCTCAAGTTTTGATTGGCCAAATGGCTTTCCATATAACTACCATTATATGTCTATTCATAGAAACACGCATCCGACTTTCATATATTTTTAAAAATATATTTTTAAAACTATTTAGCTATCATCATCGTCGTCTGACTCCCACGCGTGTAACGTTGCCTTCACCGGCAAACCACTGTTATGTTTTGCAAGATGGTAACCGAAGTCCATGCTCACTTCACCGAAAGTCAAGTTCAGTGCGTTTAGGTTGCCGATACTGCGGTCTGCATCCCTCCTCTCTGCCTCACTCTCGATGAATTCACGGGGGCCTTTCCGGCCGGCACACTGGAGGTTCTCCAGTAGCCTCAGGGTATAGTAATCAACAGTTTGATCAGGGTCCGTCTGTAGATCTTTAAGCGTTCCTGCAAAGTTCTTGACGCGGTCCGGGAAGTTTGCTCGCACGAGGCGTTCCTTGTTTATGTCCAGCAGTGTCGGCCGCTTGTCCTCGCCGAATATGCTGGGCATTGTGTGTTTTTGCTTGCATGGCGTTCGTCTCCTCTGAGTGGCTGAATTTGGCCGTGTCTGTGATGAGTTTTGCCCGTCCGGTGACGGTGCCTTGAGACGTTTACCATCTGACGGTCCTGCCAGTGCCGTGTTAGGCCTGTTCGGTTTGGCATATGTTGTTTTGGACAAACTAGGTATTGCTGTTTTGGGTCTTATTCTTAAATGTCTATTGTCAGTTTTCACGTGGATGTCTTGTGAGGTATCATCAGATTCGTAGTTCACATATTGCTCATTCATTTGCTCAGTGTCCATCTTAGTATCTACTTGTAGTGTTGATTGTAATTGGTGTTTTGAGCGCGTGAAAGCAGTAGCCGGCCTCTTGGTTATCGTCCTCGGAGCGATCGACACCGAACTTGACGGTCGTTTGCTCTCACAAACAACAGCTTTCCCCTGTCTATAAACAGCGGTCGAACCCTGTATTTTGTTATTATCATCCGATTCAACGACTACGATGGGAGTAGCAACAGGTCTAACCCCCTTCTCGTTCCCATTTAGAGTCTTCTTGTTATTAATTTCTTCGGGTAGTTGTTGGTTTGGAGATTGTGTCGGGCTTATCTTGACGATGTACTTATCATCCTGGCCACCGACACTTGAGTTGAAGTTGTGGTTGTCCCGATGAATGAGTTCTCTGAGTAGTTCCTTGTTACCTGTCATGCGGGCATGGGTGACTTTGGATCGGCGTAGTTTGATCTGGAATCGCTTGTTGGCAATCTTCTGGTCCATGGATATTCGGTGGCTCACCCTATGCTTACAGACATCCAGCATTTGCAAGTTTTTCTGCAACATGGTGTCCAACTTCCAATTTGCCGAGTACACCGTCTGGGATTTCTCGCCAACCAGGGCACCTGGCTGTCTTTTCTCGCTACGGGAAGCCATTATTCAATTCAGTTGATATTCATGAAATACAATTTAAGTTTCTAAGGTTTATCGTCTTTGTAAAAACAGCTAGAAGGTAGATCGGTCCTACCGTCCCACGCTTCCATTTTGTCTGTTCCTCACACCATTACAAATATAAGCTACAAGCTAGCTGTAGAAACTGTAATGTATCATCAATAAATTCGCAAATGTCGAAAACTGAAAGAAAGGAAACTAAAGTTTTCTCTTTTTTAATGGAGGCCAACAATGTTCAATCATATATGGTTCAATCGACCTTATCGTCTGAAGTACCCATTGAAGCTAGCTGTTCTGTCCACTTTACATGATGTTTCGCTCTGAAGCGTTACTTGAGAACATATGACGGTATCATCCATGCGTATTACAGTTGAGTATAGTCACACCTAAGTTCATCTCCATGACATTCATGAACTGCATAATATACTGTTTGTGTAAAAAAAGATGTGGTGAATGGTTGACTTTTGACAAATCAAAATAATCTTTCAGCTCTAGATATAATGACATAAAATCCGTTGTCGAAATTAAATTCAGCGATCCTGCTGCATTTGTACTGGCGATTATTCAGATCCAGTTCGTTACATCTCTCTATGTTCGTTACATCATTCTCTATGGTTGCATAGGCCTATATGAGCTGGTGCGTCAGATCACTCAGAACGTTGTCAACAAGTCACGCTTCATGGTGTTTTGTTAATAGTAACACTAACATCGAACGGGCAAAATAATTTGGCAACTAGATGTACGTGTGTAATAGTTAATCCCAACGAATGAAGAATAAGTTTCTTACTTTGTTACTACTAACCGTCGATAGGCAATACGAAGGTTTTCAAAATAATACCAATCGAAGAGTGATAGTTGGTGGTGCAGTATATTTGCCGGTCCTCCCTTCTGCACAATTAAATCCAAAATTGAGAGTATTGTACTTGTGTTTTGGTACGTCTAGTCGGCCAAATAAAATTGCAGTCTTTTGCATTTCTATCGCCTTGTTCAGATTCAATATCCCGGAACAAAATTATACTCATCGCGTGTGTGTCATGCAACCATCAATGCCCGGCTAATCATAGCCCACTACAGGTGCGCTAAAGTAAATTGCCTATTGTTACATTTTGAATGAGAATAGGGCCACAAAAACCCCGCTCCATGGCGACGGCACTGATCTCTATTCAGTGGGCGACAGACAACAGACAGCCTCTACTCTCAGTGACATGGGGTGACAACTCGACTCGGAGGGTTGTGTTGACTCTGGTAAAACACAGATTACATTGTTGTGTATACGATCGAGGAATATTTCTACGTACAAATATTTATGGATTTCAGCTGAAATGTTTACATTGTAAGGACAGTTTACACTTTGTAAAATGATGTGTGCATATCAAATAAAAACATGGGATCATGTGTATAACGTGTATCAAGGACCCGAACATGTTTAAACGTATATGTACTTGTAGTACCGGTACATTATGTACTATAGGCATATAGGTTTTGTAGACAACATTTTCTACAATTCAAAGGCAATGTAATAATTGATACCGTTTATACCGTATTTATTATAAAAGGCTATGAAAACAAAATACTCCCAAACCAAAATCTGAAGAATTGAATTTAAATGAGAACAAAAAGTTACTTAATATGCACTTAAACCAATCTATTCTACTGACTGATTAATAAAATATCGTGCCTTCCAATGAAAATTGTTCAAAATAGAATTACACTAAATCAAAGTTTATATTTAAACAAACATAATTCCTTTACCAAACAAGATATATTAAGATTAATCTTAGAACACTGAAAATATATAACATCTTTTCTCATAGACATGAATCTGTCACATCGCGTTGACATGTCATCAGCATGAACAACCAAACATGATCGCCCGGGGGTAGGGATCCCAAACACCTTGCGTTCATTGTGTATCAGAACAGACACTGTACGTCTTGTTTGTATATTTTTCTTTCTTTCTTGTAAACAAAGAAATCGGTAAACAAAACGACTCGAGTAAAGATGTGAATAGTTTTCGAATTTCCAAAGTTCTCTAAAGCTTCCCATGGTTGGTGTGTAGGTATTGTTAGAGGTGCAACATTAATCCAAGTAATTTGACCTCAGACTCAGATGACATCACGATGGTAAAAAAGAGTCCAATATTAATTCCTATTCATAAATGCCTGAAACATTTTAGACTGATTGGATGAAACGAGATCACTTGGGGATGCATCAACATCCGGTAAAGACAACTTAAAATCAGAAAAGCACATGTGTACGTCGCGCACTAGCTGTTTTATTCGATTCAGCCGGCACTCGACGCACAACGCTGATTCGTGTACTTTGTAAATGTTTCGTGTGTCCCCAAAACGTGAATTTGCTCATTTATATTTGGCTTTTTCTACAAACATTTCTCTTTTTTGAATTTTTTTTAAATAAAGAAATCGATACGGGCATTTATGAATGTGTAAACAAGTTTGACGCTTTATTGCAGAATATAATGACCGATTCTGGGCGTGGCCACGGGCGACATTGAAGGAAATGGACTTCGGCTCGGTCCTTTATCGCCAGTGACCACGCCCCAAACCGGTCATTAACCTGTGGTAAAGAATGTGCGACATTTCTGTATTCCCTAAAACATTTGACGTCTACATTTGTATACAGTACTTCCACACTAAATTGAATATAAAATTCGTGTTTGTCAATCTACGGTCTGCCCAAAGTTAATAAAATATAATATTATTATTTAACGTACTGTCAGTGACAAGAGGAAAAACAAATAATAAAGAAACAAGTTATTTTTATTTCCAACCTCCTCTATGCAATTATAAGAGACCTACAAATTATCAACAACTCTTACAAGGGAAGACTATTTAATTCATAACATGTGAAACTGCGCAGAAGAAACTAAAAATGAAAAACTGTGATACTATTGATGCATCAACAATTAAATACATAACAAGAATTTTGAAGTTGGTAAGTTAATAATTAAGACCACCAAGCTTGGGGCAGGTTATCCCAAATTTCTTTGCAGTTTCTTCAACAGCACGAACCCTTTTAAAGTCAAAATCATAGAGTCCATTTTTATAGCTTTTGGCCACATTTTGATAATGTGTCTCGATAACTTTGAGACACGCTGCATACTGTTTTTCTCCTCTGCACCATGGCGCCACTGGTATTCCTTTGTAATGATATATAGCTCCAGTTTCAAATAGCAGAAAATCTTGAGTATCCTTGTATTTTTTACAGTAATCTGGTATTTTACCTATGTAGCGCAAAGCAACACAGTAACCCTGCATAACGGATACCTCACGATGAGCAGCTGGATTATGAAATATTGCACAAACTTCAGGAAAAGTCTCATTGGGTCTAATGCCGAACCCAGGGTCGAACTGCTTCTTGTTATGCTCCTCTAAACTGACGTCGAACGCAGGTTCCAGATGCCAATCGTAACGATCACGTTCAAAGTAGAAAGCATATGTGTAGATGATGGCGATGGGGCACGAAAGTATTTTACTGCCGAATTTGAGGAAGGCCTCTTCAAATGAATCTACCTATAAAGAAAAATACCAATATTATCAACACAGACCTACATGCCTTAGCTGATTTTACCATTTTAAGCATCGCAAATTCATGCAAATTCATCCACCGCGCTTGGCATTAATTGCCTACAAAGTGATGATTGAAGGAGGACTGTGAATAAGATAATAAAAGTTCTTCACGCGGTCTGTACCGCAGAATAAAGAACGAGGGGTTATCGTAGCCAGTCGACTCGGTCCTATCGCCCATAGCCATGACCCCAATGGTCTTGATCCTGTTGTCAAAATTTTGATTTTGTTGCACAACATTTTTAAAGAATTAAATAATAACCCATGAAACTTTCAACCATATATTTGAGGACACGAGCGTGAATGCGCATACGAAAATGTATTGCGTACTGGCCAAATTCGTGTGGTCACTTTGAATTACGGTCATATTACTTTAATTAATATTAGCCCAAATATGGACTCCGTCTCTGTCTACACTGAAGCGGAGTGCACCGTAGTATATTGCACGAAGGTGAAAGTACAACCATGGCCAATTTCACAGAGCAGGATATTTTGATAAGCAATATAAAACGGACTATAAAAGTTTGGCTGGTAACCAAAGAAATCTGCCAAGCAAAACTTTCTGGTAAACATTTTTTCTGCAAAACAGCTCTATGAAATTTACCCCTGGGCTAGGGTCAAATGGTTGGTATTAACGCGCGCAGTATGCCGTGGAGCGCTCAGAGCCTGTCCTTTTTTGTAAAATAAAAATGACAACACATTATTTGAAGCGTAGATTTTTATAGGCTGATTTTTTCAAGCGCCATTTTTGTGATCGCAGTATTGTTTATAAATTAACATGTTGACATATTTTACTTACATTTAGGTGTTTCATGATGTAGTTTCGACAGTTTGTTACGGTGTCCCTCCATATGTAAAGAGGAAAACAGGCAAATCCTCCAAACATGGTCTTCCCTGTGGCAATTATGTTTGGTTCGTATTGTACTCTTCGTGGTGCTATTGCCGGCAGACCGAAAATACGAAGCTTGTCTCCATTGAGGATATTTTCTGGGGTGACCGGTGTAGTAAACAAAGCATCAGTGTCCGTCCAAGCAATAATCGGTGTATCGACGTATTTATCCATCCAAAAACTATTCCAAATCTGTCGCATGTAACCAGCGTCCCTAACTTTTATTTTCTTGAAGAAATTGGGATCCGCAGGTTTCGGTTGATACTTTATATCAAATATAAAACCCATGTTTTGTTCTTGTTCAGAAGCTTTGATTTTAGCAGCAAACTCATGGTCACGCTGTGATTCTTCGTCAAGTATTAAGCCAATCTTACCTAATTTTGGCGGCCAGAAGAGGGCAGCAGATTGAAAACCAATACAGAAGAAACGACTGACCAATCGAGGTGTTGATGCCATGTGTATGGTAAGTGTCACACCATATCCGTTAGTTAGTGATAGATCTGGTTGGATTGAATTACTACTGCTATTGATGATTAACTCCTTGTCATTTGATTTTAGTGGCGGTGGTATCAATATGCTTTGTTTTCTTGATAATACCATAGCTGCTGTGGAGTGTTGGGATAATGGCGCATTCATATAAGTAAACACTGCCATACAAATTGCGCACATCAAAACTGTGCCGAATATAGGTACCAGTTGCTTTACTCCCTTGGGGCACATCATTATCTAAAAGGACAAAGCAAATAGGCCTATATAATTTATGTTTTAATGCAATTCGCCCCAAACAAGGCTTAAACAAACACGAGAGGTAACCTAAGAAGCTAAAGATGTTATATTAACTCAAGTATGAGAAGACAACATCAACGAATGGAAAATTACAGGACAGAAATGCAAATACATAAACACATAATGTTTGAAAACTGTATTGTTTAAGAATAACATCTCATAATCATCATGATAATGCCCTTATTTCGGGGTAGTTTTTATTATATTTTTAAAAAGATTTGCTTATCTTTTAACTATCAAATTAACAAATGATTATCCAACAAAGATCGTCTTAGTATAAAATTAGTACACGTAGCAATCACCCTGATAAAATGTGACCCGCTCTACGAAAAAGGATATTAAGTCGTGTTATGCTAAAGGGCTGTTCTATGCGGAGAGAGTGAAAAGTGATTTTTTGTTTATTAACTTCTATTATATCAATATTTTCATTATTTTCAGAATTATTAATATTGATGAATATTAGAGATGAACAAACAAACGTTTTTGTGTCCACTGTTTTCGTCTTTTGTTTTACCATTTGTCCGTTTTAGGGAAGAAAAACCACAAATCTTATGCTTTCGTAGTGATACGGTTTTAACACCCCCTATCAATAACATACTGGTAACTGTTGCTATGGACCTTCAAAATAGTTTATTTTTTAGCTCATTTATTTTTCTACTTGCTATGACGGTATATATCTCTGAAGGCACTTTCGTTAAATTGTAAAATATGAATATGCAAATAGTGCAAAATGCCACAGGGATCAAACCTATACCAAATTAAAGCTTATGTGACCAATTCAACTATGTATATAACTAATTTTTAAACTTGAATTTTGCGACATAATAGGCCTACCCATTTTTGTAGAGCCGGAAGAGCATCATCTTAGATAAAACATGAGTACTGTTATCTGCCGTCTGGCACTGTGAACCCCTGTTGCGATGAAAGTTTTTAAAACCAGTTCGCGTCGGAGGCCGTGTATACACGCAATGTTTTTGCACCGCGGATCGGAGAGCGTCTAAACACGCCACAGGAAACTCCGGAATATTTGTATGCATGCTCGGTTCAGCCATGCGTGCACGGTGACATGCTCGGAAGTGCCGGTCACCCGCTGTGGAAGCTTCCAACGCGTGTGTGGGAAAAAGAAACCCGCCACAGGGGCCGAGAAAAACGTTTTTATTCCCGACGCGAACTGGTTTAAGAAACTATGGGGTTGAAATGAACGTACACTTAAAAAAAACATGTAAATTTACAGCAAAATGTAGGCAACTCTATTTCCAACAATTTGATTTGCTGTATTACAATGTTACATAACAAGTGTGTTACTGATTTACACAATTTCTGTAAACGCTTAATAATGAAGGATGACAGTGTGTGTTAAGTCTTCATTTGACTTCAAAACCCTGGTTTAATTCCTTTTATAATTAAATTAAGCGTTAAACAATAATAAAGACGCCTTAAATACTTAAAGGTTGCACTGTAAAAAATTACCGTAATTTTACGCCGAAAAGTTTGTAAATTTTACGGTGAATTACCGTAATCATCCCTTTCTCATTGTTTTACGGCCGAAACCCGTATTATGGCAGCTCCCATTGCACTCTGGGATATATCCAATATGTAAATGATCTGACCTTACTTTGACATAGCTTTGCGCTCGAATCATTTCCAATGTTTAAATATGTAAAAATGGGTGATTTAAGGCCATTTTCAAAAAAAAAATGGTTAATTTTATGATTAAAAAGGTAAGATTTAGATGTTCTTTTCTATGTTTGTGTAAAAAAGTACATTCAAAATTTAAAATATTGAAATATAGATTATAATTGCATGCCACCATGACTAAAAAGAGTTTCGAAAAGACAGTATATATAAAGGATACATGTTCTGTACATTAGTAACTGGAGAGGACCAGGAGTGGTTGAAAAAATAACCAGACTACGTGTACGTGTATATAGGTAAGTGAAAGACATTGTGTACAATAAACAGTTCCATTGATTAATTCCAGTATCTGTAGATCCATCCCATAGCAGGTGCAGCGTTCCATCCATACAAAAATCCCGTTAAATGTACAGTACAATTTGCAAAACTTCCACCGTAAAATTTACGGTGCTTTACCTGGCAGCTAGGGTGCCAGGAAATCTTTTACAGTGTAGTAACTGTATAAAAACGGTAAAAAGCATTAAAAATTACGGTTACCAAAATACGTTACCCGTAGTATTAACAGACTTTTCACCGTAAAAATAATGGTTTAACGTAAAATACAATACGGTCCACACGTAAAAAATACGGTAGAAAGGTGGCAACTCGCTGCACGACTTTCGACCGTAAATTTTATGGGTAATATTTTACAGTGTGCATTAGTCTGAATTTTTTTTTTAAATGTAAACAATGATGCTAAGGCCATGACAAAAAACACCCTCTGTTGGTTTGGGGTCAGAGAACCATAATGAAGAAAGGTGAGAGAAAATGAAGAGGTGGAAGTCAAGCAAAAATGGATGCTTTTTAGAATAGACCCTCAAGTTGTTGGCTACAAAAGTGAGGAAGTACCAGGGAAGAAACTGGAAGAGTTAATGTTTGACATTGCGTACATGTACATTACACTGTATACAGCCACACAAATAACAGAGTCGTTGATACGCTTGTGGTTGCAACCTTAACCTCGTACACGTTCAAGCTGAATCAAACTGAATCAACAGCCTTGATCCATCTGTTATTGAGAGTTTATGTTTCTTTATTTTCCCACTGGAAATCCGATGGAAATTCATAGGCAAGAATTGTTGATTTGTGGGCGGTTCCTTTTAAACGAAGGCAGTCAAAAAGGTTGTGAGCAACACTTTGCCACACCCTGTATACCCGGCATAATTACAAATTGTTTCCAATGAGTTGGACTGTGAAATCATTAGCCAAGGTCACACCACATTGAGTGTTCGCTCTAAGCTGTTATTAATAACATACATATGAAACAATTAGAGGTAGCCTAATGCCATTAATGGATCTTTCTTTAGTCACGATAAATCAATTAAATGAGGATTGTGCTGCTCACAACTCGGGACCTTTTCTAAAACGGAGAGCAAGTACCGAAAGTATACCCCCTTGCCCTCCCCCTGCTTCCACCGCCGGTGCACTGTGGTCCACTTTTTCCGAAAGCAATATTTTCCAATCGCGCGATTTATGGGCATGCAGTTTTTAAAAAATACGGCGAGTACACCATCTCATGCTTTACAAAAGCGATTCCTATACCTGCGATCAGTACTTATGTACAAATGTACCATAATGTTGCCCCTTCTTACCTCACTGACGATATTATGAAAATCTCATAATTACACCACTAGACAAGCAACTGATGATAGACTATTTATTCCAAAGTTCAAAACAGGGTGTTTAAAACATAGCCCGTTTGCTGCTGGTGCAACGGTTTGGAATAATTTAAGTAAAGCGACTAGATCAGCCCCCTCAGTTGCTTCTTTTAAGTCCACGCTCAAGGTTGAAATTAGTTTTTGTTTTTTAAGCAAAGATATATAAACACTTATTTTATTTTTATGTTCTATCATTTATGGATGTACTGTGACCTTTACTAAGTGTATCAAGTAATGACCCATTTTTAGATTTAGCTCGTTCATACACATGCCTTTTTTTAAATTTTACTTTTACTTTTTACCACGTTGGTTTTATTTATAACTGACTATGTATTTGTTTCTTTAATATATTTTTAGATGTATTTATCTACACTTTGTATTATATTTATTTCTCAATATACCGGGTAATTATATCTTTTTAATTATTGTTATTCTCAGGGCCCCGTGGAAGACCACATTTTATGTGAACGGTTTACCCTGGTAAAAGGACAGAAATAAACTAGAGGTTAAGCTTTTGATGAAAACGCTGGCATGAGTTTCGGATGTATTGATAATATTGGGCACTGATGTCCCAAGTTCTTTGTTTAGTGTTAAGAAAGTTTTGATATATTGAAATAAGCTGAAAATGGGCATTAATTGTAGTCATTGTATACAAAAGTTGCATTGTGTGTTCCTTAGGCGTCCAAGTAGTACTAACTCGTCCAAACGTAATTTTAGGCAAGACCCGATCGACATGACGAGTGGGTAGATGAGACTGTGAGTGGGAGTTTTTTGGGACAGTAGGTGGCAGGAGACTGATGAGGTGTTTGTTATTGTTCGAATTTGACATTGTTTGCAGTATTATCTGTACAGATACCGGTATTACTACAATAGTACAAAATTGCAACGAAGTGTTCGATGAAAACGAACACGGGGGTTTCGGCTACATGTATATTGATGATTATTGGGACACCGAGTTCTTTGTTTAGTATTTACGATATATTGAAATAAACCTAAAACGCATGAATTGTAATCATTTTACACACAAATTTCATTGTTTGTCCCCTAGACGTTTGAGACAATTTGTATGTGGATAAATGCAAAGGATGTAACGAATCAAGTTAATGCCCTTCCATTAAATGTGTGCAACGATTCTCAAACGATTCAAACATACGAAAACAAAGAACATCGTATTGAAGAATCATGGTAGAATCAACCCATATGTGTACAAACCCTGGAGCTTGCGCTATGCACAAACACTACGTCGTCACGTAATCATACCAACGTGTACAGTCCCTATGGAAAATTCCCTTTCTACAAACTATCACCGACAAGAGTTGAATGACAATAGACCGTGCACTATTTTTATCGTGATAAAGAGTGATAAAGGATGGTACCAAATTCTACCAATAGTTGGTAAATTCGAGCAATAACATTTCGAAGTTTATATTGACTACATCATAATCTTCGCAGATTAGACTAAAAAGTTAATGAAATAATATTTACTGACGTAATGATGACGTATTTGGTTTTAGAAAGTAAGTCACATTGTGGGCTTTCATATGGTGCATGTTTTGTTTTTATGCGAAAATGCCAAGTGCTTATATGTGACCTGTCACCACGAAACCCGGACAAAGTTGGAAAATTTTATTTTGAGTTTTTGGTATTTTCACATTCTCCAGTTCGTAAGCTTTTGAATGATTATAATCTTGTAGGGGTAACCCTTCCCTGTAATCCCCTCAGGGGGGATTAAGTCCCCCCCCCCCCCCAACATGCCCAATCAATAACAAGTCAATCAGAGAAAAGAAGGCTTTTGTAAGGAAGTTATCAATGAAAATAGAATCTGCAAGCCGCGAGCTTTACGGTGATAACAAATTTTCAATGGGGGGAGTTTTACGCTATGTACCAAAGCGACTTATTTTCGGGAACTTTCTGCGGTAATTTGCGGTAATTTGACTCGACAATGACTTTAAAACCTCATATCTCCAACATTGTTCGCATATCATCATTTCATATCAGAAATATTAGCCGAATAAGGAAATACTTGAATAAAAGTGCTGCTGAACAAATTATACATGCATTTGTTCACAAATCTTTTAATAACATTGCTCCAATTTATATTTCTGAACTGCTTAAAGTCTACACTCCATCACGCAATTTGCGCTCCAGCAACATGTCACTCCTAAAGGAACCAACTTCAAAACGGAACTGGGATGATAGGTCTTTTTCTGTCGCGGCTCCGAGACACTGGAATCATCTTCCAACTAAACTCAAATCTTGTCATAGTATAACTAGATTTAAGTCGATGCTTAAAACTCATCTTATGTCACAATTCTTCAAAGATGATGTATATTTGTAATTGCATTGTAGGTACATGTATCTCAGTACATAAGTTTTCCCTATGCTATCATTGTATATTGTTTGTATTCATGTTTTATCTTTGTTTCCGCGCCTTGAGCGCCCAACAGGGTGGATATGTGCGCGCTACAAATCTTTATTATTATTATTATTATTATTATTATTATTATTATTATTATTATTATTATTATTATTATTATTATTATTATTATTATTATTATTATTATTATTATTATTATTATTATTATTATTATTATTATTATTATTATTATGATTATTATTATGATTATTATGATTATTATGATTATTATTATGATTATTATTATTATTATTATTATTATTATTATTATTATTATTATTATTATTATTATTTGTCCAAATTGGGTTTCTTCAGGAATGGTTTAACATGAGCAACCTTCTGGCTATCAGGGAAACAACCGGAAGAAAGAGATCTGTTTACAATAATTGTGATATACTTAGAAAACACATCAATATTTTGTTTTATTAGCGAAGTTGGTATACTGGATCAAGTTCACATGATTTTGATGGCGATTTCATGATGAGTTTCTTGATCTCCGTAACACTAGTAGTAGGCTCAAACATAGACAGTCTACATTGTGGATCCTTGCGTGACGGTGTTTGTGATAGAATGGCAGGTACTGGGGGAAAAGAACGACGGATATTCTTCTTGTTTTGGTGGAAACAAGAAGAAAAAATAATCGAACGAAAACAAATAATCCAGTAAATAAGTTACAAATATTCTTGACAATGTACATTAGCAGATGTAAATAGCATACCTACTGAATTTTCGGTTATCCGGCCGTCTAGCAACAAGAAACAAGGTAAAACTGTCAAGTATAGGCCTATGCGTAGCTCTTCCACTGTTAGAACTCAGCACTGAAAATCACAGTATATTGATCAATGCGTTTAACATGAGCTAAAAACCAGTAGCACTAAGGTGTGTTTGTTTTTCTTCCTCCATGGTTTGATTGACCTCACTGACATTCCGCTATACCTTTGTGTTACAGGTATAAGCCAATAGAACTGCAGACAGGTAGCAATGGTTACCGCCCAAACCATACTCAACGCAAAATAGCGTGTCCTATAATGGAAGTTCGACACAATGGTACTGAACTTGGAAATGTGTCTGAATTTTGCTATCTTGGCCACACCATCTTCAATGATGGTAGAAATTCCACTGACCTAAGAATTGCAAAGGCTACAGCTAAATTTTATGAACTTAAGGGGGTTCTTTGTGACAGGGAAGTACGTATGTCCATTCGGACTAAAATCCTGGAAGCATGTGTTCGTCCTAGACTGACATATGCTACCCATTGCTGGAGGCCTAGTGAGAAATAAATAAAAAGGATTGAAAGTATAGTTGGTATGGTTTCCTATTAGGGGCCGTCCATAGTTTTCATCATTATCACAAGTGTACAAAGAGTACTCTTTTTTACAACCCCCTCCCCCCCCCCCCTCAAAGCATACAAGGCAACTGAAAAAATGATGATGGTTCGCCATTGCCCATGATAATTGATATACATGTACTGATGCAGGTACAGTATACTAGTAGTAGTACTCCACATGGCCAGATTCTGTATAAAAATAAAAATGCACAATCCTCTCAAAATTAATACATCAATAAAAGTAGCTAATTACAAGAATTTATTATACACAATATCTTCAATGACAACTTGGCAATTTTGCATAATTTACAATTTTTTTTACCCCAAAAAGATGTCGATATAGCGCCCTCATTCGGTCAAAAATACGGCCGACGCGTGATACGGATCATCATTTTCTATATTTCTAAAAAGCGTACGTCGGGTCTTAACCCCCTCCCCCCTAGCGTACGGTATGTACGCTCGTGATAATGATGAAAACTATGGACGGCCCCTTAAGGCGAATGATTAAAGATGGTTTCCGTAGGAAACCTTCACTTGTAAAAGGTGAAGTTAATCATGCTCTTTACTTTGCTAATACAGATCTAGAGCGCATAACAAAAAGTCAACCACTTCGGAATTATATTAACTCCCAGTATCTGAAATACATAGCTCATACTTGTCGTAGGGAAAATACAAATTTGACCAAGCTTAGTTTATTTTTTATTCCTAGAGTCCCATACTATCGAGATCCCTGGATAGGTATCTCAAGACTTCTGGGTGATATTTCTATTGAGCAGATTAAAAGAGAAACACAGTCAAAGACTGGTTTCACCAGGCTCCTAGGAGTCCTGACTCATATGAAGCCTAAAGCTTCAAAATGAGGACCTAAACTGTACTGTACTGTACAATGGAGTCAGAATGCACAGGCAAGTCAAAAGTACTGTTACGAATCTTACCCTTTGATTTTGATAAATATTAGCGCACTCTATTTCACTTCTTCCACTTCCAATATTTTGCTTACGAAGCAATTTCTATGGTTTCTTTTTTTATGTTTTTTTTGTCCTAGACCAGTGTACAATTTGTGCCCGGCACAGTTTGCTCTTTTGTTGTAAACACATCTGTTCAAAGAGCTTGTAATTTAAATTCTGTGTGTATTTTGTTACGGTCACTGATTTCAATGAACTAAGGATCAGTTATTCTTTGGTCAATGAATAATAAGCTGAATAAGCTGTTTGCTTTGTAATACCACAGAAGCAGTGTTCCCAGCAATCAACTGTGCACATCTATTTTTTTTTTTAAACAGACCGTATTTGGAAGCAACCACTTACAGTTGCAGTTTGAAAGCTAAATGTACGGCGCAGTTAATTGCGGGTCATTACGCTCGGAATGAGTTACAAAAGCTTAGTTAGCTTTCAACCTGCATGGATGTAACTTTGAATATGTCTGGGTTGTAATAGATGTGCACAGATTGATGCAACCAAAACGACAAATTAACGAGCTGGATGTCCGCCATATTGCACCGCTGCACAGGACATGTTCAACCACAGCGAAAATTACAGAAGCGTATTGTAACGGCGCGCCGTACGCTTACAATACGCGGCGCCCTTACTCTGAACTTAGGGGCCGACCGCCAGTCATGAAATGCCCATAAGAAAATAATTTACTAGCTCAACAGACCAACTAAAATAATTTTATAAGGAAACAGATTTTATGGCATCTCAAGAAATAAAATAAGTTTAACAAAACATTCTGTCTCTCGCTACAAGTTACATTGTAGGCACCCAGGGGAAAGCAATTTGTCAGTCAACTATAGACTATGTTATAAATTCATGTTAGGGGATAGGCATGGTAAATATCAACACAAGGTAGGCCTAAGTAGTAAAATAATTGTACTTCCACAGCACAGTACAGATGAGGTGATGGATGGTGCAATCTAGAATAAGACAAAATACTCCCCTAATAAAATAAATAATTCCAAAATGGGGCACCTGGCCCTAGCCCTTGGCTAACTTCAGCCGTTTTAGAGACAACTCGTACCCAAGTCAACTCGTACCCAGGTCAACTCGTACCCAGGTCATACGAGAATATATAAGCTCGGTTGATTGAAAAGTCGCGCTTTGACGCGATGGAATAAAAATCATTTTCACCCTTGGTTCTTTTCGCAAAAATTGAACAGTATTCTGGTTCTTTGTTGATGGGAAAAACAAGGTTGACTCGCCGATCCTTTCCACTCGAAGTAAATTATAGGAAGATCACCCGTTAAATTTATCAATGGTATCGTTTGGCGAATTTATCTCGTAGCAATACGTCCATTATAAAAAATGGTTGTTTTACCATCATCGATTGTTTCACCATCGTCATTGCTCGTAAATCTCGGACCGTAAATACTCATTATTTAAAATAGTATTTAAAAAAAAGTATTTAAAATTATTTATTAATTTCAACGGTTATAATGGCTGGCAAACCGTGATTATCAATGTCTTTACCGCTCGAATCTGTTTAAAGTTCCAGTCGTGAGATTTTTTCACAATGGATTAGAATATTCTATCCAGGTACTTTCACCAAATCTTTTATCTTGGGTAAAACATTTAAAATACTCCAAGGTTTACCGCTGTAACAATTTTCGCTAGTAGAAATTTGATCGCAATGAATGTACATTATTTAAAAAAGGTCATAAACATATTTTTAGGGTTTTTAAATATGTCGTTGATGTTTTTTCTTCTTTTAGTACTGCATCTTGCCCTCGGTATACCGGGCGGTCGAGAGTGAGATCGTCGCATCTAACGACAGTGTACGCATACCCACAAACTAAGTGTTCTTGCAATGTTTTAGTATTTGTTGCACTCGCATCGTCAATCTTTTTAATTAACGCTTCAAAGTCTGCGTATATGACGAAAGGAACTTTCATCTTTTTACAATTTTTTGTTAAATATAGTTTATTATCTTTACCCTCAATTCGCCAATTCCCTTACACTCTGGGATGTGACGTTGGAGGAGGGCTTCCGTGGTGTGTGACCTTGTAAACATCTCACGCAAAAGTGTTGACGATGTCCGTGTTTCGTTTGATCGAAAAGAAAACGGTTTATATCCTTGATCCAAACGTAGTGTGATTTAGTTTCTTTGTGGATTAATTATAAATCGGATAAAAATAAATTTGCCACTCCTCGTCAATAATGGAATCAGCGTTATCATAAGTCTATCACTAGTCTTGGTTCATAACTGTGTTTGTAGGCCCTAAGTTTTTGATACACGATCCGACGGCGATATACGAACACTACGATCACGAACCGCTATCAAAGTCTTGGGAATTTCGTAGAATCTCCCCCGAAAACGTGGGGGAAACCACTACACATGCGTCAATTTGAAATGCTAGCGCGGCCCACATTTTTTGGTACACATGAACAACAACGGACTGCCGTGTTCACTGATCGACAACTTCACGGCTGTCCGTTGTTGTTTATTCGCGTGCGCACAAAAAATGTGGTAATGTTTTCTATGGAAATGTTTTTAATAAATTATTTACCTTTCTAGATGTTCTTCTTAGTTACTGTAAATTTTTACTGTAAACCAAATATTTTTAGTCCTCGGACTTTTTGTTTGGTGTTTTTTAAATAAACCAGAATTGAATTGAATTGAATTGAATTGAGAGCTGTTTAACTGTCTAACTAAGTACTACTGTCTAACTAGTACTTGTGGCTCACAAGTGAGTAAATGTTAAACTAATTACCATGAATCTCCAATTCCCAAGCAGTTACAAGTTAAATAGAAAGCCTAATGTTAAACACGGGGAGTATACTTTATATCTTTCAATTTCAAGTTGCTTAGCAAAGTTATGGCTCAGTGGAAATTGTTCTGTAAATACATGGATTTAACGAAAGCTCAGTCCCGGCAACAAAAAGGATTGGCGGAACGTCAGCAACTTTTTGGCTGGATTGCTCGGCATTTAATTAGCCGTTGAAAGAAGTCTTAGAAAAAAACGGACGAAAACTAATGTTTTTTAATCCAGTTTTCGTTAATGTTACAAAATAGACATAAGGAAAACTATAATTAAGAATTAATTTTTTTCGTTCAAAATGGCCGACGGATATTAAATCTCCCTGTCAGTGCTGTCCCTACAACCATCGGGCCAACATTTTAGGCTAGAAGGTTTGATTTTTGTATAAATATTAGTTACTTCTCTTGTCTACTGTGCACAGAGAATAAACGGGATTTGTCTTTTGGTACTGAAAAATAAATCTTGAAAGAGTCTGTATTGCCCGTATCACTTTCTGTCGAAATGTGTAAATAATAGGTCAATCACTGATCTCTATGATAGAGATCAGTGAGGTCAATGTGGGTTCGACAGGTAGCTGAATAACCCCCTCTATCTGTTGGGTTTAATCTGAACTAATGAGGGCGTTCTTGTTGAAATAAATATAAATATAAAGATGACGAATAAAAATTAATAATATGCAGAATTGATGCACAGAAGTACTGTTGGCACTGTACACTACACTACAGTACAGGTGCTCAATGTTAATTCAAAGCTGATAAGTGATATATGGTGATTCGTGTTCATTCCTCCGTGATAAGCCTGACAAGTTACGCTTCATATATCCCACAGCTTAAGTTTTAACCATTTTGTCGATCACCAATGGCAATGCAATCGAATGCATGCAATTTCATACGTGTGTCACAGTCAGTATGCTCCGAGTCAGCAGAGCGGTGGTAAAGGCCGTACTTAATCCAACACACGATACATGTACTAATACATGTAGAAACTCCTTGGTAAATATCGTTTCCTCCAAGTAACACGTGTAATTTGTATAGTGGCTGGCCTTGGCAGCTGAGTACATGGACAATATTCAATAATACTGACCAACAGGGAGGAAGGAACGTTCTCATGATGTAGTGACTGATAGTGACTGATAGCATTAGAACTGTAACAGACCTAGTCCACAATTATGAATTAAGTCTTTGATTTAACATACTGATAACTCACAAAGACATCTCGCAAAAACATTTCCTTGTTTTTCACATTTTGTACCTGATGTTGTCCTGTTCATTTTTGCAAACACCTAGTTCTAATAATTATTATAACACCTCATGCATAGATTCTGTCTTGTGATTGGTTGAGAGCATGTCACATGATGTTCGCTATATTTACTGTAATGCCAAGGAAAGCCCATGGTAACCAATGTACTGGCCCATGGCAACCAATGAGCTAGCTCATGAAATTGGTCTAAATGCGTCAATGCTGTTGTTACAACATGAATAAATACGTGTTACAGAAGTTCAATTAATTTTGAAGTGTTGTCAAGTAGGGCTGTGCCGGGTATCTGGGTATCAGGGATCACCTCGGAAAGCAATATGCAACAGACTACCAGCCAAATTACACACATTTTGTATGGAACTTTGGCTGGTAATTAAAAAAAAAACTTGCTAAGCTAATTTTTCTAGTAAGCAATTAATGAATTATTGCGTCAGTTTAGTAGATGTATAATTGGTACCAGGGCTGAAATCCCGAGAAATATTGTTGTCCCTAATGCTGTAATTTTTAAAGACTTCCAGTTCAATTCCACAAAAGAATGAATACATCAAATCTGAAGCCTTAACTCCCTGATCCTAACAAGAAATCAGAACCACTGCTGCACTTGAACAAATTGTATGAAGAATTTGTTTGAAAAAATTGAGTTGAAACATGCTCATAAAATATATTAAGCATCTTCTTTACTGTTGACAACTTATCAAATACATGAAATCATTAGAAAATTTAAATTATTGCGAAGAATTTGTTATGAGCTTAAATGTAATGGAATTTGTAGGCCAAACTTTCACATTCAGTTTTTTTGAAACACAATTTTGCACATTAATTGCTTACAACCTTTTGCCGGTCACACGACGATGGTTGTTGTACAGGCAATTGTGATTACTCAGATGTCTGTTGAAGTGCACCAACTTGATTAGAAACAAATATGCTGATTCTTAAATAACTAAAATTTGAAATTCATGAAACACAATGTCAGTATACTCTCAAGGAAGGCACCTTATAGTCTGCCCTGTTTGTTTTTAATTATTTAAGTCAATGTTATTAAATCCAGTCTTACCAGTCAAGATGGTCCAGGATCAAAATAAAACCTCAAAATATAACCACCTGCTGCCTCTGCTATGTAAGATTGTAGGATACCTCGTACAACCAGTGAGGGAATAACTGACATTCATTCAAAGCTATTGATGTCTTGATCAATAATGGTTCCGGGGGTCTTAAAGGGTACATTTGCCCTTTTTTGGTATTTCACCATGCATGAAGATTTACCCTGACATTATTTTTTTATGAGCCACATATTTGATCAGTTTGCCCTTTCTGTTTTGCCACCATGCGTTTGCTCCTGGATATATGAGCTTCTTAGAAGATGATTCTGTGCTGAAGGGTTTTCTAATTTTGCTTCTTAAACCAAATCCCAAGGGGATGAGGGATGGGAATTGGGGAGGGGGTATATACCCCAATAATTTGGGGGTGGTCAATGCAATCAATATTTTGTATTATGTGATACAACATTTGCATATTTTCACATTCTCTGTACCGGAGACTTTTTTGGGGCCTTAAACTGCTCAATAGATTTAGATCCCTAAAGCTTCTAGGAACCTTAGGCATGTCCCAGACCCCTTGGGTAGGCCTCAGACCCCAACCCATTTGTGGCTTTGCTGTGTGCTCGCCCATTTTAATCCCCTTTCCCTCTGTGCATCATGTTTGTGACACCACATGAACATCATGGTTGGCTTTGACTTATTTCATTTTTGTTGTAGAAATGTTTTAAAAATTCAATACGGTCCCGGCTTTTCTGCTCTTACTTTAACTTACCTTCACTTTTGTGGCTCTAGATTTCTTGGATGTCCACGGAAAACACCTTTGAGTTGGCATGGTGTTTGAAGTGATGGCTGAAGAATCTGAAGTTGCACTACCGGACACCTGTGAATTGAGCGGTCAAGAACATGAACTTGAAAGGTGCAGTATACAATGGCTTTACCCACTATCTGTGTTTGTTTTAATATTGTTGTTGCTGCTGTCTTTATATTGTTTGGTTTTTCCCTTTTCTTTCCTTTTTCTTTCAAAACCTTTTTGCTGTCTTTTGCAAAGTTCTTTCCTTTTTCCTTTCTTTTGTTTCTTTAACTTTATCTTGTTTTCCTTTTAAATGTTTCCATTTTACATTTTCCTTTTTATCTTCTATTTTTTACTTTTCTTTTCAGTAGTTTTTCTTTTTCTGTTTCCATGTCCTTTCCTGTAAATGGTAACATTATTGGAGTACAATCTCATGAATTTAAAGATAATTGTAAAAGTGTAGACATTACATTGTTCAAGAGTTACAGATTTATGTTCGCACCGCTCAAATGTTAAGTCCGAATTTTAAAAAGTCGTTTACGGGTAATTGGAACCGAAAAATTGAACTGGGTAATGACCGTTTCGGTCGGGTATCCGGATACCCGAATACCCAGCACAGCCCTACTTTCTCTAATTGGCATTTCCTATTTTTTTCTCTTTTCATTTTGTATTGTACTTATTTGGCCATGAAGAGAAACTAATGTGAATGAATGAATGCTTGTTTGCAGTATTATAATTATCCCAATATATGTTTTTGATCTTTACAATGCGGGTGGGCAATTTGATGGTTACTCATATTACATTTTCAAGGTATTGGGCCCACGCTTAATGTCATAATTTCCTTACTTTTGTATTTCACTCATCAGTTATACCAAACCTTACTCAGCACAAATAATTTTAGAAATTTGTTATGTACGCTATATAAGACAAAAATGCTGGTTACGTACATTTTTCGGACATGCATAAAATGTTGGTTTTTCTCTTATAAAACATAGATTAACAAATTTCTTAAATTCTTATTTTATTCTGAGTAAGGTCCGGGTATACCGCAACTACTGTGAGAAAACTGATGAGTGAAATGGCATTAAGAGTGGGCCCAATACCTTAAAAATGTAACGTGAGAAACTATAAAGGTGCCTGGGTAGGCTTTCTCACTAATACTTGAAATGAAAACATACATGGCATTTTCAAATTGAATATTTAAAAATTTATGGATCAATGATGCTTTTGATATGAAGTTATCAGCAGAATGCTCAGTGAAAAACACAAAATGCAATTTTCATGGTGGTAAAAAACTGACAGAAATCACACTTTTCTCCAATTGAAAATATTGGAGAAACAAACTACAAATAAGGGTACTTCACCACCCATTTTTTAATGAGATTGACATAAGAAGATTTCTACTTCAGCAAACATTTAAATTGAATGGGTTATTTCTATTTAAGGATTCCCAGAGTAGGGGTGTAGGGTGGGCAATAAATCTTTTGGTGAATGTACCAACATAAACCGTGCAGTAGAATACAGAAAAATAATACATTAACTCAAAACTTTCTGTAGACTACCTGCTTTGAATAACATTTATTATTTGTTTTTTGTTTTATAATATATTAATTTTTTAGGGGGTATGGTCCCTGCCTTCCTGCCCCCGCCTCCCCCCCGAAGTCCATACGGGTACTAGATACAAATTGAATTAGACAAATTAATATTTAATGTTCAAATGGATCATTAACTTGGCTTTGGAGCCAGAAAGCCATTTCATTAATTCATGGACTCTGCCAAAGCACCACAAACTGAAACCACTTCTAGTAATTTTTTTTATTTTTATGGACAACTGAGCATGCTTTATTATTTTAATTAAGGGTCTACATTTGCAGTGAACAATTTGCTGTACTGAATGCACGATTTTGTTTTTATAAGAGTGACCCATATTGTTATCTGGGTCTAATGCTTAAGATACATCATCGGTAATGTTGGCAAAAATGCTTCTGTTAGTATGCTTACTCTGTTTGAATCAAAGTATACATTAAACAGCCAACATGTAAAAGTTTCAGCTCATTAAATTGTGTCGTTTATGAAGATTATTTGAAAATGCATTCAGATTTATTGTATTCATACTAATGTGGAATTTAGGAAAGAATTGGAACTGGAAATTAGTTCTCTTTACTAAAAAATTACAGCACTTATGACAAAATAATTTCTAAGGAAGATTAATAACTTTTTGTTGTTTTCTATATGTTAAATGCTATGTATTGACAATTATAAGTCTTTTTTTCTATTTCTGATTGAAATAATTCAATATACTGTTCTTAAAGATAAAGTGTAGAATTGGTATTTTCAAAGTAATCAAATGGTCATTTGAACTTTAATAGTAAAACTAAGGCAGTGTAAAGCTGATCAAACTAAAAGTTCCTAGATAAAAAAAAATTCTGTGGTGCTGTAATTTTTAGGAAAGGTGAAATTATTAGCAATAAATTTATCAGAAAGAATTTTTCCCCAAAATATTTCATGTTAGACTGAATACGTTTTTCAAGTTAACAATGCAAAATAATGAGCTGAAACTTTCACAGGTTGGTTGCTGGATGTCTTGATTCAAAGAAATTAAGTATTACCAATACCTGTCCTTTAATAAAACAAATAAACAAATAAATGGAGCATTTACACTGTTTATACACTAAATTGAAAGCAATGTTGTGCCAAAAAATATCTACTCTGGAAGATTTTTTTTGGTGGTAACAGTATATTTTTGTTCCACCACCACGACACCAACTTCAGTTAACATTCAGGCAGTATTCCAAGTTTCCAATTGACATTTAGGACACTTCTAAAAGTACATCACAGGGTAAGCCTGAAGCCATTGTTAATTTGCTCAGATTGAATGAAGCAATTGCTCACAAATTTCATGTAATAACAGAATCTTAGCTTAAGCAGTATGCTTAAATATCATCTTTCAAGGGCCAATTTTGAGTGAAGTACATCCTACATATCCCCTAATGCTTATAACTTCCATTGAAGTCCTTTTAAAGATTCCAGCCAAGACAGATGGCACACATGAATAAAGTGCATGCATCTTTGCAGGGTTTAGATTACTAAACTCAATTACTTTCTTTATTATTTTAACATCGCTATCCAGTTACTGGCTCTTGAGTCTTTCTGTTTGTTCTTGGAGCAGTTTTGAGGACTGAACTGGACTTGGGTTGCAGGCTAGAAAAGAATTCAATACCATGGTGGATTTTGGAATCAAAGTAAAAGAACACATTGATTCAGATGCATTAAATTAATAAAATTGACATTAAAAATGCATGATACTTGATTTGGTGCAAAGTTGCCAAGAATTTTACAATCTGTTACCAACATTCAAAAATAAATAGGAAAGGTACAACTACTAGTATACTATCTTGATTGGGAGATACGTTTATCCTGATTGAAACCCTATTCTTCCAATGAGGATACAATGATACCTTCTGCTTTACTACATGACCCTATGACAGCGAACAATATTTACAGGGGAAAAAGATACAATTGTGTATATTTATTTACTTTGAGGGAGAACATTTTGAGGGAGAACACTTGCCACCCTCCCTTCTTTCCTGTCCATCAGATCTGCTGTCTACTGTTATGAAAGTCGCAGAGAGAAACGTGTGAAAACACACACCTTGACTTTTTGATCTGAATGATAATGGCCAAAATCAAACAAGGCATTCTGCATAATAGCTACTGAAATGTCATGGCTGACTTCCACGCTTTTCCGGCCGGAAAAACACTGACACACTCAAGTGGTACTGTGCCTTTATATTCGGTAGACCTGTCTTCCTTATGAGGCAGATATGAATATTTAAAGAGCTGTTCTACTCATTTGTCCATGGCATGCAAGAACCATTATAAGTTACATGATTGAGGTCTTGAGGAGTAACTAAGTGATAGATGTTCAAATTTCTGGCCGTCTTGCACATTTAGACAGTACATTTAGTACTTCAATCTCAATTGTCACGTACTGGAAAGTGTAACATGAAATAAAGAGAAATCCTTTTTCCTAAACCAATCCATTTATATGTGCAGTATTTCAAGCTGAAGGGGATAAAAACAAAGTGTCCACTGAGTGAAATTGTCATGGGTTATGTGAACGAGTTGCCATAGTAATCGTTGTGGATAACAATTATTTCTTAACTCGTGGGCAGAACATCGTTTACAGGATATTGTACTAAACAAATTGCTGTAATAACTCAGAATATCACACTGCAGAATATTGTATCATTTATGTGTCCATTTAACCCTCCTACACATAGAGGCCACTCCGATCCACAACCTTCAGTACATACATGTACAAGCCTGCTGTCCTTTCCTAGTAATCTTACAAAATCAACTGTGTGTCACCCAAGGTCACTGTAAATGTTTGAACATATTAGTATGGCCTATACAATGTATCAATGGGAGACCACTTTACCCTGTAATCTCAGTGGTGTGACAGTACACAGAAGGGTAACCATAGGAGGCCACTGGCAACAGCTAATGGCTTGGAGTGGCCTGAATAGGTTGTTTCAAAAATTGCACTGATTGTAGGAGGGTTAAATTCTTGAACTCTTTGCTAACCCCCACAGTTCTGCAAATGTGTATTACAAATAAAACAGGGTGTCAATTTAGCAAACAGGGGGGCCAAAAGACACCCCAAGGTATTGCTGGGGGTTAAGGCTATGATTTGATGTGCTGATATGCTCATCAATAGTAAGAGCAAGGCAAAATATAGCCCAAAGATCTGACATCACGTTTTGAGGCTCATGAAAGATACCATCCTCTCAGCTTTGGGGAGATTCAACTTTGACCTTAAAGCATGAAACATATCCAATGAAATCCCTTGAATGGTTTGGCTGGGGACCAGTCTAGGCAAAATGCAAATTAAATATCTTCATGTAATTGTCCACTTACATTGATCGATATTGTTGGCATTGATAATTATGATTTGTAATTCTTTATAGATTGGCTGTTGAGGAACTTGTGAATGAAGCTAAGAGAGCTAAAGAGAGATCACAGAGCATGGGTTCCTATGGATGGTATGTGCTATAATGTGAAGTAGTTCATTCCCATTACAATTTTGAGTGGGACCGTACTCAAGTTCCCTCAGCCTTATGTTCCCTCAGCCCTATGTTCCCTCAGCCCTATGTTCCCTCATCCCAAAATAGACCCTATGTTCCCTCAGCCCTATGTTCCCTCATCCCAAAATAGACCATAGGGTCTATTTTGGGATGAGGAAGATAGGGTTGAGGGAACATAGGGTTGAGGGAACATAGGGCCTAATTTGGATTTAAAAAAATGTTAGGCATTGAGGGAACATAGGGCTGAGGGAACATAGGCATGACCCCTTTTGAGTGGCTTGGAACTTGACAAATACTTGACAGTGATTACTATCAAAGGTGAAATTTTTGTTGGAACATTGATAATTTCCTTCTGGAAAGGAAAAGAAATACTTGTCAAAAGCTTAGTTTTACAATAGAAAAGTGCCAAAATTAACTTATGACCTGGACCCACCATAAATTCAGTTCATTTCGTATGTGCATGCTTCCAATGATTATTTTGAGAAATGAGTAATTTTAAAGCATTTGTTTTTGCGCTGATGAAAAAGACAATTTCAAGAAATTACTCTTAAAATAGATAAAAAATAATATAGTCACTTTCCTACTAATTGAATGTTTATAAGCTATCACCCTTGGTCCCCCCTTGAACCTATGTTCAGATGGCAGCATCTCTCTACATGTATATTTAGAGAATCAGTAAAAGAAACTCGATGAAGTAAACTTCTCCAGAGCTTTGTCTTTAAAAACAAATTTAATATATTTTCCGTTTAGGGATTTTTTCAGTGGGAGAATGTATAAGCACTCTGTTTTTTGGTGTTAACATTTCTGAAAATGTCTCCAAAAAGTGATCTATTACAAAATGCCTCAAATTTGTAATTATTTTGAATGCGGGAAAGGTCAGACTGACAATTTGCAAATATTTTTTTCGAAATTAATGAAACAGCTTTCTGAAATTGAACAATTTCTACAATGTAATTATTCCAGACGTCAGACAGACTGTTACAAATATCATGCGTGGGAGACACCATTTAGGAATGACATCTTCTACATGCGTCAATCCATTTGCAAAATAGATGGTTTTGTTGAATTGTAATTGTTGTGAGCTATATGATTAATACGCAAGTCATATAAACTGATAAATTATTTATATTATTCATTGAGTTACTGATGAAACATGTACAATAATGATAACAAGAATACATCAACGCTAAAAAGCTACCTTTTCTGGAACAAATACAGGCCTCAGATTTAAATACAATCTATGGACATTGATGCCTCTACTGTTTTCATATGTTATATAAACTGATAAATTATTAATATTATTCATTGAGTTACTGATGAAACATGTACAAGATGGTTCAAAGGGTTTATATTCAATCTGACAGCCTAATGGCTTCTGTATCCTGATTCCATGCAAATGTTTTAGCAAAAACAGACATCAATAGAGTATAAATCCTTTGTGGTTTCATTTCTTTCTTGGAGTTGTTTTTTAAAATCAGAACCCCGTCTTAGTATTCCCCGTGGACCATCTAAAACAAATTTCTATCTTTTGAAAGCAGAGAGTATCAATCAAAGATTTTGTCTGAATACAAATATATTACTTGATTTGTTTTTTACTCTCTAGGCTTAAGCTTGTATTACTTTTGTGAGTCTGAGATGTAATGGTGCTTTGCAAATAATATGCATAATATTTTAGTAATCTGGTCATTAACCTCACTGTTCTTGAAAGTGCATTAGCTTTTCAATAACAGCACTTTTTTTCTTGCTGAACAACTAAATAGACCTTTGCCCATTGTGGCCATCTTTGTCAGAATCCCTGTGTGCGTGTACACTATATAGCACTGATATGGATAAATGAAAGCGGCCAGACTATTTTTGCTCAGTTTAGTCAATATAATTTGTATTGAAGAAAGACAAGATGGCTGCACCTTGATAATGGTCTATTGCATGTTTTGGACTAAGAAAAACTACTCACAAAACATGTATACATAAGTACATACATGTGCTGTCCTTTATACATGTACATGTAAAATGTATCTCCAAAACATTCACTTCTCCCCTCAAAATAAGTGAAACTCTTCTAAAATCACTGAAATTTTCTCTGTGGTCCTCTCAATTTTCAGGGTTTTTCCACATAGTGACTGCACCATAATACGCTTCTCACTGACCATTGTCAATTTTGAAGAAATATAAAAAACAACTCATCTGATAGAACACTGATATGGTAATAGAGGTTGTAGGTTTGGGTCCCTCTTCAGTTAAAACTTTTATGTAACCAGTATAGTTTCCTCCTGGTTTATTTGATGTTTTGATTTATAAATACAAAGCTTCATCCTATTTATCTCTGAGTGATCTCCAGACTTTGGATTCCTAGTAAGCATACAGTATATATACTTACATTAGGCCACAACAGTGTGTTTAGGTTCCATAGCTTCTGACTAGCACCTCCAGAACAAAGATATTGAGACTTGGGGATGGATAGCCCAACTATAGGGCTGGATAGCCCAACTGTAGGGCTGGATAGCCCAACTATAGGGGCTGGATAGCCCAACAGTAGGGGCTGGAAAGCCCAACTACATGTATAGGGCTGGATAGCTCAATTGGCAGAGTACTGGTTCTGGTGTGACATGGCCGAGCGGTTTTGCGCATTGAACTTGTGTTCTGATGACTGAGTCATCAGAATGTGGGTTAGAATCCTGGCTGCACCGTGGTACTTGTGTCCTTGAGCAAGACACCATACCATATTTGCTTCTCTTCACCTAGGAGTATAAATGGGTACCCGTGAAGGTAGAGATGAATATTGTATTTGATATATACTGTAGCATTGAGTACAGCAGCACAGAGCTGTATAAGCCCCAGGGAGGTGAGAAAGATTAAGGATTGTAATTGGCTCAATGACCAGGGCTAATAATGTAAAGCTCTTCAAGTATCACATCGTGATAAATTTTGCGCTGTATAAGACTCCAATATAATATAATATAACTGTAATCCAAGTCCTGTTTCAGGCTAAACAAATATTTCATATGTCATATCAGTAATTCTCTTCAGCTACTGGCGTATATTCATTACATTATGTGTCAGAATAGTATACCGTCAATCAAGCAGTAGAGTTAGGGTACCTCCCTGGAAATTGTAAGATTAGTTTACACAATTTTATTAAAACAGATAATATGAGCTTTCGTTGAAATGAAGCTTTCAACGGTCAGTTTTTATTACATATTAAAATACTCAATTGTATGTTTAGAGTTTTCATTGTGTCCCGAAAATCCTGAAAATTGTAGTATTCATTAGGAATTTGAGATAGAAATGAATCTTGTTGTGTTCAATTCTCAAGGAAGAACATATAATGTAAAACATGACATTTTCCACAAGTTTATTAGTTAGCAAACATCTAGTATAACATTGGTTTCATCAGATCCTTTTTGGCTACGTAATTTTTCATTGTGCCCTTTATGATCAATAATGTGAATCATTTCCTAAGATGATGAAGCAACTCTATTTCCCATTAAAAAAAACTTCCAAAATGTTGGATTTTCAGAGTGGGGGATAGGGACAACGATTTGTTTGTACCAGCTGTGAAAACCTTGGGGGTAATTACAGACAGAACCGGTTTGACCGGAAAGTGTTGAGCCAATGTGAGAGAGGATTCCACTTCCTCTGACTCTGTTAGTCCCCTTGTATGGGTCATTGAGGTAATTCATGGTTAGCATTAGGGCTGTGCCGGGTATCCAGGTATCCGGATACCCGACCGAAACGGTCATTACCCGGTTCCATTTTTCGGTTCCAATTACCCGTAAACGACTTTTTAAAATTTGAGCGGTGCGAACAGAAATCTATGACTCTTGAACAATGTAATGTTTACACTTTTACAGACAATTATCTTTAAATTCAAGAGACTGCACTCCAATAAAGAAAAGATCGATTTAAGTATGGTATCCTCTGTATTATAAAAGTCAATTTGTTACCATTTACAGTACGTGTATTTGTACACCACCGGAGGCATGTTTTCAACAAAAATGAAAACGGGTATCTGAAGTTTCCTAATTTCAGGTATCCGGTTCCAAAAATATCCGAAAATGCACAGCCCTAGTTAGCATGTCTGGAAATATGCTCTATTTTGACAGTGATTGGATCGTTGATTTCATTACTGAGTATAGCCAAGATATGTTTGCTTTACTAACTGTGTCCTTGGGCAAGACATTTAACTGTAATTACTTCTGTCTGTCTTGTACAAAATAGAAACCATTAAGAACCGGTGCTAAAGAATGATATGATCTAGATAAGATTATAATTTGTGTATAAATTTATTTTATTTTATTTATTTATTTACATATTTATTTATTTTTATTTTTAGGGGGGTGGGAACAATTTATTCCAGAAAGCTGAGATGATTCCCTCCCCCCAAAAAAGGGATTTTTGTTGAGCCCCTTGACCTGGAATTAATAATACTTATGTACAGCCTTGATCTAGTTGTCAGGAACCAAACAAAACAAATTTAATTGTATTCCATTTCTTCTGGGTAGTCACTGAAGCAGTGTTTTGTTCTCTTTTCTAGATGTGATTGATCTGTTTCTTCAATTTGTCTAATTTAGGTCAAAGAGAAAGGTCACCACAAACAAGAGGTTTCTGCACAGCACATTAGTGAGTACTCTGCGAGAATACAGGACTGATTTCAGGCATCGTCGTCAAAGCTATGGTCATGACCAGAGAGATGAACCGATTGCCACTGACCCTAATCTGAACTCAAAGGACATGAAAGAGAAAGGGAATGATTCCAATCCAATGCCAGGAACTTTCACAAATTGGGAGGACAGTGAGAAGGGAGAGGACCCAGAATTTATCAGTCAAAGAAAGTCCAACAAGCCTGAAAGACCAAGAAACTATCACGATCATCAAAGGAAGGAAAAACGTAGGAGGCAGAGTCAGAGTTGTAGTCCATTGAATGAAGAAGGTGACAAAGAACATCTCCATTCGAAGGAATACCACCAATACAAGAAAAGAAGCAAACATAAGAAGAAACATAAACATGAAGACAGGCATTCCCGATCGGATAGCCACAAGAGCTCAAGAAAGCATAATAAAAGTCCTCGTAGAAGACCTGATCGATAAATGGTCATCAACTTGAAACTCTTCAAGGGATCACAAAGAAACTAATCCCCCCCAAAAAACACAAAAAACTAAAATAATAATAATAAATAAATAATTAAAATTAAAAAAGATTATCAGCTGTCTTCCACAGATCAATGATTTTTAACTATGATTTTGTTGGAGGCCGTTTTTTTTTAAAATTAAAACTGAAATTAATTGAGACACATTTTGGTTGTCAACCTATGAAATAAATGTTCTTTTTGGGAGATATTTTCAAATTCATTAAAAAGCACTTGCTTTAAAATCACGTCTAACTGATTTTTTATTAAATGATTGGTTCTTGAATTTAAAGCAGCATAAATCCCAGATGCTGTCTCTGCCAATATGTCATGCATGCATTTATAGTGCCTACTTGTACCACACGGTCAGGGGAGGATATTGGATGGGCATGTAAATACAAGAGGACCATATCCTTTGTGCTCTTTGATTTATTGTCGATGGTTTAAAGATGTAATGAATCCTCATTGTTTTGGGATACTGTTGATTTGAATAATTTATGCCCTCTTTCGCTAATAGAAACAATTAGAAATTACTTTCAAATCAATTATTTCAGAAAATATTTGATTGGGTATGGTGAATGAAATTAATTAATTAATGAGGAAGCATGATACTTTTATTGCTCATCAAATATGGACAATAAAACCATTCCTTGGTTAATTATTTTGTGAAATATCTCGCTTAAAAGTGATTTAGTTCCATTTAACAATAAAAATGTACCTATCAAAACAAAATCAACATTGCCACTGAAATAGTGAAACATGACAGGGGTGAACATTTCTTTAGTTCATTTTGGGTTAAATAACTGGGGGACATGAAAAACCATTCCCCATTGACATAATGAATAGCTCTCAGATTGTTCCCTTTCGAAATGTTGGCACCCATTGAGCTTACGATCACGGTTCGGTTTCTATATATTTGTTGATTTCTCATAAAAAAGGACTGAACATGCATTCATTTTAACAGTGGTGTACATGGCTCCTGAAGTGCAGTGTGAATAGGCTGTGAGGTCACTTAGTCTGTATCCAATTCCGTGGGTGTATAATACCTACATAGTATCCTAAAGCCAGTATATACCTTTGGTAAAATTTATATTCATGCATCCATATTTTATAAGAATCAAGATATTTGTTTTAAAAAACCCACCCTGTGACAGTTGCAGCTTATTTCATTGTGTCGTTCACAAGAACACAATGAAGATGCTTCAGATGACAGAAGATAATGCATTTTGGGAGATTATTTCACTAATTATAACACCTGAGATATAAATAATTCAGGGGCCATTTAATACTATCATCAACTTGACACCAAGTAAGTACTGAAGACAGCCAGAGTATAACCGATCGAGTTGTAACCAACCAGTTCTTTTCAGAACTATTTACTACTCAAAAAGAGAATAATTCTATCTACACGGTGTCACCGTAAACAGTCTTTACTAATCATTTATGTTTTTCGAGATTACCAACAGTGTATAGTGGCATACATTTAATAAGGTATTTAAAAATAAAATGGTGGAATTTTAACACTTACTTGGTGTTAAAGCTTAGCATCACATCAATCTCCCCTATTTATTTTGTATGAAGTTCTGTCATTTGGATTTAAGAAAGAGAACTCTTTCATAAATTCCACATTTAAATGAATACAACAATCTGAACGCATTTTCACTGCATTTTCACGATAATGATACGGCATATAATTACAGGCTATACTGACACTTTTACAGGGTTGTTGCTTAAGGCAAAAAAAAAGTCTCCGGTTTCTGGTCATAGGTCGGCTTCATAATCGGTGCGGTGACACACTTTTTAATTTTTTTGGTTTTACCAACCGGTGATAACGTCATACACCAAGTATGGTGGCTAAGACAGGCCTCACAAATCGGGCAAACGTTTATAACCCTACTCTCTTAATGTAAAAGAGTGAAAACCACTCTTTCAAAGAGCTATATGGCGGACAAGTCTTTTTGGAGTGGATAAAGAGTAAAATTAGTAGTGTATAAAGATTGAATTGGTAGCCTTTTACTGTCTTTTTCAATCGAATCAGACTGGGTTTCACTCCAAAAAGACTTGTCCGCCATATAGCTCTTTAAAAGAGTGGTGGGTTTTTTTTAAACGCAAATTCGCCCCACACAAGGCCAATGGCCACTCCAAGGTGGGGGCTACTAAGTCAATGAGTTGTTACAACGACTCCACACTGAAGAAACCAGCCCCTCGCACCGAAACAAGACAAGTTAATAACCAGCCTCTTCACGGTGCGAACAGGACTGGGAGGGGTAACTAGTCCAGAACAAGGCAGTTGTTAAACTGCCTCTGCCCCTATAAGCAATTATGGCTAAGTGTCTTGCTCAAGGACACAAGTGTCACGGCCGGGATTCGAACCCACATTCTGCTGCTAACACCAAAACTTGAGTCCGATAAGCTAGACCGCTCGGCCACGACACTCCACAATTTTACATTAAGAGTACGTGAAAAGTCGTTTAAAACACAGCACGGCAGAATTCCAATCGATCTAGTAGTTTTGGCTGCAATTGGACATCGCTTCATAGCAGAACAAACTTATGCTGACGCACTGGTCTGAGGCGACGCTCGCAGAGACCAGAAACCGGAGACTTGTTTTGCGTTATAATATTGCTATCTTGATTCTATAAGAGTAGGCAGACTCGCAGACGCAGTTTAGCAAATTTTACCAGTGCTTTCAATTCCCTTGACGGGAAAGCAGATATGTAATTACTGGTAATGAATTCAGTACCACAAAGGAGAATTTAGTTATAATAAATGACCTGGTTTAATTACGAAAGTGTTCAGTTGGATCTGGAATAATCTGAATTGACCTAGCCTATCAATCACCGTCTTTAGAATTGTGTGAATGCAACTGGTCAATTTCATGGTTACTCGCATCACATTTTGAGGTTTTGAGGCCCACTCTTTAATGCCATAATATATATATATATATATATTTCATTCATCGGTTTTTTTTCACATTAGTCACATTATACCCAGACCTTACTCAGAACAAAATACGGTATAGAAATTGGTTAGGGGGCCTACATGTACGCTATATAAGAGAAATGGTGGCAAAATACAATTTTTGAAACTGATGAAAGTAAGGAAATTATGACATTAAGAGTGGGCCCAATACATACAACATGTAACGTGAGTAAGCGTGGAATTGCCCAGCTAATGAAACAGTACCCAATCCAATAACTTCAATATTAAGGGAAGGTACAGCATTGGCACTGTTGACGGAATAATGGTCTGAGATGATATTAAAAAAAACGTCAAATGTTATTCTTCAATTTTGCATCTCGATAAAGAATTGTTGACATCTCGATAAGGAATTACTGACATCTTTAGACACAAAAAACAATTTAAGATAATCAAAATACGTTTATTTAAATTTAAAGGCATTTTATTTTTTATTTATTTATAGTATATGGTTTATAAAATACAACCAACTTTAAGGGGAAAAAACTCCGTTGCTCCAAAGTAGAATAACTTCAAAGAAGGAAATATAAATATTTCATTCCATCAAAGGGCGGCTTTTTTATTCAGGTAAAATAAAAATAAAATAAAATGAGTCTTCAATATTTGTCAGTTAACTTGAAGTTCCCGGACATTTCGGTTGGTGTGACAAAAAAATAAATATGCATTGAGACCTTTATGCAAATGTATATAGGGAACATATAAAATAACGGGTTTCTTACTTCCATTACATGTATGTACCGTAGTTTAAATATCACTTGCTTTTGGTATACTATCAGGTTGATGTAAACCAAACCTCGGGTATCAAAATGATAAATGTCATCTCATAATAGAGTTAAATACAATGTCATGTAAATTTGAGTGGCATGCTTATAACGCTATAGGAAAACCAAATTATCTGGGGACTGTAGTGACGGGGAAACAGCACTAACGGCCTTAGGCATTTCCTTCCAGGCAAGGAACGCCATAAACAATATGCAAACAACTCTAAAAACAAACTTAAGATGTATTTAAATTAAAAAATGCATGCTTGCATAGCGCATGCATTACACAGATACTCTCAATAATTACTGTGATAGGCCTATGTTTAATTAATTTAATATTTCCATTGGCGACGCCAGGATTTTCAGAGTGGGTAGGATTGGGGGGGGGGGGAGCCAACGAGTGATTCTGCATGGTGAATCTAACGACATAATATCAACCTTGTCGACAAAATAATAAGGGGGTAATGTACCGACAAAATCACACAAAATTACTAAATCATTTGAAAAGTATAGGGCCATACATTTCTCCACTCCAGTAAACTGACGTCCTATATTTGGATGTTGTCATTTTAAAGAAATTAACGAAAGTGTATAATGGAAGGAATTCTCAAATATTTAGAGGGAAATTTAACAATCCAATCCACCTCTATTCGCTTTATAAGCTATAACTAAATCCATCAAGTTTTGTTTCAACACTTCATTTCCAACAAAATTATAGTGTTAAGATTCTTACATACACCAAGTTTGTATTTGATTGTTTATAAGCCCTTGATACGGTACAATATAAGGGAATAACCATTTGTTGCGCGGTCTTTACCGCAGGTTAATGACCGGTTTTGGGCGTGGTCACGGGCGATAAGGACCGAGCCAAAAAGAAATGGGCAAATTCACGTTTTAGGGACGCGCGAAACACTTCCAAAGTACACGAGTCAGGCGTGTGATGCCAATCTTCGTCACTCTGATTGGTTCAAATCCGCGTCGCACAAAAAAGCTGGCGCGCAGCTGGCTGCTCTAATTGTGATGAGCCATGTCTTTACCATCTGTTAATACACCCCCATTTGTCTAATCGGATTGTCTAAACTGTCATGGGCATTTATGAATTTACATATTAATGATATAACGTATACAAGAAAATGCCATAAACAGGCCTACGCACCTACACTGATGGCCCACATGGATAACTGCTAGCCGATAACAAATTTAAAAAATATGATTACTTCTATAAATCTTAATCTAACTCTGGCTCTTGTTTTGATACTGGTAGCTATTTTTGATGCTGCTGATTTTTGCAAAAGAGTGGCTATTTATATAGGTTTTTTATTAAGATGATTTGCAACAACTTGGACTCATAATATTGTGACAGATACGAGGCTGGTAACATCATGCTACTCTCTAAATGTAAAGAGCTATATGGCGGACAAGTCTTTTTTGGAGTGAAACCCACTCTGATTCGATTGAAAAATTCAGTAAAAGGCTACCAATTCACTCTTTATACACTACCAATTTTACTCGTTATCCACTCCAAAAAGACTTGTTCGCCATATAGTCTTTGAAAGAATGGTTTTTGACTCTTTTACATTAAGAGAGTATACACCCAAATACACTCCGTCTGAAAATAAAAAATCCCCAAAACTTGCTGATGGAAATGCTTTCCAGCTGATCCACTGTCTTCCTCCTTTATAAGATCTTGAAAGAAGATGAAATTATTTTTGTTTATAACAGATGGTATGACATAGCATGACAGATTTATGCTTAGGTCTAATGTACGGATCTTTGGAAGTGCCATATCCGACTTCATAATTTATCATGCAGAGAAGCCGACATCCTGAAGGTAGAATATCGTATTACTCACGTAATGGCTCGTTCCATGATTTATCTCAGCAGAGCGGAAAGTTGGATGGCACATCCATTGCTACGTACTAATAATGAATCCTTAGAAATCAAAAACCTAACTTGATCATATCATGTATCATGTTTGTTTTACACTTTATCCCACCTTAACATATTTTGTATACAAAAGAAATTCAATCCTTATTTTTAAAAAAATGAGGAAGATGTATAGGCCTTTGTCTCCTTGTATTACAAATATCTTATTGCTTCACACGCAATTTCCTCTCTTAAGGGAACGTTGGTAATGTTATTGGGTTTGCGGTAACACCATGTGATTTGAATCTCAACAATCGCGAAGTGAAATTGTGGTTCTGATAAGAACCGTATATATGTCTGTCTTCTCTGTTTCAACTGGTGTGCTCTGTTCACCGTCAAGAGACTGAGAGAATTGAGAGATGCTACTGGTTAAATATAGGCTCTTGTTAGGATCCTATATTGGAAATTGGTCATGACTTAGTAAAACTACTTCTACGAGTATGCATAATCTCCTTGAATCAAGATATAAATTAAACAGCCAACCTGTAAACGAGAACATTTTACGGAACATACACTGTAAAAGAAAACCATGTGATTTACAGCAAAATGCAGGCAAAATGCATTTAGATTTTTATGTTCATCATATATGGCATTAAGGACTTGCGAGTACATGCCTAAATTTCAACTGAAAATCATTTAATTTTACTTAAACAATTACAGCACCTCAGACGAATTTATTTAAGGAAAGATTGATACCAACATCAGCTTTAGGCCAAAAGCTAGGTAAATTTTACATTAAAAAGCTATTATTTTTTGTTTTTAATTACCAATTCTACATTAATTATCTTTAAAAATATTGGCAAGTTACAGGCCAGATATTTTCATAATGACCGTTTGGCGTACGTATTCCTTAATCCCTTAATTCCAAAATAATTATAGTAATTAAGCTATAGTTGTTTTCGATATTGGATAAACAAGATGAAATTTTGACCTAGAATATGATGACAGAATTCAAGAATAACAAATTTGGTGGGAAAACAATTCTCGGTTGTATTATGCTCATGTAAATGAGCCAACAGCGTGTTCATGCATAACGGAGAGACCAGGGCTATCTTGATTGCCAACATTGTCCTAAACCTACAGGTAGGCGTATATTCTCGCATAATATTTAGTCTACTTGTAGGTATACGGTACTGGACTAAGCATGGCTCACGGGGCCATTGTCATATCATTGGCTCATGAATTTTCAGCGCATTGGCTTCAAACTCTTGCTCATCACATTCAAATCTTTGCACGGACTAGCCCCCTCATATATTGCAGATTTAATTCACACCTACCAACCCACAAGACAAATTCGCTCGGCTTTGCAACATCTTCTCCTTCATGCTCGTTCGAACACAATCTCATATGGCAATCGGGCCTTTTCCGTCGCCTCTCCAACTCTGTGGAACAACCTGCCATCTCACATACACTCATCCTCATCACTTGAACAATTCAAGAAATCCACCAAGACACATATTTTTAACATTGCCTTTTAAAATCCATTTTACTATTGTTGTGCTTTTTAGACTTTCTTTTTGAGTGTTTTTCTACAGTTATTTTTTCTCAATTGTGTGCATTAGTATTTTATTATTATTAGAATTTTTTTTTATTGTGTTACACGTAGGTAACTTATCTGGCAAGCTATATATGCATGGTTATACCTCACGAATGTGCGCATTTATTTATTAGTTGGTCCGGTCATTTTCCATTCACACCTTCTTTAGCTACCGGTATGTATTTATACTTTTCTTCTATGTTTAATGTATAAAATCCGTATTTGTACTTTTATATTGTTCTTTTACATGTATTTTATGTTTTTACCTTTGTAAGGCGTTTTAGGATTTCTTATTACTATTACTACCCCAATTGGGATATTATTGGGAAACCCTATTCTCCCGACGAGGATACCAATAATTGTCCCCAATCAGGAAACCCTTGGTTTGCAACTACACATTCTGCCTTAGTTTAAAGGCGCTGGGGCACTACTGTATCCCAAATGGGGGATATTTTTTATCCTGACTGGAACCCTATTCTCCCAATCCTATATATTGTCCCCAATCGGGAAACCCTTTGATGACAACGACACTAGTTTGCCTATAACGGCAGTAATCATATTCATTTGGATTATGCTGTGATGACAAATCATATTCGTTGACTGGTTTCCTCGTGATTGGGAACTGAACATTGCAATAATTCAGGAGTAATCATTTAGGATTGAAAAACCGTGAAGTGGAAACTGATATGCACAACACCACTGAAATCATCATGTTTCTGATAGCCTACTTCCAGTTTAAAAGGAAATGTACAAAATGCATAATGTTTACAAAACTGCTTCAATGCGTATCTGAATTACTTGAGCCTTCACTCACAAGTTCCACTTGTTTTCTCACAAATTAAGTAACTCAGCGAATTGAAACTTCCATTTTGATGAAATTAGGGTTATGTTAACTTCCTTCGAATTTATTAAATAATCAACCTGTGAAAGTTTCAGCTTAATAGTCTAATTCGTGAAAAAAAGGTGTGAAAAAGTATTCACAATTTTTACTGAAAATGCTTGGCAAAAAACTTTCCGCCTGGCACCATTATTAATAATGTGAATATTCGTTCAAGTTTACTCTGAAATGAGAGCACTTTAGACAGTAGTTTTCAGGATGACTGCCCACCAAGTAAGCAAACGGATAATAATTCGGTAATTTTGTTGTCGGGTAATTACCAATGTTGTACTTTCCTTTAAAGTTGGGAAGTATTGACGCAAATCGTATAACAACCAGAAAATAAGCTTTACAAGAGACAGGGATCCAGGCGCGGATCCGGCGTCAACAGAAAGGACATAGACAAAGAGGGGGAACAAAAAGTAGGGTAAATTAACATGCATTTACCCCCAACCTGGAACGTTATTGTTCCAATAAGTAAGAATAGAAAATGGGTTTGATTACGTCAGAATAATCTTTAATAATGTTTTTTAAACGATGGCGATCGAGTGAAGATTTGACTTTTGATAGTGCTATGACAATATGAAAGCTGCCAAATAAACAATCTTGAATAAGCCCAATTCTCGTGTTAATTGTATGCATTAAGATTTCCGGTGCTTTTTCTGAGGTTTCGAATGTATCATTTAAATTTAACCCTTTTAAGCTTGCTGCCCTGTCAGAATATAAACTTTCAAATTTATTCCATGTTGACAGAGAAAAAGAAGAGATGTCATCAAACTAGACAGAATAAGAAATGGGCAGACATCAACCTCGTCCCCATAGTGATTAAAAACAAATATAATGGAGATCAATGGTTCAATCCAACCACTTATTCTCAAATGCGCAACGTGCGAAAAACTAAGAGGAACAATAACAAATGTTACCATATCGCAACAGAAATGTGTGACTCAGCTAATGATACAATGCCCGATACTACATTAATTAAACATACCAAAACTACTGCACAAAATGTCCATGGGTTGTCTAAAAAATGTTTTTATGAAAGGCTTAAATAAGTTTTGAGAAAATTCATTTTACATAAATATCAAAAATCCCAAAGAAGATAATGAGAAAAAACATGTAAAAATAAAAATCTGGAATGTAAGCTTAATCATAATGTAGAAGGCTACGTGGAGCAAGGTTTGCGCAGTTTGTGCAAACAGACAATAGGACGACCCGTCTACTTTTTCACACATCAATTCAATTCATGTAAAGGTTCTGTTGTCTGCTCATCTTCTTATGTTGGTCTTTCGTCAGACATTCAGCAGCAAAAGAGTGATTTTATGTCAACACCAGCTGACATTTCCCTTTTATATACAAATAATTCCCCCACAACTGGATATACCTAGAGGCAACATACAAACGGTTTCTGGCGACGTATTTCACTCACATAACAACTAAATTATATCAAAACCTCTGCACAATTTTGTGCGAAAAACATCACAATGTTTTTTTATTTATAGTTATGTAAAAGTAGAAAAACGGAAGAAATCGACAACATGTCGGGGACCGGAGGAGGGGGAGGGTTGTGAATTTTTCTAGTGATATTTCAGTCTTTTGTATTCACTCATAAAACAAGGCGGAGCTTACTTTCTTGATGGAGGAGAAGGGGGAGGTACACCATGGACCACTGATTGGGGCTAGGAGGTATGAGCCAACAATTAACCATAATCTAACGTAGTCCATTGTAGACCTTTGTCTCATGCTAGTCTCTTGTATACCCACAGAGGTTATTAAGGGCACAACAGCTTTTGTTTCCCCTAGCTTAAATTTTGTCCTGCATAATTATAATAATATCTTCAATCTATGTTTCTCATGAAGACGATCAGAGCACACTGATCGAAACGTCGAGTTGTACCTCCAGTTCTTTTCAGAACTAATTAGTACTCAATTGAGAATTTCACATGGTGTCACCGCAATTAGTCTTACTTATCCTCCTCACCATGCAAAGATACAAGTTTTATCTCCAATCTATATTATTGCGCAGTTTAATATAAAATGATGTACAGTACACAAAATGTTATGTAACGGCAGCATTGAAATAAATGTAAATGAAATAAAACCATTCCAGTTTCAGCCAATTGTTATCGGCTCCATCAGGCTCTGACATAATTATGAGGGCGCTATTTACGTAAGCAGCTGTCTGGTTCTTGTTTTACTTCTTAATGCATTCATATTCAAATATAACAGGGACATTAAGTCTTTAAAGGGACAATATACAATAGTGGAGCCAGTCTGACATGTGGACTGTTCCCCCCCCCCCTCTCTCTCTCTCTCTCTCTCTCTGTCGTGTAGCTATTCTAATAAGGACCACACTATACTTCGTCAAGTGAAAAACGTTCCCTCGAGCACGGTTCCTCTTCATTAATGTAGGCCGCCCTACAGGCGGCTCATCGTACAAAGACACAAAACTAAACCAGAGGTGTTCTTATAGAGCGAGTGTATAATCAACTGGTCTAGATGCTAACCGTACTTCCATGGGCATCGATCGCTACTTAGAAGTGTAGGGGGACATGCAGGCAATGTCGGATCCAGGATTTGGCAAAAATGGGGGCTCACCCTGTGTCGCACAGCCTCACCCTGCTTTTAGACATCATTTTTGGGCCAATTGCGAGTTGATACAAAATGTTTACATTAAAAAAAATTAAAAATAGTTAATTTATTTTTTAAATCCAGTGGTAACCGAGCTTCAGGGGCTCCGGGGCCCGCTTAAGGAAATGTGTTGGTTCTAGGCGCTCTCTTATGCAATATGAGAGTTTTTAAGTTTTCAAGTGAAGTACTGAGTATTCTGGCTAATGCGTTGTGAGCGCATTATGATGACTTTTTTGTACTTTTTATGGGGTTGCAAGTGAAACTGTAGAATACTCCTCAGGATTCAGGGTAGGCATACTTAATTATTTTGGGCATGATTTTGTCTGGGCCATCAAAATATTGGGGGCCAATTCCTGATATACGGCTATACGGCATTCAGAGTCACGAAAACTTTTCGACTTTGGACGCTCTGTGCTGCATTCTGATCGCTTTATGAATATTTTTGGCGTTGCAAGAAAAACGGCAGCCTACACCTCAGTAGCCAGGATAGGCTAACATATTTTTTTTTTTTTTTTTAAATTATGGGCCATCAAAGAGTGGGGAGGGACATTTGATATACTGTCCCCCACTCTAAAAGTGTGTGTGTGTGTGCCCCCCCCCCCCGTCCCCCAACGATCGACGCCCATGCCATGGCCGAGCGGTTAAGTGATTCGGATTTGTGTTCTGATGGCTGAGTCAAAATGTGGGTTCGAATCCTGGCCGCGTACGTGGTGCTTGTGTCCCTGAGTAAGACACTTAACTATAATTGCTTCTCTTCACCCAGGAGTATAAATGAGGACCCTTGAAGGCAGAGATGGTTATTGTGTTTGATTAAGCTCGTTGCGCTACACATTTGGCAGCATGGGCTGCATACTCCACATGGGGTTGAGATGGTTTTAGGAATGATATAACTGGCCCGGTGATCCAGGGGTAATAATGTTCATGCGCCATGAGCGTCAAACTTGGCGGATACCGGCGCAATATAAGTGTCCATTATTAGGTGTTCGGGTATGTACCCGAAACACCTATTGTTTTTGTTCGGTTTTTTTTTTTTTTTTTTTTTTTTACTTCTTCTTCTTCTTCTCCCCAATAACTTTCCGGTAACAAACACATACTTGCAAACTTCACATGAACTTGAAACTTGGCATGTACTTAGAACTTAACAAGTAGATGAAACTCGAGTTGTGAGTGACCCCGATTTGACCTTACTTCCTGTCCAAACCGGAAGTCAAAGTTTAATATTTAAAAAAATCATATCTCAACAACCACAACAGGTAAATGGACATTTTTTGCACTATTGTATAGATTGTTAATTGTCGAAAAATATTTACAAAAACATGACCCCAATTTGACCTTACTTCCTGTCCAAACCGGAAGTCAAAGTTTAACATTTAAAAATCATATCTCAACAACCACAAGAGGTAAATTCACAATTTTTGTACCATTGTACAGATCGTTAATTGTCAAAAAATATTTACAAAAAGGTGACCCCAATTTGACCTTACTTCCTGTCCAAACCGGAAGTCAAATTTTAATATTTAAAAAGAATAATATCTCAACAACCACAAGAGGTAAATTCACAATTTTTGTACCATTGTACAGATCGTTAATTGTCGAAAAATATTTACAAAAAGGTGACCCCAATTTGACCTTACTTCCTGTCCAAACCGGAAGTCAAAGTTTAACATTTAAAAAAATCATATCTCAACAACCACAAGAGGTAAATTCACAATTTTTGTACCATTGTACAGATCGTTAATTGTCAAAAAATATTTACAAAAAGGTGACCCTAATTTGACCTTACTTCCTGTCCAAACCGGAAGTCAAAGTTTAATATTTAAAAAGAATAATATCTCAACAACCACAAGAGGTAAATTCACAATTTTTGTACCATTGTACAGATCGTTAATTGTCGAAAAATATTTACAAAAAGGTGACCCCAATTTGACATTACTTCCTGTCCAAACCGGAAGTCAAAGTTTAATATTAAAAAAATCATATCTCAACAACCACAAGAGGTAAATTCACAATTGTTGTACCATTGTACAGACCGTTAATTGTCAAAAAATATTTACAAAAAGATGACCCCAATTTGACCTTACTTCCTGTCCAAACCGGAAGTCAAAGTTTAATATTTAAAAAAATCATATCTCAACAACCACAAGAAGTAAATTCACAATTTTTGCACCATTGTACAGATCGTTAATTGTCAAAAGATATTTACAAAAAAGGTGACCCCAATTTGACCTTACTTCCTGTCCAAACCGGAAGTCAAATTTAATATTAAAAAAATCATCTCAACAACCACAAGAGGTAAATTCACAATTTTTGTACCATTGTACAGATCGTTAATTGTCAAAAAATATTTACAAAAAGGTGACCCCAATTTGACCTTACTTCCTGTCCAAACCGGAAGTCAAAGTTTAATATTTAAAAAAATCATATCTCAACAACCACAAGAGGTAAATTCACAATTTTTGTACCATTGTACAGATCGTTAATTGTCAAAACAATTTTACACAAAGTTAACCCCAATTTGACCTTTACTTCCTGTTTAAACCGGAAGTCAAAGTTTAATATTTAAAACAAAATCTTCCACAACAGGTAAATTCACAATATTTGCACCATTGTACAGATCGTTATTTGTCAAAACAATTTTACACAAAGGTGACCCCAATTTGACCTTTACCTCCTTCCGAACACCTAGAGTTTGTGTAAACAAACTCGAATCTCTAGTTATTATTATTATTATTTATGCGTACAATCTAAAACATTATGTGTCGCCTTACCAGAGACAGGGAACAAGACTTGTATACTTTGCTTACTTTGAAAGTTTCTATTTACTTGGAACTTAATTTGTTTGCAATCAACATTATTTAAAGAGATTAATGGCCGTAGCACACATAGGTTTCGAATTCGAAAACCCACGGCATTCATTCATCCATCCTATGTGGACCAATGCAGGCGAAACCATTTCGCCTAACATACCGTGATAATCATGTTATATGTCATAATATATTATATCAAAAAGAGGCAGGGGCCATGGCCCATCACTTGTCGGTCTAAATTAAATTCATCAAACAATCTGTACATTGTTGCTATGGCTACCGTTTTCGAATACGACACTCATGTGAACCGCGGTATATGGGCTTACATGGCGGAAATATCAATGCAAAACATTGCTCATGTTGGTTAAATTCAATGTTTTCATTCGCTAATTATTTTCTCAACTATCCAGAAAACGATGCCTATGGGTATGAAATCCATTCCATTGACTGGTTTTTTTTTTAATTTTTAATTTATTTTGTTTTCCTCTTTTTAACCCATCTGGTTATTAAGTTTCCGGCGGTATTATACAAAAGTGTCTGTCGTATAAGCCTAAGTGGATAATTTAATAAATGCTCAAAAATAGACATGTTCAAGGGCGATTTAAATTAACTATCTATTTCCTGTTGCTTCGTTTGCTTCTTGTAAATTTCAGTCATTATAGAGTGATTATTCCGGCTGGACGAATTAAATCAATATAAGTAAAAGAGGTTTCGACGATTAAGATTGGGATTGCTATTAAGGTTAGATTATGAGGCGCAGTTAAAGAGAATGACATTGGTATTCTCAATAAAACATATATAATTTTTTTTTACATAGAACAGATTTGGTGTAGGCGTTTTAAAGGTCCTATGAAATAGGTTTTTTTTTTCATTGTATACAATAAAGTATGTCTACTGGAACATATATTTGTCATTTGTATATTTTTCCCCTCACGTTTACACCATAAAAATATTAATTTTTAAATTTAGGGGGTGCTTTTCGACACGCCCATATCCCCTCATTGACATAAAATTCGTGACGTACACTTAGGAGATTCCCGATCCGCGATCCACAGCACTTGCCCAAGTATGCGTCGTATACAACGCACCAATGCTTTGAAAGGGGCCTTCACAGCCGGTTCGGTATGGCTTATAAGGCCGTGCTGCTACCAGATGCAATTCCAACGATATTCCCGCTAAGTAAGAAGGCTGTGAAGGCTCCAACGAAGAAGAGAGGTGCTTTTTAAAGCGAGAAAGACTCAGGTAAGTGGCCATTTAGTTATACTCCCATGCATAACCCAGTCCACTTCCGTGCCAAACGACATTCAGTGTTCACGGCATGAAAACATGCCGTGATTTTCCGCATTAATAAAACCATCGTGTCTGATTTTATATCCTTGCAAGATAAACATAAAACATTAAACCTTTCTCATTATGCCTGCGCTTGTTTTGAGTTCTTTTGAGTAAATGATCAGAACTTTGACTCGACTGTTTCTGTTATTTCATAAAATAACACCGTAATGTTAGCATTGCCTTCGGTGTGTGTTCCGACCGCATGATGGGGGCTTGCGCTGCGTAGAAATTCTCTGCCTTTGTGTACGTCACGAACGTTTCGTTAAAACTTCGACAATTCGGGGGGTAAATTTTTGATTATTAGATAAACCATTAATAATTCACTCGATTAAAAAAAAACATTTAAAATTGTTTTTAATTCATACCAATCAATACAACAGCACCAAGAAATAAAGTTTGGTAAATACACTCTTCACAGAACCTTTAAGTTGGTACAAGTATCAATTATTCTGAGCAAGTATTTCGTATGAAGTGCTTTTAGACGTGTTTCGGTTTTGAAAAGCCGTTGACCACAGTCTGATATCAAACCTATATCCCTTGATAATGGGATCAAACATCTCTTGAAATCTTTCTTTCTTGGGTTCAATTCCCAACTGAATTTACGTCTTAAAGTCATATACACTATTGTTTTCTCACAAAAACATATCAAAGATTTATATGAAACTTGGTGTAAAGTTGATGATGGTATCAACATCCGTTGAAATATTTCTGTCTGAAGTGCTATATTTTAGTACAATTAATCAAATTATTTTGCCAGATTTGTATGACTCGTGATCCGGACTCGAGTGCGACTCGAGTCACATTTTTGGTGACTCGGACACGGACTCTAGTCATGATTAACAATGACTCGGACTCGGACTCGGACTCGGACCCGGACTCGAACTCGACCCTCTTGAAATTTTCCCGCCTGCTTAAAAATTCTACGCCACCCTAAATCAATGTATTATTCCTAACGAATTTTATCCTTTTTTTTAGCTTGCTTAATTTGTGTATCGCTCCCTTTAAACACAATAATCTTTATCAGCCAGGATGTAAAACATTTTCGGACATGTTGTGTAACTACCATCTGGTCCTTGCTCTATGGTAATAATAGGGGGCCTACCAATTTTAAGGTAATATGTAAATTACTTGTTTAGAAAGAATGGGATACTTTGTGTCCTTCATGCAACCTTTCTAACATATAAATTTGTCAATTGCCTGATATAAAAATTAAAAAATACAGGTATTTACAACTGCTATGATTATTTTTGAGTGACCATTGACACTAACACCAGTAAGCGTCAGATTTGAGTATTTGACGAAAAGTCGTACTAATGAGCTGTCACATATCGAAGATTAAGAGGGCTCTACAAAGGGAAACACATACCGACAGAAAACCTTTAAAAACAAATAAAATGAATAACATATTTGGGAGATATATCATCATAAATAAATGATGGATCACTATCAATAAGCCTAGCCAGCTATGCAACACTAATAATTCGGATAGACAACATTAATGTGTAAATAATTAATGATTATTTCCTTGTTATGCCAAGCAGGCTTTAACAGAGAATCAAGGCTTCAGTTTTCAATGTCAAATTTTCTGAGAGAAATGTCAAGCTCTACCAGAGACCATAACGCTTCACACAGATATGCCCATGCATGCAATGTACATACCTAATGTTGTTTTAGCATATTGTTATTTGTTATGTTACAGATGGTGACCAGAACAATTTAAACACAACCACCAATAACAATTTAGCGGGGGTGGGGATGCTCCGTGATTGCGGACATTCCTTAGAGTTATAAATACACAAATACCTCAAATTAGCCAACGTTTAGATGCATGTGCGGCCTATAAGTCGGTTAACTGTGTTTACACAATTGATATGTCACTGAAAATAATATGTCGCCAAACACAATTAAGGCATTACAGACAAGCCTTGTCATGCTCACAAAAATGGCATGGCCTTTAATAATGTTCTACCACAGACGTACTCTTCAATCTAGATTTATCCATAGTCCCCATGCATGCGCCCATCTGGACATTACGGTCATGCACATGTAGGCCTATACAAGAAATGATCGACATAGTGAGGGTAACAATAGTATTTACCCTATCCGATTGGTAAGTGTGACGTCATTTCAATATAAGCCACGCCTCATTCATATTTAGTGATTTCTTTTTAGAATTACAGAAGAAAACGTTAAGTGTTATAGCTGAGCGTGATATATGTTTTTGCAAAAGATTGTAATATTACTAAAGACTACCATTTCAGGTACATGATCGCATTGAAATCGCGAAAAACGTGAATTAAAGGTTCTCAGATTAAAAAGATTATGTACGGTAAAGAAACCAACCTGTGAAAGTTTTAGCTGATGTCAAATTTCAGATAATATGTCAGACAGAGTAAATATCAGTATGTTTTTTTAATTTTAATTTGTTATTCTCCAGTGGGGTTAAATAGACTAACTCGTTTTTTCAATCTCATATCAAAGCATACAACAACAAAATAAATTCAAAGCATTCAACCAACAAAGTCACACAAGCAAAACAACAAACGATATATAATATATGTTTGGTACCATTTCCGTCTTATAACCAAGTAGCTTTTAGGCCAAAAAGGTCTCCGCGTGCGTCGCCTCAGACCCGCACATCGTCAACATATCAGCAGGTTACACAGTTGGTTTACCATTGCCCAATGTTGGAAAAAAAATTGCCAAACGCGTTGCCCTATTTAATACCCCAAGTTCACGTCGCCCCAGAGGCGGTAATATGAGACAGCAGGTTTGAAGTGGGAACATTTCAATTAATATGAATTAACCAGCGTGAAACATTGCTTTGTAAAAGGATCATTATGGAGCGGCCAGGGTAAACGGATATGGCAGTGGATTTGGCTGCAGAATGTCACCAACACTGGATATGTTGTATTATTGATTGCCATGGGGGATATACTAGAGATAGGGAAGTGAAGAAGGCTGTGTGTAAATCAGGTTGTCGAACTGCAAACGATTCAGGTGCTTCAGACGAAAACAAATATACAACTAACTGTTTTTATCCAATAATTTCTCAAAGACATAGCCCAAAGCTGCTCCTTTGGCATGTATAGATCTACTTACTGATCCATGTTTTATTCATTTTTATCAACAAGCGTTGCAAAGTGTACTTTCAACAGTACAGTGATTACAGTGGAAGAATATCTGTAGATGTGTTGCCATGTGTTTCTTAGTTGTCCGACATGTCTCTCTTTTAAAAGAATCATCCACGCCTTAAAAAGTGCGTTAAAAAGACGTCCTTGATGCCGTAATTTAGTTACGTGGATATTAAAGATTCAGTCTATTTTATTATTTTTGTTTCAACAAAAGTATACATTATTTTATTAATTTGAAATAGTCCCACACTAATTATGAATAATTAAGGTATACACATTACCTTAATTGAAATTCTTTCTACAAACTACGTTACCGGTATTTCAATACATGTGATTCATTGTGTTTTCTTGTGTGTCCACCCACTGCAGGGCAAAACCTTCCCTGCTATAGGCATATACACAACTAAACAAACACTCAAATAAATTCTGATAAACTTTTTAAAATGTTATTGGGTTCATATTCATTAAAATAACTTTAACTAAATTCAATTCAATAAAATAACTTAGTGATCAGCAATTTATACAAGGCATCAAACCAATATACATGTATACGGATTCGAATTTGCAACTGTATCCACAATTTTCATTCCTATATAGGCTATTGGAAAGGAACGTAGGTATACTTAGGTTTCTAGTTCGTGCCAGATTAGATATGTCAATTTGGGAACCTAACTAGGCAGTCAGGCTCCACTGAATTTCTTCTGAATTATTTCACCACAGCGATTGCGATTTTCCCCATAAGATATCATCCTTTCACGGAGTTTCAATTTGCACAAGATTCACGGGGTTTTGGGTCTCGCGTAGACATAATTTCCCAAAGGAAAGGAATTTGTTTACCCCTAGTGACATTTATAACGGTACCAACTAATACGAGAAAACAAAATTTGCTACAGTTTTATGTGTGAAATTTCTCAGTTGTCGATTCGTTATGGCACCACAGGCCTTAACAATATTGACAACGATTTCTCCTTCATCAACTTTTAATTTCCTCCACTTTGCTTACACAATGTTATTTTCAGATGGAATTTTGAAGGTCGAATTATGCTTTATGCTTAAAATATTATATACTGAGATAATTTCAACGCGTACTTTTGGGGGAATTTTTTTCAATTTTGTGGGAATTGTTTAAACTTTTTGCAAAACCTCTGGGAATTGTTGATTTTTGGGGCTTAATTTGTTAACTTAAAGGGAAGATATAGGAAGATAAAGGGAAGAAGATATTGGTAATTACTTGATTTACAAAATGACGAAATTAATCGAAAGATATTTGATGTGAAATTGGTAAAGGTATCAGTCATCCTGAACAATTATTATGTCTGAAGTGCTATCAGTTTCTCGAGATAAATTGTGAAATCCTTTTCACATTTTTCTCGTGACTTAGACTCCGCATTTAGCTGAAACTTTCACAGGTTGGTTGTTTAAAGCAACAGTATCGTCACGATCAGAGCAGACTTTCAACTTTCAACGGGGCATGAAATCGGTGTTTAAGATGTTTAAGATGAACACAGTGATGACTGAAATTTATGCAGCAGCAACGGTAACACGACCCTATCATGTGGGGTATTTTTCATTTACTGAGTTAATCTAAATCTATCACTCCGATTCCATGCCCTGTTGATCGTGACGATACTGAAAATGAAAAATTTTCACTACAATATATACTACTCAAAACAATTTAGGGAACACCGGATTTTTAACATCAAATAGGTTTGAAATGTTCCATGAACCGGGATTTTCATTTGCAACCCCCTCTCTCTTTCAGTAGTCATGTCATGAAATGTGTAATCACTACATGCATCCTTTATCATCTGTTTCATTGTGCAGTTGTTTCTCATCAATTCTGTGAAACATTGTGTTTATCTGAAATAAATGATCTTGCTTCAACTGAGATTATTCCGGTGTTCCCTAAATTGTTTTGAGTAGTATATTTGAACACAACGATAGGCATGTCTATAAATCATGTTTCCAACGTCATTATAAAGTGTTACCGTGGAGTCTATTTGCAGGAGATCCTTTCCCGCATACACCCATAAACGGGAGGCGATTCCTTATAGTATTATCATAATGGAATAAACGTTTGTTGGGTGGTCTTTACCGCAGGTTAATGTTCGGTCCTTATCGCCCGTGACCACGTACAAAACAGAAAAATTATCCTGCGATAAGGACCAAGCGTCAAACCTTTATTCAAATTCATAAATGCTCTTATCGTTTTCAAAATGTAAAAAAAAAATGAAATTTTGTGGAATAATCCAAATAGAAATGGACAAATTCACGTTTTGGGGACACACAACACCGTCACCGTCAAAAAACATGAGTCAGCGTGATGCAAAACAATCTTCGTTACTCTGATTGGTTCAAACGCACGTCGCGCATCACACGCCGGCTAAATAGAACACCTGTCACATACGCGCTCCTCTGATTTTGATAAGCCATATCTTTACCATCCGTTAATACACCCACGTGATTTCGTTTTGTCCAACCAGATTGCCTAAACTGGGCATTTTGATATTCATCACCTGTTAAGCAACAATGTGGATTATGTTTAGCATGAATTTTAGCCTCTTCGAAGCCAGCCTATTCAAACTACTTTGAAGAAGATAATATCTTATATTATAAGTCTCTTCAGTTCAAGTTCCGAAGAAATGGTTTTACGTAAGCAAGTTTTACCAAAAGAAAATTTTATACATATACGTCTGCTTCTAACGGTGAGATGGGGTCACTTTGGGTAGGCCTACAATGCTGACCCTGTCTCCATACAGAAAATGTTAGGTACGGTTCGTTGTACAATTCGAATTGTACGTGATACATAATAATAATACAATATAAAATATAAAATTATATTATCGTGAGATACATAATACATGGACCATAGAATAAATTACCTGATGACCATGGCATTTTCATATCGTACGATTATACAATTGTTCAAGCGCATAGAGAAAGGTGTCCTTTCAGTTTGTGATTATTCAGTTTGTGATTATTCAGTTTGTGATTATTCATTCCGATGTGGAAATGGATCATCATAATTTTTTGATGATCCATTTCGGATTTGAATTTTGATTCACGTCTTCACGAAAATGACAGCATATCAGTTGGAATAACTCCTCTCGATGTTTGGTAGCATTACCATCTCAAAAAGTGTTAGTATTTGCCCAGTTTATTTTCGGATATTTACCAATGTTGTACATCCTTTATATATCCCCTAAAATCAATAAAGTCACAGAGCTTCTGGGAATTTTACCCTGAATTCACTCACCATCTAACAGGATGTTTCCCCAATACAATATCCATCTGCATCACGAGCACGCTGATTCCTTTTAGGAAGACACAATCATTGCCACAACACGCTTGGGATTGATAGAATATAGAAACTTCAGTTGATAAAAGGGTACGGAATTGTTAACTGAACCAAGGGAGGACTGCAATTAAGGTACAGTTACTAGAAAGTGTCTATAAGAAACATTCAATGCCACGGAGGACCGACAAGCCACAAAGTAAATTGTTCCTGAAAGGTTTTAGGGTATTTTCTCTTCGTCAACAATCGAAGTAAAATTTAGTCAAATAGGCTATAGTAAATTGCGACGGTTCTCTGCCGGAGCCATGTGTCTTTCAATTAAATTCAGTTCAATTCACTGCATTAAAGGTATACAACACTGGAAATTACAAGATTATGAAAACCAATTAATTTGTATCTAAAAAACTGACTTGGTTGTAAAGTTGGTTCATGTATCAATCATCATGAGAAATTAATTCTTTGAAATTATTTTTATGTCGAATTTACAAAAGGTTGCCGGCCGGCAGCCTTATATATATTTTATATATTTCTTATATATTTCTTATATATTTCTTAATAAAAGAGTGTTGAAATGAATGTACGTTACCTACATGGTACACTCTTAATGTAAAAGAGTGAAAACCACTCTTTCAAAGAGCTATATGGCGGACAAGTCTTTTTGGAGTGGATAAAGAGTAAAACTAGTAGTATAAAGAGTGAATTGGTAGCCTACTGTATTTTTCCTCGAATCAGAGTGGGTTTCACTCCAAAAAAGACTTGTCCGCCATATAGCTTTTAAAAAAAGTGGTTTTCACTATTTTACATTAAGAGAGTAATAGACTTCTGACGTTACCAAATCCACACGTGGTGTGAATCTATGACAAATTGTCCCTGTCAACATCACCCCCCGTCCTCTGCTACCTCACATTTAGTTACTGTGTTACTGTTGCCCTAGACTGGTCCCCAGTCTTTATCCTCAAGAATAAAGACGGGCTTCTGGCGCACCATTCAAGGCATTTCATTGGATACGTTGTGTTGAAGGTCTGACGGCACGCTTCGAGGCTCGCGCTAGCTAGGCCTATACCAACCAAGGTCAAAGTTGAATGCCCAGAAAACAAACATGGCGGCCGGCGGCACGGCATTTATTCAAAGCGTGACGTCAGATCTTCAGGCTACTGTCGCCCCTGTTTTCCCCTGGTGTGGTGATAACACCGTGACAAAGGGGAAGCAGCTGTAAGTCAGAATGTTAGTGCAGGGCCGATCTCTGACCTAGCGTGACTGGAAAGGGGAAACACTGGTAAATCAGTAGGAACACTGCCTAAAAAGAGGGATACACATACAAACGTAAAGTGAATTAACAGGCATGGTTACAAAAAGGGAAAACCCCTTTCCCCTTCCAAACCGAACTAGTATTGAAACTGGTTCAACTGATAGGCTATTATATGCATGTATCCCAAAGATCTTATTATAATATGTATTCAAACAATTCGCAAACTGCCTGTTTGTAAATAATGATTATTGATTAGTGACAAATGCATACTGACATATCCATGCAAGTGAATTATGGACAGACGTGTTTACATAGGCCTATCTAAATCAACCCATGTAACTGAAACAGTGATACAAAATACATAAATAAATAAACTCCTTAGGGGAGAGAATACCCAAATACCCAAACCAAATCGACCTTGAGATACCTATTTACTTTGTATTTTGTACGATCTCTTCATATTGTGTAATTATTTGTAACAAAATTATTGTTGTCAACATTGGAATATGTGTGAATAAATAAATGAAAAATGAAATAAATGAATGTAATTATTGTATACAACAATTATAAAAATTATTATTATTGTTAATAATTATCGTTCGAGTTCAGAGGATGAAAAATGCATTTTGTAACACTGGGTGCACCAATAAGATGATGTGGATGATGTCCCAAGGTAAATAGTGTCATATGCTCATAGCTAACCCCACATCATCTCACTCCATTGTATCCATGGAAACCAGTGATTGCCACTGTTTATGTTTTCTTGGGGCCTAGATTTGAATATTTTAGTTTGAAAAGCCCAAGGAAATATACCAAACAATTTTTTCTGTGTAAAATAAACACGATCAAATTGAGTCTGGTATCTCCATCCATGTGGTGGCCCAGATGGGACTTGAAGCATGGCACCCAAAGATGAAAGGCGTGGAAAGTGTGCCATATCAACCTAATCAGATCACTACACACCTTCATTGGTTTCCAACATACATGTACATACTCAACGGCACATACATGTGTGTTGTTCAAGTGGCACAACCCACAATGTGGAATGAATACCTATAAGAGTTTCAACTAAATGCGTAAGCTCTCGCGTCTCAGAAGAGAGAGAGAGAGAGAGAGAGAGAGAGAGAGAGAGAGAGAGAGAGAGAGAGAGAGAGAGAGAGAGAGAGAGAGAGAGAGAGAGAGAGAGAGAGAGAGAGAGAGAGAGAGAGAGAGAGAGAGAGAGAGAGAGAGAGAGAGAGAGAGAGAGAGAGAGAGAAATTAAATCTCACTTTTTATATCAACACCAGTATCAATAAACATCAAATGCACGCATGACAATTTCATCAGAGAATGGGAACGAGTTATATTTCCGAAATTTCGGATATGATTTCGATTGATATTTTGTAATCGTGTTACAGCAAGTGCAATTTCAGGTAATGTCTCCATCCTTTGAAATTTAGACCATTACCAATGGTATGTAGTAATTTTATTGAACACGTCAGTAGGATGTCCTTTCCTCATAGCCAGATGCGTGTGGTGCTTTCTGATCCAAAAGATAACAACGTTTGAAACTACAGGCGTTGTGGCATTTTGAATTGAGAAGGCTCTGGGTATGCGCATATATCTGTGTTCACGTTCAATGTCATATTTATTTACTGAGGCAATATAACCACGTTCAGTTAATTAGAAATTTAATATTTATAACAGGCACAGTAGTTTTAATTATATTTTTGCGAGCAATATTATATTATTGCCCTTGCATTTTTAATAAAAGTACGCAGCATCTACATGAAAAATATGCAGGTAAATGTCCCCACGGACAGTGGAAACAGAAACAATAAAAGAACACTATAATAAATGAACACTTTAAAAGATGACACAGACAGAAGCTCTAATTCGGGCGGTTGGGGTTTTTATCGAGGGTGACCAATTCAATTATTCCCCCGATATGTTCGTATTATTTCTCTATACCCATTAACAAAATTAACTAGAAATTCAGAGTTTGTGAACAAACTCAAGGTGTTCGGAAGTGACGGTAATTGATGTCCTCATCAATTGGGATCATTGTTAAAATGTGACTTAAGATGCGTCAAATGAGTACTTGCAGTATTAAGTTAATACGATCTATGGTTTTAGAAATATTGTAGCGCATCCGTTATTGGCTTAAACGCCCAACCACACATCTATAAAATATATTTTATCCTGCAAGAGCTTTAGCCTGTGAAACCGCAAACGTCCCCGTGAAGACCGCCAGCTGTTTTCCAGTAGATAACGATATCAGTCTCTGCGGTTTGTAAACAATGGGCCCCAGAACCACGAGTGTCTGGTGTGTGTTAAGTCAATGGGATTTTGGCCCAGAAAAGGAATTTTGAAGAAAAAAAACTAATCAAAACTTTGACCTTCCGGTACGACCGGAAGCAAATGTCAGACGATTTTGACGTTAACTTTTCAAATGTTGCCTAAGCCTTGATCTATCAGATCCCAGATTATGAACATCATAGCTTTAGTATATTTTGATATACAGTCGATAGCAAATGGTCATTTTTAAATGGCTTGTAATTTGATACCTGATGACGTGATCATGACGTAACAACTTCTAGATTCATCTACATGATAAGGTCTTTATATGTGTGAAGTTTCAAGATTGTGTGAAATTGTTAACTTGCACTTTCGATGTAGAGAAGAGTTAAGGAGAAGAAGAAGAAGAAGTAAAAAAAAAAAAAAAAAAAAAAAAAAAAAAACGGAACAATTACAATAGTTGTTCGGCTGAAAAGCCGAACACCTAATTACATTTAAAGGAAAAACAATTACAAAAAAATTACTCAATTGAGCATTTCATATGGTGTCACCGCAATTAGTCCTACTTACAAAAAACTAACCAACAAAGATATGGTTTGACAATGTAATGTTCATCGTCATTCTAAAGATGTGAACCGTGATATCACTTTTGACGAAGAATTAACGATCATGATCTCTATAGTTTAGTAATCAGCGACATGATGAACTTATTGATGTGATAACTCGAGTTTGATGAAAAAAACCATGGAAAGATGAAACAGAAATCACGACGGCCGTTTTATGCACTCCTTTATTAATGACAAAATATTTATAAAGGTATGGTAACTGTGGGAAGAGGCAAGAGGCAATTCATTGTGACTATTGGGGGATTCAATCAGGCGAGCGCGTAACGCGAAGCAATTGTGAGATGTGGTCTGGGCTAGCCTGAAGATCTGACGTCACACTTTAAGGCTCATGATAGGATAAAGACAGGGGCCAGTCTATGTCTGGGTCTGCTCAAAGGTCTGGAAGGTTATAGATGCTCTAGTGATACAATCTGAAATCATAATAACAGAACTGTAATTGTGTGTCCTTATCTATTTCATTATTTAATGGTGTATAGTGGAAACAATATATCTCCTCCAATTTTTAATCTACAGTTTTGTTGCCACTCTTTTCGACACCGGTGAACCTTTTTCGATGGAAATTTCAGGTGGGCATAATTGGTAACAAAATTGTGGATAATCTCGTAGTTTTTAATAATGTTTCATTTCAAGTCAACTTGTTATTGCCAAACCTATGCATGTGATGATAATTTTCATTTATCACTGTCGATATAAGTTCACTGAAAAGGAAATAAAATATGCACCTTCAAATTCAAAATAGTTTTTAAAAGAATGCTTATATAAATCTTTAATAAGATGCATAGCCTATGCCATTGCCATACGAAGGCAGATTGCCCGTTACTCATGGCTGAGTTTCATATTTAAAATGTGACATTTTTATTTATCTATGAGTGGGAAAATACTGATTGTTTTTGAGATATACCATCAGTAATACATGTAGGCTGCTTAGAGACGACAGACCTTTCTTACGAGGCAACCATCTTTGTCAGGATTCCTGTATACGCGCCAATACTAGCCCAGGTTGGACTTTTACCTTCGTGTGCTTCGGTGCATACAGAGACGGATTCCTTATTTGGGCTAGCGCCAATACAATTAATAGTGCTGATTCACTACACGAAGGGAGCCATATTATTTTCCTTCCAGCCTCGGTCCTGGAAACGATTTTTTCTACAGTATAGCATTCCCACTGTACACATTTTTGTATTTTTGGTCTAAAAATTATGTTTTTCTTCAAATAAATCCTCCACATCCGTGAATACAAAAATGCGTCATAAAAGTATATTATCGGTTCAGTTTGCAGTAACACCATGTGGTTTGGATCTGAACTATCGCGAAGTGAGATTGTGGTTCTGATAAGAACCATGATTGTGGTTCTGATAAGAACCATAAAGGTCTACTCTACGTTTCGAGTAGCATGCTCTATTAATCGTCAGGAGACTGTATATAGCAAAAATCAAAGACGATGCATCGTATAAATCGTGACCTGATGCTGAACGTATTATATTACACCTGCATACATCCGACTCAGCGGTAATAAACATAATTTTGAATAGTAAAAGGCATGTTTTTGACACCTAAAACGTAGTATTCTTTCTCATAGAATTATAAAGTAAAAGCAAAAATAAGGCAAGTAGAATTGTTCATGTATAGCCATGGACGATTGGGTTCACTAAACCAACATCAATCATAACATAACGTGGAGCATATGGAACGGACATAAAATGCGTCTTGTTCAGTGAAAGTTCAGATGCTGCCAAGATCATGCTCTTAAAATATGTATACTGTTTTCTGTTGATCATTTTTCAAAGGCCCGATCTTTACAAAACATTCATATCCAAGAGAATTGCTTCAAATTGGAATACACTGTGAATCCAAAGGTACTTCTGCTTACTACCAGTGGTGGATCCAGGGGAGGACGCCCTCCCCAAAAAGGGAATTAATAAAAACAAAACAATTAAGGTGTATGATATTGATGATCATGGTAAAATGTTGTGGAGAATCGTGGTGGGGATGAGCCCCGAGGTCCCCGCAACAAAATTACCCCCGGTGATTGCAAGGACCCGCCCTCGTTGTTTTCTGTCTCTATTGAAGGTTTGAAGTTCCCACTTGTTATTGTCCTTTTTATTTTGATTCATTTGTGTCATTCCCCCTTACTCAATAATAAAAGGTAAACCAATAATTTCCGCCATATTAACAACAATTTGTTGTTGATATTTTGTAATAGTTTCATTCTATGTAGGCCCCTAGTTGTATTTGGTGGAAGTGAATAAACAGAGCTCTGAGGACGATCAGAGCATACTGATCGAAACGTCGAGTTGTACCTCCAGTTCTTTTCAGAACTAATTACTACTCAATTGAGATTCCACATGGTGTCACCGCAATTAGTCTTACTTATCATCCTCACCATGCAAAGCTACAAGTTTTACCTATAAACAGAGCTATTTAGCCCTACTCAAATGGATCATGTTTTTTAAATAATATCGGCGACTACGACGGCGATTACAAGCCCTCTTATGCACGACATAAGAGGGCTTGACAGCTATTCCATCAAGAACCTGTAATACATAGGCCTAAGCAACGCTATCTTAACGCATGATATGACTATTTGCTGAAAAAACACCGCCAACCAATTTCCATTTCCGAAATCATCGGCTCTTGACAACCATTTTTCATTTCCAAATCATCGGCTCTGATTAAAGAGAGGGAAGGCTAGACTACAGCTCTGACCGAAATTCTTTTCCGGCATGGAGATGAAACGGAGCACTCCGATGCCTGTCAAACGTAGCCATTTCAGGAAATCAAGTTCCGTTGCCTCGGATTGTTCTGGCTGGCGACGGGTTGTGCGATTCTGTAAGTGGACCATGTTCAACAGTGGTATACTGCTTTTCCGTGAAATGGATGTCTTATTAGAATTTTCATTCATATGCAGGCCATCATTATGTGTTAGGTGCCATACGCTATTTATCTTTCTTCCTCCATCAAACCATTTATCAAAATAGTTATATGTAGCCTATATAATTATGTGTATATACAACTAAAGACAATACAGTCAGGGAAATCTTTAAGGTAATAAATTGTGTGTATACATTTGTGTGTATAAACTCATAATCATAGGCTTATATCTATAGAATACACTCGGAAAACTTTACTGTTATTTGTTTATTTTTAATCTCAGAAATAAAAATAAACATTTTAAATAAAATATTTCAAAAACTTTAAATGGTGCCTACATTGTTTTATGAGAAGACCCGCTATAAATTAATTTCATAACTATATTTATATTTTTGTACCTCTGTCGACTTGCCACCTCATCTTGACTTTTGTAAAAGCAATTACCCAAATATTTCACTGATTGAAATATTATATCTGATGCTTGGTTTGATACAAATATGGTAACATAGACGTCATTATTCTGTGAAATTACTTTATCCGAGACAGTTGTTTGGTCAATCAAAAACAATGAAATGTATTTTGAATGAGGTATAAGCAATCAAGTTAATATAATATTATCCCCAACAGTGTTGCAAAGTAAAATAATGAAAACATTTTAGGTAGAAATATTTGTGTGTGTATGTAATGCTATACTTATGAATAGCTATATTGTGAATTTTTCTATGCTATACAAACAAAATAATTCATGCTAGTGTAGAGACCATCGTTTGTTTGTGAGAACCTATCTCCATGTATTTCCTGCATTGATATGTCGTTGAATGAGGCTATACATGTTTTAATTGCTTCATTTCATATAAATATAATAATAAATATTGCAAATTGTCCAACAACCCCCAAAATAATGGTAGTAAATAATCATAAACATTACCAATTGATAGGATTTTAGATACCAAAGACTTTTTCTGACATCTCACGAATTAAAATAGATGAGTTTATGGTGCCAGTTGTTGACATTGGGGTACTCTTTTAGTATTTATTTATGTCGTGTGACGTCGTCTACATCCATACATCATCTATATTCATACATCACCAAAACTGAAACTGTAGAGAATCAGCATTTAATTTGACTCGGTTTTGTTTTATTTTCAAAAACATTATTGAATATGGCATACTATTCATGTACAGAAGGCAGGTAGGCAGATAGGCAGGCAGGGTAGTTCGTTGGTTGGCTCATCAAAATTATTATATCAAAAATGACAGCAACAACACATCAATTTTAGCAAGTAATCATAAACGACTAAATATTGCATTAAAATGCAAACATGTGACGAAATGTGGAGGCTACAATATATATAATTGTCAACGTATATGAAAATAGGTCTGTTCACACTAACGGGTACAAAAGTGTGACATTTTAGAGGAACATGGGACATTAATAGTAAAATGAAGTAATTAGTCAAATGTTTTGTATGTGTACATTCCCTTGAGGGTTGTGCTTACCAAATAGTAAGACATATTTCCGAGTATTTAAGTATTTAACTACAAGGAGATCTTCTTCAAGAAGTTATACATTGATTCACCCAAATGTTGTCCCTTTACAATGCTATTCACCTAAGGATTGTAACCAGCAAAAATAATGTTGGATAGATATTTGTCACAAATTGTCTGTCCATAAGATGTGTTAGTTTTGGCTCATTACAATCAAAAAGGGGTTAGAGGTGTAAAAACATTTTAAAAACAAAATGTTTGTCCATATAATGATTGTCCATGATTTTTTTATTGTTTGGTATGTAAAAACTAAGGAATGTACAGGGAAAGATTGGGATAAAATTGTTATCTTTATTTTACCCTCTCATGTCACCACCACTCCAAATAGTTATCATAATTATGTACCCGTAAGTGTGGACAGACACAAATATGAAAAGGGCCTATAATGCTTTTGTATTTTTCCATATTTGACAAATTTAGACAGGATATTAAACGTTTTCAGAGGCAGCTGAGACAAGATTATGAGGAAACGTGTCTAAGAAGGCGTTTAACCTTTACACAAAACAGTGATGTTAAAGCACGGAGTCTATAGGTTCCATGGTGAAGTACATGTCTCATGCCTATCTTGGGCATCCAATCAACTAGCCAAGTCTGATAACAAATATGGCTGCAGTTATACTCTCAATCAATAGCTTTTTCTACTTGTTGATAGCCTACAATGTTCCCTCGAATCGCTTTTATCCGGATATACATTCTTTTGATTATCTGAACTCAGGAAAAGACATTCACAGACGTCAATGCTCAAGGGATAGCACACGTACTAATTATGACATGAATACAGCTTTGGCACCTTGTATTAAGTACAGGCATACGTGCGTGCACGGCATCGGAGAGTCGATCAAGGCAAAAACGGCTCCCCAAGGGACATTACACGGGAAATCCATAATACAACGCTGTAAGCTTATGACTGAAAAGAGAATACAACACTGTAAGCTTATGACTGAAAAGAGAATAGGCCTAGTTTATGGTTGCTTCATTCCATCAAAAGTAACCAAATTATTTTACAGGGAAAGTATACCATTGATAGACTTATGTGTCTCACTTTATGTGAATAATATAATATAAATATATATAAATATATAAATATATATAAATTTAAATATATATATAAACATATAAATATATATAAATATATATAAATATATATAAATATATAAATATAAAGCAATAGATAATTGGCATAAGTGGACCGCCCACCAACATAGGGGCTGGTTAGCTCAGTTGGTAGAGCGCTCGTACGGTAATCGAGAGGTCGCGGGTTCGAGTCCGGCATCAGCCAATTTCTCTTTGCTCGCGAACCGTTTATATATATATATATATATATATATATATATATATATATATATATATATATATATATATATATAACTCATATATATATATATAACTCATATATATATATATATATAACTCATATATATATATATAACTCATATATATATATATAACTCATATATATATATAACTCATATATATATATATAACTCATATATATATATATAACTCATATATATATATAACTCATATATATATATAACTCATATATATATATAACTCATATATATATATATATAACTCATATATATATATATAACTCATATATATATATATAACTCATATATATATATATAACTCATATATATATATAACTCATATATATATATAACTCATATATATATATAACTCATATATATATATATAACTCATGACAAGATAAAAAAATATAAAAAAGTTATTCGTTGTTAAATTAACATTCAAACGTTACCGGGGGTATTGATATATTTCTTAATAAACACCAATATTGTTCCTGCTCTTTAAGTTGTAGAAATAAATAACAACATTTTATCGGAAGACAGCATGCAGTTGGCCTTATAATTTCTTGGATGATACAAGCTATAAATAGGCTATTATTCCATACGATCTTCAACAATAGTTTACCCTTAACTCCTCGATTTGACAAATATGCTATGACCGCTATAGAATCCAAAACACTTGGATCGTCATCAGCAATATTGATTTGCATAAAACATGATGGAACTTTTTAGACAGTCTTTTCAACATGTAGGACCTTCGTATTATAACGAATTACCAAATGTAATAAAAGGGGCTGGTGATATATTAAGCTTTAAACGTTCACTAAAATATTATGTTTTAAATGTATAAAGACATCTGTATCTACATTAAGTATTTAGTTATCTGTAGTATCTATATTAAGTTCTGTTTTCTATTTTTCATACAGTATTGTATTACTTTATATCTCCTGGGCGCCTAGGAAGAATACCGGAAGGTAAATGGCCTGCCCAGGTTAAATATTTTGAAATAAATAAATAAATAAATAAATAAATAATTTCAGCATTTAGAAGAAAAAAAATTCCTATCCCAAAGAGGTAAAATCTTGCTATTAACACTTGATCCAGAAATAATACTGCAAAATTATGTTTTAATGACTATACTCTATAGTGAACTGCTTGAAATCCTTCGACTAGACATAATTATCACTCAATCATGATACAGATGACATACCAGCTGTCATTATTGCCTCAACAAATCATCATAGATATAAAATATTATCAACCATTAAAAGTGTAAATTATATTTCACCTCAATATTATAAAAAAGCAACTAGTAATCTACATCCGGGGTGGACCCCGAATTTTCTGTTAGGGGGGGCGTGAGGAATGAATTTACAAAACTAGACGAGAAACGGGTTGATAGCTTTTCCCTTTTTTTGCCCACTAAGGAACCCTATATGATACACCAATAAAAATGATTGTTCGTAAAATCCTGGCGCCAATTTCATAGAGCTGCTAAGCAGACAAATTGCTACCCAGAAAAATTTGCTTAGCAAATATCCTTGGTTACCAGCCAAACTTTCATACAAAATATAGGCATTTTTGGCCGGTAGTCTATTTTAAAAGGCTTAGCAACATTTTCTGCTTAACAGCTCTCTGAAATTGGCAATTTACATTATGGGGAGAGGATACAAATGACACATAGCGGCCAATGAACTTTTTCGACCATTTTGTTTATCACAGTGAAACAAGCAAGACAGTTTGTAATAGGCAGAATTAAGACAATTACAGATGTCAATTGTATAACTTCATGACGTTTGCCTTACATGATTTTGATTTTAAATTTTGTTGCAATTGTTATGTATAAATTATAAGTGTTTAATTGTGATTGCTTTTGTATTGTGCTATGAAGTTGTGCGGGGTAGGGGACAATATGTCGTCGATCGCCGGTGTGTTGTTCTAAAAACTCCTCGCTAGTGCCTTGTGTACAAATCAAATGGGGCTTGCTTAAAAAGGGGAAGACTAGAGGTCTTCTTTTTATCCATAAAATATATCTGTATGAGGACACCAACCAAGCCTAGTCAAAATGGTATGTGCGCGTGGTTCATGTTGGCGTATGGGTAAACAGGGCCAGGGGTGTATAATGGTGTTATTATTCCCTGGTGTTTGGGCGAGTTGACCAATATGAACACCACTGGTGTAGGTTTAACACCCTAGTTCTTGCACTAAACAGACGCAACACAAAACCTTTGTTCAAATTCTACAAAACTACTAGCCTTTATGAAAATGTACAGACGAAAATAGCCTATTTATAGGGAAGACTGATACTATAACCAGCTTTACCCCAAGTAAGTTTTATAATTAGTATAATTCGACAATTACCAATCTTATACATTTCCTTTAAAAATATAATTAAATAAGGTGATTTTTTAAATATATCTTGTTGAAATCTTATCATTTCAGGTGAGAAGAAAGGCACAACAATCACTTGACTGGAGCGATCAAATCGCACCACTTAATTTTCAAAAACGCTTCAATGTAGTGAAAAAAGGAAAGGCCAGCGGGCATGATTTGTCATATCTCAAAGGTCATGTCACATTATATTTATGGTATTTTCAGAGTTGAAGGCTAGTATAAAGTCAAGTGTCATCGGAGGCACGTTTTAAATAATCACGGATGTCTTATTAAGAGTTTCATAGTTATAGCGATAGTGAAACAAGATCCCTTCTGTCTGATTTAGTGAAACCTAATCATTGGTCTCGTATACTTAGCCAGTTCGATCGGCCAGGTTCAAGGACTAAAAGATGTATCGTGTTTTTCACTATTTTAACGGCAATTTCCGGAAATTTTCTTTATCATTGGAGCATTTTACCATTTTACTATTTTACCTGATGAAGGGAAAAGAAAATGCTTTAAAATTACCTATCTCTCAAATTAATAGTGAGAAGCATGGTTTTTAGGTAAGTACGTACCGAAATGAATTTATAGTGGGGTCCCGTCATAAATTAATTTTGGCACTTTTTACCATTAAAAAAACTTCTGACAACTATTTTATTACAAATACTTTGTTATCCTTTCTAAAATGAAATTATCAATGTTCCAATACAAAAAATAAAAAGAAGGAAATTGCCAATAAAACACGGGCGATACATTTAAAATTTTAAACGAACAAAAACATTATGAAATTCGGATGTCGGAAACTGGAAATAAAAGCTTGATTCAGATTGACAGCCGCGTTGGCCAATCGGAAGACTGCACACACTCTCGGCCGTTACGTACAATAAATTGTGTGGTCACGTGCAAGCTGGAAGTGGGCCAGCATTTCATTAGTTTGAGTTTTTATTTTACTGGTACTATCCTTAATGGATTTGTTTGTTTAGTGTCTCAAATGAAAGCTTATAACTCCCTTAAGCCCAGATATATAGCAATTCAACATTAACATCTATTTTTACCGTCAAATCAGCTCAAACACGGGCGATAGAGACCGTCCTTCGGTAATAAAGAAGAAGCCATCCCATTTAGAAATAAAAATTGAGGCGGGTAAACACTTTCATGCATTATGCACTTTGACTGTTTTATTTGAAAAAAACAATCAATATACAAACAATAAATACAAATCAAAATAAATACGCATTTGCTTTTCCCTCGGCTACATGATGGATCTTCAGTATGCCTTTAAAAGGTGCGCTGTTACAGAAAAAACATACATCGGTATACACAATCAGCCAAACGTGTGTCAAACTTTACATGCAATTTTAATGATTGGATAAAAGAATGATTACTCAATACATACATAACTTTAATTGTAATGATTATAAACAAGAATAATTACTCAATACTATACATAACTTCATGAAAATCATTTTCAGCTCAGTATAAACGCGTACGTAACCAGAAACCTGCTTACAGATTGTGACGAGTAAAATCTTTAAAGTCAAGGTTTCTTAAAATATTACGATGTTCTTATAAACAACTATAAAACGGAACTAAATCATGACTAATAAAACTTGTATTTAAAACTTGAACAAACAATCATTCAATAATTTTGAACAAATAACGAACAAAACTGTCGATACTTTTTGACAATTCGTCATCTTGAAATCAACAAAATCGGTTCAGGTTTGGTCACGTAATTATAGTAAAAACGAAGATTGCGAAAACGCCCAACTGTTGAACAAAGCTCCAACATGTTTCTGGTCATGGTCGCGAAAACACACCCCTATTTATATACACAACATCGGTTGTAACAAAATATCGGTTCCGCATGCAGCTTAAAGGCAAAACTGTATCGGTATGTTTATAAAAAGCTTTTATTCGTAAAATGCACTTCAAAGATATGTTTGTATTCATTACAATTCCGTCGTATCTGTCATAACGCTTCAACTAAGTGCGCCATATTGTCTTGTCTGAATCATTCTAAATATCTTGTCTACGGAACAACCTGTCGCCTATTTTAAGTGGAGGGCGTGATTGGTTTTTTTTCTCTCATAAGGACTGAGAAATATCGCCAAATATGTTATTATAGGTCTTTATAGGCAATACAAAAAAGTCTCCGGTTTCTGGTCTCCGCGCGCGTCGCTGGATTGATTTGATTTCTCCAACGTAGTGTTTTAAACAACTGTTTCACATAGGGGTATGAACATTTGCTCGATTTGTGCGGCCTCTCTTAGCCACCATACTTTGGTCTGGTTCCAATAATCGCGTATACACGGACACTTTTTTGGCCGCATGGTCATCTTGAAATAACAATGTATTGAACGCACTGCATGTATAAGTTTGAACTCATCTGTGTACAACTTTCTAAGCAAATTGTGGAAGTCTATTTCAGACAAAAACATGTTATCGAGCGTATTTCACAGGTTTTCCATCGAAAATGTACACAATAGATTTCATCATAATAGGTTTTCTCGTTTTTGAGAAAACTATTCAATATTTTTTATGTTTTTATGTTTTTCAAAAGGTAGCTGTCTGGCACCTTTTTGTAAATTCGTCGAAACAACTTCTGTTTTCTCTAAGATGAAAGCACTTTCAAGATGATTTATATGTGTACCAAACTGAGTTTCAGATAATAATTCGTTAATTCGATTATCTGGCAATAACCAAAGTTGTTACTTTCATGTTCAAGGTGAATATTTTACCCCTGCAAATCAGTAAATGAATGAATGAACGAACGAACGAACGAACGAACGAACGAACGAATTTAACAGGCAATTTCCGGAATAAATTATATGTTGTTAGAAGGTTTTACAGTAAAACATTTCCAACATTATGACGGGTTGACGGTACCCACCATTAATTCATATGGAACGTATTTACTGTAAAACCATGCTCCTCAGACACGATTATTTTTGACAAATATGCAATTTTAAATAACTTGTTTTCCCTTCTTCAAGTAAAAAAGTGACAGCCGTTAAAATATCCAAAACACGGGCGATACATCTTTAACAAATACCTACTAGATAAGGAATTTTAACCAAAGAATTCTGGGTATTGGTACTCACCGCGTATTTGGTTGATTGGTTGATTGGTTGATTGGTTGATTGGTTGATTGGTTGATTGGTTGGTTGGTTGGTTGGTTGGTTGGTTGGTTGGTTGGTTGGTTGGTTGGTTGGTTATATTTTGCTAATTCTGGGTGTAAGCTAATTGAGTTCAGAGTGACGTTGTTAATTACCCGCTTATTGGATTGTTCTGATATTTGTTCTATAATGTTGGTTGTGTAACGTTTTGCGTTTTGGTAAAGTGTTAGGCTAGTTATTGATTCAACATGCCTGTTCTCACATACATTTACATAATGATATGAGGGACATACCTTAACAAGCCGATGTATCGCACCATTGTTATGCCGAGCCTTACCAGAAACAGGATCCGTATTGTGTATTTGCCAAGTCCACGTTATACAATTTATAGTAGGTTACTGATTATCATGTACTCTGAATACATAAATACTTTTATACACCTCAAAAGCAGTTTTAAGTCGCCTTATAAATAAATAAATTATCATCATACAAAAAGATCATTATCATCAGTAATATGTATCATGAATAATGATGTACTTTGCAACACTATGTACAGCAATAATTGATGGTGAAAGATCACAGTTTTTAGCACAATACCCTTAATAAACCCATAAAATTTGAAAACTATATTTATAAATTATTTAGTTGTTAAGACAGTTTAAATGTCCGTATATATCGCATCTATACTTCTCAAGGACTAACAAATATGTACAAAAACATCCTGCGAAGATAATGAAAACTCATTTAAATTTTCCAACCAAAAATGATTGTATATCTGGCGAGGACGTAAATAATTATCCTAATATATACAAAACAAATTCGTGTGGTGTCAGCATCTAAACAAACTCTTTAGATTTTCCACTAATGAAATAATTGAGAAATTGTCCAACGTTTATACACTTTTAAATAGTTTTGATTATCTCAGTCTAAACTTAATTAATGACTCAAACCTCTTGCAGGCTGGGCAAAGTGAGTTTAATCAATACTGTTGAAATACTGTGCCACCATACGAAAAAATCAACAGAAACGTCAACACAGCGTCTTCGTATAAAATTCACGATCATACTTTCGCGATTAAGTTCTCAAGACAAACATGATTTCTCTCAGGAATTCAGCTGCATCTTTAAAAAGATCTCATTGTAAATGCACGTGAATTCTTCCTTGTCATATTATGTCCCATGTCACAATGCGGGTGAATGAGTAATTTTTTGATATAGTGGTCTCATGATATTAGTCTGTATTTTTAACCGTTCTCCTCTGTTTTAGATTTAATGCAAAAATCTCGTTAGTCTTACCACACAATTAGTAAACTTTATAGAACAAAGCGATAATTTCAAATAGCATATCCACGTCGCTCAAAGTAAATGATAACTGCCTTCAATTTACAGTTTCCTCGTTTAATTTTCATTCATAAAATATAGAGATTTGATATCAATATACACTAACGTTGAAGCCTGATTGTTTCAAAAACTGCCAGCATTTATCTTTACCTGCTGAGTTGAGGAGTGCGCATTTGAGTTGCAAGATGCCCGTGTGTTATTAGTGTTACCCCGAACGTTCATTTCCATACTGGATGCTCGGTTAGTGAGGTAGTTTTTAACTTGATTGTGTCCTCTGCCGCTGCACTTAATGGTGAAGGCTTGACGAAAAGCTTTTCGGTATCGCGGATTGGTGACGTTATAAACAATGGGATTTACAGCAGAGTTGATATAGACAAGGACTCGGCACACTTGTGTCCACACAAAGTCGGCCTTCCATGCGTCGTTGTCGAGTATATAGGAGAGAGTGGTGATCTGAAAGGGTGCGAGGCACAGAAAATATATAACACCGTTAATGACAAGCATACGGCTTACCCGGTCCCGTATATGCTGGCTACGATCACTGAACCCGGACCTCTGTGCACGGGCTACCATGCTATTCAAAGCTCTGATGATTTTACTGAAAAACACTATATTGAGGAGCATCGCAATTGTGAAAGGCACCGAGTGTAACGCATCAGCGAAATCGCCAACCCAATCACCTACACCCAAGCAGAGTCCCATAACGCTAGGATAATGTTGATATTTTTGTTCATGAATTGGCCACGTAAGGCAGACAGTGAGGAATTCAGCGCTACTTGGAATTAACACGCAGGCAAGGACGAACGAACAGATCCACACCGTCGCAACGAGCCGAACAGCCCGCGGCCGCGTGCTGTGCTCTCGGTGGACGTGCGGCTGACATGTGGCGTAATATCTCTCCAAAGTCACTAAAGTTATCAATGATACAGACGCGTAATAACAGATATCCAGTACAAGATTTACCGTGATGCAGCCACCAACACCCATGAAGTACTTATCTAACGCCAAAGGTGAGACACAATACGCGAAGACTTTCTCCATGACTGAAATGGACAAGAAGAGGATGTCTGCAATTGCAAGATGTGTGAGGTAAAAGTTTAGGATTGTCCGCATCCAAGTTACCCGCCATAAGACGAAGAGGAACCCTAGGTTACCCGCCAGACCAAATGTTAGGATACACGGCATGACGATCGTCACCAAGGTCCTCTCCGTCGAGTCGTATTCGTGTTCGGCAACATCATCCTCGGTTATGTTGAAAGTCATGTTACAACTAAAAGTGTCTTTTGATAAGGTATCCATCATTCTGACGAATTGTCAACAGACGGTTTGTTCAGATTGAGACAGCCGTGGTGCAGCGCATGTTCCTGTGCTGACAACCAGCAGGCAGTTTTGTTGTATAGCTCCTAACGAATTGTTGAGCACGACACAGCCTTTTATTGTCGGACACTGTGATGTTCATACCCGTACATATCAGACACGACGGCCATTGCATGAAAGTGTATTTCGTATACATATTATACTCTCATGTATAAAAGGGGATGTGGCCAATGTTAAAACATATTAATGTTAACTGTGGCACGCTATACGTTACCTAATTTTCTTAGAAACGTGCCCACTGCGCTTAATCAAGTTGAAACGTCCACAAAGATTGCTGCGGAGCTACTTATTATTTTTATTCGTATGAAATTGTAATCATGCATCACTGTTTTCATCATCAAATACCTGCGGTGTGTTGGTGATTAGAGTACGAGTTGACATTTGAAAAATTGACTTGGTTTAAACTTGAGAAGCCATGATTTTCAGACGAAAACCAATGAGATATTGACACAAATGTATTAACAAAATCAGAAAATTGAGGCGATTCTTCAGTACCCTGAAGATTATTTCACTGAACAGTATGTCGGTAAATTTTGGTGTGTTTTTTAAATTATTTGTATGATTCTTTTAATTGATAATGTCATTATGAAACAATTCATTATTTTTCTGAATTAATGCATAGCATTCGTATGCGGATATTGCTTCGCTGCATGTGTACAATCGTGATAGGCCTATTCGAAAACGAAGGTCCTATTCGAAAACGAAGGTCCTATTTTGTTTAAAATGAATTTTTGTGTATTTGTAGTTTATTAGGGTTTGGTTTTATATTTAATTGATGTAATCTGATTGCCAGTGTAAAATGTAATAAAATTAAAATTAAATTAAATTAAAGTTAGTTTCTAAGATGCAGTTATCGTATTGATGCATATTCGTTTCAAAGTTGTACAAGCTAAACGTGGTTTAGTCTATGCACCAAAGTGTTTTTTCAACCAAAGGTCAAAGTGGTTTGCCTCTTCCAGTCTTTGCCAGTTAAATTTCATGTATTCTTTTGCTCAACACTTGATTAACGTACCATAGGCTCAATTGGATACGAGTTCGATGACCGTAATGTGTTCGGCAAAACCGGTCGCAGAATGAAGCTGTATTCAGTCGTCTTTATACTGGATAAACAATATGGGAGACCCCTTAGCCATCACAGATCTGTCATTTTGAACTACAATGAGCATATTTAAATCTCTATTTTTAACTAAAATTGGCCTTTCCTTTCAGACCGGAAACAATACTGAAAAGCCGTTGGTTACTTTTCCATTGAATAACCGTTCCCAGGCACTTTTACACAGGATCAGTTACCTTAGGTAATCACATGAGGAGCACTTATTTCGAAGGAGTCTCGCGAGAAGTATCGAGATCTGTCGCCGTCAGGGGCAAGATGGACTGAAACCTTGCTCTTTAATTTTAGAAAAATTACAGTTTCTGAATTTGACACGTGCTGGATGTCATTAGTTGGAGTACACGCCGTATCACTAACGCGTACCTGTGAATGATTTCTCAAAACGAGGTCAGCGTAACTTAAAGTATAGACCAGCCCAGGGACTCCTTTACTACTACGTGTTGCACGAAAAAGCTGAATGAAATTACTCCGTGCGGTCAATGATTTAGCTAAAGACATGGCTGCCAGTGACCTCCCGTGGTGCAACGCGCGACCTCTAAACTTTTGTTAGCCTCTGCATCCGTCGCTCTGGTGTGAGCTTACGCGTAACGGTGCGCAAATTGAAATCGCTCTTCGGCGCGGGGATATTTGCATAAAGGGTTTGTCCTCTTAATTGAATGATATTTTTGCATTTAATTTGCATTACTTTTGTATATATGCACTCAGTACTTGCTTCAGGGTTACTGCTGTTAGTATATAAAGGTCGCATTTGAATTGCTCACATACAGACGCATACAAAATGAATCATAGGAAACTCTAAAGCCAGGTTTTCGAAGATCACGAAGTAAAGTATGCCCTTAAAAAAGAACAAGTCCACATGTTGAAGCTTATAACCGGTAAGTCTAATGTGTTTGGGTTGTTGCCGACGGGTTATGGGAAAAGTGACTGTTATGGCTGGTTGTCATGTCGGCCATCATGGATAAGGTAAGCTCACACCAGAGCGACAGATGCAGAGGCTAACAAAAGTTTGGAGGTTGTGCGTTGCACCACGGGAGGTCACTGGCAGCCATGTCTTCAGCCGAATCACAACAGAAGCATTGACCGCACGGAGTAATTTCAATTAGCTTTTTCCACTAAATAAATATACATTTCTTAAATGAAACTTCCCGGCCGGCTTTATAAGGGAACGAATATTCACTGTGACGATTTCGTGAGGACAAAAACAGGTAAAATATGTCATATCAGCTACCTGTTGGGTTCGTCAATGTGGTGGGGTTGATAACTCCCGGACTCAGACGGAGTTGTGCAACACGTAGTATAGGAGTCCCTGGGCTAGGTATAGACATTCTAGAATCATGAAGAAAATATCACAGTGTCCTCATTAGTTTGATGTATAAAACACAAAAATTTCAAATTTCACCATGTGAAAGGTTTTCCCAGATCACATCACAAATGTGTAATTTTAAAGCATTTGTTTTTCCTTTTCGATGAAAAAGATAACTGCCAGAAATTGCAGTTAATATAGAAAAACATGGGCGATACATCTCCAACATAATGATGATACTTAAAGGTCTATGGGTCAAGATGAATGCATGTAAACTGGCCTGTATGAAAGCGTTAGGTTCAGTAATTACCTTGAGGTTATTAGGAATAGGCTATCTCACTGACCTATAAATCTTTAATGTATCAGATTTACACCTCTGTAAAATATGCTTGAAATAACACCATACTATATAGCCAATGATGGCCTTCCACTTAAATACTGGAAGATACTGGCTCATTTATGCAGCAGCAACAGTTATAATGACCTTATCATGTGGGTATTATTTTCAGTCACTGAGTCAATATAAAACTAGCACTCCGATTCCATGCCATGTTTATCGTGACGATATTAGTAGCCCTTCAACAGAAGTTTAGATCTATTACTTGATTAATACTGCAGCAAACAATAATATTTCTCAACATATGAACATTTTCTGGTCGATCTTGCATCTTCAATTGTGCCGCCATGTCCATAATCGCATATTCCTTAAGTTCCATTTCAACGCGTAGAAAATATATTTAGGCACTTTCAGGGGCGTAAATATAGACAGTGCAGGCAGTGCGGCTGCACTGGGGCCCGTGGGGTGGTAGGCCCGTAGAGCGAGCAGGCCATTCGACATTGTGTTGCAGAGAACGGGCCCCTGCACGCACTTCGAATCGCCACCTTGGAAGTACGTCTGTGTTCAAAGAAGAACTGACTTAAAATTTAAGAGATGCCATTTGCTATATTATATGTCCTCGAAAAGGCAAACCCATGTCAGTCATGGTTCGACTATAAAATCCAACACATTGTTGGTAAAATATATAGGCCTACGCTTTGATGTGTGTGTGTGTGGGGGGGGGGGGTGTGCGTGTGTGTGCGTGCGTGCTTCATAACTAGTAACTAGCGTGCACTTAGGCCCGTCGTAACTACGCTACGCCACTGGGCACTTTATTACCTACAACGTATGCTGCATATTATGTTCTTGCAGCAACACACGGATATGGCCATATAGTCCCCTCGAATGGCATGCAGTTAAGTCTTACCCTTAAAAAGTCGGCCTATAAAAAGTCGCCTCCAGACAAAATCGACCGCCCTGAAAAGGTCGCCATTGTAATCACTGTCAAAAATATTAAAGTGTATACTCACTTTGTGCTTTATTTTACTTTTATTTTACCACAGTGGCTTTTATTTATAACTGAATGTGGTATTTTTATAGGCATAATTAATTTTATTTCAGATGTATTTGTCTATATTCTGTATAATACTTATTCCTCACTATATTTTTTTATTTTTAATTATTGTTATTCTGAGGGCCCCATGGAAGACCACATTTTATGTGAACGGTTTACCCTGATAATAGATCAGAAATAAATAAATAAATGTTTATGGCTAATCAACTTTTATTTAATGGGCTCTTTCAACAGAGTTCGTATAATTCGTATAATGTTGTTTTCTATTCCTTAAAGTAAAAAGAGATATCGTGGTAAGCGCCTTTCAACGCTCAGAGGTTTTACAATTGTAACTTTGTTTTGGAAGGATTAGGTAAAAAACAAAACTTTCTAAGACCGTTCGAATCCCATTTCTCGTTTGGCCAAACAATCCAACCGAAAGAATCTGATATATTCTAACTTAAACCATTGCAAAGTCTAAATGAATATGCATAAAGCAACCGGATCTATACCCCTATGGAAGTTTACATTTTTGTAATAATTTACCAAGAAAATCCCTTCCACATCAAGCCAAAACAAACACAAATTACACAAAAATAACAAAGAAAAAGAACAGGCCTACAACGAAACAGTTGCACAATCGGTCTATAATGTTTTTTGTTGTAGGGTTTGAATTCACAGTGCGTCACATTACTTTCTGAATGAATTAACCCAGAAAATGATTAATCCTTTCAGAAAAAAGTTTTAAATAAAGCCACCATCAATGAGTTGCATTAATTTAAAGTATATTGCCATGGAAACGCGACATTGACAACATAACATTAAAGTGGGACGATTCTTAAAGGACCAAACAAGAAATGGTATACCCCCACTTCCCTCTTCCCCTTTGGAAGAAAGATGGGTATACCAAGGTAACGCGAAGCAGATATTTCATTTTGCAATACTTGCCAGGGAAGATGTTTGGATGGAACCGGATGGAGATTGTACGCTTAACTGTTGAGACAATGGATACATGTTCTTATATTATCAAGTTTACATGTATTATCAAGTTTAAATGTAATCTTGGGACATGAAAAAACCCTTCCGATTAAAATACCCTAGCCTATGAGTTTATACATGGCTATTTATGAGTGAATACACCAGTCAGTCAAATATAATATCCGCGATGTCTATAAGTCCATCTGCAATCTGAAGCCATGCTCTTCATTTGCATTAATATTTAGATGAAGAAAACAGATTGTCATTAGCCGAACTCTTATAGTCTGGAAAAATGGCTTCTGTATTTCACAAGAAATCCATTATATTAATTGTAGTCTTGTCCAAGAGCTCTCAATTGGAATATTTTTACCTGAGCCTGCTTAAAGTTTATTTTTACATCACACTGAATATTACATTTCAAATCACTTATTGTATAAACAGATGCTCGGGTTGAGCATGAAGAGATCATAGACATAGGAGTTCATTGTTCTTCTATGTTTAATAGCTCTGAAAACGAAAAGATATGAAAGTAGTATGACACAAGCTGCAGATGTGTGCTTTTCTTAGTGTTGGATTATTGGATAAATATTCCTAAATTGCTATAAAATACTTACGATCACATGCGATCGTACAGAGTACTTAGGCACTAATCCAGCCAATAATGAAAACCCAATCGTGTGTGAGCTGACACTTTTATCACCGTTCACATTTCACCTTATGTTACTGCAGTAACATAAGGTAACATACTGTGTAGTTTGTCATCGAACCATCTACGTAGTCGCCTTATCCGCTCAGCGCACACCATATAGCCCTCTAGCGGCCGGTGTCTAATTGGTGTTATTACAGCTCGCGCATGAATATCTGACGTCACGCTAGCGGCGCGTGAATTACGCCAGATCCTGGCCGTGCAGCCGCCATATTTTTGCCAATGCTGAATTTTGACCTTGGTCAGTAGCTAGAGCGCGCAAGCATCAAAGCGTGACGTCATATCTTCAGCACAACACGTTAACGTATCCAATGAAATCATTTGAGTGGTACGCCTGGAGCCTGTCTATATCCTTGATAGGATATAGACAGGGGACCAGTCTATAACACCTCATACATAGATTCTGCCTTGTGATTGGTTGAGAGCGTCACATGATGTTCGCTATGTTTACTGTAATGCAAGGAAAGACTAGCCCATGGCAACCAATGAACTAACCCATGGCAACCAATGAACTAGCCCATGAAATTGGTCTAAAGCGCCAATGCTGTTGTTACATCATGAATAAATACGTGCTACAGAAGTGTTACAGAAGTGTTACAGAAGTGTTACAGAAGTGTTACAGAAGTCCCATTAATTTCGGAGTGTTGTCAAGTCATGTATTGGTTTGCCTGATTTATTGTAGCAGGTCTCTTAATAAATTGTGCAGACTCTATGTATGAGGTGTTATAAAACAAATATTGACCGTTTTCACGCGTAGTACAAAACTAGTCTCCCTCGGTGGTCCCTGGAGCGTTCTATTTTCCTGAGGCTTCGCCTAGGGAAAGTAGAACGCTCCAGGGATCACCTCGGATTAATACTGTACCACTCGTAGGAGACAATATTTGTATAAAGCCACTTTGGCGTCAATATTGATCAAGTGAGCGTTGTGCGTACACTTTATGTGTGTATGTTATGGTACTACACGCGCGTGTACTTCTACCAGCCAATGATCGCTGGAGATATTCCACGTGTACGCACATCAACTGCAAAATACGCCAACACGACGCACTATCGCTGCCCTTTCGTCCACAGTGATTTAACAACATGTGGCCAAAAAGAAAACGTCTCCCGTTTTCTGGTCTCCGCGCGCGTCGTCTCAGACTTTTGCTATGAAATGATGTTCAATAATTACAGCCAAAATTGCTGGATCGATTGCAATTCTGCCGTGCTGTGTTTCAAACAACTTTTTCACATAGGGGTATGAACGTTTGCCCGATTTGTGAGGCCTCTCTTAGCCACCATACTTTGTGTAGCTAGACACAAATTGGCTTGCACATGCGCACTGTGGTATTTGCGAAGAGGTGTAATCCGTTACAGCCTACATAATTACATAGCAATCATCCATAGTCTAGCCAGTCTGTCATTCACAGGAACAACTGACGCCTATCAAATTGACACTTCTTATTAAGATCAATATTAATAACTGTTATGATTGGCATACCAGCTGTAATTCATTATCTGAAGTTTAAAAAATAGTAGTTCATGAACAACTTCGACTTGGATTGACCAAACAGTTTGCTGCAACACCTATCTACACTGATGATATTGACCCGGGGTCATTTATTCAATTCCCAGCGAACATCGCGCGACGTAACCAAAACGGAGCTCCGGAACAGAAAACAACAACATTTTGGATGAGGATTCACGAATAATTTGCCAATAATACCCAACCAATGACGTCAACATACCCCCCTCTGGAGAGACAAGTGCACCACTGCATGCCACTCTGAATAATACATTAGGCCACAAAAAAGTATCCGTTTTCTGGTCATCTGTCGGCTTGAAATCGGTGCAGTGACGCGCTTTTTTTTCTGCCATCTTTTTTTTTTGCCAACAGAGAAATACGTGATACATTGTATACGCGGGGACCAAATTTCCCACATACAAAGTACGGTGGCTAAGAGAGGCCTCACAAATTGGGCAAACGTTCATAGCCCTATGTGAAAAGTCGTTTAAAGCACAGCACGACAGAATTCCAATCGATCCAGCAATTTTGGCTGCAATTGGACATCGTTTCATAGCGTCTGAGGCGGAGACCAGAAACTACGGATACTTTTTTTGGCCTTATAAGTCTCACTATTGATATATCAAAAGTATTGATGATCAAGATGCAACTAATCACATTTAAGAAACGCATACTGATTCTCGACCCACAAAGGAGCAGCCTATTTTCCTGTCTGTCTCGGCTTGGTCACGTGAATTTGGTCACGTGAATTTGGTCACGTGAATTTGGTCACGTGAATTTGGTCACGTGAATTTGGTCACGTGGATTTGGTCACGTGGATTTGGTCACGTGGATTTGGTCACGTGGTCACAATATGTTGTTGACCGGACTGATGGCATTCACTAATTTTGAGGTCAATTGCGACATCTATATTATAGACCAATAATCCAAGAAGGCGACGGTGGATCGTATATAATGTACCCTTGAAATTGATCCCCGTGGACGCAAGACATTATCTAAAATCTGCAAAGGGACGCCAAAGGTCGTATAAGTCTGCCAATTCAATAATAAACATTTCCAACCAAACACGATATTTCAGCTTCAAGACACTTTGAAAGACCCAGATAAGTGTTTAAAAGCGGGCATCATCTCTCTGGGTAAGGCAAAAAAAGTCTCCGGTTTTTGGTCATCGGTGGGCTTCAAAATCGATGCGGTGACGCGCGCTTATTTATTATTATTTTCTTTTGCCAACAGGGAAATACGTGATACATTGTGTACGTGGGGACCAAATTTCCCATATACAAAGAATGGTGGCTTAGAGAGGCCTCACAAATCGGGCAAACGTTCATACCCCAATGTGAAGTTGTTTAAAGCACAGTACGGCAGAATTCCAATCGATCCAGCAATTTTGGCTGCAATTGGACATCGTTTCATAGCAAAAGAAATGCCGACGCACGGGTGGTCTGAGGCGACGCGCGCGGAGACCAGAAACCGGAGACTTTTTCTTTTGGCCTAAACGAGAAAGACGTTATCTATTAAATTATTCAAAGGCATGACTGGAAATTCTTGATGAAAACAACATGATAAAACTTACTCCCTTGAACATTGACTATTTAAAATCAAGAGGGTCTCGTTTCCCAAAAGAAAATCATCGGAAAGTATAGATCGACTTCAATATTTAGTACAGACCTTTATCACGCCTCAGATTTGTCAGATTCCCTGTATGCAAGTGCGATGATAGCACTGATAATCAATACATCATAAAAGGGCCAGACTATTTCCCTGCTATGTGTCATGTGTATGGAAGAAAACCATATGGCTGCAAGGTCTAAGAGTCAACGATTAAATTCAGTTCAATTCAAATAACATTTATTTTAAACTTTCATGAATGGAAATTATCTCATTTTTTTAGTAGATAGGAAATATACAAATAAAAAAGTAACAAAATCAGTACTGGGATATTAAATATTAAGTGTGAGGGCATTGTGGAGAGATGCCGTAACAGATACAGAGACATGAACATGAGCACAGGGAAAGACAAGTTGAGCAGAAGACAGGATACCAGCAAAATTGACATTTACACAAGTGACAAAGATGAATCATGTAATTTACATTCTGATATCCCTTAAATAATTCTGCATATGCCTAAATGCAGTCAATTTGGTTTACAGAGGACAAGAAAATGAACACAAGAAAATGAACACAGGAAAAGACAAGTTGAGCAGAAAACAGGACACCACCAAAATTGTTACACAAGTGACAAAGATGAATCGTATAATTTACATTCAGATATCCCTTAAAGGATCCGTGACATACCAAGTTATGATGGCGTTATTTTATAGGTGATAATTAAAAAACACTAAATCAAAAAGAAAAAACGAGTTTATTACCCCGTGTCTATTTTTAATTATTTTTTTAATTTAAAAATATTACCCCTTCGGAACGCCCACAAAAAAGTCCCGCTGGCTCATGAATATATGACGTCATGCGCGTGACGTAAACGGGGTAAGGAAAGCGAAGAACGCTTCTCACGGTCCTGGCCTGGCAACGCGAAGCTACATGTGTAACGTTAAATACCAATTTATTATTCCTAGAGCATTTCCCAGATACCTAATCCATCATGGCGAAGACACATAGAGCCGAACTACATACATGTGATCTGCGTCGGGGGTATTTGTGGGGGGTAAATTTGACCCCGCCCCCAATCAGTATTTTTTGCAGACAAGCAAATATTGCAATGGCATACAATAGGCTGCCCAAAAAAGTAGTCTCCAAACCCCGGGGGGGGGGGGAGGGGGGAGGGTGGGTTCCGGTCTGTAGCCCATGGACTAAATGGTGCTCATTGTCAGTATTTGTCAGTATCAATACTGTACTTAGGTACAGACGACAGCTAGTCGTTTGTTAACCCCAGCGATTCCTTAACTCCATTTAAACACAGTAATGTTTGTCAAAAATATCAGCCAGAATTCAAAACATTTTCGGAACACAATAATTGCTATTGTACACTCACGGTGAGCCATTAATAAAACATCTCTTCAGAAAGAATCAATTGTGTGTATTGCCATCTGGTCCTTTCTCAATGCTAATACAAATATTAAAATTAACATATAAACATATATTAACATACAGGCATTTCCAACTGTTATGATTATTTATGAGGGATCATTCATACTATTGACTCAACATGTAGGCTATTAATATATAAAAATGAAAGATGATATTGCTATAATGGCGATCAGACTTAAGGATCTTTAAACTTGATAAGATTCTGCAAACGTTCCATTCAAACGATGGATCAGACTCTAACATATAGGGCTGAATAACAGCCTGTTCTCCACCGTGATCTATATTTATGTCGTCATGATCGTGGTTTGGACAAAATTTCACTATCGGATGAATCTAATGAATCCATTTGAGCAAACGTGAATACTAACTGCAGCTTAACGTTACACATGTAGCTTCGCGTTGCCAGGCCAGGACCGTGAGAAGCGTTCTTCGCTTTCCTTACCCCGTTTACGTCACGCGCATGACGTCATATATTCATGAGCCAGCGGGAATTTTTGTGGGCGTTCCGAAGGGGTAATATTTTTAAATGAAAAAAAATAATAAAAAAATAGACACGGGGTAATAAACTCGTTTTTTCTTTTTGATTTAGTGTTTATTAATTATCACCTATAAAATAACGCCATCATAACTTGGTATGTCACGGATCCTTTAAATAATGCCGCGTAGGCCTACACGCAGTCAATTTGGTTTACAGAGAACAAGTAAATGAACACAGGAAAAAACAAGTTGAGCAGAAAACGGAACACCAGCAATATTGTTACACAAGTGACAAAGATGAATTGTGTAATTTACATTCTGATATCCCATGCCGTACAGCGGGCCTACATGCAATCAATTTGGTTTACGAAATTGAGCACACAGTTGCATTTGGACAAACGTCTTGGAAGACAGCTGCTGTGTATACCCTCAAGGCCCATAGTTATATTTACTTTTGACCTCGTTACCAGTGGCGCACCCAGGATTTGATTGGGGGGGGGGGGGGGGCTCAAAATATTTTTATTTGAAATCCAATATGGGGGAGAGACATGGCTGACCCAAACCATAACCGCTGGCGCGGCTGCAGCCATGTCCCTAGTCGTGCTCGTCAGTGAACCTACGGCACATGTTAAATGTTTCCTGGTGGTTTCTATAGTCATAAAAAGAAGACATTATGGCATGATTCGGACTCGTAGGGTTTTACCTTCCATATAATTTCCTCCTCTTGATGTAAAGAACTTGAGCTTGTTTCGTCTGCAAGATTTCTATAGTTAAATACTTTCATTGCGTGGACGTCAAGTTTGTGATCATTCCGGGCGGAGCTAAATTTTTTCAAACACGAATTTGGCGGCAAAACCAAATCCCAATATTATCCAATCGGTGTTTGCTAAAAGAGTGTCACATAATCTTTGTAAATTAAAACCCAATCCTGGGCCATTGTGTACAAACTGGAAAGGAGTTGATTATAATGCGGGCGTGTTTAAATTTTACGAGTAACCTCAACGACAGTCAACGACCTCAACAAGAGAAACGGACAACAGAAAATGAAAATAAAATTAAGTAAAGCTGCTCCCTGATCAGGGTGCACCATGGCAGGGGGGGGGGAGAGAATGTGTAAAAATGCTTGTTATATACACTGGTGGCCCTTCAAGCTTACATGCACATGCATACGCAACGCCGTAAAAAATAATAGTGAGTGGAATAAATGGAAAACTTTTGGAGGGGAGCTTGAGTCTCCTGAGTCCCCATCCCTTGTACCACTGCCCTATACTCCTTGCCGAACTCCTCTGTAGACAAAACTTGGGCTCAGATTTTGCTCTCTTTCCTGGCTCCTTCTTTAAAAAAATAATAAAACATCAGCGGGCCCTTGGGGCTCGAGCCCCCAAGCCCCTTGGGTGCGCCACTGCTCGTTACCGATCACAGTTATGACCTGTTTCTTGGTGCATTTTACGTATTTTTTATGGATATGGATCCGAGGCTGTTGTTGCATATTTTATTTATGAAATATACTTTGGGGATTATACGTGTATAATATCGCCTAAAGGCTAGGCCTACATAACCGAAAACCTAGTTTCGCAGACGGTGACAATATTTAGACAGATTATGATTGAATATATGGGTTTGCCAATTTGCCGAGTTGTTTGTTATAACTTGGTTGTTTTACTTTGTAATGCATTGTATTTTACTCACGGAAAGAGCTGTGTTTTCAGTTTTCGATATTTTGCGGGAAAAACCAAGTAGGTCTACATTTGTTTGGTCATATTAGTGTTGTGCCAGTAAATTTACCAACAAAAAAATGTTTGCACCCCCCCAACTCTGAAAATCATGGCTATGCCACTGATGTCAGTCGGCAAATTGGCTTCCACACCCCCAAAGAAAATGCCTTCACTACGTCCCTGCAGTCACTTTTGTTATTTTTGGGGTAATTTTGTTATTTAATTTTTTATTTATTTTGGCCAACCAGTGAAATACGTGATACAATATAGGCCTATGTGATACATTGTATTCGTGGTTATTGGAAACAGACCAATTTCCCATAAACAAATTATGGCGGCTGACAAAGGCCACACGAAAAGGTCGTTTAAAATGCAGCACGGCAGAATTCCAGTCGATCCAGCAATTTTGGCTGCAATTGGACATCGTTTCATAGCAAAAACAAACATACAAACAAACAAATAAAAACAAAAAAGAAAAGTAAAAATGCCAAAGCCAAAATTTATGGTCATTTTTTCTATCCTTGGCCCCCATAGATTTAACCCGGGCGATGTTCTGACCTCTTCTTTACTTCCTAACATCCAATCACGTTGAAACTTGGTATGTACCTAGAACATAGAGTAATAATATAGAGCTAAGATGTGTCATTTTGACGTCATAATTGCGTTTATACACGTCACGTGACTGTTAACACTAATATATAATGAGCCAAGCTGATTGCCACATTATCTCATAAACCACAAATGTTTTTCTTAAAATATTTCGTAATAAAAATTGGTAGATATAGTAGATGTGCGCTCTGGCTTCCAAATACTGTTTACGTCATCATGACGTCACATATACGATTTCGGGCATACATTAAACGATGTCGGATCACCACGAAACATGGCAAGTGTATTTACTAATTTAAATCTTCAGGCAGCGATTAAGACACGTTTTAAATTTCACGTCTAAAAAGCTTTCAGATTTCCCACGTTTAAAAAACACCTTGAAAACACCTAGAAAACTTACGATATTTCATTAAAAATGTGTTCCAGGCCTGATGCCACGGAATCTGAAGCATGACGTCATCGTCTTGACACCTTCCCAAACCAAGATACATCATAATCATCGCGTATAGTATAGTTTATAGCGTGTATAGTTTTTCTTTCGTATGATATTAGGGAATAAAAGGCGATAAGGACCGAGCCAAAGGCGAGGTCTTTATCTGTGACCACGAACAAAACAGGATATGAATCTGCTTGTTCATCATTCTGAAAAGTGCAATGTCTCTCTCGCAAGCCGGTCTAAAGAGAATATGAGATCGCAGAATGTACACACGAATCCTTGTGTGCAGGGTCCGTATGTCATTGGTCAGCATCAGCTTGATTAAAAAACTAAAAAACAAATAATCTCGTATTTTGTCTGTTTTCCGACTGATTATCTCCTTGTGTGTCGGTCTGCTTCGTTATCTTTGAAATAAATGTGGTTTATTCGAATTGAACCGAATTTATTTGAACTCATCATAGGACTACGAGTCCCTTTCCCACTCAGTGTCTTATCATAACGTATGGGTTGGTAAAATCACAAAAAGCAGGACAAAGATGCATTTTAAAAGCCTACCATAAAGCCTAAACGGTCCTCTTGAGTTCACCATCATAACTTTTCGAATAAAGGTATTGTACACTCAACACTTGTATCGAATTTGATGCTTCACTGCTAGCCAAAATAATGTTGGGCAAAAAAACACGGGCGGTGATTTTTGGGATGCCCCCTATAATGACATAATCCTTTATAGACAGACAACAGGTGGCGTTCAAAGAATCTACTTGTTCATCATTCGATTTTATTTTGATCATTGACATTAACATTTAGACCTATATATTTAGACTCTATAACAATATATTTAATAATGTATTTAACATGTATTTTGATAAACAGACACGCAGTTTGAAGAAATGTTTAAAGAACTGTTTTACCGACTTAATAATTATTAGTAAGTCATTCAAGAAAAGAAGGTTTATATATCATATCACGGGAGTAAGAATGTATAATGGGTTAATCCTACTCGATAAAAGTAGGCCTACGTTGTTATAAGCCCACAAGCTGCAACTAATCCAGTGCTCTTAATTTTGAAAGGGTAAAATATCGAAATACATACATACATACATGGATTTTTTCAACATATCATTCGTTAAGATTTCGTCGGTCATCTCCGATTGATGACTGAAACTCATGTACTTCTAGAATTTTTTACGCTTTGCTTCTCTGCAAAAATGGTCTAAATCTGACGCCCCCACATTCTTCCTGGCTTGATCAATAAGGTTCGGAACTAGGATTATGACGAAAGATGACGCAGGAGTATGAAGATCAACGGGACCAAAGAGAAAAACAAAGAAATAAACCGAAACAAGATCCAGATCTCCCCTTTAAGCTCATAGCCCGGAGCATGTTTCACAATTATCAGACTGTTCCATAGTAAAAAAGAGTTTTGAGGGGGAAATTGAGAATCATAATATATCGTACATGTACATATAGGTGGTATTAAATTCAAGGACGTTTACACACATCTTTCCAAAAATATACCTTATCACGCAACGTCATTATTCCCTGTACACAATGCAGATATAGATTGTATTTATAGCGCTGATTTAATTTAAAAAATTACATGTATGGACACATTTACAGATAATCCCATTTTCTAAAAGTGTAAACGTCCTTTAAACCACATTTGAGGAAAGCCCCGTCGCTCCTGCTCAGGCAAAAACTGCAAACACATGCAGGGCCATTAAACACATGTACTATCAATTGTGGACTGTATGCAACAGGAGACCGATCACAATAAGAGTACACCCCATTTAATCAATGCACCAATTCCCTCGTAAATGCTGGGCCTATGTAATCTTTTATGATAAAACAAAAACATACAATTAAAGGGACACTATCGTCACAATCAGAGCAGACTTTAAACATTGCATGGAATTGGGGTCCTAGTTTAAGAAGAAAATTACTGCCCAATTACTGGGGAATGTATGCAGCAGAAATAGTAATATGATCGTCATGTGGGGTATTATTTTCAGTCACTGATCTAAAACTAGTAATTCAATTCCATGCCCTGTTGATCGTGACGATATTTTCCCTTTAAATTTGAAAAAAAAATAAAAAAATACAAATTATACAACCACAATGTTCAACAGAGGACATGGCGGTGTTTAAACACAGATGAATAAAATAATGTGGGTTTTGGGGTCACCTTTTAAACTTTTTTGAGGAAAAGTGTCATAAATGCATTGTGGTTTTAATAAATTTATTTCGTAAAAATTTCCAGTGCTAAAATATAAATTCTTTTTCACTTGTTCAGCCAAATGTGGGTTTGCTGCACAATTTTATTCGTAATTTCGATTTGGGGAAAGAGGGGAAATCACCCAAGACCGTTCCTCACAAAAGAAAGCTTGGTAGATGTGTTGATTATTATTATCATAATTATTACACTGATTATTATAATTATTTATTTGATAAAAATTGATTTTTCCCCCCTCCTGTTATTCAGTTTAGATTATCATTTTCATAAAATGATTTATTTTTTATTTTGTTTCATTTCACAGGGGCCTATATATTATACATATAATTATGTATGTATGTATTTATTTTGTTTTATTTTGTTATCGTCGCGGGCGGTGGGGGAGGGGGGGGGGTCTTTGTCCAATTAGACCAAACTCATATATTATTTGGAGGGTGACTGGTTGCCCCGCATCCCTAGGCATCACCGTCAATGGTTTATAAACAGCCGCTGCATCCAACAAAAACCTTTATCAACAAAGTAGAACGAAGGAGGGCGCTATTTCAAATTTTAGACGGTGAATCAGTCGAATCAGTCGATATAGTGATATCACTGGGTTTTACACAAAATTGTTTCAATGAACTGATTCTCCCAAGGAGAAGAGCGGGCTTGGGCATTGACACTACTACAACGGCTCTAAAATAGTATTAATTCATGGGTCTTAATTAAAGTGTGATTGCAACTTGGGCAATAATGTTCATGTAAGTTTAAAGAAAGTTTCTGTAAACAACCGTTAATGAACCCTTCTCTATGGCATTAGAGTGAAAAATTATCGCGATATCAGTCAAAATTGTTTGACTTCTTGGGTTCAACACTCTTATGATTTGTATAATGTGCATGCATACGCAGGAAGTGTGTAGACTACACACATTTCAGCCGTGTGTAATTAATAGGGCACGGGTTAAAATATCTACAATGGCAGGCCAACATACACCATAGATAGCATACAATACAATCAATATGAAATATCAGAAAAAAGGTGCATGTTAGAAAAAGAAGAAAGAAAATACTTTGGATATAGGTTATTTCTTTTTATTTTCTTTGGGGGAGGGTAGTAGGCCAGTGCGAGTTACTTATGAAAACCTTAAATGAAACCGAAGTTTAAACAAAATATTTAACATTCCGTCCTTTTACATTACATTGACCTACATATATTGTATGAGATTGTCAGAGCATAATAAGTTACACTATCTCTTCTAGGCTTCTTCTGAAAGTATTATTATTTTCGTCACGAGTGCCATTAAGGCATATTTTGTATCAATTAAAATGATAAACAGAGAAGCCTACATCATGACCGGTGCATGCAAACGGTGGCACCTGCCAAGTCTATAGTATATGGTTTGCACGCTCGTGACGTGAATATTTACAGTGTAGGGGGAAAAATGTAGAATACAACCACCACTTTTCTAAACAAATAATGACAAATATCACAGGTTTTCCATCAAAAGATGATAAAGGACACAGGATAAGGAGGTCCGAGAGAAAAGTGTAGTCAAGTGAAGATTGTAAACGATATTTTGGGAGATTTTGAGCAATGACAGTATGCCGCAGTCAGTGAAATGTTGGCCATTTTGTCGTCAGCTAAAAGCACATGCTGTAGACATTGTGGCGGTTGAGTTCGGCATTCTTTCCCTCCGTGGCTAAACGCTATAAATTCAACTCACCTGCCTGCACATAACGTCCTGGTTACCCCTGGTAGGCCGGTGATCTACATGGTGCCCCAGTTCATGATGCTCCGGTACATGGTCCTTGGTGCATGGTGTACATTATACATGTTAAGGCTTGTGGCTCCTTCTTTCTTGATACATGGTCAAAATACATGTGTAAAATCCAGTTCATTCTTTCACGACGTGAAGAGTACACGGCTGCCATCTTTACAGTGCAATTGTGGTGGGAAATGTAGGAGAATGTGACATTCCCGCAGAACAAAAGAGCTTTATACTCACAAAACATACAGGTGCTTTGTTTGCCGCGCTCAACTGCAAATTATCAAAAATATCGTCTGGGCCATGGTAATAATAGCAGTGCACCGCATCACTCGTTGTATAAATTCATGCGCGTATCAAACAAATATTTTATCTCCAAAACGCCTAATTTTGAGCACCAAACTGCCAAAGAATATCACACCAATGTACATAATTTGTCACAATTAACTCAAATTTATTTCAGAAAAGTGGCGCTGGCGTTAGATTTGATTGTTAAGGTCTATTTTAATGGGCAGGTAGTCAGGTTAATAGGCAGATGCTTAGATTTCGCAGGTGTACGCCGGCAGCACAACACATGCATTTTCTTAATGAAACAAGTGCACAACGATGGCCCAGTGCACGCATACCGTATTTTAGGGATATTCTGATATTAACTTTTCAGTTAATGGGACTTCAAAATAGAGGGCGGTATTGTATCACAGTGTAAACATGAACAATAGTTGGGAATTTAAATTTTAAATTTTCTTTACTGAGAGCATGGAGGAAGGACTGCTTCAGCCAATAGTTTATCTAGGTGTGTCAAATCATCAGACTGCACCATGTGATCTAAGGTTTATTTTCATTATTAATTATTTTTATTTATTTGTTTTTTGTTTAACTACCATAATGTTATACTAGTGTGCTCCATTGCGAGAAAAGTTTCAGTGAATTTGAATTGTTATAGCGCCCTCAACATGAATACTATTTAAAGTCAGTCACGTTTTTGACCTTTTAATTTGGTAAGAAATTCTCGTTGACAAGTCTCGTTAAGAGTTCAAAAGTTCACCTCAAAATGGAAGAATATATTAGGCCTAGGCCTATGCCTATGGAAATGTGTAAAATTTGTACCCCTTTTCCCGAATCCTGTTAGAACCCTCATTGGTTCCCAGTTAAAGATGCTCGTATTTTTGTCTATTTCAACGGTAATTCCCGGCAATATTCCGTTTAATCTTAAACCAAGGGCCAGGAAGAAAGGTAAACAAAATTTACAAATTTCTCAAAGAAAAATATATTTGAAAACACGAACAATCATCTTAAAATTTTGGACGAGTTCGAATTATCCAAAGAGACAAACACAAGATGTTGGGTAAACAGCTATCAAGATTTCTGTTATTAACTTGAGGAGGTATAGTTATTAATAAGGTCCATGTTTTTGTTTACAAAGAATTTACATTAATCACTGAAGTTTTCAGTTTGGAATTTATTTACGTTATAAATAAACATTTATGTATGAAGGGAAGGTACAACATCGGTAATTAACGATTACAAAATTAATGAATTATTATTAATGACTTGATGTGAAGTTAATAAAAAGGTACAAATTATCTGTAAGGTCTGAAATGCTCTAATGTCCGAGAAAACACAACAAAAACACAACAAATTTGCATATTATTCACAAAAAAGTAGCCAAAGACAACTTTTTTCTGTAAAAATTGTGAATGCTTTAAAATCACACTTCTCTTGACTCTGCATTGAGCTAAAACTTTCACAGGTTGGTGGTTGAGTGTTCATCTTGATTCGAAGAGAGTAAGCATACTCATAGAAGCAGTTTTTCAAAAATTACCAATGTTGTACCATCCCAAATTACTTTTAACATGAAGTAAGGAGAATAAAAGAACAAGATGTCGAAGAAAAATAACACAAAAGTTGTTTTTGATGGTCTATTTACAAAATTGACACTCAAAGGCATCATATGCCACAAATAAAATAACATTGTACATTTCTTCGATATTTATGACATGTATACTCCTTTATACTCATGGAAACGGAAAAAAAAAACAGCTCTGAGAGTCGAGCCACAGTAAATAAAGAATATTTGAAATGTTTTCTTTTCTCCGGTGGTAAATGTTTTAAAAGAGAAAAATTTAGTTGGACTTCCACAAAAATTGGTATAATACAAGTCAGATCAACTGCTCTTAAAATCATTCCTCTTACGAGAATTAACCAAGTGTTTGTTAGGCTTTTGGTCATGTACATGTTGTAGGTATTCCATTTAACTATCAACACTATGCAAATTCTGACACAATGATAAATAAACATAAAATATAACGGGGGATATTAAAATGAGGTAGGTGCATACAATCATAAACTTACATGACACAAGTCACATATTGGGGAGAGAACTACAAAAATATTTCTTCAGTTTGATGAAAAAATGGTTCCCAAAACAAGATCCAAATGGTTACTATTAAACTAATCAGTATAAAGCTACACCACAAAACTACAATGATTTGCATTTTTGTTTTAGATCCAGTTGGCTCACACCCTGCCCGTTTTTCATCACGAGAGGGCAGAACCCCACTGTTGCATTGACCACATTGCTACTGCATTGTAAATTGCCCATCTTAACATTTTTTCATTCTTAAAAATCACTTGATTTCTCACTTGGATTTTCTGCATTGGTTGTGCCATAGTAGTCTTATGATAACCAAACAGAAGTCAACATTCTTAATGAAATTTATAAAAGGGTAATCCCTTTCATACAAACGTTTGTAGAAAGTTCCTTGGTTACCCTAATTTTTCTAAGGGTTGAAATGAAATATTTCCAAACCAGTTTACATGGCTTGATAGCAAAAAAACATAACATACATTTTGTGACTGACAAATTGGCAGTCAACGTCCAAATCTGTAAGTGAGAATAGTGAAACCAAAAAACACTTTCACAGCAGTTGAAATTTTTAAATAAAATAATAACTTGTATGCAAGAGTACAACAGGATAATACGCGGAAAAATATGTTTTTAAATTACGAGACTAGCTAAATGTTGATTTATACAAGGATATTTGTAACATATGACATGAAGAGTTTTCCCATGTTATGTTTAAAGAGCAAGAAAGTGACAAATTGTAACCATTAACATGTTACATAGTTTACAATATATCTCATAGACATCGTTAATTAATCATTACCAATTTTTAATAGTTGGTCAATCTTTTTCTTGGGAACATTAATAATGTACATTTCTTTTTATTTAGTTTTTAGTTTAATTATGTAAATTATTTATTACAAATTAAGTTAATAGTGATTTTTTTAATTTGAGGACTGAGGTATAACAGGCAGCTGCTCATTAATAAATATGCAAATTTATATGCAAATTACATCATAACACTATAGCAATATCAACCAGCCTTTATATCACCTCTTCAAAACTTCACACTACAGTTCTTCCAAAACTTTTGTAAAACACCCGATCTACATTGCACATTCTTAAACACCTATAAAGTTTGAGATGATTATGTCAAGTGTTGAATGACTTTAGTTTCTGGGATCAATAAATCTATATATCAAATTCAGTTTTATCAAATCAATTTATTTAACTGATTTGGATAATTTTGAATATGAGAAACACCTGTGTTCCTGAATAGCAATCAAATAAATTTGTTCTACATTAATATTATTATATATATTTGTTTGGCTTTTGCAGCTCTGTTGGCAAATGGCTAAATAATGTTTTAACTATAAATAAAAGCTGTGTAAAATACACCTGTTTCAAATCATAATCATATGATTTAGCTATAAGTATATCAATATATTGGTTTCTGGATACTAAATCATTATTTGAAAATGTACTTTTTGATGCTGTACTGCATTTTTTATTGTGTGAATAATTTTTTATAAGCCCTTTCTCAACTTTCTTGACTGATCAACATCAAAAGTAAGGCGTTTCTTTCCCTCAAGAGCTTTAAATTAATTGTTTTCTTCAAAATCATCACAAACTCATGAGAGGAAAACTGAACCTTTTTACAAAATGGCAACTTAGAAGTTTCGTTCTCTGTACTTCCTGGGCCCAATTTGATAGAGCTGGTAAGCAGATATTTTTGGTAACCTATTCTGTGCTCTGCAAATTTGTGTGCTCAGTAGCTCTATGAAATTGGCCCCTGGGACCAATTTGGCCCCTGGGACCAATTTCATAGAGCTACTAAGCAAATAAAATTGCTTACCAGAAACATTTGCTTTGCATAATTTCTTGGTTACCAGCATAACTTTCACATAAAATGAATGTACTCTGGCTGGTAGTTTGTTTAACAATGACTAGCGAAAATATGTGCTTAGCAAATTTATCCGCTTAGCAGCTCTATGAAAATGGCCCCTGATTAGCACAACCAGCAGATTACTCAAACATTAATACCAGGGTACATATTTGCATAATTATATGTGGACTTATTGTATGTTATTAATTGAGATATATGTCTTCAATTGGTTATACCACAAATAGTACAAACACAAGGTACAACATTGTTATTTTTAACATTTTTAAAAACATTTTTCAAAAACTTGCCAGATGCATAATAATTGTTTTCCCTCTTAACATGGTAACAATAATTTGGTAATGACCAATGTTGTACCTTCCCTTTTCTTTGTAAACTATATATGAGGGGAAGTACAGTACAATATAGCACATACTTGAGAATATCCAGTGAATGTTGAAAACTTAATAAAAGTTTTGAAACAAAATGAAAGTTTCAAATGGTACCATTGCCTTAAGACACCCCCAACATTGGAAGAGTTACATCTGCCACCAGCCTGTGCAGTGATATATTAAAGGGGAGTTTGCGCAGTAATCCTGACGATACACAACTTGAAGAAAAACCTCTTTATAAAGTAAGCATTTAAACAAATGTTAAGACATATCGTCAAACATTTCCAAGAAAAACAGAAGACTGTAAAGGCAAGCCCCAATCCAGAAGGCAAAAAACTGCACCTGACAATTAGTGCATTGGGGGAATACAATTATAACTTTGGTTAAAATCTCAACAATTTTAAGGAATTCTTATTTATGATACCAATGCACCCAAAAACCATCACATGGTTATTATTTTTTTAAATTATTGGGTGGGTGAGGCAAATAAATATTTTAAGTATCAAAAGGTTTTATTCAAATAAACAAAAATTCTTTTTGTATAAAAAATACACATTATGTCAAACATTTTTTTTTTTTCCATCAATAAATATTTAAAGCTTTTTTGGACAGTCCACTATAAGAGAGTTGTACCCGAGCTTCATCTGCTGGCTATCTCAGACTAAACAGCTATCTATACATTACATGTTTCAAAACATTCCATAACACTGACAACATTCACAATCACACAAAATCAAAGACATACCATTTACACATCTAAAATTAGGATGGCCTCACCTTCCATCACATCACTTTTGAAGCAGTTTTACCATTGTTTAACATAGTAACATCAAAACTGCAAGGTAATAACCCAAAACTGGTGCAGTGCGATAAAGGCAAGCCTTCATTTTTTTCCTTGTCAAATATTAGACAACTCAAATCACCAACTTGTTAACTCCTTCAAGTCGATGTTTATATAATTATACTTTTTTTTCTCTTTTATATATTTTTTAAATTATATTTTTTAGTCTTTGAATGATTCATTTTTTAATGTTAGCTTCTAAAAGAAAGTGTATACCTATGGTGATTAACCGATTAAAGAGTAATGGAATTATAATCTAAAAACTTCTTTGATGTGGATGGTGCCAGCACCCCGAGAAGTGTGATGTAGTTCCAACATAAACCACGCCCACTTCTCATGTGCTGGCTCCAACAATCATCAGAAGCCCATTGGAAATGCATTGACCACCCTTTTCTTTAAGGATTTACGCAAGAAATTAGAAAGCTCAGGACTTGTCTTTTACATGTGTTGTAATGACTCAAATCCTTAATAACAAAGTCAAATTCTACCTCAAGAATCGCTTTTGAACAAAAATAAAGGAATTTAGGTTAAATTACACACAACGGTATGGCAGCTTTGGAATCAGAAGTAGCGAAAAGAATGTATGTACTACCAATGCGTGTATTAATACGTATCAACTTACGAACAGGATAGACATTATAAAAAAAAGCAGTAATTTATAGATTGAATTAATGTTTGAAAGGTAGATCAACCCAAAAGGCACATACCATATTTGTTTACATCTAGTAGGATAATAATAGTGTTGGGGAATTCAACTGATACTGCATATTTGGAAAGAGGGTCTGTGGTAATAATATAATATCTGATACAACTAACACCTGTCCATGAAAACAGTAATATTCTGATTCAGATAGATGTTCTGACAGTTTACCAACACTATAATTCCACTTCAGCAACCCCCCAAGGAGTGAACAGGTTGTCTAACCTTTTCACACACAATTCTTTACCTATCCAGACAGTGCAAATACAACCCATTTGGCACCATGCCAACTATGCATATGATCAAAGGTACCCCGGTATGCATACAAGTCAGCCGATACTATATAACATGGACCTTGGCAATGGTTCAAAGGGAATAATACGCAACATCCATGGATGATTTGACTTCCTGGTATTTGCCGATCACCCTGTACTGTGTTGAATGTTAGTGCTTTCCAAGTCAAATCGGTGATCGGGGAAGAAGTCTCAACAGCCCCCTCCCCGACTCAACTGCGTTGAGAATCTAATAGATCTTGAGTAGGTTTCAAGATGATGACTGAACCATCTCTTTGCATGGGTTTGGGCAACATTCCCTATCTGCCCCTACAACCAACCTGTCTTGTTTATTATGATTAACATGAGTCTAGACATGAGAATGGGAGTCAGATGTGATGGCCAACTATGACCTGACCCACTTGTTGACATTCTCAGTCACCTGATGCCAACCTCACCCATTACATTGATACTGGTACTTGCTAAGCAATGCCAACCAAACCTGCAATACAATTTCCGCTTTCTTTTTTGCAGTACTAATCTGCTTAAAAACACCTTCGTAATTTTTTTCTTTTTAAATGAAACGTCCTGTGGCAATATAACAGTCGGCTTCATACAAAGAAATTCTTTCCCCATTGATAACGAAATATTTTCTGATAGCATACAGTCTAACCTGTATAAACTGCCCACTCATGGGACCGACGAATAGTGGCCACAATAGACAGGTGGCCACAATAGACAGGTTTGTAATATGCACATTGCTTAGACCTTTATAATATGGCCACATTGGATGGTTTACCGTTTTGTCCGGATATAAAATCCTTTTTTTTTTTAAAGCTGATAAAAGACTCCATTACATAAATTCATGTTAAGAAGTTACTTGGTTGATTAGACAATATTTTCATTTTTGGGTTGAACTTTCCTCTTAACACGAGAATATAATCATGTATCAAATATACCGGACTTGAACTTTTGTGTGTTTAAGACTTCCAGAGACACCCACTTTAAACAAAAATTGCTTTATCATTGCCGTATCATTTCCGTCATCTACTTCAGAATGACGATTTGGCTACCGTAACTCAGAATGACTCCACATCAAACATTACCCTACCGCCAAGAACCAGACAGAATTATGACTAAGTCAATCCATCCTGTTTCACAAGAACATCTTGTGATTCACTTTTGGCACAAGTTAGAAGGAGGTCACCAGATCACTATATACACCAATACACACACTTAGTGAATGTTGCGCACATAGGTGGCACATGGTTATTTCCAAAAGTATTATGCACAAAAAAATTGCACTGATAAATTTGGCCAAACCTTATCATTACAATTTACATGTACTAGTCAAGGGAGATTTACCACGCAGATACACGGTGTGCAGCAATCCCTAGTGCGTGTATTAGAATTTAAAATCTTTGACATTTATGTATACGTGAAAAGGAGTAACAGATGTATGAACTAGCTATTGGCCAATCAAAATCCTTGAAATATGCATGCCATTTTGGACTTGGGCATTTTAATTTTTTTTGTCTTTTTTCACAGTGGGAAAAACGGACAAAGTAATGCCAAATTTATTGCAGGATTTAGTATTGGTACAGGGCTTGTAGTACTCTCACACAAACAATGTGTGTACAGTAATACAGCTACATTTACTGGTAATTTGGCAGCAAGAAAACGTCCAAAATTACAATATCAACAAGACAACAAACAAGGGACAACAATGCCATCCTCAATTCACAGTATAAAATTACGTTTTAAAATCTAGTTTAACTAATCTATTTGTTACAAACTTGACTAAATAGACTGTCAATAAATATCCATCGACTACACATTACTATCAATCACCAGATACTAGTTAAGCTAACTAGCTAGTTAACATGGTTTACCTATGGTAACATGGTTTACCTATGGTTACAATGTTTAAGAACAAATACCAAAGCACGAGCATTCCTCACGACACAATGATGCTCGGCCGTGTTTTAAGCCTGTCGATTGGGTGGAGAAGTTCAACAGTTACTCTGTTCAGATTAAGATGGCTTTCCGTGTCAGTGACAATGACCGAACACTCCTTGTGTTCCTTACGGTATGTGTCCTCGTCACCACTTAACGTGTCCTCGTCTTCGCGCACCTTCCGCGCTTCGTCCTCGGGGGTCGGCGTGTGGCTCGGCGTCTGCTGCGGCGTGTTCCCCGGCGTCGTTTTGTCCCCCTCTAGGTGGCGGATTGCTTGTACGATGGTCTCCAGGTTTTGCCGCGATGTTGTTAGGGTGGTTGCCGGGCTGATGATGTGGGATTGAGGAGCGAGTTGGTACTGCATAATGACTGGATGTGGAGGTGGTGGAGGTGGTGGAGGTGGTGGCTGTTCCATGATCTTCCGTTCGTCATACGCCCTCTGTTCTTGGATCTTTATCTGTGTTATACACAAAAGACACAAAGTTTACATAATGTCACATGATTTAAGGTCAATTTTCCAACTACATCACTTGGGGGAGGGTGCGTTACCATTCTCTTCAACAATATCAATGATTAAAAACAAAAAGAAGTTTAAAACACCTACAGAGAGATTACAAATCCTTATTAATAAAATTAATATAATCTTAAGTAATCATAAAAGCCAAAAGTGGTTGTTTGCCAGAAATTAAGAGCAATGTAAGTCTGGGATAGTATGGAAGAGCACCAAAGTCAAACCTGACAAATTTATGAAATAACTAAAATTTTGAAATATAACTTCCAAAAAAGAAAACCAAGAACAAACCAACATACCAGTGACACAAAAACAACAACCAAAACAAACAAATAAATAAACACAAACAAAGTTTAAAAACAAATTTTGAATAAATATAAAAGGGGTATAATAAACAATTTACCTGTTGAGCAATCTCCTTCAATTTCTCTGGATAAAGTTGAGACTCTAAGGACCTATTCTGTTCTTCTAGAAGCATCCGATATCGTCTCTCTCTGTCCAACTGGCAACGAAGATCTACAAGTTCTCGTTTCAATTCATCAACCTAAAAGAAGGAAAGAAAATCAAAATTGGGATGTTGTTACAGATAACGACAGAAATTTTGCCAAACTATTCCAAATGAAATGTAAGTTTTCTGTCATTTATAGAACAAATGTAAAAGACAAAATACATGCAGTCCATTTCAACACTCGGCAACCTTAGTAAGACTTATTAGCATATTGATCATGTGACCCACTTCAGTTTGCTCAAAGTCAAACAAGGTTTTTGATGTCTTAGTTTTTGTGCATTTGTTCGTTGAATTTGAAGTCATTGGATTAGATTGTTACATAAGCTGCAGTCACGCGGTTCTGCCCATCTGCCACGATTGGTCATTTAAACAGGATAACCTTTTTTTAAATACATTTAAGTCACTGTTTCTGGGCACATTTATGAGAAAAATATTGGCAAAAATTTATGAAAATCTTGTCACATTATGTTAAGATGGGAGGGTACCTATGTAACACGATGAATATACATGTAGGTACACACCTGCAGTGAATCACCTATATCTAGGCTTTGAGGAAGTACATACTTAAGAAACCAATGAGGTTCTCTGTGTGGGATGGTTCGACTTACGATGGTGAATCCCATATTATCAATTCTTTGCTAAGTGTAAGTTGTCTCGGTATACAATTTCATCTTGGAACATTCTTGTCAGATGTAACTAATGATCTGTATCGTGATACGACTCATTGAAAGTAAATGCTATTTAGTGTACAATCGCTACAATGTGAGACCCAATATCACAGAGATTCTACACATGGAATTCGCAGACGCAGCTTATTTCTAAAAATAGATCGACCTCAGACAAATGTTGTGTGCATTGTTATGGCAGATGCAGTGTTAGTGATGTTATTGACTAACCATGTTACTCTTTAGTCATTTTGTGCTTATAGGGCTAGCGCGTAATGTTTGCACTAGTGGTGAATCTTTTATGTAAAGTAATTATGCAAAGGAAATGCTTGCTTAGCTATGTTTCACCCTTAAGCTCAGAATGTTCCGCTGAAGTAAGCCTACATTTTTCTTAAAAGACTATCAGCGCTGTGAAATTGGGCCCTAATCATTGAAACAAAATGCATCATTCACCAATGCATCTTATTTCTAAAAATAGATACGAGTACATTTTAGATTTGTTTTTGTTATTGCATTGGTTTGGTAAAATGTCTGTGAATGCATCCATGCTTTATAAGAATCAAGAGAGATGTACATAAACCAACCTGTAAAAGTTTCATTGTCATTAACAAGAAAATATAAAAAATTGCATTAATTAATTCACTAATTTTACTAAAATGATTTCAAGGGATGTTTGATACCATCAACTTTACCTCAAGTGAAACTGATCAACAATAGTGTACAGAGGCTTTAAGAACACTACCTTCCCAATATTCTTAAAAATGTGTGGTCCAAAAGAGCACCTTCTTAGGTTTAGTTTTTGGTTTAATTTTTGGATTGTGCTGAAATTGTGGAGTGAGCGACGCATGTTATTACCCATCATCGAGTACAATGTGGAGTTCCACAAAACATAAGTGTACATGATGTACTTATTCTGTCCATGCAGGTGGTACACACGTCAGCACGTGCCTCACACACTGCATGATCAGCACGTTTTATTCTTCGATCAGAATCTGGAAGAATCCCGAGTATATTTAGGCACTAGAATTAACACCAACTGAGCTGAACGGTCACATCTTGATACTATCACATCTAGATCGTCATTGAATGAAAGCACATAATGGTCATACCAATGCTGTATTTAGGCCTTAGCATTAGTGCAATCTTATGGCAAATTATTTTCCGAAAGCTAACTTGAAAGTTAGTTAACTTGAAAGTACTCATTGCTACTGGATACAGATTCCTACTATACATGTAGATGTTAAAGGAAACTTTAATAAATTTGATACATGTATCTCTTTGTGGGAATATGCTTGTTGTAAATAATTTAAATAGTACACTTGAACTCAAGTGAATGTAACGAAATGCTGATGACGTTTTTGTTACTGATTAAACCCAGAGTTGCATGCACGAGGAAACCCAAGCCTTAAGTTGGCCACTTCAAATCTCTCTTATTCTAATAAGTCTCTGGACCCACTAATCCACACAGCATGAAAACCTTCATGTAAAACTTCGTAACTAAAGAAATGGCTATTGCATGCACAAGAAACCCAAGCCTTACGTTTGTATCTTCAAAGTTCTCAGGACTACCAATCCCCTCATCCATCATGCTGTCTTGACGCTTCCGCCGCTTGGGTGAGGGGGACTCCGAGTCCTCTTTGTCGTACTTGCGCATGACGCGCTTGAAGTGCATCACCTGATTGAGCAGTTGCGTCTTCTCCTGCTCCAGACGGTAGATGAAATCTGATGTCTGCTGCAAGATGGCCGCCTAACAAGAGGAAAACTTGTTTGTAAATAACCAAATTTGAGATAATTTGCAAGACATTTTGGCGATATACCAGAAACCAAAAATATGAAGCCCAATTAGTCATAATATCTCTCTATAAAGTGCTTCTTTCAATAATGTTATTTTTTTCTCAAAGATCTCTCTGATCCATTAACACAGATTTTTCACGTGAGTTCTTTAAACTTTTTGTGTAGACTTGAGGAATAATAAGAAATAATTTCCCATTTCTAATTGAAAAAAACATTAAATAATTAGGATGCATAATATGGATGCATGTACAGATATTTGACAAAAACTGTCTTAAATGAAAAACCAAAAACAAAATGTCTTTAAAATTGTGGCTTATTCACCTTGCTGAGTTTTTCGCCATCATGGTTGGGTAGAAGCGTACGTAGTGACTGAAAGCCGGAATTGATGCTCTGCATACGTCGTCGCTCGTTGCTATTGGCAATCTCCCGTCGGATGCGCTTATCTTGCTCCTTCTGGCTGTTGGGAGAACACCTAGAGAAATTAACACAACAAATACATGACAACTGTGAAAATCAATCCTTGAATTTAATAGATCATTGTTCCTTAGATAAGGGCATTTCTATTAGGAAAACTAAGGAAATCAAACAAAAAATATCTCAAGGAGTGCTAAAAAAGTGCCTCTGCTGCCTGAAATGTTCCTTATTTATCTATTCAAAGACTTAATAATCTTTTGAATATAAATTTCTCTGAATATCTCAGAGTCAAATACTTTTGATAGCTTGAAAATTGTTCAATGAACATTCTAAATGTAAAGATAAGATGGTGGTGTCATGTAATATTCCTAGCAATCATTCTGCTTTGGGTCCTCTCGTTTTAACATTTGAATCGTGATAATTCTCCTTTTATTTCTGCCCAGACCAGTGCAAATATGCCCTGTGACTGCATTTGTGTGTAGTAAATCTTTTTTCAATAGTTTGTTTAACCCTAACCCCCTAAGTTTTCTGGCTAGGAACCTTCTTGAATCCTCCAAAATCCATCAGTGCACTTTTGGAAACATGCACTATGCACTTTCATTGATCTTTCAAATTCAGCACTTATGACCTGTACTCCTTTCCAGGTAGTAATTTTGTCCCATTTGAAGATGTGAAAGTCCCAGTTTCCAACAGCACTGAATTTTTCTCAAAAAGTGCCCCTTGGAGGATTTTGCAGGATTTGGGGTGGTTAGGGTTAAAGTAAATGTAAATAGCCCTGAACTAAATGATGAAATAGAAAGTTCAAGTAAAGTAAGTGCATTCAACATGTTGTCCACCATATGCATCTTAAGCTAAACGACATACCTGATGCATGTGGCAGACAAAACAGACATAATATGCCCAGAGTATCATGAGGATTTTTTTCAGCTCAGTTGGAATAACCATTATAATGTTCTTGTATGTTTATGAAAAAATGTAAAATCCATCAATATACGGTAAAAGCAGCAGGGAGGTCACAGGTGTATAATTTCCTCTGGAAATACAAGTTACATAAATGTCTACAATAAATACGATTGCATGTGGGTGCAGATCATCAGGGTCTCGTAAAAGAGGTGGGGTACATGGATAGGAGGGTGTGGCTCACTTAGGCTGAAGGGGTCACCCAGGCAGGTACTCTAACATACATAGGATTGAGATTGCCTGGGTACCATTACGGAGTACCCTAGGTGACAATGACCCTTTTAACCTTACGTTGTGATAAATTTTCAATTAATCAAAAGTGCGCTCAGGCTTCAATTAAATCCCAAACACAACATTTATTCAACCCCAAAAGCAATGTTGACTGAAACGAAAGGTATCAAGGTCAAAGGTTAGTGTGCCAGTAACTGAATATGCATTCCAGACAGCCAATTAGCAGACTGTTTACATACACACCCACACAAATGTACCCTGGACCTTCTGAACAACTATTCTCACCTAAATATCACCCTTTTTCATCAGCTGGTTCACATGTCTAGCTTGTGTTCCCCATGAATGCCCATTATTGCTTCACTGGAGCAGTCTATTTCCTCTTTGTATTTAATTTCAGATACTACTGTGTACCCAGAGTCAACAAAAATAGATGACGGACTCGGATATCATCAGATCGATCAACTCGCCCAGCAAGGATTAAAGCATTTGATATACACATTTCATTTATGAATAAACATTATCAGCTGTTCCACAGTGTAGTCACTCAACAACTATTATTTTTGTTCAGATGATAACAATTTACAATAACGGATCAAGGGGAGGGGGTGGCAAGGTTCCCCTTTTTGATTGTTATGCAATTTGACCTTACATTTTTTTTTATTGTGCCCCTTTTTTGGGAAGCATGCCTTTCCCTTTGAATCCACCCCTGAATCTACCCCTGCAGATAAGTAAAGTTGATTTCCAACGAAATGAAACTGTGATTATCCTATATTTTGTATTGTTAATTGTTGGATTGTTTGGGTTTTTTAATTTGTGTTTTTATTGAACACTATTTTTTTAAAATAACAAATACCTCATTAGAGGGACAATATCATCACGATCAGAGCAGGGCATGGAATCGGTGTCCTGGTTTAAAATGAACACAGTGACTGAAAATTACTGGCTCATTTATGCAACAGCAACAGTAATATGACCTTAACATGTGGGGTAATATTTTCAGTCACTGAGTTAATCTAAAACTAGCACTCCGATTCCATGCCCTGTTGATCGTGACGATACTGTCCCTTTAACTTAAACAAAACTTGGCACATATACACATACATGTGATGAAAATATAGCACATGACCTACACAGTCATCAGTAACAATGATTACATCATCATTATTGAGCAAAGTGCAATGTTACAATAGAATGAACCACTGTTGCAAAATTCAAATGTTCAGCTTTTGTGACTATTATTTAAGTAATTTATAACAAAGATGCAAAAATCTCTGGGGAAAAAACACAAATTTTTCCTCAAGGTGCAAATGGACATATAAATGACTTACACTTAACATAATTCTTCATGTTGTTAGTTAAATTTATGTTCAGTTGCATGATATGCACAGACATGCCTGTCTGTTAAGGGCTACATTTTCAGGAATTTGCAACATTCAGCGGACCGGCTGTAACACTCAACTAATTCAATAATTTTAGATTTTTCTGTCAGATAAAAATATTAGAAGAGAAAATAACATAACAGGTTGTTGCTCAACTATGGTTCAATTTGAACTGCTCACAGAAATGTGGGGATGGTGAACATGTCTTTCCTATTCTACCTACCCACCACCCCCCATAAATTTGGGCTTCCAATAAAACTCAGCATTACAAATCCTTTGTCTCCACCGCAATTAGGTGATAACTTCCCAACACTCACCCGCTTGTCCCAACTCTACTTCCTCTATTGTTCCTGCGAGCCCATAACCACAACAGCGCAAACCTTTAGCACGCTGTTTAGGTCAAATTCACCATATAAATCAAGAAATCCCCATCACACGAACAAAGAAAAGGGATTTTGTGTGTGGGTCTGGGCTTCCAATAAAAATCAATAAAACCAGCCACACCTGTGCTTTTGCTAAGCACCGTTTAATTTGGACAGTTATCCCTATTGTTTCGGGTTTTAATTGGGTATCCCCATCACCATCACTTTTTTTAGAATCTATTTTTCATAAACTCATCAATTGTTTACTTAATTATTTTCACAAAATAGTAGTTATATTCTCAAAGAAAGAACCTGCTAGGTTCGAAACGTAAGGCCAATAACTACTATTTTGCATTTATACTACAGGTCATAGATTGGTAAGCAGTTTATAACAGCTAATTCTCTATTTTCAAAATATTAATATCTGAACACATAAAATTATCAATTTATATATTTTCCTTTGTGTATAGAGCAGTAGGTTGATAAATACAACATGAACATAATAGGTTTTAACGTAAATAATTATCCATTGCTCTTGCATGAACATTTTCACTATGCTGCGAATATATTTTACTGCATTCGCAGATTGAAATTGAAACTGATTGCACCCTGATGATAAAAACCCGATAACAGAATCAATAGGACACAGACACTATCAGACAGTAGCACACAAACCCACAGAATATACTTAAAAAACAATAAAACCATGTTTGGTTTGAATATTAATGCCAGAGATAAAGTTTCAAGCAGACATGTGGTACAGACAGAGAAGATTCAACCAGCTGATTCTGAAGTCAACAAGAGCACAAAGCCCAATCAGCAGCTTCAGAAACACCTGCTCTAATGGACCAGCTAATTAATAATTCATCAGATGATTCCATTCATATGGCAGGGGTGAGCAAGTGCACCTGCTGTATCCATATTGCAAAAGCATTGTTTCTCCCATAGGGTAAAATGTTTATGAAATATTACCATATATTACATATTCTTTCATTGTTTCCTAAATAATAAGTTGCAAGATAAATTGTATGTTAAGTTTTATTTAATTAGTGAAAATGCATTAATATTTTTCCTTTTCATTCTGACATTGAATTTTCGTTAATTAGGACACAAATTTTTTAAATTAATTTTATTGAAATGATAGAACCTCAAACAGAAGGATATTTAAGGACATTTATAACATCAACTTTACAATTACAACTAGTAAGCTTTCAGTGATCAATTGTTTTTTGAGATTGGCTTTAAAGGAACAATGTCGTCACAATCAACAGGGCATGGAATCGAAGTACTAGTTTTAGTCAACTCAGTGACTGAAAATAATACCCCACATGATAAGGTCATATTACTGTTGCTGCTGCATAAATGAGCCAATATTTTTCAGTCACTGTGTTATTAAACTAGGACACCGATTCCATGCCCTTTTGAAAGTCTGCTCTGATAGTGACGATATTGTCCCTTTAAGCAATGGTTATTCATACCACAATATTATTTACATTGTCCATTGTTTCACTTCCATTACTAAAACCACACCTTTTCAAAACACTTGTTCTCCAATATCCTTTAACTGCAGTAAATATCGGTACACATGTACATATGATCATGATGTACATTGTACATGTATAATCATTGCAATATAAACAGAAACACAAATTTTGTGCCAAGGGGAAATCCCCCACTGTGTTTATAAGGATATAAACAATTCACGCAAAAGAATAACACAGTTCTCTTATTTCAATTTGTTACAAATCGTCACGTAGATCTATTAAAATATTAAAGGAATATTTGTGGCAGCACACCGTTAGTGATGTATCGCCCAGGAGTGTGATTTGATAAAAGTAAAAAATCCTGAAAAATGGGTAGCAGGCCAGGGTCTCCCTTTGGTCTAGAGGACAAAGCCCGTCTGAACCTCCTGGATGTTTAATTTTGGAGGTTTACATCCCCACAAACAAGAAACTAGAGGTTTGGACACAATACAGGCTACTTCTTTCTTTCCTTGGCGGCTACTTCTCTTCTTTCAAGAACATTTTAAGGCAAAGGGAGATTTGTAAAAAATCCTGAAATCAGAAAAAATCCTGAGAAATCACAGGCCTGATTGCCTGTTTTACTGGCAATTTCCAGAAATGTTTGCTTTTATTGTACATTGAAAATATATTATTAGAAAGGAATACAAATACTTTAAAGTAAGATATTTTTGACAAAATAGTTTTCAGAATTATTTTGGAAAAGGTCTCATTTTACAGAATTTGTATTTACTTCCTCAAATAAAATAGCAATGTTCTGATGAAAAATATAAATTTTTGTTAAAATAGTGAAATTTGCTGTTAAAATAGCGACAAACATGGGACATACATTGTACAATTGTGGTTGTTCTTTAATAGAACAGTTGGTTTCTTCCTATGCTATCATTGTATATTGTTTGTATTCATGTTTTTTCTTTGTTTCCACGCCTTGAGCGCCCAGCAGGGTGGATATGTGCATGCGACAAATAATTGTTTGTTGTTGCTGCTGTTGCTGCTGCTGTTGTTATGACATTTCTATGGCTTGATCAGTACGCTCTGATTGTCTTCAGAAGAATGCTAGACTCCGAGCAGCAAGACCCAATGGCTGACAGGCTTGATGTCAACTGTACTACCCGAATGGGATAAAAATATTATTCAGATTGAAACTCTTATCTCTGTATGAGGATACTAATAGGCTCCAATATGGAAACCCTGAATTCAACAATGCACCTTCTGGTATAACCAACGAAAAGACTACACACAGACCCTCTGGAAAAAACTAAATAGGTGAATTTAAACTCATAGCAAAAATGAAAGTGGTACTTATGATTAATAACTAAAAAATGTATAAATATTCATGAAATTGAAAACACAAAATACAGACACAAAAATACATCAATTAAACTAATAGCTTTTAATCATGTTTCTCTACATTAATATTTTATATTGTGGTAATTGTTTGACAATTAATACCAAAATAGAAAGGCCTTTACACATCCTGTTAATAACCTAATCAAGGGTCGACCTCACCTACTACAGAACATGGAACATTCCACACCAGACCAGTGACTTGGCACAGTGCCAGACTTGGCAGAGTGCCAAAGGCTTTGTTGCACCATGGAGGAAAGAAAACCTTCCTCCATGGTTGCACTACCCACACTCTTTATTCACATGCATGTAATGTACATGTGTACATGTAGGCTTGCACAAAAGTGTATTTAAAATGCATGTACTTGCACATGTAATGTCTACCCAAGATATTTTGATTACATTATCTCTCTATAATGATATTTGATTAGTGGCTGATTATGCTATTTTCTAACTAAAACACTGATGTTGTTGCCTGTTATGATTTATCAAAAATTATTTCCTGTTTCCGAAATTCTTATAAAAAAATTGGGTGAATATTTCAAGAATCTACCGCAATTTAAAATATTTATGGTTAACTTTGAATATTTTTTAAAGTGGTGTATTTATTGTTGATATGATTTTCAAGATTTTGAAAAAATTAGAATTTATCTTAAATATTTTACAAAATCCTGATAAAGATTTGTTTTTGTAAAATGTTCAATTATTAATTAAATACAATCTAATTTTGTTCAAGTTATATCATGTCATGTGCAAAAAAGGGAATTTGTGTACGTATCTAGTCCAGAAAGTTAGGTACTTTGAAAGAAATTATTTTCATTTTCTTAAGTTTAATTATACATCCAGATTAAGATTTCTCTATTGCAACCTCACTAAAAAAAATTAAATTTAAAAGTTTGAATTTTTTTCACTAATAATATTTTGTGAAACATCAATGACGCTAAAAATGTTTGTTCAGAGTTGCACTGTCATTCAAAGTAATTTGTATTTCCCAGTGGAGGAAATTTGACTTTGAATAGGCTTAGCAATCCCGACAGGGCATCCGTAACTTGTATGTGTCATCAACTGTCGGTCTAGTCTAAAAAATGTCATTGTGTCACCAAATTGTTATCAGCTATAAAACTAACAGGTATAGAATTACTTTGGTAATTCAAACATTTAAAAAAAAATTGTAACATGAAACTTAGTTGGTGTAAAGCCGATGATTAAATGGACAGTATCGTCACAATCGACAGGGCATGGAATCGGAATGCTGGTATTAGATTAACTCAGTTAATACCCTACATGATAAGGTCATATTACCATTGCTGCTGCATAAATGAGTCAGTAATTTTCAGTCACTGTGTACATCTTAAACTAGCACATCAATTCCATGCCCTGTTGAAAGTCTGCTCTGATCGTGACAATACTGCCCCTTTAATTACATATCTGTCCTTTCTCTTATAATCAGTTTTTTCATACAAAAAAACTAAAAGGATCCAAAAAGGTATTAGGTTAACCCTAACTCCCTAAGCATTGTTACTGAACAATAAAAATCCTTCAAAATCCTCCAACTGCCTTTGTTGTCTAGGGAGTTAGGGTTAATAAGACAATACTGATTAAAAATTAAAATGCATACAATTTAGCATGGATGACAAAATTTGCAGGAAAACAATTTAAATGTGTTAAAAACTGTACAAAATAATAATCCATATTTTAACAAATTGATATTTCATAATGTCAATCAATATACTACATATGGTAGTATATTTCCTATAATCAAGAAAACAGTACCTGGTTTTTTCGTTACACATGACAAGTTAGGCTCTGAAAATAGGGTGAACAGCAAACCCCAAAATCAACACACTGGCTTGACGGCGAAACATAATAGGCGTAATCACATTGACTAACTATGGGCACATTACACCATATGCCAAGAAAACTTACCATTTTAACATACTCCCCCAGCCAGACTGCCAACCAGACTGCTAGTACAGACAGCGTCTGGCTTGATCCACTCTCCTTGCGGGTAAGACCAAGTCCCACTAGCCAAATATTAATGTTTCACACATAGTTCAAGTATATTCAGTCTGGGGCCATATGGCCCAATGTGTGTGTGAATTACATTTATAAACAGATCACCCCCACATCTAAATTGGCCCGGCCAATATCTGACCTCAGCTGCTAAATTTACTAAAATGTGGTTAATTGTTCACCTCAGAACACTTAATAATAATAATAATAATAATAATACGAATATGCCCTTCAATTTCTAATAATATGGTCAATTAATTTTGACATACACTGATATTTATTTAAAAACTATATTTAAAAAAAACAATGTCACCAAAATAATAAGGCCTATTTGTTACTTAGTTTTCCTTCAGTTTTTATTTGTGATTTTTTTTTAAATACACATAACCAATTCTATCAAATCCTGGTCAAAAATGTATTTATAATAAGTATAATATTGTTATTGGAATCTAGTACAGCACAAAATCTATCATGATACTCCAACTCCAAGCACATTTATACCAATTTTATCAGACAGCTATTTCCCAAAAAAAACCACACACATGTAATTATAACGGAGTATGCCGTGTTTGGTGTATTTTTAAATGGCTTGTTTTTTATGTTTAATATTTTTTTATTAAATTAGATTAGCAGAAACTGATGGAGAAAGCTGAACACACTTTCCCATGAGCAGTGAACATAAGTCCCAAACACTTGCCCTCACATTCCACATAATTCAAGATGGGAGTACATGCGTAAGAAGATTATCAAATAGTTCAGGTTGGTTGCCTCCACCATCAAGCTGCCAGACATCTTTACAATTTACCCCATCAGCTGATGTACAAAGTGAATATAACAGTACACAAAACATCCTCTCCCCGGACAACAATCCAGGCTCTTGTCATTTGCATACAACACCCACGCACGTAGCGACAGGCTAGGCAATCGCATCCCGCGTCGGCCCGTACCCGCTACAAACATGCTGCATCCTGCTTCACGCCTACGTGCGCTGACACACGTGTGGCCGGCCATACATAAACCGCAATTTACAATTTGCATTAAAAACAAAAACAACAATTTTTTCTCCCCAAGTTCAGGAAACCATAAAGGTAAACATTTGATAGTAAATTATTAATCGGCGGACGATGTTAAGAAATATAAAAAATTGCTCATCATTGGTGTTTTAACCGATATTTTCATCAGCATGTTTGGGCTGTCGACATGGATGGCGAAAGGCGTGGCATCCCGTCTTTGAGAATAAATGCCACAAAAAAATTTAAATACCTACTGAAAACAAAATATATCTGTCCAGTAAAATTCTATACATAGAAACTCAATAATCCCTACTTATTATTCTTGTTATAAATTTAATGATAAGGCGGCATCATAACTTGTTATAATCAATCGCATTTACTCCATCGACATCGGAAATCGTACATGTACATGGGATATGTACACTGTACATGTACTGTACGTGATGCGATGCGCACGTGGGGAAAACCCTGGAAAAACTATATCCAAAATACGCATCGATTATCCTTTTATTACCAAAGTAATCTGCTTAAATGCACTTGAGAGATGTTAAATATTTAAAAGTAAAGTCATAATAATTAAAACTGTTATATTTTATTGTCAAGAAATGTATTTTAAGATTAGTTAGATACAAACGTAAATATTCAATCACGTGGCAGATGAGAGTACTATTTTTGACAAAGACAAAACGGGATTTAAATTCTTACGTACCTGCCAACTGCCGACAGAATGGTACCTGGCAAACTATCGTTCCTCTCCGAAAACTCCTTCTCCATCTTGCGCATATAATACGCCATAATATCCACCGATTACTTGATATTTTCCAAGGAAAATGGTGCAATATTTGGGCGAGAAAACACACTGTTATTATTTTGTCTCAGTTGAACCGGCGTGGTTTTTAGAGAGTATGCGTGGTTTATTATCGTGGCGGGAAACAGCTGGTCACACAGTCAGCTGCGATACGCTCAAGGTTACGACATATTCTACCGCCACATGTAATTTGCGCTCTCAACTTTGCAATCAATTCCAAATAAATGTATTGCAGATACAGTTTGTATTGTTGATGTTTTACAAGCAGAATAAGCAGATTAAGGGAAACTTATTTCACGAAAATGCGTTCGAGGAGCAGTTAGTTTCGGGGACTACACCGTGTGTGGCGGATGAAAACTGGAATAACCAGGTTATAATCAGCTGACAGGTTGGCATGGCGCGGCTAGCCGGGGCAGCTAGCAGTGTCAACAGCTGCATGAAATTCCTGAGTCATGCAATAGAAGACTCCGATGTAAATACAGATTCAAAATACATGTAATTCAGTGTATTATAAAAAAGAACATATTAAATTTACAGAAATGTAAATGAATGCAAATTAATATCTTCATTTGTACTTAATAAGTTTCCATGGAATAACTTGTTGGTAGAAATTAAGGGGGTATAAAATCCCCTTTTTGTAAATTCTCCCTACCCCTGGAATGTTCGACTTCAATGAATGGTATGTGAAATCATCCAATCAGAGTCTTGTTCTTTGCGGAACTGTCAATCAAATCTAAAAATAAAGTATTACAGCATGAGTAATATTCACCTAGCGATGTCATTGGCTGAATTCTTTTCGCGGGTTTCCTGTGTGTCTATTCATCAAGCCGCCCAGTCTGTCGGTTTCTTTTTTTCCATTTTGGTTCGTTCATTCATGGTTTAAAAACGGCAAAAAATATTTGAACAACTAACCTTTCTGCAGGTCTGTTATAAATATGAGAGCATTTTAATTTTATTAGAATGAGTCAAAATTGTGAGCACAGACAATTATTGGTCCATGTGTAAGTTAGTAGTTACAGTGCCACTACTGTGAGGCAATTCAAGACAATATAAAAGAGTCTGGCTTTCCCATACCGCAAAACTATCAGAGCGTGTACCATTGTAGTAACGTTCCGATCTGGTACAAAGCAGAATAAACAGTATCTATTATAAGTATTAACTCTCAATAAATAAAGCCTTCCATATTTGGCTTATATTCTTACATGATAGGGATTCCAGTGGTGAGGGGAACAGTATGTAAAAAGAGGGCAAATTGGCCCAAATAGCGAACTATATGAGTACAAAAGGCCCCTATTTTGGACGTGGGGGTTGGCCAGATTTGGTCATCAATCCATTAAGTTCAGTGTTACTATTTAATTGTTGATCGAACTGTTTAATTTGTTAAATCGCAATTTAATTGATATAAATGATTAAACAAAATGTAAAAAGGGAGTATTGATATAAATGCGAATGAAATTGAATTAAACATAATTATGTTTAAAGGTATAATTTGTTTAGTTACTCTGTGTATAACAACAGAATTGCCTATAAATTATTTTGTTTGAGGTGCTGTAATTTTTATGAAAAGTAAAATCATTTCCAGTTAGAATTTAAGAAAGTTCTAGTCCTCATTCCTAATTTAAAGGGACAATCGTCACGATCAACAGGGCATGGAATTGGAGTGCTAGTTTCAGACTAACTCAGTGACTGAAAATAATACGGTGGGTTGCTGCTGCAGTGAACCATTAATTTTCAGTCACTGTGCGTGTTCATCTTAAACCTCCATGCTTAAACTAGGACACGGATTCCATGACCTGCCTGCTCTGATCGTGATGATATTGTCCCTTTAATTCAAGATCATGAATACACGACACAACGTAAAAACAGTAATTGACTGAAACTTTCACAACGGTTCATTGTACTGTGCCTAAAAGGACTGGGCCGCGCTTAGCTGAGTCATCACAATATGGCAAAAGGCCCATCGCTACCTGACCCACACACTTTATGTGTATCAGTTTATGTACACAATACAAACATGTAATAATAAAAGTGTAACTTATCGCTTGCACTTTTCTATATTACTTTTCTAATGTTCCTAGGTTTTGGTTTTGGTTCTCTCTGTGTGAGAAGTGGATATCACATTAAAATGATGTTTATTACGTCCGTCATGTTGTTGTCTACTCACTCATTTAGAAGTTCTACAGCTCGAGCTACAACTGAGTTATATCTAATTAAGTAAGATTATGCAAGATATGTACACACGCAGAGATTAAAGAAACCATATGATGCATGGTTAACAAGTTTCAAAATAAGAAAAAATATGTTATGAATTATTAAGACACAATGATGAGTTTATTATTTGTATCGACTGTTGATGTCACATTGCATTTGTTTATGCACGTGGTACTTCACAAAACGCTTATCGTACATTATTATACCATGCATGGTACGGGTAAGTGTGTACGGCTATTTTATGTCAAGCTTCTATAGGTACAACAATAGTCGTCGGACTGTACTATAAAAGTGCCAGTACATCATTTGGTCGATCTCCGAGTAAAAAGTGATTGAAAACATTGTTACCTCCAAAGTACAATGAAGGAAACACCACTGTCAAATGTTGAAAGGGACTTCCTGATATCAGCTATCAAGTCGGGAAAGGTAACTTTTCATTAGATCTCAATCTGGACGATTGATAATATCCGATCATAACGAAGTAACTTTGACTTTCCTGTCAAATGTCGTTTTACCAATTCCGTGATAAAAAAAATCAGTACAAGTGCACTTGTACTAGTTCATTAGTTGTACTGATTTTTTATATCACTGTGGAGTGCAAGTGCGAGGCCTACAATTTTTTATAACATTGACAATGTACAATATGGAAATAAGGGTAGACTGTCGAACCCAACCTCCACTTGTTGTTTTGTATGACCCTGTTGTTGCATGGTCTCATTACTAGTAATAATAATTATTAATATTGCTAGTCTAGGAATAGGATGGTCCGTTTCGTATGTTATACTATACAGGGCAGGCTATTACTAGTAGTACTAACGTTAGGTAGCAACTGCTGACTATATAATGAGATGCATTTCAACCGAGAGGTGGTGGTGATCTGCTGTAGGTGTGGAGGGGTGCCTGTACTGCCTACTGGTGAAGCCTTTTCGATTGTGCACAATGTCTAACTCTAAGCATGCATTTTTAGCAGACGACAAAATGGCCATCATCTCAAAATATCGTTTTCTAACGTTAATCCTCATTTGAATACACTTTCTTCTCCTTAATTGTGTCCTTTATCATCTTTGAAAGGAAAATCTGTGATATTTGTCATAAATATGGATAGAAAAGTGGTGGTTGTATTCTACATTATTTCCTACAATCATTGTAATTAACCTATGTACTTTCCAGTTGGGATGCTGGCATAACACTGTCAATAGCAATGACTTTTTTTATATTTAGGGAATTTTGTAGCATAGAGGCGAATAAGTACCATAAATGAACTTATAAAATAACAAATCAAGTTATTTGTAGGAAGGAGTTTAATTTGGGCTTGTACTTATTTGGCATTTCCAAAGCATGCAAATATGCTGGTGCAAATTTGATTTTCCTTGCCAAAAGAAAGCAAAAGTTGCATCAAATTTACAATAACAAAGGGGTTGGGGCAGTTGACTGTTGGTAGGGGTGCCAGGGAAATACAATTCCATTGTCATGTTAATTTGCATACACAAATTGTTTGATATAATACTTTAGAGATTAGATGGACGGGATACCTATGACTACAGAAACATCAAAATAACATTCGGGATAGAAAGAGGAAGCTGCGAGGTTCAGCTCGGTCAGACAAGGTAAAATTATATACCCTGAATGTCATTCTGTAAAGCTTATCCAGGGCCAATTTTATAGAGCTGCTAAGCAAAAAATGCTTACCAGAAAAATTTGCTTAGCAAATTTATTTGGTTACCAGCCAAACTTTCATACAGAATATATGCATTTTGGCTGGTAGTCTGTTTTATTTTGCTTGGCCAAAATATTTGCTTAGCAAAATGTTCTGCTTAGCAGCTCTGTGAAGCTGGCCTACTCAACCCTAACCATGCTCATTGCAACAAGATCCAACAGGTGTAACATTCAGTCAGATCTGGCCTACTCAACCCTAACCATGCTCATTGCAACAAGATCCAACAGGTGTAACATTCAGTCAGATCTGGCCTACTCAACCCTAACCATGCTCATTGCAACAAGATCCAACAGGTGTAACATTCAGTCAGATTTTGCCTACTCAACCCTAACCATGCTCATTGCAACAAGATCCAACAGGTGTAACATTCAGTCAGATTTTGCCTACTCAACCCTAACCATGCTCATTGCAACAAGATCCAACAGGTGTAACATTCAGTCAGATTTTGCCTACTCAACCCTAACCATGCTCATTGCAACAAGATCCAACAGGTGTAACATTCAGTCAGATCTTGCCTACTCAACCCTAACCATGCTCGTTGCAACAAGATCCAACAGGTGTAACATTCAGTCAGATCTTGTTCAAGTGAGCAATAAACCAACAAACATTTTCTTGCAATCAGCAGTTTTACATTAATTGTGCTGTTGTTGTATTTTGTTGCATTTAGCAGGGTGCTTGTGAGAAACATGTAGGAGTTTATAGGGTGAAAGTAGATGAGTGCTTTCACTTACCTACTTAAATCTATCTGTATAAACTACTCACTCATACGTCATAGACTATTTTGAAATGATGTTATATACTCATGTACCATTTGGCAGAGTTCTTGCACATGTGTCATGCGAGGCAATGGAACCCAAGAATGCAAGACCGACGGAGGGACAACTGTACTTGAACCTGGAGTTGTCCCCGATGGCGTCACCCAGCTTCGAGCCAGGAAGGTATGAAGCTCTGATGGATGGATATAGGATTCACTACCTCTGACACCACACATATCTTAACCTCAGATATGTGTAGCATACCAGAGGGTTATTATATTATGTATGAACCTCTGGCATCACTCATATCTTAACCTCAGATATGTATAGCATGCCAGAGGGTTATTATATTATGTATGAACCTCTGGCATCACTCATATCTTAACCTCAGATATGTGTAGCATACCAGAGGGTTATTATATTATGTATGAACCTCTGGCATCACTCATATCTTAACCTCAGATATGTATAGCATGCCAGAGGGTTATTATATTATGTATGAACCTCTGGCATCACTCATATCTTAACCTCAGATATGTATAGCATGCCAGAGGGTTATTATATTATGTATGAACCTCTGGCATCACTCATATCTTAACCTCAGATATGTGTAGCTAGCCTGAGGGTTATTATATTATGTATGAACCTCTGGCATCACTCGTATCTTAACCTCAGATATGTGTAGCTAGCCTGAGGGTTATTATTGTACAAAACTTTGCTATCACCCATAAAACTTGGATGTAAGCAATTCAGTGAAAAAACATTTGACCAATAAAATCCAGAGCTGAAACAATCACAATCACAATCTGAGATGAAGCAACTACATGTACATGTATGTTGGAATCTATTTAACCAATCACAGCCAAAACTAAGTTGATCACCATATATGCTGTTTATTTAGGTTTGAATTTATGGCGTGAGTATCAACTGAAGGGTTGAGTGCAGCTTTGACAGTTTGCAAGGAAATTGAGAAAACCCAACTCATAACGTTTTAGCAGTTAGGGGGTCATTCTGGGTCCTGACGTGCATGCCATAATCTGTTTGTTCTAATTTGGCAGATTATCTGAGTATGGTGTGGAGCTGAACCGGTTATTAGAGAGATGTCTCAAGGAATCCAGATCTGTTGACATGGAGTCTCTCTGCATTGTAGCAGGGGAAAAGGTAAGTATCACTCTGACATCAAGAGTGCTCTGAACCATGAATGCCCTCTTGAGGGCGCTGTTGCATCTCTATGTTGGTCTTTCAATTATTTGTGGACCAAAATCTCAGATGTGTCATGTGGTCATAGCAGCATGGTAGTAGATGAAAACATAGCTGGGCTCCTGTCTATTTTATCCATGCACATTGTATTATGGATGCCACTTGTCAGGTTAGTTAAAACCAACTTTAATACAAGATACGAGAAATATTTATGGTATCACACTGCTACAGTGCATTCAAATAACAATACATTCGTTTGTATTCATTTATTATTACTGTTATTTTGTTCACCATAGAAGGTAGGACAGCTTACAAAGACTCCCAGGAAGTTCAGTTGATACCAAAAAATGGATGCTAAGGTTGAGAAATTTACACATTTACATGTGCACACGAAAAAAAATTCAGTTAACATTTTCAAATTCACAAAATATGTATGAATCCTTTTACAAAAATGGAAACCTTTTCTATTTCCACAATATTTGGCTGTTTTTTTAATTTCACAAAGTGTGACCAGTGGGCCTGCTAATATTATATCAAGATTCATAGGAAGTTCAGTTGATACATTTTTTTAAATTTTAATACAACTATAAATTTTGGAGGATCTTTTGTGCCAGGCTTGGATTGTTTAATCCGTACTATGTTTTCTAAATCCATATTGCCATATTTTGGATTATTTTCCATACTAAATACGGACAATCATCTGAAGACGATCAGAGCATACTGAACAAAGTGTTGAGTTGTAACCTCCAGTTCTTTTCAGAACTAATTACTACTCAATTGAGAATTTCACCGCAAGAGAGTGTCACCGCAATTAGTCTTTACTCATCTGCATCATGCCATTTATTGGTGATAACAATAATCGTTTACATGTGTACGCGTTCTGTGTCAAAACGTTTACACATTTCGTCAATTAAATGGAAAATACCAAGCCTAATGGATGCTCATAAATGCAAACATACAATACTCACTTGTCAATACACATGTCATGCCCTATAGTCTGGTGCTGTCTCATGTGGAATAGCATGATGGATACATTTTAATGATAGTGAGTCTCAGTGCGCATTAAGTACCAGACAAGCCAGATTTCAAGTAATGTGTTGACAAACAGACACATAATAATAATAATAATCAACGATTCTTATATAGGGCATAATCACTGTGAGGTCCCTATGCATTTTATTTCCCCTGCTCACCATCTCAGCTCCCTGGGGAGTATACAGCTCAATTGCTGCCATTTCGGCGCATATAGGGCTAATCAAACACAACAACCAACTCTGCCCTCACAGGTACCCATTTACTCCTGGGTGGAGAGAAGTAATTACCAGTATTCTCCCCCTACCCTACTCATCAGCAGATCAGAGCAACTGGTAAAAACGAGTATTCAGTTTTTCAAATCTTTCAAGCCCTTGCCCACACATATGGACCAAAAGTGACAATCGTTTTCCATAGTCTCAAGAACTTCACACATGCTATTTTTTCAACTTTGTTTACCAGGTATGGCAGATTCGTGTTGATGTGCATGTCTTGAACCATGATGGAAGTATCTTGGACTGTGCGAGTATCGCAGCAATCACAGCACTGTCTCACTTCAGAAGGCCGGACGTTACTGTCGTTGGGGAAACAGTCACAATTGTAAGAACATAAACATGTATACGTTGATGAAATTATTGCATCGGGTGATAAACCGATTAGATAATTGGCTTTACACCGACATATGTTTGACGCACTGTATACTCGGTGCTTTCCGAGTGTCTATGGAAAAAATCCATAGCCGACTTCTGCGGGATTCGAACCAATGAATTCTTGCTTTCCAGTGCAGACGTCTTAAACATGTGATCAGTGTTTGGGCATTTATGAGTTGTGCGTCATTAAAAGTCCTGCTTCATTAGATTTCGTCTTTGTTCACTCAACAATTTGAACTTGTTTATTTCAGCATGCTGTTGAGGACAGAGATCCAGTGCCACTAAGCGTTCACCATATGCCGCTGTGTACAACATTTGCATTCTATGAACAGGGGTAAGAAATCATGTCTGGTTTTGTTGTTGCAAAGATCAAGAGCTTGCTGGATATTAGTTGGTAGTCTTCATGTGCAGGCCAAGATGCTGGAGGTACGCACAACAGAACGGCGATCCTTGTTTTCTATTACCAAAGATTAGACAGGTGCCTTTCAAATTGTGCTGTTTACATGGGGACTTTTCATTGGTAGTCTGGGGAACAGACAGATAGTAGAAGTAGTGTGATATGGTGTCCTATGAAATTTGTTCTGTGTACAAATTCTAACCCTTGCTGTATATATAAGGGTCACATCTGTCCCGTGTTTGAGGATTGAACTTTTTACATTTTAGGTTTTAGTGTCTAGTTTTAGTGTCTAGGTGCATGTCTTCATGGATAAATGCTTTTTATTATTTTATTGTTATTTATATTTGCATGCTCGAGTAGTCCAGATAGGCAGTTACCAGATGTAACATATCAAGTAGTTAGTATGCATTTATACACAAGGGGTATGACAATACAAATTGTATGTGATAATTGGTCAATATGCAATTACATATTCTTGTTTATGTTACTAAGGCTACAGTTTGAAAAGGCATGAAATAGCTTAAAGGGACAGTATCATCACGATCAACAGGGCATGGAGTCAGAGTGCTAAGTTTTAGATTAATTCACTGACTGAAAATAATACCCCACGTGATAAGGCTATATTACCATTGCTGCTGCATAAATGAACCAATAATTTTCAGTCATTGTGTTCATCTGTGGAGTGCCATGGTCGAGCGGTTTGGTGCATCGGATTTGTGTTCTGATAGCTGAGTCGTCAGAATATGGGTTCGAATCCCAGCCGCGACTGGGGTGCTTGTGTTCTTGAGCAAGGCACTTTACCATAATTGCTTCTCTCCACCCAGGGGTAAATGGGTACCTGTGAGGGCAGAGTTGGTTGTTGTGTTTGATTAGCCCTATATGTGCTGTAATGGCAGCAATTGAGCTGTATACTCCCCAGGGAGCTGAGCTGGTTTCAGGAATGATTTATGTACCTGATGAGCAGGGGTAATAATATAATGCGCCTTGAGCACCAGTTTGGTGGATACGTGCGCTATATAAGTCCACATTATTATTATTATTATTATTATTATTATTATCATTATTATCTTAAACTAGGACACCGATTCCATGCCCTGTTGAAAGTCTGCTCTGATCGTGACAATACTGTCCCTTTAAGTGTTGTTTACTCTTCTCCAATCACGTGACTGAAAATGTCGACAAAAATCCATGTCACTGCAGCACGAATCAAAATGTTATTATTAATTTCATCTATTGTATCCATTTGGATCTGTTCAGGCAGTACCTACTGGTTGACCCAATGTTTAAAGAGGAATCTGTTATGGAAGGGAACATGGTGATTGCTATGAATTCACATAGGGAACTCTGTACAGTCCAAATGACAGGTGGAATGCTACTGCTTAAAGAGCAGGTGAGTACTGTCTCCGTCTTGACCAATCAAAGTTTTACAAAAACATTTAATTATCAGATCTTAAGATGTTCATGAAAAGTTTCCGTTTCATTTCTTAAGAATAGATGGTTTTCACTTGATGTCACATCATTCTAAATCGGCCATCTTTAAGGACAGCGACTAACCATTTTTTAACACTTACCCACCAGTGCATAATGCATAAGCATTGGTTGATGGTCGTTGGTTGGTGAAGCAATTCACTGCATAGAAATAAGAACGCTTGATGCATTTTAAATCCAAATCCAAGATGCCTTTAAAGAAGGCATCTATCTAATTAAAAACTGTTATTTATTTTTCAGATTTTAAGATGTTCACAGATTGCTGTCATTAAGGTAGCAGAGATTACAGAACTTATTAAGAAGGCGCTGAGCAATGATGCAAGAGCAAGGTAATTGACTTATCGACACATTGACTTATCGACACCATGCTCATTGGACAAAACTCTGACAAAGTCAACGTGTGTGTATTATAAAACATGTACAAATTAGCCACATGCCCAGTGACCTTATTGGACTTGGTATGTCATATTTTTACACACTGCGTGCATGCAGCCATTCAACAAATCTGATTGGTCAATTCGGAATTTTGATTTGCAGCTTCCAATTGGTAAATTCATTTGTTCTGAATATTGTTCAAAAGATTGAGACACTTCCTAAATAGTCCTAAATAGGATTTGACCGTTGACATTTTTCAGGTCGGAAGGTAAGAAGTTTGGCTTCGCCGAATCCCTACCACAAAGAAGAATAACCACATCTGTGAACAAGCCTGAGCCAGTGGACACCTCCAAGTCCATGGATACAGCACAAGAGGTCATTGACAGAGCAGAACCAGTACAGGACTCGTATCCTTGGTGATAGTCTGGTAATACCAGATACCTGGTAAAACCAGATCAGTGGGTGCATTCGAGTAGCTTCCCCAGGTTTGACTCTGGTGTGTTCAAGTAGGTCTGACGTCATTATCGGGGCTTACCTGGGTCAGCCTCAAGTGACCTGCTCGCGAAGCAGGTCACTTGAGGCTAACCCGAGTAAGTGACGTGACATCACTTTCAGAATATTGTTTTCAGTGCGGCATTTTCGTGAAGTGACATACATTTTCACCCTTAAACAATGAATTTGTGAGTAGAGATTGTTCTTGTACTAGAAGACATGTTGTTTTGTACGAACCTGATAAGTAATACAATCATTAGTTCCTTTTTTACCAAGGAAATAATTATTTTTCGATTGTTTTGTTATATGATATTTTGTTTACAAAGTCTGTGTGACCTTTGACATTCCTCACATCACTAGAGACCACAAGAGGGCGAACGTTCGACGTGTGACTTACTCAGGTTACCTCGTGGAAGCTACTCAAACACACCCAGTACATTAACCCTAACCTCCTTGGTATTCTGGCTAGGAACCTTCCTGAATCCTCCAAAATCCATCAGTGCACTTTTGGAAACATGCCCTTATCTTCAAAATGCACCATGCACCATGCACCTCCGTTGATCCTTCATATTCAGCACTTATGGCCTGTACTTATTGCCAGGTAGTAATTTTGCCCCATTTGAAGAGGTGAAAATACCAGTTTCCAACAGTGCTGAATTTTTCCCAAAAAGTGCCCCTTGGAGAATTTTGCAGGATTTGGGTGGTTAGAGTTAAGGGAAGGGGACTTTTTCCAATACATGTATAATGCATACACTTGAAGAGAAGATGTACAATGATCCTAAAATACATACAATTCTGACACCATTGCACATCAAGTGTACATGTGATGCCCTCTCATCCTATCAAAAGATATTTTCATAGTGTTGCATTCAAAATTGCATTCTTTAAAAGCCACACTTTTGCATACAACAGCACACATTGTAACACCTTAACAGCTGTCCCAATAGTGGTATCAAACCAACAGTAGTAGATGCCGGGTTCGGAGGAATTGGAGAGGGGGCAGCAAACACGTGGCTCATCCCCGGAGACCTGAACGAGGAGGATGAGGATGAAATGGAAGAGGATGAGATTGCTGAGGAGGAGGTTGGTGTCATGAACGATGCTACGTCAGAGAGTACAGCACAGAAAAAGCAAACATTAAAATCCAAGCCCAGAGGTAATTGTTTTAAAAGATTATCTGAGTATTGAAAATGAGTTAACCGACTGGAACTGACCATTTATACATTTGGTAACCAGCTAACCAAAACCAATATTGAAAAAATATAACCAACAATTTTGGAAGAATTTGCCACCCATTTTGTTCTTCTAGACTTTCTTTTTTGCCACATTGGTTATTAAACAATCATTGCAGGAAGTTCATTGATTATTGTATGTACACATTTTGCCATTTGCCGACTATCTGGTTTGAGTGACCATCAGGTGCCGACTTTCGGTTGACCGGTTAACCGACCGTGAAAGATTTGGTTAAACGGTTAGCAAACTAACCGGTAACTCCCAGCATGATTCAAAATGTTGTTTACAGAACGAAGCATCCTCATTGTATAGTACTGGTATCCAATGAAACCTGCTCAGCAAATTTGATTGATAAGCAATTTATTCTGATGTCAGTATGGTACCATTGTTTCATGATTCTTTTCAGCAGTGATGGACGATCACAGCGACAGTAGTGAGGAGGAGATGACCGTAACGTTGAAGAATGAGGACATTAGTGGATTCAGCTCTAGGTATATATACTTTGTTGATTGATCGATCGATTTGGAAACAAAATGTGGATTATGTTTCCAGCTTGAACAGTTGTAAAGTACACAAAATCACTTTATTGTGAAAAATGTTTTCATAACTATCCCCCCCCCCCCCCGAATTCAGATCTATAACAAAAATATATTAGATCCTGTAAAAAAGTGTCTCATGTGTCTCTCTAAAAATCCTGATGCCCTCTAAGTACACAAAAACACTTTGTGAAAAATGCCCCCCCCCCCCCAGAATTCGGATCTATAACAAAAACATTAGAGCCTGTAAAAACGTATGTCTCATGTGTCGCTCTGGTGCTCTCTTAGTACCCATCTACTAAGCCCACCTTAGTTATGCCCCTGGCAGAAAACTATCAAAGATTACCTTAATTGAAAGTGAGTGCTTATGAGAGGAAGTGCCTTCTACCACAGTTGTAGTACTCATACTCTTACTCAAGTACATTTCTTCTCATTCTTAAACCTCATGAAAAAGTGATGAGTTGAAGTACTTGTTCTTAAAACCATATTTTGAGTACATTTTTCTTTACTCATGAAAATGTACCTTTCTTATCCTGAATTGTAAATAGGGTTCAGTTGATGACCACTTCCATGTAATTTTATTCATATTTATTTTACAGAACACCTGCTTACCCCTCAGCTGACGTGGATTTGTCTGTTGCCCTCAAAACCACCAAATCAACTAGTTCTGTTACAACAGGGCCATCATCAAAGAAGAAAAGCAAACGGAAAGGAAAGAAAAACAAGTGATGGTGTAAGAGCAGCGGCCAAATTAGTTAGGTTTAGAAAAATAGTGACATTCCATGGACAGTGGTACTGGTTGCAACTCTCATCAGAATAAAATACTATCAAGATAAGTGGGAATAGTGTTTAATTATTTTTGGAGTTTTTATAAGGACAGATTTAAAAAAAGGATATTGTTTAAAAACATTTAAGGGACAATATACCATTGCTTACTTCTATTCTGCTGTCTCATGTCATCTGAATAAATATAATATACAACAACTAACATGTTTCAGCTCATTACATTGTGTCGTTAGCCAGAAAATAGTGTAAACACAAAGTTCGTATTCATGATGACATGGAACTTAAGTACAGTTCATTAACTAGTATTTGGACTAGCATAGTTGGGGAATAATGTTTAACATTTCTTAAAATCCAAAGCACCTCTGACAGAAGGATTCCAATGTATGTTTAATACATGCCATCATCAACTTTACACCAAGTAAGTTTTATGTAAAACAACATTTATGTTTTTTGAGAAATACCAAATGCAAATTTTAAAAACATTTCATCGCAGGAATAGTTTACTAAATTATCCTGTTCCTAAGTGTGACGTAATTCCATGCCAACTTTGCACGTGCTGGCTCCAACGATCATCAGAAACCCATTGGAAATGCATTTAAGGATTTACACAAGAAATTAGAAAGCTTGGGACATGCATTTAACATGTGTTGTAAAGACTCCAAATCTTCTTAATGTGAAATTCTGCCTCAAGAATCGTTTTTAAATGTTAAAATCAAGGAATTCAGGTTAAATTTCATACAAAAGTATGCCAGCTTTGGAACCGGAAGTAGCAAAAAGAACATGCGTACTACCAGTGCACGCATGTATCAACTTCCGAACAGGGTAGATAGAAGGAAACAAGGAGGCATGTCTGGACAAAAACGTTGGCTTTTATTTCTGAATTGGAACACCTATTAACTTACAAATGAATAATTACGCCAAATACAGTAACAAGGTTTGAGGTAATGGCATTTCTGTTGTAGAAGAAAATCTTACGTATTTGGCACCACTATGTGTTCACTGGGGGTAATGCTATGTTTTTCTGCTGATAGTTTGAATGTGCTGCAGAGATTATAAGTAACAATTTCTTTAGCGAAACAGCATTTTTTTATAACAAGTAATCAAGAGCTAACAATACATGAACTCACATTATTTTATAAATATAACTGTCTTAAAATGTTTCTCTTTGAAATCTTTAAACATGTGCCTTTGTTATATAACATAGTTGTTTTAAAACTTAGTCATTTAAATCTTCAACTAACCAATCACATTGATACTGCCTGTTCACTGGTTATTACTCAGAATCACCGAAATCTCACAGAAATTAAACTTTTCCCAAAAGTTGTTCAGATCTAGTAATTATTTCAATCCGCACCAAGTGTAGTACATGCAGTAACGGCCTCAAAACCTATAACTGACAATCTCTAATTTGATGCCAAGTTTTTCATGTCTTCCTGCTAAAATTTGTCTTGTTTATGGATACACAAAGTGGACTAAGCAGGTATTAGAAAAGTACTACAGAAATATTTTATATTGGTGATAAAGAGAAAATGTTTATTGGACTCATAATATGCCATAAATATGAACCTAGTTATTATCATAGTTGTGATTAAAAGTTAACGATAATAGTCAAAATAAAAAAGTGATACTTGGTAAACCATAAACCAGTCAATTTGAACTATAAACATGCATAAAGACAGTATTACAAATTGAGTCGTATATCGCCTGACTGAACAGATTGAGGCAACATCACCGGGAACACAATTTTCTTGACATCATGAACTGGAAGATTTACTTTTTAACAAAAAAATAAAAAGATGTCACAATCTAAAACTATTCATTGATCAGTGGCATGTGACTTGTCTTGCAATGGCTATATATGATATTTGTATGTTTCTGTTATACAGGCACACAAGTACATAACCTGGATTATATATTTTTCTGAATTAAACCAAGTTCATTAAATCTTTTAAAAGCTTCCATTTGTAATTTAACTGATGATGAATGACTTCATTTTATTCCAAATTCTCAGTAATCTCCATGGCAATTTTTTTTTAAATATTTAAACAATGTTCCAATCTCAGCTACTTTTACTGAAAAAAAAACCACATACGCTTAAGTTCTTGAATATGATTTTATTAAATACGGGGTGACAAAAAAGCTAACTTTGTGACCTATGTTTCTTCTAAAAAAAACATCAGGGATGTAAATAGCAGCATCTAAGGTAGTACACAAAAGATTCAAGACAAAATGTTTGAATAATGACTTATACACAATTAACAGTAGCTTATTTAAGGACTCCACCAGCCAAGCATAGTTAACTGTTTTGATGCAGACTATTCAACAGTTGAAAGATGATGTCATGAGCTAATAATAGCCTAGACTTCCTTCTTGCATATTACGAGGGCAGTGTGCAAAGGATAGCACTTGCTTTGCATGCACTTGTGTGAAGAAACGAAACACGACTTTAAAGAGTGATAAAGTTTTGTTTGCGAACATTCACTAAGGCAACACACATGGCTGGTAAAGTCCTTTGGCTTGATACTATCAAATGCAGGGATGTTCCACGGTATTTTGGGAAATTGTCACAACAGGATTCAAAGATGCTTGTATGGCTCTTAAGGTGTGCAATGAGAAATTAGCCTAGTAATAGTAGTAAAAAAGTTAACATTTATTTGCCTTACTACACTTAAGTTTTCATACTTACCAGATACTGTTGAAGGTAACATTTAGTGCAGAATAACAAAAGTCCAAAATACTGTGAAACCGTCCTATAATAACATCAAATGCAATTTTACAAGCTTTAGAACTCTTAAAATCTTACAAAAAAAGAAGTTAACATAAACAAAATACAACTCGCACTCAGGAATTAAACATTTTATTTGTAAACAAAACAAAGAGATGACATTTGACCCTTTGAAAAGTTGGTCCCTTGAGGGTAAAAACTAACCCCAGCAATCTGTGCGGCTTGTAAAGTGACCCGCTATTCCCGACAGAATCATTACTTTTCCTGAACTAAAATATTAAAAACTGAGAATTGATTCTACCAACTTTGATCGAGCCAAAACCCTCCAATGGTGACCATGGACCAAATTAATAATCAAGAATTTCAAAAGAGCCTCAGAAATAATTTCTAACCACTAACCCGGATCACAGCTCTTGGTTTCCAGTCCAATGATTATACAACAAATAAATAAAAATATTCAAACGTCAACTGTTCATTAAAATGACATCAAATAAATTGTTTAATAAAATGACAGGAACCCAGTTCAAACTTTCACAATGATTGAATCTTAGTTAATTTTTCATAAAATTTTCAATAGACAAGTTGATAAGACAGACTAATTGCGGTGACACCATGTGACATGCTCAATTGAGTAGTAATTAGTTAGTAATTAGTAATTAGTAGTAATCGTCCTCAGGAGATCAGAGCATACTGATCGAAACATCGAGTTGTACCTCCAGTTCTTTTCAGAACTAATTACTACTCAATTGAGCATTTCACATGGTGTCACTGCAATTAGTCTTACTTATCCTCCTCACCATGCAAAGCTACAAGTTTTACCTAGACAAGTTGATGTTTTGTTTGAAGCCTCAATCAACAAATTAAATCCTTAAACTTTGAATTTTCACAAAAACATTTTTAACAATTATTAGCCATGGTGTGAATCTTCTACCTTTGTTGTCTCTGTCGTGATGCAACAACAGATTCATCCCTCCCCTTCCCCACTCTAAGATAGAAAGCAAAAATAAAAAAGCAAGCCACAAGATTGTTGAATATGCTAAACAGACAGAGATTTATTAGGTTGTACAATTTACAAGACGTAGGTTTCACAAGGTGTTCCTTTCCCAGTCGGTATAAGAAAATCAATCTTTAGACCACTTTTCTTTTACAATCACTTTCTTGCCTGAAGTACATTTTTTCCCCACACATTTCAGTTTGTTATAGTTATTAGAGCTAAAAAACAACATGGGGTCTGCATTCGTTTGAGTGATTCAGAACTGCAATATCCAAAAATTCAGAGCCAATTGTGTGTAAAAAAAAGATTGTACTGTATCAAATGCACAAAAGCATCAAGGATAGATTCAGTGGCGGCACCAGACCTGTTAAACTGGGGGGCAAGCTTAAATTTAAGGGGGGCAAACATTAATCTTTAAAGTAATTTTGTACTGCTGAAAAAGCATTGACTTACCATCAGGGAAAAAATTGCGGGGGGGGGGGGGGGGCACAAATTGGGGCAAAAAAAAAATAACCGGGGAACACCGCCGCCACTGCACTGGATAGATTCCCTGGAATTCACAACCATATCTTAAAATACAAGCATAAAACATCAGGTCGTAAGTATTACAAGATTCTTCAACCACAAGCATTTGAGAACAAACTCCATTACGCACCTGCACATTTATACTATACATGTATTCAGATATTTTAATACTAAAGTAGTTTCATTTGCACATGGGGCAAGAAAATGACCGATATAAGTGGTGACGGGACAGGGGGGATCTACTCCTCGTCACTAGAGCTTGAGCTACTTGAGCTTGAGCTGGATGATGAGGAAGAAGAGGAGCTTGAGGAGGTTTTCTTTTTCGGTTTACACTTGGCTTTGTACTCCGCCATTGCCTGAAATGACAAAGATAACTCAAAATGAGATTAAAGTCAGCATTTATTTTCAAAACGTTTGTATTTCTGAATTCTGTAAAAGGAGCTTTCCAGTAGTACTAGGGTTGTACATGTATATGTATTGGCTTTGTACTCCCCTATTGCCTTAAATAATAATAATAAAGCATTCTTATAAAGTGCATTCCATCAAACAAGACTCCGCCCCCCCCCCCCCCCAAAAAAATAAATAAATAAAAAAAATCCAGTTTCTGGTCTCCGCACGTCAGCATTTTTCTGTTTCTTTTTTATTGCTATGAAACAATGTCCAATTACACTGGTCTACAGCCAAAATGCTTCCGAAACAAATGAAGTCAAACTTGACTAATTATGGGTCACTGAGAATGGAAATGATGCTTAAAATTGTTGATTGGCTCTAGTTTTAAAAATCTACATGTACATGTGGACATGTATGGGAATAGCGTATGATAATTCATGATTAAAAATCTGCTATGTACACCATATACATAGTACGTAAAATGTAAAAACTTAAATATCTTGGAAACAGTAGCCAATCAGCAATTTTAATTGTCATATTTGAATTCAGCACATCAAAATCCATAATAAATAGCACATTTTATCTCCGAAGCAGACAACTTTAAACAAATTGTTGACCAGTGGTACAGCCAAAATTGCTTGATCTATGGAATTCTGCTGTGCTGTGTTTTGAATGCCTTTTCACATAGGGGTTTTGAACGTTTCCCCGATTTGTGAGGCCTCTTTTAGCCACCATACTTTATGTATGGGAAATTTGGTCTGGTTCCAATAACCGCGTATACATGTATCACCCTATTTCACTGGTTGCAAAAAAAAATTGCCAACAAATTTTTTTTTAAATTGCATCACCACACCGATTTTGATGACCAGAAACTGCAGACTTCTGTGGCCTTTAAATTTCTGTTCCTAACATGTGGGAAAAAGATAAGAAATAACTGTGATTACCCACAAAATGAGTAAAATCAGCATTTTCTTAAAAACTGAGACATTTGTATTTCTGAATTCTGTAAAAAAAAAGAGATTTCAAACATTACTAAACATTTGGATTGTATATCATTAAGATGATAACAAAATAGTTAACAAAATAAATTATAAACAATATCAGCTATTAATTATGCCATAAAATTAGAAAAACTAATTTGCATACAAGATAATTTTTTTTTTAAATCCACTGTTCACAAAAACCTCCAAAATCAATCTTTTGCAGTGCCCTTTATTGACACCCCCCAGAAACTCCTGAAACACACCTTCATGTATCTCTCCTTGTCTTGTACGGCTCCCTTGTCAAACTTGGCACGCATTGCTGGGGAAATGTTCCTCCACTGCGCTGCAAGCACTTGGGCAATCTTGCCAATACCCCATTCAGGATTGACGGCCTTGACTTTGGCTCTCTCCTCGTTGCTGTACAGGAAAAATGCAGACCTGGGGAGCAGAAACAAGGAGAAAGGGGTCTTGTAATGTTTGTGCATGAAGACTAATTACTAAAAGATTCTAATCAGAATACAGAAAATATCCTAAATAAGTTGAAGAATTATCTAATTCTACTAAAATAATACCACCTCCTACAGAGATATTTCACATAAAAGGTTCCAGTCAGTATACAAGTATCTCCCAATTGACAAAACTACCATGTGTGCCCTTCTCTGAGTATATACTGTAAGCACGTTGGCTCAAGAAGTGATCTGCCATGATTGGCAACATCAAATCCTGTCAATGAACATCTGTACAAGTTATGAACATCTATACAAGTCATTGACCAGCAATGATCATTGGCTGTATGTAAGCATGCACGATGTACAACTACACTGTTAATAATATGCCTTACGTCCCACAACATGGTAAGCTGTGTTGGTGCATCAAGCACTTACAAGTTACGTTTCGGTGCGTTGGGATCCTTTCTCCTACGGCGGCCCTTCTTCTTCTCGCCTTTTGGTGGTACGTAGCGGGCCATCTCACGCTCATATCGCAACTTGTCGTGATCGGCACACTCAATAAACCTCTTCTTTTCACTCTCATCCATGGTCTGTTGAGAAAGATAGTAGAAACAGGGTTTTGAACATTAAATCTATTTGTTACTTGTTAGTATAAGCAAAGACTAATTGCAGTGACACCATGTGAATTTCTCTATTGAGTAGTAATTAGTTCTGAAAAGAACTTGTTAGAACATTACCCCAAGTCTATCAAAATCCACCTCTCTGGTTTTGCTTGAATATGGTGGATTCAGTGCTGTACATGTTAAGTCCAGTAAAAAAGAGCATGAAACCATATGAAACAAAATCAAAATGTTATCCCCATCCCAGCAACAGCCTTATGAGACACTTCATTTTGGGGAAAGTTAAAAAAAAACTCAAAACCGAATACCAACCTTCCATCTCTCTGAACACTTCTTGGAGAACTGAGTGAAGTTCACGGACTGTCCTGGATGGCGTTCTTTATGCTCCTCCCTGCAGAACTGTACAAAGAAAGCATAGGAGGACATACGCCCCTTGGGCTTGTTGGGATCTTTCCTAACCATGGTGGGGTCTCAAATCTGAGGAGAAAAAAAGAAAAAAAACAGGAACTTTCGGTGTTTGCATTTTTGGTTGACATTTTCAGTGTTCTTTTACTCGTCTTAAAAGACACTTGTCATGATCAAAGCAGACTTTCATCAGGTTATGGAATTGGTGTCCTAGTTTAAGATAAACACAGTGACTGAAAGTTACTGGGCTCAATTATGCAGGGTAATATGACCTTATGTGGGGTATTATTTTCAGTCACCGAGTTAATCTAAAACTAGCACTCTGATTCCATACCCTGTTGATCATGACGATATTGTCCCTTAAAATGGAATGTTAACCAAACTGCTTCTATGAGTACGCTTACTCTCTTTGAATCAAGATATACATTGAAGGGAAGGTACAACATTGGTAATGTTGGCAAAACTGCTTCTATGAGTATGCTTACTCTCTTTGAATCAAGATATACATTGAAGGGAAGGTACATTAGTAATGTTGGCAAAACTGCTTCTGTAAGTATGCTTACTCTTAAAAATACATTTACATTACACAACCAACTTTTTAATGTTTTAGCTTGATGCAGATTCCAAATTAACCATTTGTTACACACCGAGCAAAAGGTTACCTTAGGTTTTCCATGTTTTCTCCAAAGCACCTCAGACAGAACATTGTTACGTTAGCTTTCAGATAATTTGATAGTTTGTAATTGGGTTATTACCGATGTTGTACCTTCCTAATAACTTACAAAAATCTCCTTCCCAACCAGGTGGTTTAAGGGGGAGGGTGTGACATTGCCTTTAAAAGGAAACATGAAATTGTATAGCAAATTTACATGCATGATGATCAAAGAGGGAAATATCCCCCACCCCCCCTAACAATGAACCAGAGTACCGACCCAATTCTTTTGTTCAAGACCCACCCACCTGACAATGCTATTGCCCTACTTTGGCCCTTTTGTAATGTACACACTTGTCAATTACTTTGGCATAAAAACCTCAAAAAATACATGTAGACGACTTAAATTTTATACTTCCATAAAAACGTAAGCTTTATTTTTCAATCTCAATCATTTCAAAACAGAACACAGATGAAGTGACAGTTTAACAATGCTGCATTCAAAATAATATTGTTCTAACTGATATTTCTCCAACGATGGTCTCACCTCCATGGTCATCACATTTAAACCCAATACTATAATACACATACATGTACCATACAAATGTCATGAGAAGCATCCGTATTTTTGGAGTGGTTATAATTAGCATTACAACTGAAACCTACAAAACATTCTAGGATCTGGCATCTGCAATATTAAAAACTCCTTTACAGAAACCCATACTATCAAACTTTGCAAAATGATCAAGTTTATGATAATTTTTAAACTAAAAGATGATGCTTAAGTGATCAGTTGTGTATGTTTTTGTACTATATTACTCGTTAATCTCTTAATCATAAACATAATTTTGGATTAGACCTCGCTTATAAAGAGAACGTTGATGGAAATTGATACATTAGAAATAATCATAGAATTAAATGCACGAAATGACGACATTTTGAGAAGTGAAATTAATGTACTTTTCAGTGTACACACAAGAAACGTATTTTCACACAATTTGTCTTAAAGTGAATCCAAGGTAGTATTAATGAGGTATATACATTCAAAATAGCTCTGGTGCGCTTACAGTGTCCCACAACACAAGATTTTGTTTGGTTTATTTTATGGGACATTGCATACTGTCTAACTTCAACAAGCCTGAATGGGGACACTGGCCAAGTACTCTTGAATAATTGTACATGTCTTTAAAAGGTTGAAGATAACTTAAAGGTAAACAAACTACAAAGAAATGGGAAACTATGGTACAAAAAAATAATTTGAAAGATTTCCAATAAACATCCTTAAAATGAATCACAAATATTTACTAGACATGGGCAGCAGCTAAAATAGTGCAGTTGATATGGGAACAAAGCTGATTGAAACATTGTATAAACACATAAAGCACTTTTTAAAGTTTTCCTTTTAGGTTTCTTTTTACATAAGGTTTTTTATTCAAACGTTTTACAGGACAAATTACCAGATGATTTAAAATGACAATTACTTTTAATAGTTATGCATAACATGTACATGGTATAGGATAATTTAACTCCTCCAATTGTTGGGGAAAATTTGGTCCCCGATTTGTTCTCATTCCTGGTCTCCGTTGTACTATCGGTGTAATTTTGATTACTTGACTTGGATGAAAGCAAAAAATAACACGTTCAAACAATTTAAAAATCCGTTAAGATTAAAAGGGGCAAACGGAGTGCATTTTATACTTTGGTACAATTGAAAAAAAAGAGGACAATTAAGAGACATCCTCCAGTTTTCACATCTGATTGTGGGGTCGCTCGCTGGTCTACCCGGAGTCTATTCCTCGTCACTAGAGCTCGAGCTACCTGAGCTTGAGCTGGAGGAGGAAGATGAGGAGGAGCTTGAGGATGACTTCTTTTTTGATACGAGGCTGTCCTTGTATGCCTTCATCGCCTGAAATGACAAAAGACCCAAATGCATTACAAACACGTTTTAATATAATATAAATTTACTATCTCACTTTCTCGGACAAATACAAGATCGAAATGTTATTTTTAAAACAGATCTGGGGAGATGCAAAAAACATAATAACCAACCTTAACATATCTTTCCTTATCAGCCAAGGCAGCATTCTGGTACTTGTCCTTTAGGGTAGGCAGGATGGTCTTCCACTGGCCAGACAGAATCTTGGCGATGTCACCGATGCCTAGCGCAGGATTCACAGCTTTGATCTTTGGTCGCTCTTCATTACTGAATATGAAAAATGCCGACCTGATGGCAAAAAGAAAAAAAGAGGATTTAATTAGAAATTCAGTGTATCCTTGTAGAAAGCTAGGCTTACTCACAAATCCAATACCCAAATGAAACATGTGAAGTTCATGCTAAACAATTATGCTTTTTCAATGAAGTGATAGAAATCAAAACACTGTCATGATGAAAATTATCAAATTCACTGAAGACCCAAGTTGTTACATCTTAATATATATTTCAACTTCCATTGAACTTTTTCCATAAATTATTACAAATTTGTCACTTAAATTTATCAGGGTTTTTGTGTTTACTGTGGTAAGAAAAGATATATCCAGATACTTACAAGTTACGTTTAGGTGCATTGGGGTCCTTCTTGCGACGTCCCTTCTTTTTCTGGCCTTTAGGAGGGTCGTAGCGGGACATCTCACGATCGTACCGGATCTTGTCATGTTCAGCGCACTCGAGAAACTTCTTCCTTGCTGCATCATTCATACCCTGAAAAAGGGGAAATTTTTTAAACAACCAAAATAGAAGAAAAAAAATCAATAATAGAACAGAAATAACGATATGATCTGGAGTTTTTAACAAGACAAAGGAAATTCAAGGGGCTAAATTTGGTTTCATTTTTTTTTTACATTTGGTTGTAAATGGTTTCCAGGATAAGATTTAAGATAAACAAGGGGACATTGTTTTCAGAGTAATGACAAATAACATAATCGGAATGAAAATGTCAACAAATGGATCATCATTTCAAGGTATCAGCTTGTGAACGGTTTATAAAGATAAATAAGTGGGAAAATGTTCATTTACAATCTGAATGAAAAGGTAAACAAATGTATCAGAAACATTTCAGGAATGATTTCCTTCAAAAATAAATTACAAAGCAGCATTTTAGGCAGAAGTTTGTCTATGTAACACTTATTTTGAACAGTAAATCTTGAATAGCGAAATCGTTCAAACAGTTCATACCTTCCATCTAGCGGAACAACTCTTGGAGAATTCTGCAAAGTCCACAGACTCATCTTTGACCTCTTCACGACAGTACTTTACAAAGAAAGCATATGACGACATACGTCCCTTGGGCTTGTTGGGGTCTTTCCTCACCATGATGGACTCGAAGATGGATGGCGGTTAGAAAACTGCATACAGCAAAGTAAACAGTAGTAAGTCAGGGCCTTATTTTTATGAATTAGTAAAGATGCAAGCAATATATTGTGAAATTTTACATTAGTTTAAGGCAATGTCTATCAGAAATCTGTAAGATATCGTACAAAGACTTCAAAGTTTAAAAATACCATTTTAGTATTCACAGTAGTTAATATTTTAACAGAAATAAGAGATTTAGTAGAACCAAAAAAGAAACAATTAAATAGTCACTGCATCACAAGTGTACCTACATGTATTCATTGATTCACTGAACATGTTCATATTAAAACTTTGAGCATGACCTAATCATCAATCCTTGCTCAAGCTGTTTTTACCTTGAAAAATTGAATTAAAATGTTAAATTATCTGTATATCAAAGCATGACATTAAGTTAGAATAACAATTTTTTTTATGTGTTATAATTTGGTCTTATGGTAAGATGCTAATTTTGCTCAACCTACATTAATAGCGACTTAATTTTACATGATAAAATGCTCGAGGTCCAAACCTACATGTACATTCTATCATAGATTATATAAAGAAAAAAATTAAGTGGTTACAGTTTCAGCTAGGTGCCATCCTACTTTGGTTGTAAGTCCGTCCACCAGGATTGTGCTGCCCATATCATTGGATGTAATAAACTGCCCATCTGTGACAATGCGCGCAGTAGAGACCACACATGCGAATCGGCCAACATGCTTGATACATCGCAAGAAACATTTTACAGTGCATAGAGTAATTTTTCAAAACGGCACTTAAAGAAACTCCTAAAATGGCCATTAAAAAAATGACAGACTTTTCTTCTCAAAGCTGAAATTCCGTAACGCAGCAAATACGTCAAGTACTTTAACACCATGCATTGAAGGGCTGTTTAATATTTTCTTATTGTGAAAATAAAAATAAAGTCTACAGTTCATGCTCATGCAATAAACGTTTCTAGTGCTTTAGCATAATTTGGGAAATTTAACGAGTCTTCTAAACTGAAGACGCATTTTGAACTACAACCGAATAATCATTCTAATCCCCTAACCCAACATGGCATCTAGCATGAAAACTGCAACCACTTTTTGCGTAAAAGAAAATAATGTTCAGTGAAATAATCAAATAGGTAAAAAAAAGTAATACAAACATTTTTAAATTTAGAAAGTGACAGAAATTACATCTGTTATAATAAAAATTATTCAGTGTAACTGTAAAGAATCGTTGAGCATTATAAAATCTTGTATTAACGTTAGTACCCGATTTGTGCAGAACAACAAAATTGAAAAAAAAATTAAAAAAACATCTGAACATTTACCACAAAACCCGATATGTTAATGTGCAGGTCAAAATAACTATGAACTGACTTAATCCTTCAAAGGACAAGTCACCCTGCACAACCACCGACTCGAATCTTTTGAAAAACTGACAATGAAAAATAGCCACTATGGCTATGTGCTGAAATCTGAATAGGCCAATCCACACACTTTATGCAAATTAGGCACGTGCAACAACGCTATCGAGACCGAAAACAGGTCCTAAAATTTATCCTAAAACAACCAAAAATTCCTAAATACACTTGTAAAATAGCCCTTCAATGTCTATGGTGAATTTGTATTGAGACTGTACAAGCATTCGGCAGTAATAACCATACATACAAACACGTGTGGTCGAGCAATGGCCCAGCAACATGCAAAATATGTTTGTCTCCTCAGCGGAGACTTTGCATTTTTGACGTCGAAAAAACATGGAGGAAATCTCTCAGCGGCCCCACCCGCCACAAAACTGAATTCGAACGTGTCCCAAAACACCGTCTTTTCACACTTTTGTAACCAGTTATGTCCCTAAATTCATGTCTAAAGTGTCCGCGCTGGGTTCAGGGACAATTTAGTACATATCCTATTGGGTTTGTATACGAAAGCGTTGAGTATGGGGGAAGATATACAGCGATGTAGGTATGGGAGTTGTAGTCGAGCAATGCTACAAAATGGCAGTTAAATCGAGGTCAAACAAAGCCCGAAAAACGACACCCAAAACAACCTCACACCTTTTCATGAATGAAAGTCCCCTTTAAATTCGACAGTGGGGCGAACTATTGACATAAATTGAAAAATCACACTTTTATCTTGAAGATTGAAATATTTTCACAATTGTCCCATAGGTTTGTGTGCCAAAAGTGGAGTGTACATTGAGCAGTACGGAGACTTTTCGTGGTGAAAATATGGTAGATTTGTACACTGGCATGGCGTTGGGGTAACGAGAATGAAAGGGGTCATAGGAGACAAAAAGCCGTAACTAAAATTCTACACGACAAAAACTGTTCAAATTTGACATATGAATCCATTACACATTATTCATTTGACTACATGTATTTAAAGTAAATCTAACGAGCGGTTTTCAAGAAAATTGTGTATTTCTTCCCGCATTTGTGACAGCCGATTGTTAATCATTGTGACAATGCGAGTCTCTCGGCACGCTCGTCAATGTGGCTCCACACGAAAAATTAACTCCGAAGCAAAATTTCGGACCTAAAATGCATCAGTTTTTCAAGAGTTTTTCGGAAAAAAAGTAAGTGCAATTAGTAAAACATATATCACCATACTGCAGAAAAACATTTTCTCAAACTTTTAACGATTTTGCTGACCACAATTAGGAATTTAACTTACCTTGTCCAAACTCGTTGAATGAATTTTCGGCTCACGCTATACTGGAGACGCTATGTGAGATACGTGTGTATAAAGCATGTACATACAATCAATGCACTACGCAAGCAGCCTGTACAAATTCCCTATACCCACGCTACTTATGCAAAGGCCTGCAGAAGCCCAAGGTAAGAAATGCCGCTCTGTGATTGGACGGTTCGAAGTTGGAGCGAAGATTCATCCAATGAAAACACTTAATAGAAGCCATGTGATTACTACTGTGTGCACGCAACCACATAAGTCACGTGATTTATTTAGCGCCAAATTACATATGTAAATGAGCTGCCCAGATGATTTACAGCTGTTTTTTGCAAGTTATTAGTTCATATTTCTCAGAATTTAAAAACATTTAATGCAATAATATTTCCTTTTTATTACCAACATGAACATAAACGAATAAAACCTAATATATTATCAGAGAAAAATGAAAATGGTATTATTTTTTAACAAGAATTATAATTAAACAAAAGAAATCTATCAAATATAATATCAAAACGATTGGTTGTTTATGTTCTGACGTCACTCTGAGAAAAGAGTCCTTAAATCCGGAAGTTACCACATGTGAATTTCGCACGAAATTTGTCATTTCGTAGTAGCATAAAAATGACAGATCTAATTGTAATCTAATTTTTTTTTTTAATATATTGTTTTTTTAATGTAAGAAAACTCCATCGCAATCCTACGAAACAAAGGGTGCATTCCACCCAGACTGATTATTCAGCATGTGTAGGCCATAGGACACGGGGCTAGGCGTAGGGAGGGGAGGCAGTTGCATTGCATTCAACGTATGTAATGGTCTTCGCTTTTTGCATGTACGCGTCCTATTATGTTTTCACGTGACGTTACGTGTAGTGATGGTGTTTACTACACAAAAGATATAGCAAGCGCCCTGGCCCTGTGCATTCAGTACAGTGTGCATTCGTTAATGCACATTGCATGCTGTTGAAAATTGCACGTAAACATTGTTGAGCTCGAGTCGAGTCGGCCCGGCCGGGTGGTGGGTGCACCCAGTAGTACATGTAGATATCTCGCGCACAATAATTGGTGCACATTAGAAATTCCCAATTCTTCTAGCTGTCACAAACGACCATCGCTGAAGTTTTAACATTTTACACAAATTTTAGGGTTTCTTTGACACAGCTGGTATTTTAATTGACTTTACAAACAATGAGGAAGTCGGATTGGTAGTTTAGCTTCTCGTAAATTCGGCAAGTGTTAAAACATCAATCTCGAATTCGTCTGCAACTAATTGAGCTGCAAGAGACAAGTGTGTCTGGCCGTGGAGAATTGGTTGATGCACTGGCGCGGCTTGGCAGCATTATTTGCTCTGCAAGAAACAATGTATGTAGGCCTACTTGTATAGGTTAAGCTTTTTAAGCCAGTTGTCTTGTTACATTTTTATGGGAAGCAGAAAATGGGAACATTAGACAACACCAACAGTAACTAGACATCATTCCCTCCAACCAAGTTGGTAATGTTTTTAGAGAACAAAAATTCTTTTTATGATTTTTATGTTCAGCAACAAAATTGCTGACGACAACTTTTTAAAAATTCAACGTGACAATTCATGTTTTCTCTAAAAGCACTTTAGATTGAATAATTAATTGAATTTTTGTATCGGTAGATTGATGAGGAATGAAATGAATACAGGTACAGGTTACTGAGTATACTATGGGTTACCAATGACTGCACTGTACATTACCACAATTCTATGCTGTAACTTCCATTTTGAAATGATTTACAGATTTTTATATTAGCTCTAAATGAGAATGAACGGGTTCAGCACAGAAGAGGACAGTCGGGATTCTGGTCATGGACAGATTTGTTGCCTTGTTGATGATGGGAATCGGTGCTCCAGACAGGCCGGGAATGCCTGCTACAGTAAACGAATCGCTAAGACTGTGCAACAGCGAAAACTCAAGCTTAACATTGACCACAGTGTAAGTTAAAAGAACATAACAAAGGCAAAGTGTCTGTGGCTATCTAGGTATTTGCATAAACAAACTAAATATAACTTATAAGAATGATAAGTTTGTGGTATCCCTTTGCCCAGGGATTTTAAATCAAAATAGAAAGCAGGGTTCGATCTTTTAGGCCAAAAAAAAGTCTCCAGTTTCTGGTCACAGGTCAGCTTCAAAAATCCATGCTGAGACGTACTTTTTTTTTTTTTTTGGGTAATTTTTTATTGGCAACCAGCGGAATATGTGATACATGCATTTATTTAAACCAGACCAAATTTCCCACATACAAAGTATGATGGCTAAGAGATGCCTCACAAACCTATGTGAACAAGTCGTTTAAAACACAGCATCATGGAAGAATTCCAATCAATCCAGCGGAAAGAATGTAGAATACAACTACCATTTTTGTGTCAAAATATGACCAAATATCACAGATTTTCCTTTAAAAGATAATAGAGACGACCCTCAAGGAGAGGAAAATGTAGTCAAGTGAGGATTGGAGACGATATTTTGGGAGATTTTGAGCAATGAATGTATGTACATCAAGTGAGATGTTGGCCATTTTGTCATCTGCTAAAAACACATGCTTTGACATTGTGCACAAGTGGCTGTTGGGTTCTACATTCTTTCAGATCCAACAATTAGGGCTGCAATTGGACATAGGTTCAGAGCAAAAAATCAAATACTGGAAACTAGACTTTTTTGGCCTTGCTCTAATGGTGGTGGTAGACTTGTCAAATTTCTTTCCAAGTCCAATCCATGTAGTCCCAATAGCCAGTCAAAATATGTTTCCAAAATACTGAATGCAGAGCCATATAGATGCACTCTTGCCTCATAGGCAGACTGTTCAAATTTATTTGTACAGAGTTGAATCAAATAAACATTAACTTAAAGGGACCATATTGTCACGATCAACAGGGCATGGAATTGGAGTATTAGTTTTAGATTAACTCAGTGACTGAAAATAATACCCCACGTGATAAGGTAATCCATTGCTGCTGCATAAATGAGCCAGTAATTTTCAGTCACTGTGTTCATCTTAAACTAGGACACCGATTTCCATGCCCTGTGGAACGTCATTGTAGAGTGGAGCCATTGTTTATGATACTTTCACAATGCTAATATTAAGTTGTCTGCAGCAAAATGTATTGTGTGCCAGTAAAAATGCTGGTAGACTAATTAAAAGTTGGCTTACTGGTGAGACCAGCTAGTGAAATAAAATATAAGGGGGAAACCTTTTAAATAAAATGGGACTTTTGAGACGCTGGTAGCAGTTGACTTTTCCTATTGTTTACGTAATTCTGAGCCTGAGCACTAAATAGAGAATGGAAAAGGACAGGTCTGCCACCAGCATCTCGAAAGTCTACCATTTGAAATTTTTAGAATCAGGCAGATAAAACTACTTGATTGGAAATTAGTTAATTTACGTTCAGAATGTCCAGTTAAAATGAACACAGAGTATGAATGCATTTTCAGCTTTTTGTTAACGAAATAGGTTGCTTGTTTTATGTATATCTTGTAAAAGCAGTTTTACCAACATTACCAATGTTGTACCTTCCCTTAAAACGACAAATAAATGATATAATTTCTTATCCCATTGCCAGGTCAGACACATTTACATTTGTGACTACCACAAAGGCGTGATACAGAGCGTACGGAATAAGCGCAAGAAACGAGATAGTGATGATGATGCAGGCACTTCACCTGATCGTGATCTAGACATGCCTGAAGTACGTAGCAGCCGGCTGATGGTAATTCATACATTCCATCACATAAGACCTTTATCACACAGCGGCCATCTTGGTCCGATTCCCTGTGCGCAAATACGACTATGGCACTGATTCTCAATACATTAAAAGGAGCCAGCCTATTTTCATGCCAGTTTGGTCACGTGGATTTGTATGGGAGTAAAACAAGATGGCTTGCAGTCTGATAACGAGAGACTTTTGAGACATTGGTGGCAGCAGATTAAACAATGTTTGCGTAATTCTGAGCATGCACACAATATTGTGCATAATGGACAAAACCGGTCATCTTCTTCCCTATAGTGTCTCAAATGTCTCTCATTGTGTTGTTTAGGCAATGCTGAATATGAATGGGCGATCAGACTTACTCATGTTCCCAAATTATAATTTGTGTATGCCTAGACACCATGCATTATTACTGAGACCGTTGATACTGTGGGCAATAGTTTTGCTTATGTTGCCAGGCTGGCTGGTTATATTTAATTGCTTACAAAAACCGTTTGTGAAGCAAAATATGTACTATTATATAGATTTTTAAAATAGACTTCCACATTTTATCATTGAGTGGCCATCTTGGTTTTTCAAATACACAAGTCTTTGGGAATCGGGGAGTCTCCTGACTAAAAATGACTGGGGCCTTCTCAAAATGTGATTTATTTTTTATTATTATTATTATTTTTTTTTTAATTTATTTTTTTAATAGTTCTATATGATAACACTTCGGAAACGAGACTAATATGGCCACAGCATGATACAGGCTGAAGGAGTCGTTGTCACCAAGGGTACTCCCCAGTGATACCCTGTCGATCATAAAAGTACACAAACCTGCATACCATTGGGAGTAACCTGGGTTACCTTTCTGATTGATACTAGCCTAAGAAATCACGGGAACTGGTCTAGAAATAGTTTTTAGAATTTTGTAATTTGTGATATTTTCATTACATGTTTTCATTCGTTTTGTTAGGTGGATTTGTTTCAGCTTCAAGTAAACACACTAAGGAGGTACAAACGTCACTACAAACTCCAGACCAAACCAGGTCTCAATAAAGCACAGCTCGCTGAGGTACGTGTGACCCATCATTGATACTCATGATCACTCATTTACAAAATATCTCAGGGCCTCATGTTTTAGGTCCATTGGCTTGGGAAGTATTCCTGTGGGAAGTATATTAACTAGGAGTCCAAATTCATCAAAAATGTGGCCAACCAAAATCTGAAATCATAGTCTCTTCAAATCAAGTTCACCATTTTCACCAAAGGCACCAACCTATTTCAGGACATGACCCTTGTTCTCAAACAGTTTTTTTTATTCCATTTTATTTAGACAGTCGCCAGGCATTTCAAGACACTCCCGGTCATTGAGAAGGAAGCGCTGACGTACTTCATCTACATGGTGAAAAATCACAAGAGCAGATTCGACCACAAATCGGATATGTAGTCGGTGCAGACTCTCGCACACCATTATAAAGGATTGTGCATATGTAGAATATTTGGATAAAGGACTCAACAGTCTCGAATGACCCGTTTTTGCTTCAGCATCTATACAATACAATACAATAAAGGCATTTATATAGCGCTCTTACACAAACGGTATCACAGCGCTTTACAGTGAGATGCAAGTACAATTTAAAATACACAGTGCCTAAAATAAATGAGTCTTGAGAGATGTTTTAAATTGACTCAATGAAGAAGCATGACAGATACCAGATGGTAGTTCATTCCAAATGCTGGGTGCAGCAGTATAGAAACCCTTGTTAGCCGCAGTTAAATGTAATCTATAATGAAAGAATCGCAACAAGGAGGTCACTTTCACATTGACGGAAGATGCTTAATCTGGAGCAACATCCATACAGAATGTTGCGACCATAAACCATCTTGAACTAGGCACATTTTGATTATAAATCTCATTGTGAACATAGCATGCTGCTGTTTATCAGAAAGGTTCGTGGTAGTTCATACAGCCATCATGTTTACCAGAGAGGTCCTTCACAGGTTCTTGCTTTTCGAGATTTTAAATAAGTATAAACTATTGGACTGCTCCTTTAATATTTTGCAGAATTTGTACATACCAAACACATGTTCATGCACATAATTACTGAATAAATCTTAAAGATACAACCCTCACTTTTGCTATATTTCATATTGTGTTAAAACACAAATTTGTCATGTTGGTTGTAGAGAAAGAAGTCTTGGTAGAGTCGGGTATAGTCAGGAAGGGTTGCAGAAATCTGTTTTGTATCTGTTAGAATAAGAGACATAAGGTCACAGGCAACACCGTTATGGAGTCTGTCCATGCAGTGGCAATTGTCTTGTTCCTGAAAGGCATGCTACAAATCAAATGAAGTGTGCATCACATCATGGGGACCAGACTATTTTAGACTTGAGCCTCATTCTTATCTTATGCTTGTAAATGTGACCCGCTCTGGCAAAACTCGAAACTTCTCAGCATTTACCATAATGTGTAACAGCCATGAAAAGGTCAAAAACTGACCCCATACCCAGGGACCAGTTTAAGATTTTCATGTCACCATATAGAGCATTTTCTCTAGATTTTGATGGAAAAGAAAAATCCTGAATTGTTGTTGGGAACATTGTTAATTTTCACGATAAATTTGGGATGTCACTCCGAAAAGTTGGGTCCAAGTTTCGGGTTTTGCCAGAGCCAGTCACAAATTTGTGTATAATAAAACAAAAATGGCCGCCTTTTGATTAAGGTGTGACTTTGTGAATTGCTTTAGTACAAAGATCCATATGTTCATTGGATCATATTGTGGCTCTGACATTAAATCTTTGCAAATTTCTGCACATACAACATAAAAGGGTTTAATTATACAGACTGAGAATTTTTTTTAAATTAGTGCAGTATTTATCTTTTTCCATCATTGGTTGACTTGAGGATTGAGTGGTATCTGAAAAATACATTAGGATTTTAAAATATTGAAATTTGAATTGAAAAAAGTTGTGGATTTTCTCCCAAAATTATTTATAAGATTGTTCTGGAAATTGGTTTTAACGTTGTAAATTTGTTTCCCCAAATGACATTAATTTTAAAAAAAATACATTTTTTCCCTGCTTATTTGCATATGATTTTGCAACAAATGCATCTTGTACATAAAAGTGCATGCTTCTTTCTTTTATGATTTTTTTATTTGAGGAATATTTGATTTTTAAGTTGAGCAGAATTGGAATAAGTACTTTAAAACACATACTTACAATTATGCAAATTAAAAAGCCTGATAATTTATCAAATAATAAATCAAATTTGTCATGTAAAAATAAAATAATAAATAATATTTTTATTGTGGTTTCTAATCATTTTATATTTGAGTCATTTAAAAATGTTGATTTAATAAGGACTCGCAAAGCTAATGTTGATCACAAAATGAAATTTCTTGAAAACGTCTCAAAATTTAAGACAGTTTCACATATTAACTTGGAAGAACCACACTGAAATCATTGCCGAGGTTGAAAAATTCCTTTAAAGTTATAAATTTAGTCCAGTCATTTCGATTTATAATAGTGTCCTGAAGAATATTTATAATTTGTTTCAATCAATCATTCACATTTCAATGAAAAGATGATTATATTACATGTATGTATTCAGACTTCATATTGTTGACTTGCGTCAATATGTCGTTAGAGGGCAGGATGCATAATCAACGGAGTGCTTACGATGTTGTAACCTCTGCAAGGTTCCTGGACGTCGCGGCGTATTCTTACCCACAAATACTTTAAGGGGTCCCGCCTTAAGTTCCCCGCTGCTCTTTAAGTTTCGATACTTTTAGTCGGTATCTTACAATTATCAAATAGTATTGTATCGATTCGCTTGGTACTACCTGTATTATTGAAATGACTGCCCCGTACTGTTGTATTACAAATCCATTACGTCTAAGGCAAATAAGCAATACATTTAATTTCATCTTTATGGGTTATTTTAAAACCATGAATCGGATTTCAGTTGATTTGCTTATGTTATAATTGATTTTAAAACGTATGCAAGCAGAGTTTACCATGAACATTATTTGAGTTTTATATTTGTTGGGTCAATCACCATAAGTTTAAAGATTTTTATTGAGATATTTGACGAAAATTTTATTAGATATTAGATATACCATGGAGGAAGGAACTCCATGGATATACAAGGTAGATTTTTATGATCGCTTGTTTAACAGTTGATTTAATTTCTGCCTTTTGATGACTCAATACAAATAGTGAGTAACAATTTTAATATCTAAAAAATTTAAATCGGCTTCATTTATTGTACCAATATTATAATGATCAAATGAAAATCCAAACAAACAAGCAAGAACAAGGCAACAAATCCCCAGAACTCCACACACAATGCAAAAAATAAACAATCTCAATATTCTAGAGATTGTAGTTTTTGAAATCGAAAAGGAATGTTTTCAATTATTACAGAATCGATAAATCGGTGCCAAAAATGTCAACAAAATACAACTGAGAGCGAGCCCACTCTTGTCGATGTCTAGTTAGTTAACACGGTCCCGGGCCCCACACAATTATAGTATACTGCGAGTCACGAGCATTGGAACGCGGGATGGGGCTTCAAAGAAGTTATCGTCTGTTCAGCTAAGTCTAAGATATTGTCCAGAAAGGATTGCCGACGTCAACAAACCAGGGAGGAATTTGTGACAGTATAGTTTTCTTTCTTAATTTTGGTTTTAACTGCTATTTAGAAATTTTTAACAAAGTCAAAATGAGCAACGTGATAAGTGTCAGTGTTATGGGACATTAAGAGCAAACTGACGAATTTGAAGCAGTTGTTTTTGATACCGAACGACCTGACGATCCGAGGCCAAGAAAGACGTGTAGACCGGGGACGGCCCGGGCAACAACGACCCACTGGGGTCTGGTATGTAGTCTATTCCCTGTTCTCCCACTTTTCGAAAGATATCTTTGGTTCTCTTGATATGCTCTAGTACTCACTAGTAGTACTAGTACTAGTAGTACTCGAGTAGACAGACAATTTGGCTAGCATTGCTGACTCAAGAGTTATTCACAGAGCAAGCATATGTTATTTTGCTAACAATTTCTATGATCGGAGCATACCGATGGAAATGTTGAGTTGTAACCCCAGTTCTTTTCACTTCAGAACTAATTATTCAAAAGAGATTTTTTTCACATGGTGTCACCGCAGACAGTGTTTACTTATCCTTTTCACCATGCAAAGCTACAAATATTACTTCATTTCTATGTTTTTTTATTTGATAATCATGTTTTACTTTTCATTTGTCATTGACATGACATGGCACGGTGTACATAATACATTTATGCTGTACATAATGCATGTATGTTTAAATTAACTCGGTGTAGATTGCCACATTTTTAACGACTAAAATTTCAAATTTCATTTTCATTGGTTCAATTTTTGTGGTTTTAATATAATGCGATGGCTAACTTTTCATGCTCATAAAATTAAAACCCTCTTACACATGGAAGCCACTCCGATCCACTCAATTTTCAATATGTTCTTCACCAACCTTTAGAACATACAAGCCCTTTCCATCTTACAAAATCAACTGTGTGCCACCCAAGGCCACTGTAAATGTTTGAACATATTAGTATGGCCTGCAATGTATCAATGGGAGACCACCTTACCCGGCAATCTCAGCGGTGTGACAGTGCACAGAAGGGTAACCACAGGAGGCCACTGGTAACAGCTAATGGCTTGGAGTGGCCTGAATGGGTTGTTTCAAAAATTGCACTGATTGTAGGAGGGTTAATGAATGCAGTCACTTATCTTTATTAGTATTATACTTACTGAATACATGTAGCATGATCTTTAAGTGTTACATGCTTCAAATGAACTGAACTGAAAGGGGAAACATTAGAATTTACAATAAATTTTCCAAAGGCAACACCCAGAAATGTAATATTGACAAACGTACACTTAAAGGGACAATATCGTCACGATCAACAGGGCATGGAATCAGAGTGCTAGTTTTAGATTAACTCAGTGACTGAAAATAATACCCACATGATAATAATAATAATAATAATAATACAGAGCATTTATATGGCGCTATACGAAGAACAGAGCGCCTAACAAAACAAGGAAGTATAGTAATAGTATGAACAAGAACGTAATACAAAAACTAAACCAACAACTAACCGACTAACAAAGAAAATAAGCAAATTAAGCAAATTAGGATGGTTCTGAGAATAAAAAGGTCTTGAGGAGGGGTTTGAAAACAGACAACGAAGCAGCCTCTCTTAGACCTGCAGGGAGTGTGTTCCACAGGCGAGGCGCAGCAACTGCAAAGGCACTGTCACCAGCTTTCTTTTTAGATCTAGGAATAGAAAGCCGGGTCAAGTCTGAAGATGAGCGGAGCCGATGTCTGTGAACATCAGGGACATTATCGATATGTAAGTGTATTAAATCGGCAAGATATGAAGGAGCTTGACCATGAAGAATTTTGTAAATAAGAGTGAACAATTTGAAATGAATCCTTTCTTTAACAGGTAGCCAATGTAGATCTGTCAGCAGATAAGGTAATATTACCATTGCTTCTGCATAAATGAGCTAGTAATTTTCAGTCACTGTGTTTATCTTAAACAAGGACACTGATTCAGTGCCCTGTTGAAAGTCAGCTTTGATCGTGATACTATACTGATAGTGTTCCTTTAATATCTGATAAAATGATATTCCCAAGAATTTGATATTAAAATAAAGGGTTGAGTAAGTTGAATTATCTATTCATGGATGTGCCATATTTTAATAGATTTCTTAAAACAAATCTGTTGTAATCTATTTATGATTTTTTTTCTTGTATTGTGTCAAATCCATTGCAATCTAAAGGTTGAGTTTAAGGCAGACAGGCGCGGAACCAGGGTCCTAAAAAGGGGAGGGATACACTGCCAAAAAGGGGGTACACAAAAACTTATTTTATACATGATAAATGTACATGTGCTTGATGATAACAAAGGGTGGGGAACATATCCATCCTCCATTCAATTGTGAATTGTTTTTTTGTACCTGGAGAGCTGACTTGATAATTTAATATTTCGGGAATTATCCTGCCTTGCTGGCCAGGGGGGTGCACAGGTGCCTCGTATGGAAGAATAATTATAAGCTTCACTGAAATTTAATTTTTGTGACTTGTCCACTTCATACTTCATATGTGTACGGAGAGTTTAAGAAGAGCTTAAATATACTTCAGTCTTGTCTCGGATCTGTCTTGTCTTAATCTTCCCAAGAGATAATTTTATCCAAGGTGATAATCACGTTTGTTCAGTCTAAAAATTAGATATTTTTAAGAAAAGTTAAATAATTTTGGTTTTTAATTCAGGAAAGAATATTCTTTTCTAAATTCTATGAAAAAAAAAGTAAAATCTGAAAAGCTGTTTTGCCAATATTACCAACATGACCTTCTCTGTAAGATTTGTTTATTGTACTTGAGTAAGTTTGTATCTTTGATATATGTTATAATAAATGAAATAAAATGAAATGTGGTTGTGATGGCTGGAAGGTTGTTCAATAGTCCGATGGGCCTGTATCATACAGAATGAGATGACAGAGTGTGGAAAGCCACAAAGCTTTGGCGCCACTAACAAACATCATGTTCATTTTCTGAGGGAATTCCTTTAGTAAATTTGGCTTTTTAAACGGAACTATTTTGTCCAAAAATTTTTCACATCAATATCTTCAGGCAGAAATATTTCTGTGTGTACATGCATGTAATGCTACCGGTAATTTTATTTTGAGTTGCAAATCTGAATAGCCAATTGTAAATTTGGTTGAACATTTTGCTATTCAATATAAGCATCATCATTCACTGCATTTAGCATTGTATCATGGTTTTTACTTGGTAGTAAATCATTTTTGAAAAAGTGTAAAACTGTCCAAAGCAGTTATGATTTCATCTTTTGACAGAGAACAGTTCCATTTTTAAGGGTAATTGCTGTAGTGGGGGAAAAAAAACCTACAATCAATATAGCTTAATAAATTGCCCGTAGCAGTTTCATCGATCAGTCTCCATTCAAAATATAGTTCTAACTTCAGTAGACCACCCATTATTATACCATATGGAGGTCACATATGAACAACCTGCAAGTCTCAATAATATGACATTATTACCTTATTGGGGATATTTTTGTTTTGTTAAACTCTTTTAGAAGGACCCCCTGGGAATTTAAAGGGAAGGTACAATGTTGGTTATTACATGTACCTGATTTGAGATTTACTGTATTATTTTTCAAAAGCTGTCTTGATGTGAAGTTAGTAAAGGTGCTAATTATCCTGACACGTTATTCTGTCTTTATTCTGCTTTCATTTCAGAGAAAACACAAATAAAATATGAAAATGTTCAAAAAGTTTTTTTTAAAATAAAAACTCTGATTGCTTTTTCACACTTTTCTCATGACTTAGACTCCGCATTGAGCTGAAACATTTACAGGTTAATTGTTGGTCACCACCTCCTCTATTCACCATACCGTGCTTGGAAATTTTGTCCAGTATTTTTTGTTCTTGTCTTGTTGGTTGAATAAAATAATAATTTCTGTATTATAATGTCAAAGTGGACATAAAATGAATAAATGAAATTTTCTGCATCATGGAGATAAGCGGATGAACCAGTACACCTGAGTGAAGTTGACCATAGAGTTGACAAACCCAACCATCCCGTACAGAGTGGTAGCTTCACAGTGCGATAGGTGGGGACAAATGTTGATATATGTAGGCGTCTTAGCAGGAAGAGATCATCTTAGTGGGGGAGATCATAACATATGTTCACAGGAAGCCAGTATACTGGTGGGTGGGGGGGGGGGGGGGGGAGAGGAGAGAACAACGACCTGCCTAATAAACACTGCAATGCACACAGCTATTGTGATTCCCTTTGGGGGATTTGACTTCTGATTGTCTGTGTTTGGTACATGTACATGTAGTTCAAAGATATTTACCATTTGGCAGAAAATTTTAATTGCTTTCTCAGTTTACATACAGTGTTTGATAATTCAAAGATATTTACTATATTTGGCAGGAAAAAAATTGCTTTCCCAGTTAAAATCATTCACAAGTGTGTTTACATGTACATGTATGTGTACAGTGGTACGTACATGCAGTTTTGAATTACAGTATGTGCTTGAGTGGAGACAATCTGTTCAGACAATGGATGTTACAACTTATGTGTTGATAATTGATTTGAATGCCTACTCACTACTCAGTCTGGATGTTGCCAAACAATACAATGTGGTTATAATTGGAGAAGCTAGTATTATTTTTTTTCTCATCTATAGGTTACATATTGCAAGTTAATGTTTTCATTATTTCTTTTGCAATTCACCAATTTTTAATGGTTTTTTTTAGCCTAAACTTTTTACACACAATTTTGTGAGGAAAAAAAATTAACATAAAAGTTATAACAGTTACATTTCAGGAGACTGGTGTATTCCCACAGGATGCATTGAAACCTATCCAGGAAGTGTTTTTTTTTGTATGCCATGGTTGTGCATTAATTTTGCTTTTTGCTCTAAAAATAGACATGTGAATATTGCCATCCCATGCCCAGTTGCAGCTGGATTTACAACAGTGGGACAGACCTAATGACTGCCTCACCACAGTCCAGGGGGTCCCTGTTCTCAGGCTTGTTAATTTCATCCCTGGCTAAGGTCAGACCCAACACACAAAGAAACTGTGTGCAAGTCAATGGAAAGTACCTCATGGGGTGGCCGTCCAGGGGGTAATGCCAGTGCAGCACATGGTTTGGGCATAGACTTAACCCAGTCCCATGTGCTTTTAATTTCCCCCTGGTTTAAACATCACTGGAAAATGAAGGGTTGTTTCCCCGGGAGTCAAATTCACTCTGATAAAAGGTTCATAGTGCAAATAGTTTTAAAGTTGTTAGGTTCATGTGAATGTACAATCATGAAGATAACATGGTACAATACAAACTGCATTTAAAAATACTATTATACTTGTCTGTACTGGTATAATGGATGACATGACTTGTGACATCAGTTGTTTACATATGAGCCCCCAAGGTTAAGCAGATAAGCAAAAGGGGCTAGCAGACAGACACTTCTATTATGAGATTTCAAATTCTAAATGCCAAAAACTAAGTCTGCCGTTTCTGGTCTCCGCGCACGTCGCCTCAGACCCACGTTTCGGCATTTTTAGTTTTCTTTTTTTTTTGCTGTGAAACGATGTCCAATTGCAGCCAAAATTGCTGGATTGATTGGAATTCTGCCATGCTGTGTTTTAAATGACTTTTTCACATAGGGGTATGAACGTTTGCAATTTGTGAGGCCTCTCTTAGTCACCATATTTTGTATATATGGGAATTTTGTCTGGTTCCAATAATTGCGTATACATGTACATGTATAATATACTCCCAGTGTAAATATGGTCAATATTAACCATTTTTTCTTCTCGTAGTTATTTGCACCTGGCCAATACATCTAATGTCAATACTTAAAGGGAAGGTACAGTGTTGGTAACATTAGCCAACCAGTGAAATACATATATGTATACGCGGTTATTGGAACAAGACCAAATTTACACAAAGCATGGTGGCTAACAGAGGCTGCCCAAAATAACAGTACCTGAGAGTAGGCTCAGACAAAATTATTTCTTGGGAAGATTTATACCATCATCAGTTTTACACCAAATAAGGGAAAAAGTTTCTTTTGTATACAGTTCAATAAATTTATTAATTGAATTTCTATCTGCCACCATATATTTCCATTCAGTAAAAAAATATATTGGAAAATTGAGTAATGATAGCACAATTCATTCCATTCCTTTCAGTTGAGACAGAAAGATTTCAAGCCTTTCATGGATGTCTGATTACCTTTTTTTTAAATTTAATTTGTTTTATTTATTCAGTCTAAATACATCAAACTTAGTTGATTAAATAAAACTGAATAAACAGACTAGTGTACACAATTCATTACAAAAAACAAACAAAAAACCACAATAAAAATCAACGAAATAGATTAAAACTGACAGAATTTGAATTTGAAAACACTAAATATTTATTAAAAAGGTAATTATTCAGTTATTGCAATAAAAGTTGCTTTTTGCATCAACTTTACACCATACTCATTTATATTCATTTGATAATTTTGAGATTACCTGTATTAGTGTAAAATTGCTTAAATACATCAGACCCTAGGCTAAAGGTTCCACATGTTTGATAAGGTCAGACAACAGACCCACCCTCCTACCATGAAGGAATATGGTTCTGTGGTCAGGACTCAGTGGTCAACAGAGGGTCCATGGACCAGCCAAGGATAAGACCATAGGGCCAGGGGTATGGTCAGTGGACCTAGGACCCACCAGACACAAGACCACCCATGGATTCATTGTGCAAAGTGATGACCATGGAAATGTGCAAATCATAAATTAGGACCCCTAGGCAGTGGTGAAACATTGGTCAATTCAGTGGGGTTGCTCAGGGTTCTGCCAGGAAGTTTTTAGTGCTGGGAAAAAAAGTGGGGGTGGGGGTGGGGTGGCGGTGCATCTCTCAGATCTACATGTACTTGTGTCTCATAAGGACTAGAATCCCTTTTTTCAAGATTTTTAAATCTTGAAAATCAACCATGTTTGAGTATCATGTATACATGTGTTTGATTTGACAAACAAATTGTGGTTGCCCAACTTGCAGCCATTATCAGTTAGCTAGGTTGCCTCAGTGATTTAGAGGTTGCCCTAGGCAACCCTTCACTTTACACCCTGTATATGAAGCACTTTTAAGGACACAGGTTTCCCTACTTACACTCCAGAGACACCCCAGCAGGGATACTCATAGGAGCCTCTGAGTCAGACTCCCCACCCCTCAAACTTATTGACTTAAAAACCCAGCCAATTTATTCCTTGAAATACCAGAAAGTTGAACACTGTTGGACTCTTGTTGAACTTACAAGACAGTAGGCGGATATAAGATTTATGATTGGGTTGTTAGACAAATATGCACATTATGTGACTGAAAATGAGGGTCAAGTCGGTATTTTTCAAAATTGGGATTTTCATATTTCACAATTCAGTAGAATTTATTTTCTTTTTTTCTGAACATCCCTAAGATATTTCTGTCTCAGGTGCTACTGCTATTGTTTTAGTACATATACAATAAGTGAACAAATTTCAAAAATTGAATGTTTTCATCTAAAGACAGAAATACCACGTTGTTGTACCACGTTAGAACAAATACAAACATGAAAAAATATTAAATGATTTGTTTACTATTTATCTTAAATAGAGAATTAGCTGTTTACCAACCTATGTAAATACCTGTATAAATGCAGTAGTTATTGGCCTTACATGTAGGTTTCATACCTAGCAGGTTCTTTCACAGGTTGTAAATTAAATGCATCCTTATTCTTAGACATTTTACCACAAACATTTAAACAAAACTTTCCCTCATCACTGTCCCCACACCATAATATTCCATGTTTTTTGTAGGTGTTGTCCAGGATTAAAAACAGCTTCTTGCCATGAAAACCTAATATGCAAATCATTTGAAAAATTACCCTGTGAGGCCTCAAGGGGGGGGATCCAAAGTCCCACCCATTTTAGACTTGCCACAAGTCATCCCAGTTATTTCATTGTCAGTCATCATCACAGGTAAATGATACATGTTACTCTAGAAGGTTTTTGTCTCATTACCATTGATGTAAACTTCTGATCTGAATAAAGAAAACTACATGTACTTATCTGTGTAAGTTTCAGCTCATTACACAAACACAAACTTCGCATTCATTCTGAGGTTATCAAAATTCTTACTTACACAATTAAGTAAAACCTCTGACTATTCTTAAAAACGATACCCTCTCAGACAGAAAGTTTTCAAGGGATGTTAATTTGATGCCAAGTAAGTTTTATGTTTAACTAAATCATTTATGTTTATTGAGAATACTAAAGGTACATGTAAAATTCTTAATTGCTTGACTGGTTTTCTAATTATGTCTGTGATTGTTTTTGAAATGCCTGAAGTGATAAATAAATGAATATACTGCCTTTATGTTTGATGCATCAATATTCATACAGTGAGTTGTTTGAAATATTACATTTTCAGGTGCTATCGTGTATGAGTCAAGTAATTTGTTAAATGAAGTTCGGTCATCTGAAGAACATTGGAATGAATACGAACAATCTAAATGCATTCTCACTATTTCCTAAGACACTATGAAATTAGCTGAAACTTTCACAGGTTGGCTTTCAGAATATTTTTAAATAAGTGCAGATGCATTTACAGACATTTTACCAATACTCCATATTAGGTTTAATAGATCTGTTGCCTTTGTTCTTTTTACACATAGATGGACGTGTGTGGGCCCAGCCCGCCCTCTAAGATACCAAAACTGGATCATTCCCATATGCGTGAGTCGGGTTCACCGTCATCTCTTAAACCCCGAGGTGTGGCAGATGAGAGTCAAAACAGTCATACACTCATCAGACATTGTCAGAACGAAACAGCAACAGCTACGCTGAATTCACCCACAACATCCTGTAAGTTTTTGTTTGTGCAGAGATTTAGAAGTCTTAAAAAATGCCTGGAAAGACTAAATAAGCATTCATGTTTTTTTTGTATCAGCCTGTTATTTTGTTGGTGCCCAAAGCAATAATATTTTTAAAGAGAAGTTACAACATTGGTAATTAACAGATTGTGTAATTAACAAATTATTATTTTTGTGAAGAGTTGGCGTGTACCAATCACCCTGAGGTATATATTGTTACATGAATGTCAAATTTACAAAGTGTATAAAACATATAAAGACATATGAAATACATATAGTTTGTTGTTATTTACTCTAAAATGTGACAGTAATTGTGATGAATTATTAAACAGGTTAGTTTATATGTTAAATTTATTGAAAATTAAAGGGATGAATTGAAATGAATGTACATGTATGTATGTTACCAAAAACCAAATTTGTTGTTGTTGTTGTTTATGTTTGTTATTTTTGTTGTTATTGATGTCACTATGAATAATTCAAACTGCCTTTAATTTTAGGCTTATTTGATGGATTGATGTACATGTACATGTACATGTACTTAAGCAGCAGCATTTCCCAGAGTCCGGCATTCTCCTGAAGACGATCTGAGCATACTGATCGAAACGTCGAGTTGTAACGTCCCGTTTTTTTCAGAACTAATTAATTACTCAATTGAGCATTTCACATGGTGTCATATAAGCAAATAGTCTTTACTTATCCTCTTCACCATGCAAAGCTACAAGTTTTACTTTGTACATAGTATGATATATGTACAATGGGGGTTGATAACCTTTCTTGGGGTGAGAGGTCAAGAAGCCCACCTTACCCCCAGGCCAAGTTATCAAAGGTCAAGGGGCCCAACCCATCATTACCAAAAACCACTGGAATCATGTGCGTGGTACTATTTTGGTATAGTTACAGACAAACTGAAGTGTGTAATACACTCCGTAAGATGAGTGCACTGATATACATGTATACCTTAATTAAAGAGGTAAAACTTGTAGCTATGCATGGTGAAGAGGATAAGTAAGACTAATTGTGGGGACACGATGTGAAATTTTCTATTGTGTGGTAATTAGTTCTGAAAACGATCAGAGCATACTGATTGAAACTTCGAGTTGTAACCTCCACTTCTTTTTCAGAAATAATTACCACTCAATAGAGAATTTCACCGCAATTAGTATTACTTAAGTAAAGAGCCTATGAAATGCAATTTCATGTACAATATATACACATATTTAGATAAATATCGGTGCTTCTGGACAGTTTTAACAAAATGGGAAGTCTATTTTTGACATAAAGTGAACATTGAGTATAGTGTTTAAATAAATTTAAAAAAATTATACTTATCCTTGACACACGAGGGCACTGTTTTGTGAGAACACAACATGAACTCAGTATCAAAGCACCACTGAAAGTGCATAAAATCAAAACCCCAAACCTTGCCCAAGAAAACAGTGGTTACCTCAAAACGTTAACTGATTGTAACTAAACACTCAGTAAATGTGACAACACAACCAGTGAGAATTATTGTTTGAAAATATGAGAAATTCAGTCAACTTTAATGCATAAATCAATAATGTTGCATCTGATATCACTGTGACATGGATTTGCTCATGAATATGCAAATTCTTATTAGCATATAGACCCACAAATGCTTAAAAGGTGTAAAAACACCCACAAATTGGAAATTAAAAGGTAGAAAAGTGATGTCAACATTGATCCAGAGTTGTTCTTAATATTTTCAAGCTTAAAAATTTCATAAGCAAGTATGATTTTATTTGGAGTTATCAAATTCATATACATGTACATGTACATACTGTATATTAAAAAATTGACAATAATTATCAGTACTAACATGTTTACAAAACACTAACAATTTACAAATTACTATATCCCATACTGAACAGAAGATTTATGCTTACAATCCAATAGACACTTGGAAATGTACATGTATGAACAAAGCCAAGGTTGGTTTTTATGTTCATACCAAACAGACAATACAACTAAGGCAGTTCATGCTTAGCGCGATTAAAAGCAAAGCAAATTTCTATGACATTGACAACTTTCTATGCAGCCATGAATGGGACATAAAGGATTACAAAGACATACACAGAGAATGAATGATGAAAAAGCACCAGACATCACATCTGATTGCAAACAATAAGAATTTCCAACATATAGGAATACCAGGTCGAAAGTTAAAAGGACTATCGAAGTAACGAGTATGAGTGTGTAGTAACGAAGACTTCTTACTAAATACTGCTAAAGATGTACACGTGTAGATTCCCCTAATGCTTGCAGAGATTATGTCAGTAAATTGTTCCACGTTCCTGAAGGAAACAATGTTGTAGTGCGATTCATATACATGTAGGGTGTGTGCTATTTTTTGGCTTGTTATGCAGCGGCGCTAGTTTGGGTGCTTTGCGATCACGGTCTTTTAATGCACAGCGGCGTTAGTTTGGGAGCTTTGGTCGTGGCGCGTGACCAGTCACGTGTTTAGCAAAAGGGGCGGTGTGAAGATTTAAATAACTTTCACTTGCAGCTAGGGCCAGAGCAAAACACAGTTGTGTTTTCGCATTTAGTAAAACCGGAGGTTCTGTCGAGTTTCTTGGCTGTTCAAGTCGGGAGGTGCCACTTGAATAATAGTGGGTGTACACTATTGTGCTTGGTATAAGCCGCGAAACTGCTTGTAAAGTATAGGCTATATTCTATAATTAAACCAGCTCATGTGTTCATTTATTTTTCACATATATTTCTTCTGATTCCGTTTATTTCATTGTCCTTGTCTCGTTTAGTTTGCCCATAAATTAGGATATATTTTCCTAAAACAAATGTCCCTCACAAACTATATTTAGCCGCTCGAGTATAGCTTGCTTTAAGAAGCGCAGGCAAGACCTTCATAGAAAAGTGATGGAGGTGTGAAATATTTCGCCAGAATATGTATAATGAGGGTATAATAATTTGAAGGTGGTGGGCGAGAAGATGAGATGCAGCAGGCAGAATCTTCCAGTTTGTTTAAATAAAAAAAGACTTGATTAAAGTTTCAGCTGTGAATTGGTCCGTACGTTTCTGACACAAATGATGGATTTGATGACTAAACAATTATTTCTTACTCAAAATAACAAACATACATACAGACATTTCAGTATATGTTGCATCCATGCACGCTATGTGCTAGACATGACCAGGCAACCAGAGCGTAACAGCATACAGATGATTTATTAGCGACTCAAACCCAGGTCAGAAAACAAGTGAAAACCCCTTCCTGAAAAGCATCAGAGCATAGCAACTGCATAGAAGTTACACTCCACTGGCACTGTTAACTGCCACAGTAACTACACTACATACTCATGTCGGTGGGTACTGAGGTACTGCATTCAGAAGTTAGAACTTCCTCATTGTTTTTTGCAGCATCTTCCACAGCTATCAGAGACCTCATCAACGTCCAACTCAATGTCAGTGATGCCCACACGCTACTGACCAGTGCAGGTAGTATGACCACCAAACCGCTGGACCTGTCCATTGATGGCTCCATGATCCTAGACACCCACTCACTTCTTGGTGCTAGCATCAGCAGTAGCCATGGGGTGCCAAACAGCAGTGGAGATTCAACTGACAATTCCATCGCCCATGTGAGTACATTATTAAAAAATTGTATAACGGGCCTTTTGCAGTATTGTTTTCTTACATGTACAAATGCAGTATTTTTGACTCATGTCCGTAAAGACCAGGGACAAATTTCATAGATCTGCTAAGCAAATTTATCTTCTAAGCAAAATTGGGCTGAGAACCAGCTAGAAGCAATATACACTACACGACGATTTGGCTGGTAACCTATTTTTGCTAAGCACAAATATTCTGTGCTTAGCAATTTTGTGTGCTTAGCAGATCTATGAAATTGGCCCTAGCTGGTGGTCTGTATCATCATTTAGATTTTCATTAAAACCAAATTTCTTAAAGCCCCTATACACTATTGGTATGCTTGCAAAACATTAACCCTAATTCCCTCGGCCCATTTACTTACACATAACCTGAATCCTCCAAAATCCTTCAGTAGTAAAGCAAGCACATGACATGTATGCACACATGTGTTTCTAATCTGTGGTACATGTACATGGCCAGGGATCCTCCCTGCATGCATGGAGCAATAAACAGTGTCCACTGACCCAAGCACTGACCTTGCAATCACTACAACAAACATGGATGTCCATGTACCTTGGAAAGGCAAGTATGCCCAATAACCTCAATCCTTCAAAATCCTTCACTTTAGCAAAGAGGATTTTGGAGGATTTGGGAAGGTTAGGGTTAATGAATACAGGTTAAATACATGAAACTTACTTGGTGTAAAGATGATGATGGTATCAAACATCACTTGAAATATATGGGCAATTCTCCATGGGAGAGAAAAAATTGTCAAAATTTTACATTAGCAATAGAGGAATATTTCATATTGATCCTAGACCAGAATTTCATAGGGAATCCAATCCAAGTGGTTAAAATTCGAAAAACCTGTGTTTTCTGGGAGAAATATGGATATTTGGGTAGTAAGTCTGAAAATGTGGAATTTTCATTAAAAATTCAAATTTAATTCTCTTGGACATTGTGATTAGTGGAGGCCTTGTGGGAAAATAATTGTTTGTGTGTCTAGGTAGCCATTGTACCAAAGATTACTTTTGTATGTAAAAAAAATTCTTTTTCGTGTTCTCCAAAAATTTAAAAATAAAACATGAGAAAATCACACGTAATTCCCTTACCAAAATAATGCACAAAAGTAATTTTTTTGGCAAAGAAAATAAAAATAAAAATCCCAACATTGTTTTTTCTAAATATACCTCCCTACAAGTTTTATAAAAAAAATGTTTTCACTTTCGGACATTTGCTTAGTACTTTAATATACGGTAACGGAATTACGGTAACCATGGTTACGGATTTGCACTGCACTTATTTTCAAGTTGTTATTACTGTTACAATGGCTTTTACTGTGACTTTTGACATCTTCTGTGACAAACTTTTATTTAATGTTAATAAATATTTTTCAATAAAAAACTTTTAAAAACACAGTTTCCTAAAGAAATATGACACAATGTTTAGTTTGAATGCAAAAGTATGCTATTGTACATGTATTTGTACAGTGGTTATGGGCAGTACTTGTAGTAAACGCTCATTAATTTGGTTGGAAATTGTTAAGTTGGTATGATTTAATTGGATTATGTATGTTCAGGATATGTAGGCCTACTTGTGAGAACATTATTGCATATCATAAAAAAACACAAAATGGATATGCCTAAATAATAATAATAATAATAATAATAATAATGTGTGGACTTATATAGTGCACGTATCCACCAACTAAATGGTGCTCAAGGCGCATTATATCATTACCCCTGCTCATAAGGCTCATAAATCATTCCTGAAACCATCTCAGCTCCCTGGGGAGTATACAGCTCAATTGCTGCCATTACAGCACATATAGGGCTAATCAACCAACTCTGCCCTCGCAGGTACCCATTTAACCCCTGGGTGGAGAGAAACAATTATGGTTAAGTGTCTTGCTCAAGGACACAAGTGTCATGGCCGGGATTCGAACCCACATTCTGCTGCTAACACCGGAACTTGAGTCCGGTAAGCTAGACCGCTCGGCCACGACACTCAATGTAGAAATTCAAGTAAAATACTGTTTTTTTTATTACTGTTTTTGCCTTGCATTTAGCGCTATTTTTAGACCCGTACAAATGCAATACGTAATTCCGTTACCGTCCTGACGTAATTCCGTTACCATGATTGAAGGTCATTTTTTTCAATGACTTCAGGAATAATATTTCAAATTTTATTTTGCATTGTGGTTATTAACCCTACTAAAGTCTATACTAGTACAATTAATCAAATTGTTTCTCAAAAGAATGCTGTTCTCCTGAGACATAAATTCCATATTGGAATGAAGTAATAAATCTGAATGTATTTTCACTTTATGGACACATAAACTGAAAGTTTTCATACATATATCTCTTGATTCTTATAAATGTATTCACAGACAGTTTATCAAACATGTATACTGGCTTTAAAGGGACATTATCGTCACAATCAGAGCAGGCATTTAACAGGGCATGGAATCGGTGTATGAAACAAGTTCCAAACAAGGGCATATTGGTCCTTAATCAATTTTCATTTGGTACAAACTCAGTATGTAAAGCTCCTCTCTACTACTAGTTAATAACTCAATACTCAATTTCCAATCAAGATAAATTTCAAATTGTATTCCGATTGATACCTTAAACAATGTCATATATTTTAAAGTACAGACATAATTTCCAATTGGAACCAACCAAATTAAAGGGGCAGTACAGTCACATTCAGAGCAGATTTTCAACAGGGCATGGAATTGCGGTGTCCTAGTTTCAGATGAACACAGTGACTGAAAATTACTGGCTCATTTATTATGCAGCAGCAACGGTAATATGACCTTATTACGTGGGGTATTATTTTTAAAAACTGAGTTAATCTAAAACTAGCACTCCGAGTCCAAGTTTTGTTGATCGTGATGATATTATCCCTTTAACTTCGTAAGGAAACTTTGTAAGGAAAAATCAGGTTTGAGCTAACAGTTGCATACTTTGTACGTTTATTCAAAAGCAGTAATTAATTTAACCAAAATAAGGTTGCCTGACAAACAGTGCTGAAAATAAGTTTAAATTTTAGGGTGTCTTGGGCAATTTCATACATGTAAACATTTATTGATTTTTTTTTAAAACCAGTTATTTCTTATGAACTTGATAATAATCATTATGAATATTTGATTTCTTCCTGTACAGTTCAATACTTCCACACACCACATAAACAACTCGTCACCCATGTCGACCCCACACCAACCTCAATACAGCTCTATCTTCCCAGTGGACGATGGGGACTCTCATTCTTTCACCGCCGTCACGGTCCCCTTAGAGAGCAACCTGCGGACCAACGAGTCCCACCTGGCCCGCCACATGTGCAAGTGGAACACATGCGGCCAGAGGTTTGTTGAAATGGAAGAGCTGGTGAATCACGTGAATGAGAGGCACGTGATCCTGGTCGAGGGAGAGTACTGCTGTAAGTGGGAAGGATGCAGCAGAAAGGGTAAAGGCTTCAACGCAAGGTTAGGGTATTTTTCTTTTCACTGAGCGGCCATATTGACTTTTCTAACTCAAAAGTCTATGGGATTCAAATTGAGGCTGGTGTCCAAAATAGTCAGGTGCCTTTTGAACTTTTGTTTGATTCATGGTGATCTTTGATAGGCAGGAACCTGACAAATATGGCTGCAGCACGATTTGGGTTGATTCAAACTATGAAGTATCACTGATAATGGAGTTTGTGCCTGTTAATCAAAGCATGGATTGACCAAAAAACTATTATCAGAATGATATTTCCTATATTAAAAAAGTCTATGCTTTAAGACACACTGTACATTATAATAATAATAAAATAGATTTGTATTGTGCAAAATTAATGGAATTACATTAGAACACTTGTACGCATTACTATAAAAGTCACTAAAAAATTTACAAAAACAAATAAAAACTACATGTGTACATTCTATAGTATCATACCCTAGTCAATTTCCAATATGTTCATCAATTTGCCTGTGTCATGTCTGAGGAGACATGGGTTAGCTATTATTTGATGTAGTTTGTTTTCCTCACGTCAGATACAAGATGTTGATCCATGTCAGAACGCATACCAATGAGAAGCCACATCAGTGTCCGATATGCAACAAGTCCTTCTCACGGCTAGAGAACCTTAAGATCCACAACAGATCCCACACAGGTATGGCTCACTTAAAAACATTAAATACACTTTATACTTTCTAAGATTAACCGAAGCCAACCTGTGAAAGTTTCAGTTATAGAGAGCTGTCATCATATTAACAAAATCACAAAACCATTTCTTAAACTGGTCCCCTTTATTCTATCAAGAATAGAGTCAGGCTCCAGGCGTACCATTCAAGGGATTTCATTGGATATGTTGTGCCGAAGATCTGACGTCACGTTTCGAGGCTCACGTGCTAGCTACCAACCAAAATCAAAGTTAATTCTCCCACGAACTCGGAGGCCGGTATCTGGCATCTTTCACCAGCCTCGAAGCCTGACGTCAGATCACGTCGGGGTAGTGAAAAACCAGCCACCATGCTACAATGGGAACATAATTTTGTGTCATTAAAGAGAAAATAGTGAAATACATTCAGATTATTTTTAAATCATTCATAAGCTGATGATCCATTTCAGATTTGAATTTTTTTTTTCACGTTTTCTTGAAAATGACAACATGTCAGATGGGGTGTCGTGGCCGAGCGGTCTAGCTTACCGGATTCAAGTTCTGGTGTTAGCAACATAATGTGGGTTCGAATCACGGCCGTGACACTTGTGTCCTTGAGCAAGACACTTAATCATAATTGCTTCTCTCCACCCAGGGGTTAAATGGGTACCTGTGAAGGCAGAGTTGGTTTACTCTATATGCGCTAGAAATGGCAGCAATTGAGCTGTATACTCCCCAGGGAGCTGAGATGGTTTCAGGAATGATTTATGAGCCTTATGAGCAGGGATAATAATATAATGCGCCTTGAGCACCACTTAGTTGGTGGATACGTGCGCTATATAAATCCACACATTATTATTATTATTATTAATAACTTCTCAGTATAAGTGGTACCATTACCAATGGTGTACACCCTATTTATTTCACCACTTTCTGCATCCCATCTTGCTTGTTAACATCAGAAGTCTCTTACCAACACATAGTGTGCCAGTCATCTTATAACCTAGTCCACAGCATAGTACTCTTAAGAACATTGGATTTGTGCCCTTCATGAAATTGTATTCCACAATTTGGAAGTCTCAAAAACAAGCAGTGCATTCTGGGTGATAAGCCATCGTGCGCGAGAACTATTGTTAACACGCACATTTGTACTGGTGTGCAACTCTGATGTAGCCCACTCTAGTTCCCGTAGTTATATTTCTGGAACTAGCTTATATTTCTGAAACTAGCTAGCCGCATTGAGGTCCTTATCCCATGATATCCAAGGAAAGCCAAACTCGTAACCATGGCTGTGCATGCATAAAATACCATGGACTGGTAGTATAGAAGGATAGTACACTGCGTTTTAGGGCTGTGCGTTTTCGGATATTTTTGGAACCGGATACCCGAAATCAGGAAACTTCGGATACCCGTTTTCATTTGTGTTGAAAACATGCCTCTGGTGATGTACAAATACATGTAGTGTAAATGGTAACAAATTGACTTTTATAATACAGAGGATATCATACTTAAATCGATCTTTTCTTTATTGGAGTGCAATCTCTTGAATTTAAAGATAATTGTCTGTAAAAGTGAAAACATTACATTGTTCAAGAGTCACAGATTTCTGTTCGCACCGCTCAAATGTTAAGTCCGAATTTTAAAAAGTCATTTACGGGTAATTGGAACCAAAAAATGGAACCGGGTAATGACCGTTTCGGTCGGGTATCCGGATACCCGGCACAGCCCTACTGCGTGTGGTACCGTAATTTCCGGAATATAAGCCGCACTAGCCCAAAATCACCAAAACAAGATTCATGCGTCAACATATAAGCCGCACCGCGTATAAGCCACACACACAGAGGCCCGCCGGACGCCACTGACTGTCCGTACATCGCCACAAAGGGGGTCATTGTGTTGTGTTCGAGTCAAAATGTATTGAAAGAGACACAATAGCATACCTGCCAGCCAACCTTGACAAGTGAAAATTCGTAATACTAATAGTAAAGTTTGGCACATTTTACGCATGTCCGAAATACACGTGCATGTACAGGAATCAACGGCACTGCTTGTGTTGTGGGATCGATGTTTCTTCGACTCCACGTGTTTCTTGACATCGTTAAGGCCACCATGGCTAATGCAGAAATCCGTGCTGCATATTTTACAAAATGCGTGAAGTTCCCCAAGTTTGGAGGCAGCCATAACTGGGTAGCTTTCTGAGTATTTATCTCGAAATTTCTGCACTGCAGCTTTCTGCGACATTTCTATTTTGCTGTTCCGTTCCCGTATCACTATTAAATATTTACGGCATTCGGGATATCGAATGTCGAACGTAGTCCCGCTGGTTGCCTGCTTTCTGCACAACGTACATGTAATCACTACAACGGCAACCAACGAAACGATGACTCATCGCCTGCCACAGCGTGAATTTTCCTATTGGCTCCTTCCATAGACTACGATATAACGAATTTTCCCATTGGCTCTCTGGTACACGCATGGCATAGACTACGATCTACGTCGTGGATTCTGAAGTTTTGAATAAATCTGTGTGTATTGACTCACTAAAACTGACAATGACCAGACCATTTTCGCTACGAACAATAAAGGTTTTTAGGTTTCTGTTTCTGTCTGTTTACCAACGATTTTTGCTTAATTGTGCACTGTGTTTTGTTCTTCAAGATTCATACCTCGGCGTATAAGCCGCACCGCGTATAAGCCGCAGGCAACTTTTACCGTGTCAAAATCAACGTATAAGCCGCGGCTTATATTCCGGAAATTACGGTAATAGACTTCTATTCATACCTAATACATACCATGTATATTATGTTGTGTATCATGCATGTAAGCCCCAGTCATTGTGGCCACCCATCTAGTGTGGACGTAGCTAATATACCCATTATGTTGTAGGATTGAAACAGGTGCAAATGTTAAAGCTACATTAATAGAATGGCACTGGTATGGTTGCCCTTGAAAACAACATGACTTTGCGGTTGTGGGTTCAGCCGTCCATTGCTTTTGTTTAATATTCAATATAGTCTGTGTTACTTCCTGTTTGCTTTAACCATAACTCCCTAAGCATTGTAGTGAACAATAAAAATCCTTCAAAATCCTCCAACTGCCTTTGTTGTCTAGGGAGTTAGGGTTAATGCTGCTGTCTTTTGTATTATTGAACCTGGAGGTTGCATGCGCAAGTCCCTCTTCGGTTCATTTTTCTTCATTCACTCCACAAATTGACTGTACCTAGTCCGTTTCCTGTTTGGAGTATGTGATGGTTATTGAACCTGTGAAATCCAAAGGTTCACTTTATTTGTTAACAGAAAATCTTGTGTATTTACTTAAGGTGAGAGGCCATATGTGTGTCCTGTAGCAGGCTGCAACAAGCGTTACTCAAACTCCAGTGACCGCTTCAAGCACACCCGCACCCACCTGGAGGAGAAACCTTACTTCTGTAAAGTAGCCGGCTGCGACAAGCGCTACACAGACCCCAGCTCATTACGGAAACACGTCAAGACGTTTGGGCACTACGCCAACCGGGACCACCTCAACCACTACATATCGCAGAAAGCCACAAACACACCGCCGACCAGGGCAAATCCTCTCATCTCGCCTGCCAAGCCCCCACCTGTTTCAATTTTCCAAGGGGTGACCCAGTCACCCCCAACAAGTAACATTACAGGACTTCCGGAGGGCGTGATTGTCTACCCTATCCTGGTTCACTCTCCATCACTTCAGCCTCACTACAGCTATGTCACGCTTCCTGGACACCTCTCAGATCTCGCTGGAAACACAACATCGACATTTTCCATGGCAAGTTTGCATAATAATGAGGCTTCCAAGGAAGGGGAAGGATCAGAGAGATTCGGCTTGAACCAGGAGGTCAAAAGCGAGAGCAGTTAGTTGTAAACCACTACGGCCATCTTTGTCTAATCCCCTAAGTACTGGTTACAGATCACTATGGGGTAGGTCACCACATCATAAGTACCACCCTACTCTGGACACAAGCCTCATTCTGATTGTCCTTCACTTGAGTGTACAAGTGTGTAGGGAAAAAAAATATGGTGGCTAAGTGATAAAAGGTCTATAAAACTGAAATTGTGAAGAATTGCATTTTTAGGCAATTTGCTGACCTCAGCGAATCTAGTTATAGACACTGCAAGCTGTGTCGGATCTAAAGATGGTAGTATCTTGAATTGGGACCAAGCCAGTAGCTCTCTGTGGTGAAACAATAATTCATTGAGATTTTTACTTCTTAGGATATGAAATCCCATGGATAAGGACTTTGTGATCTTTGATCAGGATTAGTTTTTGATCCATTTGATCATCTTAGGTAGCTCTTCAAAACTTGCCAGAAGAGGTTTCAAACCCCAAGAACAAGAGAAAAAAACATTGTCTATCACCACATCAATGCTATAGAATGATCCAGCCTGTCAATCAAACAGAAAGAATTGACCAATAGGGTTATGCCTTTCCATGACAACTGTTGCTATCTCAGTCAAGCTTTGCAATGTTCGTTAGGCTTAATGGCACGTCTAACCTGGGGACTAGGGATGGGGGGAGGGGGGTTTAAAGGCGAAACTTGGATCAGTCTGAGTTGAATCTGATCAGTTGTGAAGTTGTTTTTATGAATGAAATGGATCGTCCTCCAAAAATGTTTTTCAATGGCAGATGTGATGATATTGAGAAATATGTTTGTTAGAAATGAGGACTTATCCACATTGAAAATACAACATGGTTCTTAATCTTTGGTCTGTCAAAACACTTTAAAAACTTTTAGAAAAGACACCTTGGCCTTGGGAAATTATTGAGTGATGTAATGTAGCCTTGACCTCAGTCGCTTAGCATTTCAACAGCTGAAGCCTACGCAAGGTTTGGTAGTAGTCCATTATGATGACCATCATGTGGAAAACTGTACAGCTTGAGGAGAGGCTAAACACACAGTTGAATATTAATCTAAATAATGGTTTCGTAATCTTATTTCCATACAAAAGTAACTTGTAATTTTGTACAGAAATTGTAAATTGTATTCATAGCATTAACCTTTTTTTTGCTGTCTTCTTTTCCAAAATGAAAAAAAAAAACCTACTTTTGTACATGAAATGTAAGACATTTTTGTACTTCAAGACAAACCAGAAAAAACATATTTTCCCATGTACATAAAATGATTAAATGAATTATTACATGTAAGTAAGTACTGCTATTTATTAGTTTGGTATTAAAATTTGTCTTTACTTTTAGTTGGAAAGTGGTAATAGTTCACATAATAATGAACTACAAATTAGCCTATTCATGTACTGCAGTAAAATAATATTCTAGTTTAATAATCCATATTAGCTCATTACAATGGAAGAGGCACTTACAATGATACATGGGTGCACACACCTTAATCATAGTTCTGTGAAACTGAGGGAATAACGTTTCCATGTATTTTAGGTAGTCAAATCTTCATTTTGTTGTATCCCACTGCCACAACAAAGGTTATTCCCACAGTTTCAAAATTTCACTGGTCCTGTGTCCGATAGGAGTTCATGATTCCTAATATTCTTGAGAATAGCTGCAGGGTGTAAAAGTTTTGCCCGAAGCAGCCTAAAATTCACTGGGGTAACTTTGTGGACTATAAATCAAGATCTTGACAGTCTTGTCCATGGATATAGCAAGTTTGAGGTAACACAGATTTTTGTTTAAGGAAATCAGTGGTGTCAGGTTTTCTGGTAATAAGATGATGCCCAGTTACAAGTATCATTTTGATACCCCTAGACTTGTGTATTGTAACACCAAGATGACTGCCACTTCATAATTAGATCTAATAATGGATGTCTGGTATTATGAGCCTGTGACTCCCCAAATTATAGTCTTACATAAATCAATATAAATAGAGAATTAGCTGTTGCAAACTGTTTACCAACCTAAAGGACCTGTAGTATAAATGCAAAATAATGGTTATCAGCCTTACATTTTGAACCTAGCAGGTTCTTTCTCAAAAGCAAACAGGACACTATACATATACAAACATACACACATATGTGTGTATGTTTGTATATTGTCCATTTTTTCCTTTGAGAAAGAACCTGCTAGGTTCGAAATGTAAGGCCAATAACTACTATTTTGCATAAATCAATATAGTTCAAAGGTTTAAATGATAGGGAATAAAAAAGCTCTCATGATTTATTGATAAATGTTTGTAAACACTAAGACTTGCCAAGATCTACTCTTGAAAATGAATTTTTATATTTATTGTATGATTTCTACATGACAACAATCTATTGCTTTTTCATCAAATGAAAGTACATGTACCAGTCGCAAGTGTACGCACACATACATACATTTGTATTCCTTTTTAGTAAAAACGTGTTCTCACCTTAATGTCTTACATCTTAATGTCAATCACACCTATAGCTTCCGTGCTGTCTTCCTTGGGGAAATTTCATGCAACAGAATTTATAACGCAATTGATAAATAATTAGCTGTTGCAAAATGCTTACCGCTTACTTGATAGGACCTATAGTATAAATGCAAAAATGGTAGTATCTTTATCAAAAGCAAAATGATATAACCTTCAGGCCTGTGATTCCTCAGGATTTTTCCCGATTTTAGGATTTTTACAAATCTCCCTTTGCCTCAAAATATTCTTGAAAGAAAGCCACCAAGGAAACCAAAGAAGTAGCCTATTGTGTCCAAACCTCTAGTTTCTTGTTTATGGGGATGTGGAGAGTCTGTAAATCCTCCAAAATTAAACATCCAGGAGATTTAGGGGGCTTTGTCCTCTAAAGGAAGGCCCAGGCCCGCTACTGATTTTCATAATTTTTTACATTTGTCAAATCACAACCCTGAATCTTACTTTGGTTAAAACATGAGGCCATTAACTATCAGGTTATGAATCAGACAACATACATGTAATTAAACTAAAAGCTAGAATACAAATATGGAACCTTATGTCAGAAGTGCTCTCATTTCAGAGAAACAAAAAGTTTCCAGACAGCAACTTTTTGCTCCAAGTGATTTCTGTAAAAATTGTTCATGCTTTAAACTGATACTTTCACAGATTAGTTGTTTAACCCTAACCTTCCCAAATCCTCCAAAATCCTCTTTACTAAAGTGAAGGATTGAGGTTACATGCTCTTTGCTAAAGTGAAGGATTTTGGAGGATTGAGGTTTTAGGCATACTTGCCTTTCCATGGTACATCCATGTTTGTTGTAGTGATTGCAAGGTCAGTGTTTATTGCTCCATGCATGCAGGGAGGGTCCCTGGCCATGTACATGTATCACAAATTAGAAACATGTGTGCATACATGTCATGTGCTTGCTTTATTACTGAAGGATCATGGAGGATTCAGGTTATGTGTAAGCAAATGGGCCTAGGGAGTTAGGGTTTGTATATCTAAATTCAAAGAAAGTTATAACAGCAGTTTTTGTCAATATTACCAATAATCTACACATGTACCTTCCTGTTAAGAGAAGAGCCATGGGTTGGGCAATGGCTATATGAGTGTATTGAAGATGGCATGCCATTAAGTACTGCTATTTCTCTAAGGACTGAAGTGGGAGAAGAGGGAAGCGGTGAGGGTTCTGAGCTTCCCAGTTATTATGCCTATGTCTTCTGTTTGACCAGGCCAAATTATTGTCAACCTGGGGTTAAAAATGGTTTCTGTAAAACAGCCACTGGAATAACTGTTGACTGAAAGTTGGCCTAAACCTTATATTTTTTACTAGACAATCAGACAGATTACTTTTGAATTTCAGCTGTCCAACAGCTTAAATCACCCAGGTCACATGGTAAACCATTTTCTTTAATTTGTCGATACTTAATAGACATGAACTATCAGTGTGAACTGAAAATTCATATATGTATTCATTTAATGTTATCCTGCTTATTTCAGATATGTTTTTATACATGTAATAAATTGTTATAGTAGTACTCTATTCTTGATAATTATTCACAACCAGATGTGTCTTCAATTTTAATGAGATAAAAATTGATTTATTTATGTATTATTTTATTCTGGGGGTGATGTCTTGACCATAAATTCCAAAAAGCTAGTTTTACAACAAGATGTTGTCCAAATTATCTCTGCAAAAATGTGGAGGTTGTTATATTATTTTGTTTATTGAATTTATTTTTAGTTGTGGGCATAGGCGATCATTAATAAATTTGTAAAAAAAAATGAAACTAAACGTATTCCACTGATTATACAGTTTTTTTAGGCTTTATATGAAGAGTTTCATAGCAAAACGCAATAAACGCCATATTTCAAACTTTTGCACCAACACCACTCAGACATCGTTCACAGGTAGGCAAACACAAGTTCCAACTCAATTTTTAGCAAAACGTGATATAACCACTATATAAACTCAATCATTATACACGTTTTATTCCAAACCGCGATAAACGCCACGCCAGCTTCTCTGCAATCTGCAATATATCCTCAGTCAAATGGATATATAGCATTTTGTTATGAAACTCTTCATATATATTTAGCATACCCTTTCAAGAGGGAGGGCAGGTAGGGTTTATTCTGGGACCCCTCCCCCCAAAAACACACAAAAGGGTGCATACCCCAATTTTTTGGTAAGTGCCCGATCTCTTATTTATTTTGAAATTACTGATGAAGAGGAGTCATTTTCCTTTTACTTTGTTGATTTTTTGTTCAATTAATTTTGTCTAGAGTTCTTTTGTTTTTATAACATGCATAACTTACTTTATCTAATATTGTATTTCATATATTTATAATGTAGATCGATTAAAAATGATTAATTTTAAACAGACGAAATTGGTGTGACTGAATGTTTCTGTTATATTATTTTTATAAGCTGGTTAAACATCTACCACAAACAGATGAGTATTCAAAACCATAAATAAAAGGTATTTTTTCACCCCAAATGTCAACATTTGCCGGATACGTGTTGACATCAGCCTACTGTTATTCAAGATCTTCATGGTTGGGTGTTTTTCCATTCATTGCTTTTTATTAACCCCTAACTCCTTAGGCATTTTTGCTAGGAACCATCCCAAATCCTCCAAAATCCATCAACATGCAGTAAAAAGGTACCCCAATTGTTGGACTTTGATGGAATTGGTACAGTGGCAAATGCAAAGCATCCATGGCTTGGCTATACACTGTCCTGAAAAAGGAGTTGGATAGATTTGGTACACATGGCTACATGCTCTATTAGCTGATATAATAAGTGCAGATTTTTTTTCCTTATGTTAAGCAGAGCCATGAAATAAAGCCCTGATTTAAGACCATGTCATACTTGTTTACATATAGAATGCCCCCTGTTGATATCATAGATTTCATTGCAGGCACAAGTGTGTTTTTACAATTTGTACTTTGGTATCCAAATAACATCAATATTGTACACATTTAAAATGAATAATGCCAGGGATCAATAGAGGGCACTGTTGAAGTAAACATGTGATGTCATGTGTCACATCATATATAGCTCAATGGATGTGGTTGTTGCACCATCAGATTGAGGTAGATGGTGACGCACATTGTCAAAGCTCCCGCTCCCCCTCCCCCTCCCTCCCCAGCACATTCACTGCAGACAGTATCTAGCTGGATGGAAGCCAAGACTAGGTGATGTTCTGGTTGGGTAGCCGACTCAGACAGAAGGGGTCATTGTCACCTTGGGTACTCCCAATGGTACCCAGGCAATCTCCTTGGTATGTAAGTGTTCATTTTTTGATTGCCTGGGTATCATTGGGGAGTACCCTGGCCCGGGTGACTGACATCTTCAGCTTGACTGGGTGTACATTGGTCAGGTCTACACCCTGGACGATATCAACGGCACATGCAAAATGGGACAATGACAGGAACCAGGACTTATCATGAATGAGTACGAGTATACAGGTAAGAACATACATGAATGACAATCTGTGGTATTCATTTAACCCAGTTAGGTTAGACTTGCACCTTCATGTACTACTTTCATTGTATACAGAGACAGAGTCCATATTTGAGCTAGGTATTCAATGGAGCTCGCCAGACTCGACATCGACATTGCTGCAATCAGCGAAGTCAGTTTTCCTGAAGAAGGCAGCCTGAAAGAACAAGGTGCAGGTTATACAGTCTACTGGTCAGGCAAAGCACAAACAGAAAGACGCCTTTCAGGTGTTGGCTTCATGGTAAAAAATGCCATTGCCTCCAAGCTTACGGACAATGTAATATTGTCTGAATAAACACGGTAAATACGCCATGTTTTTGACGGGGCAAAATTGTTTATTTTGAACACTTGTTGCCGTCTGTGACCCGGCTCTCAAAATTCATGTGCCCCCCCCAGATGCATGCATGAAGTTCGAGCACTGGGTTCAATTTTGAAACGACTCGTATCAGACCTAAGATATGACCCAATGACAAGACCTTATAGATACAGTAACTGCAGCTAGGGTATAGTGGAACACTGCTTTAACATACATCATAGGGTCCACACAAAAGTCCACTAATGGTGGTTGTTAATTATAGTGAATCAAAACTGAAATGTTAATACATAAAACAGGGAAAGAATGTAGAATACAGCCGTGACATTTATATCCTTTAAAAGATGATAGAGGACACACTTAAGGAGAGGAAAGTGGAGTCAAGTGGGGATTGGAAATGATATTTTGGGAGATTTTGAGCAATGAATGTATGCACATCCAGTGAGATGTTGGCCATTTTGATCGTCTGCTAAAAACACATGCTTAGACATTGTGCACAAGTGGCAGTTGGGTTCGACATTCTTTCCTAAAATAGAAGCCAAGGGTCATGTTCAATATAACTAAATGTTCATAGTTGTGTGTGACGGTTCATTATAGCAGCATAGTGACAAAACATGACTCATGTATATTTCAATTCATACTCAGTTTATTTTCAACTGTACAAGTAAGTTATTGTTAAAATTAAACATTGTCTCTAGAGAGTACACACTACAGCAGAAAACCTAACTGGTAGATATCCCTGAAGAAAACACATTACTCCTGTAAGGTTTTTCTTGCAAGTCAGATTCTAATGTAAGATCACTTTTCACAGAAGCCAACAGCAAGCCTGATGCTCATTATAATCCCGTTCAACCTTGGACACAAAATATATAGATGGGAATAGGAATATGTATTCATATAATGCTCAATTCTGATTCATCAGCAGCAAATATGATTTGTAACTTTGCATGGTGAAAAGGATAAGTAAAGTTTGCGGGTAACACCATGTAAAGATTCTCCTTTGAGTAGTAAATAGTTCTGACAAGAATGTATGTTACAACTCAATATTTTGATCAGTATGCTCTGATCATCTTCAGGAGAATAATGGGTTCTTTTTTTAATAAATAAATAAATCAAAAATCAAAACAAATCAAAATGGGGTGCCAAGAAGTACCCATCCCCGTATGCAAATTTTAAAATGTTTATCTACTAGTTGTGTAACACTAGTTGTGTAAGATCATCCTTAATCTGCACCCACAAACTGGGGTCAGACAAACATATTATAAGGGGACAAAGACCATGTAACACCTGTTTACATTTATAAGTACCCTCTTGGGATGTCTTGTTATTTGGCAGGCAGAACTCATATTTGTATATTTTGCACTCTGATATTCATATAACATCCAATATTGTTTAAAATGAGCAACACATTAGATTTGAGATGTACTGACCTTATTTATTATTTATTGTAACGCTGTAGCTAGGGATGCATGACCGTAATGAATGCAGTCACTGATCTGTATCATACTGACTGAATAGCATGAACAAAAAGTCTAGTTGACCCTATATTCATGCTTTTCAGTCAGTTCCCGTAACGCTAGCAAACCTAAACAATTTCTGGTAGAAAAAAACAGAAATCTATTCAAAATAGATTTGCTAATCATTGATATTGATCAAACAGCCCGTCATTAGATAGACAGAAGGTGCTTTGGATATAAACAAATGATGTCAACTGTCATATCATCTATGAGGTGATTGATTGCAAAATAAATTTGTAAAAACTAACATAAAGAGAGGTAGGGCATGGTATCAAACGCATTCAAATGGTAATTTGCAGCCCTACTTTAAGTACACCTCATTTCCCTCCTCCAGCTGGCGGGTCGCCCTGATCCCAGTGCTTCAAACATCTCTGCTGTCTCCACTTCAGCACCAAAGGCTGTCCAAACCATCTGTGTTTGTTTTTTTGTATAGTTTAAAAGTTAGGACCAATTCTCAGCATCACGTGGGGGGTGCGTCTTTCGTGTTTTGTTGCGTGGGGCCACTATCAATGTTCTTCTTTACGGTCTCCGCTAATTCTTGGTCAAGTCTCTCCTTGGCTCTGATCACCTGAATACAAAAATAAAAAGTAAGATAGTCAGTTACATACTACTGATTTACCAAGGAGACCAATACTACATGCACAGAACCAAGATATCCGTACCTTGGATTGCAAGTAGAAAGAGCCTCCTTTGCTCTTGTCGTTCACATTGAATAAGTGGTCAAAGTTCTTTTCTATCTCAGCAGCATCCAGCTTTGAAACATTGAGTATCTGTTTAGATTCTTGTAATGTGATGCCCGCGAGGTTGTCTTTGGCGGCCGAATTGGCTCCCTCCTTGCCACCTCCGGCACGTTTGGCCGCCTGCTGACTCGCTGAAATCAAGACATTAGAAATTCATAGTTTAGTCCAGGGTATTGGCATTCAAAATTGGGATTTTCCCCCTCGTTACAGACATGTCTTTTATTCATAAACATTGAGCTGGCTAGACAACTCTACGCATGAATATTTCTCAATGTTGGAATGCCACGGTCGAGCGGTTTACTGCATCGGATTTGTGTTCTGATGACCGAATCGTCAAAATGTTGGTTCGAATCCTGGCTGCGACCATGGTGTTTGTGTCCTTCAGCAAGACACTTTACCATAATTGCTTCTCTCCACCCAGGTAGTAAATGGGTACCTGTGAGGGCAGAGTTGGTTGTTGTGTTTGATTAGACTATATGCGGCGAAATGGCAGCAATTGAGCTGTATACTCCCCAGGGAGCTGAGATGGTTTCAGGAATGATTTATGAGCCTGATGAGCAGGGATAATAATGTACAGCGCCTTGATCTAGTTGCTAGGATATGTGCGCTTTATAAGAATCGTGTATTATTATTATAAGTGAGTATTTTCACAACTGTTGTTGTATTATTTGTGTTATTATTTGCCAACTGACAAGCATTACATGACTGGTTGAAGGTACCACACTCAAGGTCCAACACCTTACCGATAGACTATATTTATTACATCATCAAAGTCATCAGTGCAAGTACTCTATTCTAAGAAATAGGTTCAAAATCAGAACAATAACAAAATTTCAGTTGAGGAAAATTTCATGAAACTAAAATTTTCATACATTTTTACTTTATATCATAACATAATGACTTTTTGAGTTTGGAAAGAGAACAAATTATCGATTCACTCAGTCATAAAGTATCCTCTCATGTGTCGGATCATAAATACCATACCTTGGAATTCCTGGCGGAGAGCCTTTGTGAATGCCCGCCCCACAACCTGCCCACCTAGGACAATGATCTGTGCAAGGTATTTGGCAGCCTGGGGGAATGAACAAATACATACGTTAAACATAGAAAACCACACAGTAGCCAACGTTATTTGTTGTCAAACAATGTAGCTGGAATATCTTTAGGAAAGAATGTCGTATCCGACCGCCACTTTTTAATGGTTTTCTTGGAATTTTTTTTGCAACCACTAACCAGTTAAAAAATGATTCTATTGATTTTTTTGGGGGTACAGAAAGTGAAAATTATCTTTAAAATACACTTTTATGATAGTTTTCGGACTTTATTTCCCTTCAGAAAATAGAAGGATCCTATTATAGTTGCCACTGCGCATGTACAATGACCGTGTTGGTCACTAATGGGAGAGTTGACAAGATCAAACTGACATGACTGAGGAAGTCATCGTATACCAAAAATGCCTGATTTTTCATGAAATAAATATCCTGGAATAATTTGAAGTATATGTCTATCATCATCCATATGTTCTCCACCTTAATGGGTAGGTAAGATTACATTATTGGTTATATTGAATGAGAAAAACTGGCAGTCGGATACGACATTCTACCCTATCTTTATCACGGGGAAGAACACTGGACAAGAAGACAAGCTAGAAAGACAAAAATTTATCACTTATTTGAAGACTGTCTATGAAAAAGTTATTTTCCCCTTCAGCATATATACGGTCCTACTAATTGCCGACCCCTGCCGACATGCACCGACAACTCTTAACTGCTCGAGATACGACATGGACTGTACCATTATACACGAGGGTGATGGTAATCAAGGAGATTGTTAAGTTGTGACAACAGAGGGCTTCTATAAGTGAATATGGAATGAGATGTCGGTAGGTTTTTAAGAGTTGTCGGTAGATGTCGGCAGGGGTCGGCAATTAGTAGGACCCGCATATATATTATTATTTATTTATTTACATTCTTTAGGTCCATATATTAAAATGCCGTGGCTAGCACTATGTGATTTTACTGCATACTAGCATGAATCAAGGGTTGCAATAATGCAACATGATTGATAGCGTGTTGCCCATCCCAGACCCTCTTACCTCTAATCGAGCCCCATTCCAGGGCCAATACACTGGACTCCCTCCGTATCCTTGGCCCTAACACCACATGTACAAAAAGGGGTGATTTTTTTTAAAACTTTTGATCTGATAATTATTGAAATCTTAAATTTTGTGATTAGGTAAGCTTGCCCATGGAGGAAGGAAAATAGCTTGCCCAAACAGACACTTTTGGCTAGTATTGTGAGATTGGTAATTTTTGTGAAATCACCAAAGTTTTATGTTGTAATAATTAGCAGATCATAAGTTGAAAAGATCAAAAAGAAAAATCGCTCATTGTTGTACATGTGGGGTTAGGTAAGACCAAGGATATGGAGGGAATCCAGTGTATTGGCCCTAGAATGGGGCTAAAGCTAATCATGCAATCAGTCAGTACAATGATGAAAATCAGTGACTGTATTCATACTTCATACTATTACTATAGCATACTTAAAAAGTCTCAACCAGCATGACCAGCGCTATTACATTGACCTGGACAATCACATTGCAGACAATTCAAATTTTCAACAGTTCAACAAATTCAAAGTCAACTCGGTGGTTAGTTTTTTCCGTCAATCGGCGTCAACCAAAAAAACAACACAAACAAGCCAATATATAACAGAGCATCAACTAACCAATACAGCATCATACCGTAAACAAAACCTCTACACGAAAGAGTTAAATCAAATAATTCAAATAATTTAAAACAAAAATTTTAATAATAAAATTAAAAGGGCCATCTGCACACATGTGTGCAGATTTATCACGAATTTAGTGCTGTGTATTTTCCACACTCAAAATATGGCTTTCAATGTTATTTTGCTGTACTTACCATATTATAATATCTAATTTATGTATTTATGTGATGATGATTATATAAAGATATCATCTCGCCATAACAATTTATTCTGGGATTTATAACAATAGAGAAAGCAACGTAACAGTTAATTCGTTAATTCGTTTTCTACACCGGCGACGGAGAACTTGAAATTACGTCATGCTTGGCATGCTGGATAACATAGGTCGAAACGTGTTCGTAGAATAGATTTAATTGGCCATCTGGTTGAATTGTATACAAATTTAACCAATGGAGAATATTCTTTCAAAAATGATAAAGTGAGGTTTTAACATTTCGTTCAAGGTATATTAACTTAGAAATTAATATTAATTAATTTGTTGATTCTTTAACAAAAATCTAAGGATTACACAAATTTATATAAATATATGTATGAAAGTTTCAAATACTGTCATTTATCGGTGATGTAAAGTATGTACCAAATTTGGGGTTTACATTTTTCGATTTGACACCCCTATGTATCTTAGCAAATAGTATCGTCTATTAATTGCCTAGTTCCTATCCTCCGTATAGTACATATAGTACATACGGCCGGCCATTCAACAAAACATAGCGAGGGTGCAGACTATTTCTCATTACATGCAACGTTGCAACGTTGATGAAGTAGGCAGCACAGCTGATTTGGCAATAAAATTTTACATTTTTATAAACATTTCAAAGAACAATGAAGAAAGATTCATTGAGAGATCACTTAGATGGAAACGAGCTCGACTTGAGCTTGAGTAATTTAACTAAAGTACCCGTCAAAGACTTGGTAAGTTCGTTTGTGATATTTAACTAAAAAGTTAAAAATACAAACATGACAAACATGACAAACGCCGCCGTAAACGATCTCTGAGCGCTATATTTACACCATTTCTCTAGCGCATGCGCACTTCATGGGATGACAGACTTGGGTTGAATGTGAAACCGCCTTTCTACCACCGTGCTTGCATGCATAGTCGATATCAGAAAACTTCATTTCATCGTAAAAAATGCGTTTTGGAGCGCGACGTCGTCCAACTTAAACTGTTCTGCTGCTTCTTACATAAACGTTGCAGAAGTTCTCTTTTTCATACTGAGCAACAGCATGCTCAAGTTCTAAATAAGAAGAAAATTCTTCACCAACTTTCGCAAAAACTGCCATTTTTCCACGCCATTAGTCATTACAGACTACCGGAAAAGTAGTTAGGATGATCCTATCGTTATGTTTTCACATAAGCGCTAGGATCAAGAGTGTACAAAAAAAACGTAGAACTACCGTAGCTTGCATGTTTTACGAAGAAATAAACACATTGCACTGTACACATCGAAAAATTCCCCATTAGACATGTACCACGGATAGCCACTGTGCGCCACGAAACGTAGCGCGGTGCTGATTGGTCGGCTCCTGAGCTCGTGACGTCACAGACACGCGTTGGCAAGCGCATGCAAACTCGCATGCCGCACGCACGGTGATTTTCGGTGCCGCGGAAGTCAACATGGCAAGTACGCATGCGCAAACACCTATGCACACCACGCACGCACGGACGCGCGCATCAAAATCCCCATCCAGCTCATGACAATTCCATGCATAATCCCGCGGCGCACTCAATCCATCCATCCCATACATATAATACATGTCGTCAATGATTATTTAATACATCCCGAACACATTTGGAGGGTGGCGCGGTTTCATACTAAAATGGTAACAAAAATATAACTTGCGAAAATCACAATATCAGCAACGAATCCGCAAGTTGTTGATCTTCAGGTTGAAATCAAAGAAATTCCAGAAAAAATTTAAGAAAACGCGTCGTAAGATTTTGGTACCATTGGAAAGATACGAGCTCTATCGAAGTAAAGAGCGCAGTGACTCATGGCAAGTATATGCACATGCGCGGCAATTTCATTCATTAAAATTGCCATATATGGCGAGTATCCGTGACGCGTATGACGTCATATAATGAGGTGCTGCGTGGCCCCCTCTCGCGGCCGCTCCGTGCCATTTCATGTAGGCCATTTTTCGCTGTGCTGTAATAGCTTAAATCTATGAATCTACTATGAATCTATACTGTATTGTTATTATGTGTATGCCTTTGATCATAAAAAAATATTGTAACTTACACTGTGTTTTTAACCAATTCTTGCCTTGTTTTGATCTTCTCTGCGGTTCGATTCTGTCCGCACGATGTGTCACATGTCATACACCTACTGTTCCATCCGTTTTCACGGTCATAGGTGCATTTACTGGAGCCGAGCAGAGCCGTATTTTGGACCGGCTCTGGAGCGGTGCAGCAAACAGCGCCCCCGCCCGACTCAATGTGTTAATTCATGTAGAAAACTTGGGCAATACAAACCCACGGCTGTTTTAGTTTTATTCAATATGTTCAATGGAAGAAATGCGCTATTCAATTGATGGAATTAAGATTTCCATTCGACCCATTGTCATTTGTCTTTCCACATATGTTCCTTTGCATTGTCATGTACAATTATCAGAGATTTCCTTAACAATTTCATTGAAAAGAAGCTGGGGATAATGCAACAGCGCATTTCTTCCATTGAACATATTGAATAAAACTAAAACAGCCGTGGGTTTGTATTGCCCAAGCATTGAGTCGGGCGGGGACGCTGTTTGCTGCACCGCTCCAGAGCCGGTCCAAAATACGGCTCTGCTTGGCTCCAGTAAATGCACCTATGACCGTGAAAACGGATAGAACAATAGGTGTATGACATGTGACACATCGTGCGGACAGAATCGAACCACAGAGAAGAATTGGTCAAAAACACAGTGTAAGTTACAATATTTTTTATGATCAAAGGCATACACATAATAACAATACAGTATAGATTCATAGTAGATTCATAGATTTAAGCTATTACAGTGCAATGTGTTTATTTCTTCGTAAAACATGCAAGCTACGGTAGTTCTACGTTTTTTTGTACACTCTTTATCCTAGCGCTTATGTGAAAACATAACGATAGGATCATCCTAGCTACCGGAAAAGCTGCTTTCCGCATGCGCTAGAGAAATGGCGTAAATATAGCGCTCAGAGATCATTTACGGCGGCGTAAATATAGCCTGTGCCTTAAAAATAACGTTAAACATTAACCCTAACCCTCCTAAATCCTCTATAATCCTCCAGAGGATTTGGAGGATTTTGAAGGAATGAGGCACGTTCGAAAATCACCAATTGGAAGATTATGGAGGATTGAGGAGGGTCGTGCATTTGATAGTGGAGGATTGAGGAAGCATGGTTCAAAGAGATCCTGGAGGATTGTGGAGGATTGAGGGCATAATGGAAATTTACTTTGGATGAATGTGGAGGATTATGGAGGATTGTGAAGGATTGACAGAAACAATCTTGTATCCTTTGGAGGATTTTGGAGGATTTTGGAGGATTTTGGAGGAATGAGGCACATTCGAAAATCACCAATTGGAGGATTATGGAGGATTGAGGAGGGTCGTGCATTTGATAGTGGAGGATTATGAAGGATTGAGGCAGTGAGCTTCATGCATAAACTCAAGTTGGAGGATTATGAATGATTGAGGCAGTGAGTTTCATGCACAAACACATTTCAGAGGATTATGAAGGATTGAGGAAGGTACCTGGTAATTAAGGCTAGGGAGTTAGAGTTAACTAAGACTTTAGTTAGGCTACTGTACTGATATAGTGACAACACTGACTTTAGTTTTAGGCTTAATGTTAATCACGAGAGGGCGCTTGAACTCTTTTGCACTAACTCTGACGAGAGACAGTCACTTTGGCACCTAACAAACTCAGCACCTAGCAAACCTGGCATCCACTCAGGGATCCCGCCTAGGGCATCTGCTAGGTTGAGATTCAGCATATAACTGGTTTAGCCTAATTTCCGTAAAAAAAATTATTTTTAAAAGAAAAAAAAATGAATTAAAAAATTTCCCTTCCCCCAAGAAAAATAAATAAATTAAAAATCCAATAAAGGGGGGTCACTGCTTAACTTTTTTCTTTTTAATTTTAGGAATTTTGCCTCACAAACTTATAACTCATTTAAGTTTGTTTCCGAAATATTATATTTGTTATTGCATAAATAAAATATTGGATAATGCCTCTGTTCTCTTTCCCAGGCGGCACTACCAAAAGCAACATGCCTGGACCTGTCATGTAACCAACTCACAAGTCTACCTGTAAGTGTTGAATTTATAATCTGGTAATTGCCAATGTTGTTCCATCCCTTTTAGAACAAATTCATGCTTTGTGATAAGTGTACATTGTGTATGTATACACACAGTTTTAATTTTACTGGTGATGCTTATTTCTCTTTCCCCATAGACTTATTTTCCATCTTTGATCCATTTACAGGAAAACTTCTCCACATTAATACACATAGTTAAGCTTGACCTGAGTAAAAACCGTTTGACTTCCCTTCCGGATAACTTTGGAAATCTTCAAAATCTTCAGCGCCTTGATCTTCTTGGTAAGAGCAAATAAATAATTTTACATTGTTATATTTGTAATTATTATTATTTTTTTTAATTTACTGTCTTTATTAACCCTAACCACCCCAAACCATTCAAACTCCAACAGTAGGGTTTGTTGGATTTTGATGGACTCAATACTGTATAGCCCAGACAGGGATACTTTGCATGGGGCAGGGTGTCCCAATTTCATCTACGTCCAACAATTGAGTGCATGGTGTTGGATGTTGGCAGATTCAGGAAGGTTCTTAGCTAAAATAGGGGGTTAGGGTTAATAGAATATTAAAGGGCTGGAAATTATGTTCACTTTTCTTAAGAGTGACCACACCTCAGAATTTAGTTTTTGTGAAGATTGATATCATCAGGTAAGTTTCACATATACAACGTTAACAATTTCTACTTTAAATCATCAAATATACCACAGTTGAACACCAGTACAGTGAACCAGAGGATCAGTAAAATGTTCTTTGTTTTTTAAAATAATTTATATTTTTGGTTAAAAACTCTAACCATGCTGAGTGCAACAGAATGCAACTAATGTAAAATTATATCTTTAAGCTGAGAGCAAAAGATCTTTTGGTCTTGCTGATGGATTGCTCATCAGGCTTCACACTTGAACATCTGATGGATGCAGTTGCATTGAGCAGGGTGTTGAAGGATTGAAGGAGTTAGGGCTAAAGGATCTTTGGTAAACGGGCTGACAGAGCTGTATACTCCCAGTTTCAGGAATGATTTAAAAATTGGCTTGAATACTGTAAGCAATCATCAGTAAGATAAATCTTCTTTTCCATTGCCTAGGTAACCAGTTAGAGCATCTTCCAGTGAGTTTTGCCAATCTTCGGAACCTGAGATGGCTTGACCTGAAAGATAATGAAAATCTCGACATTGGATTGAAGAAGGCTGCAGGTGATTGCTTGGACGATAAACAATGCAAAGAGTGTGCTAAAAAGGTAGGTATACATCTCCCAGTCTTACAGAATTTAAACCTGAATTTCCTTATTTGACAAGGTTTTTGCCCCAGTCAGTATATATAAGGATAGGGGATAGGTCACTAACATTGAGATGGTGATTAGCTAGTGATTGACAGAATGGTTACACAGTAGGGAATTGTTTATTACAAAGTAAAGGGTTGTTGTGAATGTGATAATTGAACCTAGTGTGAGTGATAATTGGGCTAGGCCATTGTTTTATAAATTAACAGGATGTCTATAGCTTACAATACTGTCATCAGCTTCACCAAATGTTAGTTTTGTTTACATTAAAATTTGACTGGTTATTTTTGAATGACCAATTCTAAACCTTGCTTTTCAGTACATTCATTATAGACACCTGTCGCAGCTTATTGAGAGCTATCATTTCTGACAAAAAATGTTTTCAATTCAATTCCGATTTAGTTTTATGACAAATCATCTCAATAAAGCCATCATTTTATTTCTGTGGACAGGTAGTGGCTTACATGGGTGCTATTCAGAAAGAACAGGAAATGAAGATACAAAAGAAACTAGAGAAAGAAAAAAGTAAGTTCATGTTAGGCCCCCCCCCCCCCCTCCCCCCTCAAAATAACTCCGGTTTCTGGTCTCCTCAGACCAGCACTTCGGCATTTTTAGTTTTCTTTTTATTTACTCTGAAACGATGTCCAATTGCAGCAAAAATTGCATGATCAATTGGAATTCTGCCGCGCTGTGTTTGAAACAACTTTTTCACATTAGGGGTATGAATGTTTGCCCGATATGTGCGAGCTCTCTTAGACACCATACTTTGTGTATGGAAAATTTGGTTTAGTTCTAATAACCGCATGTACATTTATCAAGTATTACCAAAAATAAAATGCGTCACCGCACCAATTTTGAAGCCGACCTATAACCAGAAACCGAGACTTTTCTTGTGGTCATTTGTTCCCTAATAGCCTCCACCCTCCAAAAAATAAATAAATAAATAAATAAATAAAAATAAAAAATAAATAAATTATCTCCACAGACACAGCAATATCTGTACCTTGACTCGCTGTTTTTTGACTGATTTCTCAGAAGAGCCCTTTGAGCCTCACAGAAATTATCATGTGCTGGTTGAATCTGATTTTAGCTTTCGATTACTTCTTTTTTTCATGAAGAACGTTTAGCATCTAAAGCAGCTGAGAGGGAGAAGAAGTTAGAAGCATTTAGGAAGGAGAAACAACAACTGAAGCAGCTGGAGAGACAACGCAAGACTGAGGAGTACGAGGCAACCTTGGCAGCTAAGAAAAAGAAAGAAGAGAAGAGAGAGAGGAAGATAGCAAAAGGTATGTCAGATGCAGAGATCTGTATCACGCAGTAGCCATTTTTTTCCTTTCTAATAAACAATCAAATTGAGACCAAAGTGACGCTTGTGTCAAAACAAGACTGGTGATTTTCATGCTTTTTTTATGGTGGTTTTTCTTTGTTTCTAAATCCACCTTATCATGTATCAGTCATTTTTGGTTTTCAAATACACAAGACTAATGGGCTCAAAGAGAATTCTTGAATCATTGTAGTTATCAAAATTTGGGGGGGGGGGGGGAACATTTGACTATTTGTCTCTCAGACAAAAAAATGTTTGAAACCATCAACTGTACACCAAGTAAGTTGTATAAGTAAGACTAATTGCGGTGACACCATGTAAGAATCTCAATTGAGTAGTAATTAGTTCTGAAAAGAACTGGGGGTACAACTCGACGTTTCGATCAGTATGCTCTGATCGTCCTCAGGAGAATGCCGGACTCTTGAAACTGCTGCTGCTTAAGTAGGCTGCTGGAGGATCATCCCCTGCTGGAGGATTAGTTCGTTGAGGCGCGCAGGCGGGAAACTGTGAGACTATGGGACTAGGATCCTAGGTGTAAGGGGAGAGGAGTGTGTGCTCACTGAACTGAATCAGTTGTTAACAAGCACAGGGGAAGGAGGGTGGTTGACTTAGGATATAGGGGATCCCTCAGTCTGGGGTTGGTTATGGACTTTGGATATAGAAGATCCTTCAGTCTGTAGTATGGGTCGCCAAATGTCGCTGATGAAGAAACCGATGTCCTGTGGCACAGTGTCGTGTTTGACGATCTCGATGGCCTCTCTGATGCGTCTGGGGTGCCATGCGTCGATGGGTGTGATGAGTTGGGCTGCCTGCCAGTCGATTTGGTGGTCCTTGATGTGCGAGTGCTTGACGATGGCGGACTTCTCGAAGTAAGTAAGTAAGTTGTATGTAAAACTTTGATCACTGAGGCTTTTTACACTGTCATTCTAAAAACCCTGCAATAAAAATGAGTCTCTCCATTTTGTACAACTCAACATATTCAATTGTATTTTTACAGGAGCACAGAAATCAAACGGTGTGCAACTTAAACCGACTAAAAGCAGCTCAGGTAATGACCTTACTCTTAAGCAACCCTCCAGTGACCATCTGCTGTACCAGTACGGCAGCCAAGGCAAAAAAACCAACTGCCGTACTGCTACAGTCAGAAAATTTCCCATTATATATCGTGTGCTCGGAGCACAAACATGTTAAGCACGGTTTTGCTTAAATCTGTAGTTTTGGTTATGTCTTGGATACAAAGACATGATCACTTGAAACGGTACTACAATATGTAATTTAAAATGTAAAACATTGAATGAAAACTTGATATTTTACAATGGTTCAAAATTTAATATGTGTGGGGCTTGTCGACTGTATGCCACTCCCCATTGTGCCAATGCACAACGGTTGTTACTGCCTGCTCATTTTGTCGCATTAGTGCAGCAAGGTCATATCATAGTTACGACCTTGTTGCAGACATGGATTTTGCTCAGTGCAACAAGGTCAGATCTTTTTACAGAGTTGCAGGATGAACACACAAAACCTATGAAGATACGACGTTGTTGCACTCAATTGTTTTAATGTATGCAAATTTATGCACTATTGCACATATGACCTTGTTGCATTTTTTAGATACGACCTTGTTGTTCTGACAGGATGATTTGTTTCCTTCTATGTCTCTTCCCAGCATCCTCTTGCCTTGTGGTGTTAATCTCCCTGTTTATCGCCATCATTGCCATTGGCGTCGGAGTCTACTTCTTCTGCGAGAGTGACAAGACGAATTCGCTCTGTGTCGACCTTCGGTGGGGGTTAAACACGGCCATTGGAACAGCTACACAATGGTCACATCAGCTTAGAGACAGAATCACAAGTTAAGATTTTTTTTGTAACAGGAATGACATTTTCGAGTCAAGCCGATTGATTCTGTATAAATTTTGTTTTGGTTCTACCTTTGGCAGTTATGAAAGTGGTTCTTAAGACGTTTGGTTTATATTGGTCAATCAAAGATTCTCAGTTTCATAGTTTCACTAGTTTCCTCAGTTGAAGTTTTTTGATTGGTTAATATTGCTTAAAGAAATTATATATTTACTAAGCAAATGTTTGTTTGCTTTTTGGCTCTTTGAAATTGTCCAATCAGAAGCTGTTAACTAATCAGATGTGTAACTCCACTGCCATGCATTTTACTGAGTCATTATTTCTGCTAAACTTACACTACTTACCCTCTCTCATAAATAATATTTGTTACTTCCAGCAAGCTTTCTTAGCAATTGTTACATGTTGTCTTGCAAGTCCGATTGTGGGATAGTTTTTTATTTCATTGATTATTGTCCGGGTTTTACCTGGGCATAGATACTGGGGTGATTATTTGTTTTTGCATTCTTCCATATCATTCTTCCGTTATTAAAGAGAAGATACAACATTGGAAATCACTAGATAATCAATGTATTATCTTCAACCTTTATACTTGATGAGATATTTCACAAAACAATTTACCAAAATATTGTAAAACAGTGTAGAAACTAACTAAATTAATTTTTAAATGAATTATATAAAAAAAATAAGAGAAAAAGTAATACAAATTCAAGCATTGTTTGCGATTCAAGAACTTTCAATATTTTCAGATTTTTTTTTTTTTTCAGAATGATTTGATTGTAGATTTTTATCTGTATAAATTATTTCTTTCTTCCATTCATGTTAACTTCTTCTGTTTTCTTTTGTCCTGAAAGAAAACTCATTCAGGTTCATTAAGTAAATAGTAATTTACTATTGTAAATTGTTCAGAATGAACTTATGTAAATGTAAACAAATGACGTTTTCAGAAGACAATGAATATATTTTATAAACCACAACCTCTGGTGTTAATTTCATTTATTTTGTTTGTACCAACCCATCTTTCCAAGAATCTCTGCCTGATCCACCAATTAATTTCTTGTTACTTTCAGTCCAGTATATCTCCATATCTGGAGTAACCATTACACAATAACTTAAAAACAAAGGGGGAATCATCCAAATGAAATGTCCAAACTTTGTCAACTAAGTTGGGGGAAGTAAAGGAAATGTCCTAAAAGTTATTAGCGAGGCAGAAGCAAGTATATGAATGAGAAAGAACATAGCATTTCTCCGTTGTATGGTGGTGGAACGTTGAAAATTCAAGAACTGGAGTCCAATTTCATATAGCTACTGATCTAAGTACATAATTTTGCTAAGCACCATATAACAATACCAGCCAAAGTCTATACATTTTGTGTGAAAAATTCACTGGTAACCAACAAAGGCCTGCTAGGCAAGTTTCTCTGCCTCTATGGAATTGACCCAAGGAATCAATTTCATAGAGCAGCTATGCAAATAAAATTGCTTACCAGACAAAATTGCTTAGCGTATTTCTTTGGTTACCAGCCAAACTTTCATACAAAATGTATGCATTTTGGCTGGTAGTCTCTTTTATATTGCTTAGCAAAAATATTTACTTAGCAAAATTCTCTGCTTAGCAGCTCTATGAAATTAGTTCTAGATCATAGGAAGTTTTAAAACCTCTTCTGCTGAAGACCTGTCTAGGTGGGCCAGGCCAGGCCAGGCCAGAGGCTACATCAAATACTGTTGACATTAATTTTGAGAAAAGGATCCAGTCTGGAAAATGAATGACAGCTACAATTGACAAGACAGTGAGAGATATATTTTGTTCATTGCGGAGTCAGGAAATAATTATACCAATGCTGATCAACACTGGTTAATTACCTGACCCTGCCATTACCAAAATTTTAAGAACCTAATATTGGTGATGAGAAAATTGGTGTCCTTGGTCATATCACAAAGGGCAGTGAGGTACCAATGGGAACAAATTGGTGCTTCCAATATAGTTGACTAAACAAATTAACAAACATAAAAGTGTAGGAGGGTTGGAGAACTTGGGGATAATTCAAGAAATTGAAAACAATTAAATGTTCATTTCATAAATTTATTAATTCTTCAGCGAATATTTCACACCCCTTGCTGTAGTTTCATACCTTTGTTATGTTGTACTTATTATATATATATATATATAACTCCCTTTCCACCAATAGGGCGACCGCTCCATAGAAACGTGCACAAAATTCCCTCTTACCTTTCCCTTTTTTTTATATATCCTCCAACCGTCCAAAACTCTGGAAATAAGATGTTTACACTAATTAGAGGCTAAGGAAGCGATGATTTTTAGACTTTATGACAAAATTATGACTTTAAAGGGTAGCTGAGCGTTAAGGCGACCGGCAACGGTCGCCTTAACGCAGAGAAATAGCAATTTCTAAAGAAGTCGGTCGCCCTATGTCCGAAGAAGTAAACATATATATATATATATATACATGTATATATATATATATATATGTATATATATATATATATATATATATATATATATATATATATATATATATATATATGGGGGCCAGGTCAGAGGCCAAACCATATCTGCCGAGTAGCCAGGGATGAAGCCCCGGTCAGATGCAGACAACCTGGGATCATGCACACAACGGGATACAAGCCTTTTATGTGGTTGTACACAGAATAAATATATACTACTCAAAACAATTTAGGGAACACCGGAATAATCTCAGTTAAATCAATATCATTTATTTAAGATAAACACAATGTTTCACAGAATCGATGAGAAACAACTGCACAATGAAACAGATGATAAAGGATGCATGTTGTGATTACACATTTCATGACATGACTACTGAAAGAGAGAGGGGGTTGCAAATGAAAATCCCGGTTCATGGAACATTTCAATAACGGGTGTGACCCTTGCAGTAACATCCGGTGTTCCCTAAATTGTTTTGAGTATTATATATAGGAAGAAACTGACCTGAAATATTATATAAACGGAAAGCGAGCAAAGAAAAATTAGTTGATTCCACACCAGTAAATGTAATTAATTGCGATAATTATGATATATAAAAGTTTGTACATGCTGAGGCTCATGAGGGTTGATACAATGATCCAGTTATAGATACAGACTTGGAATTTCACAACGCGAGTGTTGGCTACCAATGTCTACTTACATACATGAATTTATAATTTCTTTATTTGGGGTAATATATGTTATATTTTTGCCTTTTAAATTATTTCATGGGTTTATAGCTGGACCCAAAAATATTTCTGAATAATACACGATTTTCAAAAATAGCTGTTCAACATCATACTAGATGCCATCAATTCACCACAATATGTGGAAGGAAAGAATATTTTCAAATACATGAAAAACCAATTGTTCTGTGTTCAAAACAGAATCAAATTTAATATATACTTTATAAATATATTAATAATAGAATCTTTACATCCAATGCTTGTAAAATAAGCTATGTTTACAAAACTAATTTTCTTTTTAATATTAATACCTAAATATTAACCAATACAGATTTATCTTTGAATAGTAAACCTTGCCACCATCAAACAAAAATGTTAACAAACATTGATATTAAACTACAAAATTAAGTATTTACTACCAAACCATACCAAACTTTCTTCACTTAGTTTCATGAGTCAACATTAAAAAATAACCTTGAGACTTTAATGCAAAAGACACAAAATATAAGAAATATGCAATTAAATTTGGGTATAAACCATAAATTGTGCAAACAAAAAATTTCTTCTTAAATTGGCCCTCAAAAATATATCAATTTGCCTGATACCTTTTCCTTTATATACAAATACCATTATTCACTGGTGCACAGCATTAACCAGCCACTTATTAGTACAATGTATGGGAACCAATGGGATCTGAGGGCAACCCCTTCAAGATGGTAGAAGATGAATATTAACTGCTAAACATTTGTCAAATGAGTGTCTCCAAATTTGTTTATGCGCAATTCTAGAATCTGTATCAGGCTCTGGAGTAACATGTAAGTCTCACCAATTTATTCCTGATAATTTGACATCTACCAAAGTTGAAAATAAGTAACTATTTTGAGAACATGAAAGTATTTGAGGTTGCAATAGGAACACTAGGAGGCACCTTGACAGAAGGCATTACATGGCATCCTTATTTGGCAAATTGAAGTACAAAATAATAGTCAAATATCTGTTGAGGAAACCATTTTTTGTTTATAACATGATCGGAAAGATTGTAGAATAAAACTGCCACTTTTCTATTCAAATATGCCAAATATCACAGATTTTCCTTTAAAAGATGATAGAGGATGCACTTAAGGATAGGAAAGTGTAGTCAAGTGAGGATTGGAAGCAATATTTTGGGAGATTTTGAGGAATGAATGTATGCACATCCAGTGAGACGTTGGCCATTTTGTCGTCTGCTAAAACCACATGATTAGACATTGTTCACAAGTGGCGGTTGGGTTTGACATTCTTTCCACATGACCCAAAAGGCAATTTGAGCATGTTAGAACCTTATGTGCATGTGAAACTGCTCAGGAGAATTTTGGCTGCCAAAACTGGACACGTATGGTCTCCTCACCATGCAAAGCTACAAGTTTTACCTGTCTCCTCTACTAATGAACAACATTCTGAGATTCAACACAATATCAAACCTGCTTGGTGGTTGGTAAAAAACATACCCTGAGAACATCAACATATGACACCAAGTTGCCACAATCTGTGATTGGATGTTACGGAACCTCGGGGTTTGAAATTAAACAACATCTATTTCTGCCCCCTCACCCCCTCACTCCAGTTACCAAATTTCAGGGGTATATTTCAGGGGGAAATTTGGCCTAGTATCTATTGAACCATCTACACAATTATAGAGCTTTCTGGACCAATGTGGACTGGGTGCTGTCAAATGTTTTAGTCATTTTCACCATCTATGGGAGGAAAACCTATACCATCTTTTTGACTATCATGGAGAAAGATAGGATCTGAGAATACGCACAATGCTCAATTGCTGACCCCTTGATCACTATTGGGTAATTTAACCCTCCTACTATAACTTTAGTGGAAAGTAGCTATAGTGGTCAAAATCAACTGTTTTGACTGTTGACCCAAATGTGCACACAGGGGCATTTTTTACTGTCATTTTGACCATCCTGAACAATACCAGACAATGCTCTTTACCAGTCAAAAACGGTCAACTCATTTTGACCTGTAAATGTACTTACATGTCAAGGTTTGACAGTGTTCGACTTTAAAGTGCACTAGATATACCTTGGCAAGTAAATCAACATTTTGACTGATTTTGACTCTTGCAGCATATTATGAGCCAGAGGGGTGTCTGGGCATCTTTTGGACACACTGTTTCAATTTTAGACACCCTATTTTATCTGTCATTAAGTGAACAATTTGGACACCCTGTTTTGAAATTTCCAGCAAATTTGGACACCCTATTTCTAAATCCTTGTATTGCAGTCACAGAAGGGTTAACCACGAGGGGTATTTGATGACAATGAATGCAAAACAGAGAGGTTTGAAGATTTTATTAACACGGCGTCACAATTATGGCTCTCTATTGAGCTTAAACTGTCTTAGTTGGTCTCTATCTTCAACAAATCTGAATGAATACACCAAACTCCAAATGCAGTTTCACTACCACCCAACTGTTGGACTTATATGTAAAGTATCCCTGACTGGGCTATACAGCAAAATACAACACAACCATTGGAATTTGATGGGTTTGAGGTTGTTAGGGTTTAAACATTTTAAAGAAGTAAACCTATGGTTTTAAAACTGGTCAGAGATCACAACCACAAATTATCAGAGCTGAGGCAAATGATTTTGACTTGTTTTGACATACTACAAATACAAAGGCATACAATGGCATGTGCATTTATTCTTTGGTTGATTTGAGGCAAAACGGGTTTTATTTAGAAATCCAGTCACTTTGCTTAAAGATAAAATTGGTAATTTAAAAATAACCAAGTGGTCAAATTTTAATGTAAATCTAACTTGTTGTTAATCAGATGATGGTATCAATCTTCCCTCACAATGAATTTTGTTTGAGGTGCTGTCATTAGTATTAAAAGTCAAATTATTGCCAATAAGTTTATTTAAAAAGAGGGCTCTTTTCTATTAACCCTCCTACTATAGCTGAACTGCACACAGGGGCATTTTTGACTGGTTTTTACTGTCATTTTGACCACCCTCAACAATATCAGACAATTCTTTTACCAGTCAAAAACCGTCAACTCATTTTGACCTGTAAATGTACTTACTACACGTAAGGTTTGACAGTGTTTGACTTTTAAGTGCACTAGATATACCTTGGCAAGTATATCAACATTTTGACTGATTTTGACCCTTGCAGTCATAGGAGGGTTAATTCAACATCAGAATGAATACACACACATCTGAATTCATTTTCACCATTTTCTTGTTAACTACACAATGTTTTAAATTGAACTTTAACAGGTTGCTTTTTTAATATCTATTTTGCGTCAAAGAGAGTAAGCATCAAAGAAGCAGTTTTGCCAACATTACCAATGTTGTACCTTGCCTTTAATGTATATCTTGATTCAAAGAGAGTAAGCATACTCATAGAAGCAGTTTTGCCAACATTACCAATGTTGTACCTTCCCTTTAATGTATATCTTGATTCAAAGAGAGCAAGCATACTCATAGAAGCAGTTTTGCCAACATTACCAATGTTGTACCTTCCCTTTAATGTATATCTTGATTCAAAGAGAGTAAGCATACTCATAGAAGCAGTTTTGCAAACATTAACAATGTTGTACCTTCCCTTTAATGTATATCTTGATTCAAAGAGAGTAAGCATACTCATAGAAGCAGTTTTGCAAACATTAACAATGTTGTACCTTCCCTTTAATGTATATCTTGATTCAAAGAGAGTAAGCATACTCATAGAAGCAGTTTTGCAAACATTAACAATGTTGTACCTTCCCTTCAATGTATATCTTGATTCAAAGGGAGTAAGCATACTCATTGAAGCAGTTTTGCCAATATTATAAATGCTGTACCATCCATGTCACTCAAAGAAACCATTACTGAGATATAATTACTTTGAATCTGTACAACATAAATATAAAATGTTATATATATACATTATCTTGCATACAGTAAAAATGGCAGTGTTATTACACAGATATAACACAAATATACAGGAAGCGACAACCGTAAATAATAATAATAATAATAATAATAATAATAATAAAGATTTTTAGCGCGCACATAAATGCTATTCATAAATGCCCAAGACAGTTGAGACAATCTGATTGGATGAAACATGATCACATGGGGGTGTATTACCGGATGGTTTATTCAAATCAGAGCAGCGCATATGTGCGTTGTGTGCCAGTGTGCGACGTACGACACGAATTTGAACCAATCAGGGTGACAAAGTTGGCTTTGCATCATTTCTTGTTTCGTGTGTCCCCAAAACTTGGCTCTCTTCACCAAAATTACTAAATTTTGAAAACGAAATCAATATGGACATTTATGAATGGGAATAAAAGTTTTATGCTTGGTCTTTACCACAGGATCGCGCGACAAACTTTATTCCCTTATTACTGTGCAACAACACCACTACATATATAATGAATATTTAGCTCTACCGTACATGACTATTGTGTCCCATATTACGTATTAGCATTGCAAATGTGATATACTATTCAAAACAATTTAGGGAACACCGGATTTTTTAACATCAAATAGGTTTGAAATGTTCCATGAACCGGGATTTTCATTTGCAACCCCCTCTCTCTTTCAGTAGTCATGTCATGAAATGTGTAATCACTACATGCATCCTTTATCATCTGTTTCATTGTGCAGTTGTTTCTCATCAATTCTGTGAAACATTGTGTTTATCTGAAATAAATGATCTTGCTTTAACTGAGATTATTCCGGTGTTCCCTAAATTGTTTTGAGTAGTATATAAAAAACACTGTAGTTAACATTTTGTACTGATCCCCCATTATAGCTGCTTTACACTGTTACATACAAGCTATCAACAATCGCATGAAAGACACACAGTGCTATACTCTATTAACACTAAAGGGATCATTGTCACTGAGGGTACTCCCTAATGGTACCCAGGCAATCATAAAAGTACACAAACCTACATAGGATTGAGATTGCCTGGATACCATTGGGAAGTAACCCTGGGTGACAACGACCCCTTCTGCCATAATAACTTGGGCTTAAACCAATTACATTTTTATATAAAGAACACGACACTGTAGCTACATGTACCACCATGAAACATTGACCTCAGATGTAACCAAAGGCTTTTGAGACAATCTAGTCATGCATATTCATGAACAAATAATATGTATATTCATGAATTATGAGGTAAAAGGTCAAATTAAGCTTTGGCACTTAACAGGGGCGCATTTTCGTGACCGTAACCAGAAACATGTTTGGGCTTCGGTCATTGGTTAAGTGTTTTCGCGAGTTCGGTTGTACTGCGATGACATCATTGTTCTGACCAAACGGGAACCGAAGTTTGTGATCAGTTACGCTTGGTTTCAAGATGACAGATTGTAAAAAGTAACAAAAGTTTTCTTAATTATTTGTTAAAACATGATGGAATGATTGTTTGTATATCAGTTTATCTTTCAAGTTTATTACTAGCACTCACGAGTAAGTTCTATTTTGCCAAAAATTTGAATTACACCATATATTTTGAGAAACGTTGATGATTGAACACGGCGCAAAGCTACGCCGTCTTGTTTCTGGTCAAGAACATGACGTCAGAAACAAGTTTCTGGTTAGGGTCGTGAAAATGTGCCCCTGGTTGACAATATACATACACAATGAATCAATATCACTAACCCTTAAACGGGCGTGGTAGCAGATGATGTAGACCTTAAATGGGGCGGGGCTGGTGCAGTCCCATGATGTCAGGCATAATTTCGGGTACATGGTTTGCCCTACGAGGGCCCCAATCTTGTAGGTCTTTCTTCAGGGACAGGCGGTGGGTCGTCAGGTGGCAAATAGTGTAGCTTGACTCGACCACTTGGGTCAGGACGGTTAAAACTTGTCTGTTGGATCAAGGGAAGAACTCTATTTGAAATTGTGGCAAAGTGAAATACCTAACATTCGATGATAGTGCTTTATTATTTTTCTCTCTAATTTGTGAGAAAAACGTGCTTGTTTGAAAATGGTTATGAACCATTTATTTTTCCTGGAACATTACCTGTTTTGTACTCTAGAGAATAGCATTTCTTGTTTTCTAAATTGACAATGTATTTCAATACAGACATACAAATACATATAGCTTCATAGTTGCTCCTGAAGACGATCAGAGCACACTTATCGAAACGTTGATTGGTAACCATCAGTTCTTTTCAAAAAGAGAATTTTTTTCACATGGTGTCACCACAAACAGGCTTTACTTATTCATAGTTATAACAAATTTGCCTTTGACAGTTTGTTTTTGGTTGCCTGGCCTGTTACACACAAGAAAATCTTTCACAAAACATTTAGAAATACAATGTACTTAGAAAACATACAATTTTATATCAGAAATACAATTGCCTAACTAAGTAGGCTTGATATCAATAATGGAGCACATGTTGGACATTTTGCGACACTAGATGGCAGCAAACTTACCAGTCCTTTTCCACTGTTCTTGATATCGTTCACAATTAGCATATGCTCAGAATTACGTCAACAATGGGACAACCAGTAAGTATGCTGCCACCTAGCATCTCAAAAGTTTCCAATTATGATCTGTAACCCTACCCGCCTAGAGGCATTTCACAGACACCCTGCTGTATGCTACAAAATGCAACAACAGAAAAGTGTGCAGGGCTGCTCAATGCAACAAGATCCAACAGCTAGAACAATGGTTCTTTTGTTCTCTGCTGAGGGCAACAAGATGAAACAATGTTATTGAGTTGTTTCAGGTACACCATGTAATGATCGTCAGGAGACTAGAGCAGACTAGTCGAAACGTTGCCAACAAACCAACCGGCTCTTCTCAGAGCCATCACTTTTTCCAAGAAGAGATCATTACATGGTGTCACCCGAAAGAACTCAATAACATCTATCTCCACCATGCAAAGCCTGAAATCCTACAAGATGAAACAACTTTTTACATTTTTTACATCTTGTTGTATTGAGCATAGTTAGGGATAATGGATTTTGATATACAACTGTTAATTGGCTTATAGTCTGGGTGGTGTTAAACATTTCAACGATTTCTATTCCGTGGAATAACTGACCTGTGTAGTGGTGGTATACAGTCGATAGTGGTAAGACTTCCCCTTGTGGAGACGACATTAAAGCTACCATTGCAGTCACACTTCATGTGAAGACTGTAGTCAGAGTGTCTGTTCTCTACAACAATGATGAAGCCAGACCATCCATGGTCTAAATTGTAGCAGGTCACACCTTCACGACCCTGTTGTAAAAAACAAAAATTAAATGAATTCTTTTAGAGAGAACAACAAAAGCAGGAGTCAAACAGATTTTTGTAATGCACAAGTCGACATGATTCAAAATGAGGCTGTTTGAAACAGTCTGATACCCTTCAAACTGTGTTTTTTTTTAATGGGTGAGTCAGAATCCACACATATGGGCTGCAGTCAGGGGAAACCTATATATACTATACTTACTATATTTATATATTTACTATATTTACTACACTAAATACACTATATTTACATTGTTTGTCGGCGGCCTCTAGAGGGCGCTGACACTATAATTTTCTTGTTTGGTGCATTTGTTAAATATTGTTAGTTAAAAGGTATTCAATATGGCTGTTATGTGTACTTATATGTTTGATGACGTACTATACAAGTAAAGGCATATTGTAATATCAATCTTTCGTTGATTTCACTGTGACGTAAGTTTTTCTTCAAACACAGTGTGATGATGGTTATTTACCTCATGTCGTTTGCCTTTCTGTACAGCCAGCATTATCAGAGCATCAGCAATGGCATGCTCTGTGGGTTTGATCTGACTAATGCTGACTGGATGAGAGCTATGTAGGGTCAGGGCATAGGGTGGATGAGTTGTGGCTCTTGTGGGACTCCGTAGACCTAAGCGATAAAATATGAAAATTTGTAATGCATTTCACATTTTCTCAAAAATGACAGCATGTCAGATGGAATCATTTCTCAGACTGTTTGGTACTAATTTCAATCATAACGTTTTTAGATTATAATTCAGTAATAGACCAATTCATTAACCCTCCTACGTTAGCTGAACTTTAGCGGCAAGTAGCTGTAGTGGTCAAAAGCATTTTTGACTGGTTTTGACTGTCATTTTGACCACCCTCAACAATACCAGACAATGCTTTTACCAGTCAAAAACGGTTGACTCATTTGGACCTGTAAATGTACTTACTACACATAAGGTTTTACAGTGTCCGACTTTTCAGTGCACTAGATATATATACCTTGGCAAGTATATCAACATTTTGACATTTAGTAACTGCCTAGCAATGGCACCCGTGGGTTCAATACATGAGCCTCGCCTCTCGATTGTTAAGCCGCCAACCGGCTACCATGCATGCACACACGTCCCATACATACATAATGGTGGGTTGTTTACATTTGTCATGGATGCTATACAGCTATTTTAACATCTCCGACTTTTACTGGACTTATCGCGGCTATAATTAGTCAATATGTAATGGGGCAGGGCTTAACCCTAACCTTCCCAAATCCTCCAAAATCATCTTTGCTACATGCTCTTTGCTAAAGTGAAGGATTTTAGAGGATTGAGGTTATTAGGCATACTTGCCTTTCCATGGTACATGTACATCCATGTTTGTTGTAGTGATTGCAAGGTCAGTGCTTGGGGCATGCATGCAGGGAGGGTCCCTGGCCATGTACATGTATCACAGATTAGAAACACATGTGTGCATGCGTGTCATGTGCTTGCTTTACTACTGAAGGATTTTGGTGGATTCAGGTTATGTGTAAGAAAATGGGCCTAGGGAGTTAGGAAGGATTCAGGTTATGTGTAAGCAAATGGGCCTAGGGAGTTAGGAAGGATTCAGGTTATGTGTAAGCAAATGGGCCTAGGGAGTTAGGAAGGATTCAGGTTATGTGTAAGCAAATGGGCCTAGGGAGTTAGGGAGGATTCAGGTTATGTGTAAGCAAATGGGCCTAGGGAGTTAGGAAGGATTCAGGTTATGTGTAAGCAAATGGGCCTAGGGAGTTAGGAAGGATTCAGGTTATGTGTAAGCAAATGGGCCTAGGGAGTTAGGGTTAATGGATCGATCAATTACCAAAGGTTTACACTCCATTTACACACAATGGCTACATACCACTCATGTTTACACCTGTGTTCCAGTGATTAAATGCCATACACACAACCACATACAGGCCTGGCTCAAAGAATGCGTTACAGCCTACAAATGCCCTCAGCTGACGCTTGCAATAAGTCATGACGTTTGACATGCCAGAGGTCGTCATTCCACAGGCTCGCAGAACTACAATAGTGAGGTCCAGTGGATTGCGAGATGATTTCTCTAATCTCCTGCAAGAAAAAACAATTATTTATTATAAAAAAAAATATGTATAAGGATATGAATAATGCTTTCCCTGAAAAATTAATTTATTAATTAAGAGGCTGAAAATCTAAGGAAGAAATTTGTTTTGAAATGGCTAAATTGTGTCAAGTATAAGAAATTGTATCCTGGATGAATGTTCTCACGAGGCTGCTATTCACTGAGCCTTGTGATCCCCCCCCCCCCCCACATACACATCTTAGATGTCAAATAGATGAGGTGTTTGTTATGTCATCTTGTAATGTGGGCAATGTAATAACTGTATCTTATATTAACCCTAACCCCCTAGCTATTTTGGCTAAGAACCTTCCTGAATCCGCCAAAATCCAACACCAGTATCCCTGTCAGGGCTAAACAGTACTGAGTCCATCAAAATACAACAAACCCAGCTGTTGGAGTTTGAATGGTTTTTAATATTACATACTGATTGATATTTATAGTTTATTCAATTTTGTATTTTTGTATGCATTCTAAACATTCTCATTTGTATTTTACCTCCAGGTTTGATTGAGAGTGAAGTCAATCTCTGTAGGCTTGTCTACCGTCAGCATGGTCACCTTCATCGGACCGCCGGCAAAGTTAGGTAAGACCCCCTGAACTCTGACCTCAGCCCAATTGGCGTGAAGCTTGCAAATGTCCACACAGTCAAAGAATCTATAACACAATGATATTGTTAAATGGAAAACAATTGATTTGATTTTTGCCCTACACAGATGTGTCAGTGGAGATGTTTGGACATCACACCATACACAGATGTGTCAGTGGAGATGTTTGGACATCACACCATACACAGATGTGTCAGTGTAGATGTTTGGACATCACACCATACACAGATGTGTCAGTGGAGATGTTTGGACATCACACCATACACAGATGTGTCAGTGTAGATGTTTGGACATCACACCATACACAGATGGGTCAGTGGAGATGTTTGGACATCACACCATACACAGATGGGTCAGTGGAGATGTTTGGACATCACACCATACACAGATGTGTCAGTGTAGATGTTTGGACATCACACCATACACAGATGGGTCAGTGGAGATGTTTGGACATCACACCATACACAGATGTGTCAGTGGAGATGTTTGGACATCACACCATACACAGATGTGTCAGTGGAGATGTTTGGACATCACACCATACACAGATGTGTCAGTGTAGATGTTTGGACATCACACCATACACAGATGTGTCAGTGGAGATGTTTGGACATCACACCATGCACAGATGTGTCAGTGGAGATGTTTGGACATCACACCATACACAGATGTGTCAGTGGAGATGTTTGGACATCACACCATGCACAGATGTGTCAGTGGAGATGTTTGGACATCACACCATACACAGATGGGTCAGTGGAGATGTTTGGACATCACACCATACACAGATGTGTCAGTGGAGATGTTTGGACATCACACCATACACAGATGTGTCAGTGGAGATGTTTGGACATCACACCATACACAGATGTGTCAGTGGAGATGTTTGGACATCACACCATACACAGATGTGTCAGTGGAGATGTTTGGACATCACACCATACACAGATGTGTCAGTGGAGATGTTTGGACATCACACCATGCACAGATGTGTCAGTGGAGATGTTTGGACATCACACCATACACAGATGTGTCAGTGTAGATGTTTGGACATCACACCATACACAGATGTGTCAGTGGAGATGTTTGGACATCACACCATACACAGATGTGTCAGTGGAGATGTTTGGACATCACACCATACACAGATGTGTCAGTGGAGATGTTTGGACATCACACCATACACAGATGTGTCAGTGGAGATGTTTGGACATCACACCATACACAGATGGGTCAGTGTAGATGTTTGGACATCACACCATACACAGATCAGTGAGATGTTTGGACATCACACCATACACAGATGTGTGGAGATGTCAGATGCATCATCACAGATGACATCAGTGGAGATGTTTGGACATCACACACAGATACAGATAGATGTTTGGACATCACACCATACACAGATGGGTCAGTGTAGATGTTTGGACATCACACCATACACAGATGTGTCAGTGGAGATGTTTGGACATCACACCATACACAGATGTGTCAGTGGAGATGTTTGGACATCACACCATACACAGATGGGTCAGTGGAGATGTTTGGACATCACAGATGTGTCAGTGGAGATGTTTGGACATCACACCATACACAGATGTCAGTGGAGATGTTTGGACATCACACCATACACAGATGTGTCAGTGGAGATGTTTGGACATCACACCATACACAGATGTGTCAGTGTAGATGTTTGGACATCACACCATACACAGATGGGTCAGTGGAGATGTTTGGACATCACACCATACACAGATGGGTCAGTGGAGATGTTTGGACATCACACCATACACAGATGTGTCAGTGGAGATGTTTGGACATCACACCATACACAGATGTGTCAGTGGAGATGTTTGGACATCACACCATACACAGATGGGTCAGTGGAGATGTTTGGACATCACACCATACACAGATGTGTCAGTGGAGATGTTTGGACATCACACCATACACAGATGTGTCAGTGGAGATGTTTGGACATCACACCATGCACAGATGGGTCAGTGGAGATGTTTGGACATCACACCATACACAGATGTGTCAGTGGAGATGTTTGGACATCACACCATACACAGATGTGTCAGTGGAGATGTTTGGACATCACACCATACACAGATGTGTCAGTGGAGATGTTTGGACATCACACCATACACAGATGTGTCAGTGGAGATGTTTGGACATCACACCATACACAGATGTGTCAGTGGAGATGTTTGGACATCACACCATACACAGATGGGTCAGTGTAGATGTTTGGACATCACACCATACACAGATGGGTCAGTGTAGATGTTTGGACATCACACCATACACAGATGGGTCAGTGTAGATGTTTGGACATCACACCATACACAGATGGGTCAGTGGAGATGTTTGGACATCACACCATACACAGATGGGTCAGTGTAGATGTTTGGACATCACACCATACACAGATGGGTCAGTGGAGATGTTTGGACATCACACCATACACAGATGGGTCAGTGGAGATGTTTGGACATCACACCATACACAGATGTGTCAGTGGAGATGTTTGGACATCACACCATACACAGATGTGTCAGTGGAGATGTTTGGACATCACACCATACACAGATGTGTCAGTGGAGATGTTTGGACATCACACCATACACAGATGTGTCAGTGGAGATGTTTGGACATCACACCATACACAGATGGGTCAGTGTAGATGTTTGGACATCACACCATACACAGATGGGTCAGTGTAGATGTTTGGACATCACACCATACACAGATGGGTCAGTGGAGATGTTTGGACATCACACCATACACAGATGTGTCAGTGGAGATATTTGGACATCACACCATGCACAGATGGGTCAGTGGAGATGTTTGGACATCACACCATACACAGATGTGTCAGTGGAGATGTTTGGACATCACACCATACACAGATGGGTCAGTGGAGATGTTTGGACATCACACCATACACAGATGGGTCAGTGGAGATGTTTGGACATCACACCATACACAGATGTGTCAGTGGAGATGTTTGGACATCACACCATACACAGATGGGTCAGTGGAGATGTTTGGACATCACACCATACACAGATGGGTCAGTGGAGATGTTTGGACATCACACCATGCACAGATGGGTCAGTGGAGATGTTTGGACATCACACCATACACAGATGTGTCAGTGGAGATGTTTGGACATCACACCATACACAGATGGGTCAGTGTAGATGTTTGGACATCACACCATACACAGATGTGTCAGTGGAGATGTTTGGACATCACACCATACACAGATGTGTCAGTGGAGATGTTTGGACATCACACCATACACAGATGGGTCAGTGGAGATGTTTGGACATCACACCATACACAGATGTGTCAGTGGAGATGTTTGGACATCACCATACACAGATGTGTTGTGTAGATGTTTGGACATCACACCATACACAGATGGGTCAGTGGAGATGTTTGGACATCACACCATACACAGATGGGTCAGTGGAGATGTTTGGACATCACACCATACACAGATGGGTCAGTGGAGATGTTTGGACATCACACCATACACAGATGTGTCAGTGGAGATGTTTGGACATCACACCATACACAGATGGGTCAGTGGAGATGTTTGGACATCACACCATACACAGATGGGTCAGTGGAGATGTTTGGACATCACACCATACACAGATGGGTCAGTGGAGATGTTTGGACATCACACCATACACAGATGTGTCAGTGGAGATGTTTGGACATCACACCATACACAGATGTGTCAGTGGAGATGTTTGGACATCACACCATACACAGATGTGTCAGTGGAGATGTTTGGACATCACACCATACACAGATGGGTCAGTGGAGATGTTTGGACATCACACCATACACAGATGTGTCAGTGGAGATGTTTGGACATCACACCATGTGGAGTATCGTGGCCGAGCGGTCTAGCTTACCGGACTCAAGTTCTGGTGTTAGCAGCAGAATGTGGGTTCGAATCCCGGCCGTGACACTTGTGTCCTTGAGCAAGACACTTAACCATAATTGCTTTTCTCCACCCAGGGGTTAAATGGGTACCTGTGAGGGCAGAGTTGGTTGATTAGCCCTATATGCGCTGTAATGGCAGCAATTGAGCTGTATACTCCCCAGGGAGCTGAGATGGTTTCAGGAATGATTTATGAGCCTTATGAGCCTTATGAGCAGGGGTAATAATATAATGCGCCTTGAGCACCACTTAGTTGGTGGATACGTGCGCTATATAAGTCCACACATTATTATTATTATTATTATTACCATACACAGATGTGTCAGTGGAAATGTTTGGACATCACACCATACACAGATGTGTCAGTGGAGATGTTTGGACATCACACCATGCAAAATAGGTCATCTTTATGGGCAATGATAGATTCTGTGTATTATTGGTCAGTATACGGATAAAAACAACTCCACTGATTGAGGGTTCTCTCCTATTAGAGCACCCTCAATCATTAATTTTTTTCACAGTCTGAACACGAAGTCACGGCACTGATGATTCGTGGCTCATTGAATGGCTCATTGTTTTCCCCACCGCCTTCATGAATTGCATGAAAATTTGCAGGTGGGGGGAAGCGAGTTATGGTGCAGCGAGGTAAATGCAATACGTGTACACTAATATGTGCTGCATGCACAGAAAGTCAAAATTGAAATGTGCTTCAAGCATTTTTTGTTTGTTTTAACCTTCAGGAATTGTGATTATGGATGGCGATTTCTAATTTTATTTTCCAAAATCAGAGATTTGTGGGTGGCAGGTCTGTCATCCAAGTTATAAAAAAAAATTGCCTTTTTTACTGCAGAGTAAAATTTAAATGCTTGGCGCAGCTCAAACCCAAATCATAGGTGGTGTGTTTCTGGAACTCTCTATAATTGATGCCTGACGTATCTATAAAGTACTGTATACTCAGTAGAAAGAAAATGAATTGTTTAATATTCCGATAGAAGAAATTCATCTATAAAATGGAAAACTGTTGACCTTTTGAGAGGATTTAGATCAAGATGCTAGCAGTTGGAGGTAAAGGATGGTTCTGAAAAGGTTGAAGGGAGACTAGGGGAGGATATTTCTTCAAATTGGAAAATAAATTGATTTTATGTAGCAGCAGTGCAACTAGATATGGGCACATGCAGCAACCACCCATCTTCTGGTGGTGGAGGAAAATATTAACCTTTGGTCAATAAACACATACTATTGCCCACAACTGCAGTCAATATAATCACCTCATCATGTCTTTGAGTGACATCCAGAATACACCTTCCCCAGCCCCGTGGGCCATCAGTGCTTCCCTCATGTCTGGCGTCCATTTGGGTGAATCATCAGACCAATCACCACGCCATGAATAGCGCCCCCAGGGGTTGCGAAGACGAATCAATCTGTAAATACAAAAATATTGATGGGACCGAAGCATCTTGTTTTAATTCTTGCAATTCAAATGGTTGTGACCTTACAGTGCATGCATACTGATTATTGAAATATTTTGTCTCGTTTAGAGGGAAACTGACAAATATGGCCCCAGCATGACATGACTGTTTAACCTTTGACCCTACCTGTTGGTACAGATGTCCTGCACATCCAACACAGAGTAGGAATGTCTTGGTCTAAGTCCAACTTTCTGGTAGAGTTCGGTGTCAACCTTCATGTTTCCCCCTCCGCACGAAGCCCCCATCAGGAATCTACAATAACAAGGTCAGAATAAATTGGTTTTGATTAAAAGTTGATTTTTGTAGAGACTTTTTTTTTCTTTCTTATTTGGTAATCTGTCATTAACCCTAACTCCCTAGGCATTTTCGCTAGGAACCATCCCAAATCCTCCAAAATCCATTAACATGCAGTAAAACGTTACCCCAATTGGTTGGACTTTGATGGAATTGGTAGAGTTAGCAAATGCAAAGCATCCATGGCTTGGCTAAACACAGTCCTGAATCCCACAAAAGCAGCCGGTGGAGTTTGATGGATTTGGTACACATGGCTACATGCTCTATTCGCTGGGCTACATACTGTGGAGTACTGAATCCAACAAAAGCAGCTGGTGGAGTTTGATGGATTTGGTACACATGGCTACATGCTCTATTCACTGGGCTATATACTGTGGAGTACTGAATCCAACAAAAGCAGCTGGTGGAGTTTGATGGATTTGGTACACATGGCTACATGCTCTATTCACTGGGCTATATGCTGTGGAGTACTGAATCCAACAAAAGCAGCTGGTGGAGTTTGATGGATTTGGTACACATGGCTACATGCTCTATTCACTGGGCTATACTGTGGAGTACTGAATCCATCAAAAGCAGCCGGTGGAGTTTGATGGATTTGGTACACATGGCTACATGCTCTATTCACTGGGCTATACTGTGGAGTACTGAATCCAACAAAAAGCAGCCGGTGGAGTTTGATGGATTTGGTACACATGGCTACATGCTCTATTCACTGGGCTATACTGTGGAGTACTGAATCCAACAAAAGCAGCTGGTGGAGTTTGATGGATTTGGTACACATGGCTACATGCTCTATTCACTGGGCTATACTGTGGAGTACTGAATCCATCAAAAGCAGCCGGTGGAGTTTGATGGATTTGGTACACATGGCTACATGCTCTATTCACTGGGCTATACTGTGGAGTACTGAATCCAACAAAAGCAGCTGGTGGAGTTTGATGGATTTGGTACACATGGCTACATGCTCTATTCACTGGGCTATACTGTGGAGTACTGAATCCAACAAAAGCAGCTGGTGGAGTTTGATGGATTTGGTACACATGGCTACATGCTCTATTCACTGGGCTATATACTGTGGAGTACTGAATCCAACAAAAGCAGCTGGTGGAGTTTGATGGATTTGGTACACATGGCTACATGCTCTATTCACTGGGCTATATACTGTGGAGTACTGAATCCAACAAAAGCAGCCGGTGGAGTTTGATGGATTTGGTACACATGGCTACATGCTCTATTCACTGGGCTATATACTGTGGAGTACTGAATCCAACAAAAGCAGCCGGTGGAGTTTGATGGATTTGGTACACATGGCTACATGCTCTATTCACTGGGCTATATACTGTGGAGTACTGAATCCAACAAAAGCAGCCGGTGGAGTTTGATGGATTTGGTACACATGGCTACATGCTCTATTCACTGGGCTATATACTGTGGAGTACTGAATCCAACAAAAGCAGCCGGTGGAGTTTGATGGATTTGGTACACATGGCTACATGCTCTATTCACTGGGCTATACTGTGGAGTACTGAATCCAACAAAAGCAGCCGGTGGAGTTTGATGGATTTGGTACACATGGCTACATGCTCTATTCACTGGGCTATATACTGTGGAGTACTGAATCCAACAAAAGCAGCCGGTGGAGTTTGATGGATTTGGTACACATGGCTACATGCTCTATTCACTGGGCTATATACTGTGGAGTACTGAATCCAACAAAAGCAGCCGGTGGAGTTTGATGGATTTGGTACACATGGCTACATGCTCTATTCACTGGGCTATATACTGTGGAGTACTGAATCCATCAAAATCAAGCAAACCCAGGTGGGTAGTTAGGGTTAAAGTTGTTGAGGTATCCACTGCTGTCTTGGGCAAGGTTTGGGTTAGTACATGCTTAGTGTTACTTTGATAACGAGTTCTGATTGTTTCTCATGAAGCTAATCAACTCCATCTGGATCCTCTAACAAGTTTTTAAAGCAGTTTCAACCTCAGAGTCCAGCATTCTCCTGAAGACAATCAGAGTATATTGATCAAAACATTGAATTATCTCACCACCGGTTCTTCTCAGAACCAACATTATTTCCAACCGCAAACCTTACTTCTAAGTGTATAATGGCTTAGGGATGAACCCCTAATGAATAAAGCTTCAAACTCAGGTCAGCAGTCGCTGAATTGTACAAACAGTCACATTTAGAACCTTCTGGAACTAACCCTGCTTCCTTGGAGCTGAGAAGCTTGGCCCATACAAGATCCTTGTCAATCACTTCTCCTCGCATCGCACTGCTTGCTGTAACATAATGTAAACACATATCAATTTAATAAACAAAAACAATTTCTAAATAAATGTCTTCATTTTCCATTCACAAAAGACACTTTTGTACACAACATTTTTTTCAAAATGTGCAGAGCCTCCCCTGAGACATCAGACACTGTTGGTAGTCACTTACAGTACAATTTGTATTACAGACAATGAGCATAATATGTACATGTAATACGTACAAGAACTCACAAAAACACAAACTGATTCACTGGACACTTTACCAAGTTCATATTACATAAACTTTTAGATAATAATTTGGTATTTTTGTAATTGGTGTTAGCCTGTCTATGACACACGTGAATGGTTTCCTTACCGTGTAGTTGGAGACTCTCACAGGGGGCTCCAGTCAGGGTGGCGAGTCCTTCCAGACATCTACCTGCTACCAGAGCCTCATAGCAACCACTCATCTTAGCAAGGGCTTTCTCTATCAATGGAACCCATAGCTGTTTCCTCTTGGCCTGGTGAGAGGGAAATCAATATAATATGGGCTATCAGTGTTTGATATGAATCCTTTGGTCTGGGACCAGGGATGTGTTTGTACTTTCATTCGGGATTGCTAAGCACAATCGTGTGATATTATGCAGTGCTAAAACAAACAGAGACTTTGGGATTCAAATCAATGTCGTAACTCAGCCGGTAGATCATGCCTGTTGTATATGGCTGAGTACCAGACTACGGCTGAACCATGCCCATGGCAGAATGAGCAAAATCCATCTGCTAAATTCACTTACTACACGTAAGGTTTGGCATTGTTTGGCTTTTAAGTGCACTAGATATACCTTAGCAAGTATTTCAACATTTTGACTGATTTTGACCCTTGCAGTCACATAACGGTTAAAGAAACATCTCAAACTGTTGGTAAATCTAATTATTCAATTTACCTTTGAAAAAACAAGTCGACCCCTCTCGTCACAAGGGAAAAGATCATCGATGAGCACGGTTTCCCATAATCCATCTCTGCACAGTCTGACCTGATAAGCGCCCTCATTGTTGACTTTCTTAGAGATCATGATATGCTCCAGAATCTCAGGTCGCTCGAGGATAACAGCTAATGCACTCAGAAACCTTGTCAACAGAAAAAAAATTAAAATTTTCCAAAATGTATGATCATTTTTTTAAAGAAGTAAGGCAGGAGGTTACATATTTAAATACTTAAAGGAAAAACTGGAACAAATTTGCTCGTACAGAAATGTGTGTGCGCATTACTTAAAAAATAGATTGACATTAAGAACCACTGTATGGGTGGTTAACTCGATTGGTCAATTGATAGCCAATCAGATTTGAATTAACCAATCAGATGTGTTACATAGCCATAACATGTGCTATGTGAGTAATACCGTTATTATCCATAATCATTATCCATAATTATTTTCCATAATCATTATCCATAATCATTATCCATAATCATTATCCATAATCATTATCCATAATTATTACACCATAATCTCCAACAAGGTTGAACTGTCCATTTGCAAATTGTTCTGTAGGTGACTACCAACAAGTTAAAAGTATTATGTTGGAGCTCGTCATGTTTTGAAAATAGTTGTGTAAGAAATTATCTGTAAGGGGACTTGAGGGCAATTACTACAGACAAAGTATTCCAGAGGTACAGCATCAATAAATTTCTTGGCTCAAATAACTCAATATTTGTAGAATTTGTTTTATTTTATCCATAGAATCCAAACTGAATCACACTCTCTAGACCTCACCAGCAGTTTCCCAACACCCCCTGGGATATATCTGAAGGCAAGGGTGTACGGAAAACCTCCCACTTGACTGACTCCACTCCCTCGGAGCTAGAGAATGTTATCTGGTCTGGTCTCAGCCACTGTGAGGCTTTGGTGTGTACACCTGGGGCATCAGGTTTGAAGGACAGAGACCTTGGTGCAGGCGGGAAGGAATCGTCCACAAACTGCATCGTGTTCTGGTTAGAAAAAAGGGTTGAATGTGTTAAATTAATTGATGGAATTGCTTAGCAAGTTTGTAAATATTTTATCAATTTGATGGAGGAAATGATTCATCAAATGATGTGAGTCTGCCCAAATCACTTCTATGTTTAGTGGTTTTTGCAGAAATCTAAGATTTGTTATTGATTTTTCTTTTCTAATTTTTTTTAAAATCCACCCCCCCGTATTTTCCATATTTTTCTGTAGGAATTTGTTTATTAAAAAAATTGATCAAGACTCAAATTTCTGGAAAAAAATCTACCTTGCAACATAGCTACTAATTCAAGAATTTTACTAGACTGGAAATATTTTTTACAATACCTGTGCCAAAAGTATATGTAAAAAATATATGTGTTTTTATTTTTAATAGGAAAAACCACAAGACTAGTAACCTAGTTCAGTCATAGTTCAGTCATGGACTTGTTCCAGGAGTCCAGTGATTATTTTGAGCCCTGCACTGCACTGTTACACATATTGAAGTCATCTTATTAAAAACAAAAATAGATGATGGATGATGATTCTGAAACATGAAACCATCTTTATAACAGAATAAGGCCACGTCAGAATTGACGGCTTTGGATGTGGCTATGGCTGATCTAGCCATAGCTACAACCAAAGCCATCAATTTGGATGCAGTCTAACACTCACATGTTCACAATACATGCTGATTCTCTGGAATTGTTCCCTTGCGTTTTTCTCATCCTCCTTCCGTCTTGAGTCTGACATAACACTCTTCTGTCGCTTCATAGGACCGGCCCTAGCAGCAGCATCCAAAGCCCCTTTCTCCATCTCAGTATTCTCCAGTCCGCACACACTACAATGCGTCAACTGCAGGCTGTTTTCCAGGGTACATTTGGGGCAATGCCAGTGTTTGCTCTGGTTGGCTCCTGGCTTCAGTCTCCATGTCCCACAGATGGAGCACGACTTCAGGGCATTCGGGTTTGCGAAGGTGCATTGCGGACAGGCCCACTCGTTCTCTCGCGGAATGAACTGGCTCAAGACGTTCTCCCTCTGGCCAGCCGTTGCCGACTTAAGCTCCTTGCAAACTTTGCATTTGTCGTGGACGTCCTCGTTCACCAGGGTGCACTTTGCACATGTCCAGCGTTTGCGTCTGAGCGCAATGCGCTGCGTTCTCTCCTTGCTTGGCACTTTGGGCGACTGCTGACCTGAGTTTGAAGCTTGGAATAATCCAGTGGTATGACCTATTGCTTGGATAGGGGCTTGCCCACCGCATGGTTGAATCTGACTATCCTGAGAATTATTACCACATTTTTCACAATCACCAGTCAATGTTTTTGAGTTGTTTCCACATGAATTACAAGTTACAGTTTGCTCTGAATTCAATTTATCAGCTTCACTAGTGAGATCAACTATGTCCTGATCCATGGGGTCTCCTATGGGTTTGACGGGATCCATCTGGGCCCTGTCGTTTTCCTTTGAATTTGCCTCATACAAGCTTCTCTGCCTGGATTCTTTACTGGATGTTTCTGTAATATTGGTCACCTCTGGTTTGCTAGGAACACTGGCAGCACTGAAGCCGTCCATGGGTGATTCTCTTGGGAACTGAAAATAGTTAGCATTGACATTGGAAGTCTTTGCTCGCACGGCCCGTTTCTTTCCGCCTGGGAACTCACACATTTGACATAGTTCGAACTCAATTGGATTCAGGAACGTACATCGTTGGCAGGACCATATATCATCTTGGTCTGACCTTTGACCTCTCTCTGGTGAAGGGTCACTGTTTGGTTGCTTAGCAACAGCCTGTGTGGCACCTGATGAGGTTGAAGGTTCTGGGGAAGTCGGCTTTATGCCAGACATCAGCGAGGATAAGAACTGTCCAACGCTCTGCTTTGCTGAGTCAATAAAAGAATTCCTGTTAGATGCTTGAGGTTTGGGTTTTTGTGGCTCATTGTCTTGTTCACTTGATACTGTTCTTATTGGTGTTTCTGGGGTCTTATTTCCTTCCCTCTGTGCTCCCTGAGGTGGGACACCTTCATCCACTTCCATTGAGTCAATCAATACCGGAGGAGAAGATGTAAATCGATGAGTTTCACAGGCTGCGCACACTGGAGCCTCTGGAGGGTTAACAAGGGTGCAATGCTTGCAGGTCCATGGCGGCATTTCACTTGTCGGGTGTGGCTCTGCTGACGATTGTGGTGAGTCTAATTCAATGATATCTGGACTTGAGCCTGGGGACGAGGTGGAGTCACTGTCAATCACTATTTCTTCAGGCTCAGCTAGAAAGGGTTTTTCGGTGGATGCCATCTTGACAGTCGTCTACTGGGGCATTTGAGGCTACCATCAACTGTCACTGGTAATCTGTTGCAAGAAAATTAAACAAAATGTTGAAATGATAATTTACATAAATCAATTATATTTTCATCCTGAAACTGAATACATGCAAGCTACATGTATTATACTTTCTCAGATTGGTTTATATTTCTCGTACCGCATGAAGTATTCACCAACGTAATGATTTTTTCTAATAAATTTATCAGGCTCGAGTATTGAATTACACATCCTACCAGAATGGACAGCTACACACTACACAGAGATTATCATCAGTGAGATCTCATGAGAAAATTGTGAAAATTCATTAACCCTAACCCTCCAGGGTATTTTGGCTAGAAACCCTGCCAGGCGCATCAGATTGCATCGTTTGTCAAAGTGACTTGGCTGCAGAGTGCAGCAAGATCCATCTGGTCACAAATCTCAAGGCCGAACTGCCTCAGAGTCTGTGGTCACCCAATGCAGCAGGATACATCTCTGGCATTGTTCAATGGGACCAGCTCTCAATAGCCTCAGACTTGTGTTGACAGCTGAATGCATCAAAGTGCACCAGACTTTTCCACCTGATGCACTGTGCTGCATCTGGCAGGGTTAGGGTTAATATTTCCAAACCAAACACCATACTCCTAAGATTTCTATCCCTCAGTCAGACAATTATCATTGATCACTGAACACTGAACAGCCATCAATGATTATACTGGTACTATAGCAAGTGATTTGTTTCACAAAGAATTATTTTATGTTAAATATCCTTGTTGACCAGGAAATCTAGGAATTAAATCATTTTGACTGTTTGATGTCCTTTTGATGAGTAATCAATTACTATATCATTTTATATCATAATATTGCGAATCGGGCCATATTGCGAATCGGGCCATATTGCGAATCGGGCCATATTGCGAATCGGGCAATATTGTGTGCTGAATACTAAAAGAAGAAAGAGAGGTTTAACATGCAGACAAAAACTTTCTCTAAACAATTAAAACAGTCAATTGCAGCTCAAATGAAGAATAGAACCTAGCCCCATGTATAGGGCTAGCTAAGATCATCATAGCTAGTATATGGCCAATCACTGGACATCTCTCTGTATTATTGGCCCACATGAAATGCATTTATAATCTTTTCATTTATAATCAACATTTTCAAACCTGTAATATTGTGGTGTATCATTCATTCATCCAAGCAGATATTTTGGCATAAGATACGATATTGTATGATATTGTATGATAGTTTAGTTTTGTGAAACTTTGAAGAGAATTGCTTTTTTTATTTATTTAAATGTATAAATTCGTTTGTATAACTCGTTTGTGGAAATAAAAATAAAAAAATAAAAAATACCCTTTGAAATTTCATCGGACAATAGTGAATCTTGAGCTAAAAGTGTATGCCTGGGTGAGTGACCTGAATATTGGGGTTTAAAATGTGCATTTCATAAGTTAATTATTGGGAAATTTATACGTTTTGTGCATGTGGGAATAGGGTCAATGGGATGTCAAGTGATTGGCCCCAATACCTTCTGAAACAATAGAGCACAATGAAGAAAATAAACTAAAGGGACAGTATTGTCACGATCAGAGCAGACTTTCAACAGGGCATGGAATCAGTATCCTAGTTTAAGATGAACACAGTGACTGTAAATTATATTTACTGGCTTTAATGCAGCAGCAACGGTAATATGACCTTTTCATATGGGTATTATTTTCATTCACTGAGTTAATCTAAAAGTAGCACTCCGATTCCATGCCCTAACGTTAGATAATGTATCGTGAAAATTGAAAGGTAATCTCAAGAAATGAATTTGGCATAGATTTTCATTGTAGGAGAAGTAAGAGTGGTTCTATTTTGGGAGGCAGTGGGATGCTTCAAGGAGTGCTCATTAAGGCAGCTTTGGTTTGTGATAGCCGATTCTAAAAAAGTGGAATATTTTTAATGGTTCATCTGTTCATTATTTGTTTTGTTTTGATAAAGTCATGAATTGATATAGGCCTATATGACTTTTGGTCAGGGTTTTGGCTTACAATTACACAGTAATAATATGAGCCCTGCCTACTTCCTTTTGTTATCCTATCCCAGTTCATCTGAAGTCGCTAACCCTGCTTTGAATGAACCGAGTTCAAGTCTGATATTCAGTACTGTTTGTGTTGACTGATATGATGGATGCAGGATCAGGAAGGAACACGGATTTTACGTATGATCGCAATAATTACCTAGCTCGCCCTAGACTAGAGTAGCTACATCAACCATGGAGGAAGGAACATGTTCCTTCCTCCATGCATCAACTAACTGATCAATTTATATTAAAGATTAAGAGAAGGATATTTACGACAAATTTATTTCCTAGAAAAGCATTCACGAACCTTGATCATCTTCCGAATTGTTGAGCCGCTGCTGCTTTAAAACAAAATGATCACCGATTGATCGGAGATCTAACGTTATAGAGAAAAGGAGCGCTTTGGTGATGGATATCAACAACAACGGGCGCCACCAACGTTCAAAAGACAAATAGAAAAGTTTAAATGGGTGGTTTGATGAATATTTTTAAAGGGGTTATACGATGAGTATACACTGTTGCGGGCATTGATATCAGCTTACAACAGCTAATAATTACTTTAGTAAATTATATATAAAACAATATATTGGGAATCATTAAGAAAAATTAAGTTCATACTGTCGGAGACAAGAAAGTACAATTATGAAAACATTTGCAAACTTTGTTATGTAAAGGCCACCGTAGCTTGCCAACGTGAGTGTAATGCATGCACTATACTAACCACATAAACAAGTATCATGTTTCCATCGCTGTCATTCGTGTTGAAGGGTTACCGTACGAAGCTACATTATGTTGCGCGGTTGTAGACCGAGTACCAACGAATCGATAAATGATGACTAGATGATGATGTTGATGGTTCGTCGAAAATGATTTCCGTGTTTTCTTGAATTTGATTTATTTTGTCTGTTATTACTGGTCATAAGTTACTCCCAGTGACACGTGTGACCATGGAGGAAGTAATCCACACGGGCTTCCTGACGAAATCTCCACCAGAACGAAAAATTAATCGTGCGGTAAGTTTGGATATATTTCGAGAGTATTCTCACTCAAAACGAACCTCAAAATCACAGCATAATCATCGGTGCTACACCTGATCACAGCGGTGTACTTCCGGTTCGTTCATGCACCTATCAAGTATCATCAATATTGTCCCCAACCCTCCCCCTCGCGCCGCCCGATATCTGACTAGGGTTGGTACCCTTAATTGGAAATGGGACACTCAAAAGAGCCCTTTCACAAATTGTCAAAATGAATATCCTTGAGGCTTGAGTTAGTCCCAATAATTCCCATTCTAGCCTCTAGGGCCAAGGTTTATCGCAAATAGCACTGAAGCAACTGCCGCAAAGCATACTGGGATACAATTTGGGGCATTTGTTTGGCGCAGCTTGTGTGACGTCAATAATATTTTGTTTGTCCGCGTGGCACGCAGTGGCGCTGTTGCGCCCACAGACATCCCATGATTCCTTGCAGCTGCTATTTGCGATAAGCCATACACTGGACTCCCTCTGTATCCGACCTTGTCCTTGGCCCAAGCCCCACATGTACAGTGTATTGGCCTTAGAATGGGGCTATCCTTGAGTTGACCATGGAGGAAGGAAGTTAATGCTATTAACAAAATATTTAATATTCACGCATCTAACATTAAAATTTGTATCAAATTCGAATAAAATAATTAAATGTAATAATTATACTAATAATGATAATTTAGTTTCAATTTAATTCATTCATTGCCTAAGCCTACCTGAAAATAGTTTTTTTGAGTGAAGAAAAGAGTAGAATGTCGTATCCAACCGCCAATTTTTCTCATTCAATATAACCAAGAATGTAATCTTACCTATCTAGTAAGGTGGAGAACATATGGATGATGGTGGACATACTTTGTTTTTATTCCAGGATATTTATTTCATGAAAAATGAGGCATTTTTGGTATACGATGACTTCCTCAATCATGTCAGTCTGATCTTATCAACTCCTCCCATTAGTGACCAACACGGTCATTGTACATGCACAGTGGCAACTATTTTCTGAACGGGAGGATTTTTTAAAGAATGGAAATAAATTCAGAAAACCAAAGTTTTCACTGTCTGTACCCCCGATAATTTTTGGTTAGTGGTTGCAAAGAAATTCCCCAAAAACCCTTCAAAAGTGGCAATTGGATACGACATTCTTTCCTAAGAAAATGTTGGCAAAACATTGTGAGCCAGATGACGACTGAACTCACTACATTGGTTGTTGTGAAGTTTGCATCCCCATAAATTGCACACATGTATGTAATTTCCCAGAGAGACATGTGGCATTTTCATGAAGTTTAAATGGTCTTTATATCAGTTGTCCTCAATTATCACAATACTTTTGTTTACGTTTAGATAGGAAATAATAATTTAAAGAGTTATTTTGTCTCTGTTATTGCTCAAAAATCCCCCACTACTTTTCTGTCCAAGGAGGCACCTTTACTATTTAGAGAAACAAATATTGACCATCCAGTTCAGTCCCTTTGGTGGGCTAAATAGTTGAATAGTTATTAAAGGCCCCCCCCCCAAAAAAAAAAAAAAAAAAAAAAAGTTGCCAGTTCTGGTCATGTGGTCTGCTTCAAAATTGATGCAGTGAATGTTTTTTGTTTGTTTGTTTGTTTGTTGTTTTTTCCTTGCCAACCAGTGAAATATGTGATACATACACAGTTATGACTTAGAGAGGCTGCGCAAATCAGGCAAATATTCAATTGAAAAAGTCGATTAAAATGTGTACAGCAGGTCGGAATTCCAGAAACTGGAGACTTTTTTTGGGGGGGGGGGGGCCTGAGCATTGATTTGTTCAAGTTTTGTAGTGTGTTGAATCATGGAGGAAGTTTGTACACATTAGATGTGGTGACCGCATCTTTACTACCTATAACTTCTACCTATAACTTCTATTAGGTTTAACAATCAAAGACACTCAAAATTTATATGTCACTCCCAACCCATTGACTTTGTGCAGTGCACTCAAATAAATGCAAGGACATGTGGTTATGGTAGGAGGTCAAACCAAAACCACTCGAGTGTATACGAGTCTGATGCTAACTTATGCAGTACATACACAGCTCTGTGTGACTCTCCATATAACTTAGGTAGGACATACACAAGTGTGTTTGACTTTGCCACTAACTCCAGCACTCATATAGAGAAAAATACACATGTGTGAACAATTGGCAATGCAACCAAAAATACTCAAGTGACTGTCTGTGGGTGCGGTGCTTACTGGGCCAAATTTCAGCCTGGGCATAGGAGGGTTAATGGTTCTAAAATACAGGTAGTAAGCATGCGGTCACCACAGCTAGGAAGAAGGAATCAAATACTTACATGTATGCAATGGTAGTCCATCAAAATCCACCTGGTTTTGCCTGATTTTGATGGATTCAGTAAATACCCCAGCGAATAGAGCATGTATTTGTACCAAATCCATTAAACTCCACCGGCTGCTTTTGTTGGATTCAGGACTGTGTATAGCCAAGCCATGGATGCTTTGTATTTGCTACTGTACCAATTTCATCAAAGTCCAACGATTGGGGTACCTTTTTTTTTTACTGCATTCTGATGGATTTTGGAGGATTTGGGATGGTTCCCAGCAAAAATGCCAAGGGGTTAGGGTTGAATATTTGTGATTATAAAAATAATTAAACAAAAGTTTGTTAAAAATCCACACTTTTAGAGTGCATCCCATTTTTTTTTTTTTTTTTTTTTTTTTTTTTTTTTTGGCAGTGGGGTGAGGGGGTGTTATGGCATGGCCCCTTTGGAAGGCGAGTCCCTCATCTTTTCTTAGGCCACATCCTGAATCAATCACTAGGGACCAGACTCCAGAGTAAGTTTGCTCCAGAGATGCCAAGTCTAACATGTAGACCAATAGTTCTCCAATGATGATGCCACACATATTTACAATATTTGTCTGAGGTCAATCTATCTTTAGATTAAGAGGCATTGGTGAACAACCTTATTCTCACACATACATGTACACATGTACCGGTAAATACTCTCAATGAGACCATTTAACCCTAAATCTCATGCATTCTGTGCAAAATCTCACATAGCTAAGCAGGATTAAAAGGTTACCATTTTTTGTGAATTTCTACGAAATATGTCAAACATTTTATTGGATGAGAAAGTGGAAATTGTCTCACACATTGGAACATGTCAACCCTTTTGGGTTCTCTGGATGACCCAGGCTAGAAGATTTTTGATTTCAGTAATATCCTTCCCCTCTTTCCTCTCCCCCACCCAGAAAGCCATTGTATTGTAATTTACCATGAAGTCCTTGGTGAAAATTAATTTTAATTTTATTCTGTTTATCATACTGAGTTGAAGATCAGTCATAAATTCAGAACATCTGTTAAATTCAATTGTCGGGAAACAGCTTAGAAGTTTTCCAGAAATGTTATTTATAAAAAATTTAAAAAAACAAATTGTCAACTTGAAAAAGTATTACAACAGATGTGTGAGGTCCTGGGGGAGATTGTCAAAGGATTATACATTGGTCTGTATTCATGGCTTGCATATTCCCTGAAATGCATATATGGAACATGCATACAGAAAATGTTTTCATGAATATATATATTCTGAAGTCTACTTTATGATGGATGAATCATTTACACGTAAATATTAATGTGAATTTTGAGAGGTTTTTAGTGTGACAATAAAAAAGGACAATAAAATTACTCCTTGATGGATTGTTTACTTTATACTAATAATCATTGCTGTGTATTGCAGATAGGCTTGGCATTTTCTGTTTAATTTGCGAAACGGGTACATGTTTTGACACATACCATGTACACGTGTAAATGATTATTGTTATTACCAATAAACGGCATGATATGCACACAGATTGTCTGTATTTAGTATGGAAAATAATCCAAAATATGGCAGATACGGATTTAGAAAAAATAGTACAGATTAAAAAAATCCAAGCCTGGCACAAACATCCTCCAAAATTTCTGGTTGTATTGAAATGTTCTGGGAATCATGATATAATAATAGCGGGCCCACTAGTCAAACATTGTGAAATATAAAAGACCGGCCAAATATCATGGAAATGGAAGGTTCCATTTTTTAAATGTAGGATTCGTTTACATGTTTCGTGAATTTGAAAACATTTACTGAATTTATTTTCGTGTACACGAGTAAACATCCCTAATTGCAGATATGACTCGTGTTGCATACTCGAACTTGAGTTCCGACTCCAGACACATTTTTGGTGACTCTTACTCAGACTCAAGTCACAATAGATCATAATTAAATCAAAGTTATTTGCCCTAATGTTAATGTATTAACCCTAACTCCCTAGGCTTACACATAATCTGAATCCTTCCTAACTCCCTAGGCCCATTTGCTTACACATAACCTGAATCCTTCCTAACCTCCAAGGTCCATTTGCTTACACATAACCTGAATCCTTCCTAACTCCCTAGGCCCATTTGCTTACACATAACCTGAATCCTTCCTAACCTCCAAGGTCCATTTGCTTACACATAACCTGAATCCTTCCTAACTCCCTAGGCCCATTTGCTTACACATAACCTGAATCCTTCCTAACCTCCAAGGCCCATTTGCCTACACGTAACCTGAATCTTTCGTAACTCCCTAGGCCCACTTGCTTACACATAACCTGAATCCTCCAAAATCCTTCAGTAGTAAAGCAGGCACATGACATGTATGCACACATGTGTTTCTAATCTGTGATACATGTACATGTACATGTCCAGGGACCCTCCCTGCATGCATGGAGCAATAAACAGTGTCCACTGACCCAAGCACTGACCTTGCAATCACTACAACAAACATGGATGTCCATGTACCATGGAAAGGCAAGAATGCCTAATAACCTCAATCCTCCAAAATCCTTTACTTTAGCAAAGAGGATTTTGGAGAATTTGGGAAGGTTAGGGTTAATAGAAATCATTCTTGCTGCTACTTACTTACAGACATGTAATAATAATAATAATAAAGATTTTTAGCGTGCACATATCCACCCTGCTGGGCGCTCAAGGTGCGGAAACAAAGAAAAACATGAATACAAACAATATACAATGATAGCATAGGGGAAAAAAAATTATGTACCGAGATGTATGTACCTACAATGCAATATACATCATCTTTGAAAAATTGTGACATAAGATGAGTTTTAAGCATCGACTTAAATCTGGTTATACTATGACAAGATTTGAGTTTAGTTGGAAGATGATTCCAGATTCTCGGAGCTGCGACAGAAAACGACCTATCGCCCCAGTTCCGTTTTGAAGTTGGTTCCTTTAGGAGTGACATGTTGCTGGAGCGCAAATTGCATGATGGAGTGTAGACTTTAAGCAGTTCAGAAATATAAATTGGAGCAATGTTATTAAAAGATTTGTGAACAATTAGCATAAGTTTAAAAACAATTCTCTGTGAAACAGGAAGCCAGTGCAGTTCTTTCAAGATTGGCGTGATATGGCATGACTTTCTGGACAAAGTCACAACACGAGCTGCTGTGTTTTGTATGTGCTGAAGACGAGATATTTGACATGTACTATATTTAGAATCAGTTCCTAATGCAAGGTTTCCCTAATGGCTGAAATGTTGATTTGATTATTGCGATATCATCAATCTGGACTGAAATGTCAAATGAAGTGTCAGTTGTGTTTTCCTGACAAATCCATTATCTTTCATGCACAAAGTACTGCATACATGTACATCATGTACGCTGGACCTTTTTGTACAGTATAAATTGTATGTAAACATGTACATGTACTCTATAGAATAATATTAATTTCACATTTGTACTGTGTGACTTAGAATACATTATTGATATTATTTTTACACATACTTTTTAACCTAGCTTCATTTGTAATCTGCCTGAGAGCTAGTAATTTGATAGATTTTGGTACGTGTGTTATATTTCAAAATTACTAGAAATTTTCCATCAAAATTAAGGCAAAAAAAAGAAGACAAAACCAAGAATATTAAGTTACATGTAATAATTGAAGACCAGGTACACCTATTCAATCAAATAGGGCACATAACAATATACATTTATAAAAATAAATAAATTAATTAATTAATTAAATAAATAAAAGCAGCCGTAAAAGGTATGTTCATATCAACCCTCTAGTTTTCAAGAACTATATCACAAACCGGACCTACATGTACAGTATGAAAATTGTATCTCAAAAGGTGCTAACATTTTTGAGAAAACAATGTAAAAAAAAAAAGTTAAATGTTTTTACAAACAGTTGCTGTCAGAAATTTATTTTTAAATGGACATACATGGACTGAAACAATTTCTGGTTTCTCTAAGATGAAAGCACTTTGGAAATAATTTCTTGGGATGATTGATGCATGTACAATTTGTTTTCCATTTACTAAGTAATCTTTTAGACATTTATTAATTTGATAATAACCATTAGTAATAACCAAATGCTGTACCTATTGTGTGTCATTGCCCTTAGTGCACAGTGTGAGTTGAAAATACATACACTGTAAAGTACATATATGGTGATTGTCGCATGCAATTTACATCAATTAACTTTAATGTCTGTCAGTGCTGGGAATTACCAGTTAGTTCACTAACTGTTTCAACCGAATCTTTCAAATGTACATTTGTGTACATTTTCAATCAAAAAGCATCAATAAACTTCCTGCAGTGATTGTTTAATAACCAATGTGGCAAAAAAGAATGTCTAGAACTATTGGTTTCTTTTAGCTGGTTAGCAAATTTCTGAAAATTTAACCGGTTAACAGGTTATTCCGGCCCAGCACTAACGTGTGTACACTTGTATAGCTTCCCTAGTCTAGATGATGCAATTGGCATCTTGCCGTTTATACAATGTACTTGTCCACATGGGATACTGTTTGCACATCATTGACAGATGCTTTTAATTGTGCATTTTAATTTATTTTGTTTTATCATTGCAAACAAAACAATATGGCAATCCACATTATGTGCCAATTACTCACAGTCTAAACATGTTTACCTAATAAATATTGAAAATTAATTAAGCTGAGAAAGCCTACATTTAGAAGAATACATTCATGATTAAAGTCATCATGATCAAAGCAGACTTTCAACAGGGCATGGAATCGATCTTAGTTTAAGATGAATACAATGACTGAAAATTACTGGCTCATTTATGCAGCAGCAACGGTAATATGGACTTATCATGTGGGTATTATTTTTAGGCACTGAGTTAAACTAAAACTAGCACTCTGATTCCATGCCCTGTTGATCGGGACGATGTTGTCCCTAATATGAGGTTTATATACAAATTGCCAATAAATAAATAAAAAACATCCCTTTGAAATTTTCAGTTAACGGTTTCTGAGAAAATTGGAAAGGGTTGCAATTTCTCATTAATCCCCCATAGTCTTTTGCAAAAATTGTTTTCAAACAGTTTGATAACTAAATTTTTTAATACATGTTCCTTTCAGTGGGAAAATCCTAAATTATTTGAGATACTACATGTATTTTTTCCAGATGCTCATGCTGAACAGATTTATTGTTTATTTTATATGATCTGGATCAGCAAAGCAACAGTTTAACTTTAAAACAATGAATGGACAACATTTAACAAATGTAATGACAGACTACTAATTTAAACATTGTAATTTTTAAATCCATGTGGCCGTTAATGTATTTTAATTATTTTGTTGATAATTACACAATGTAATAAGGTATAAAAGAACTTGATTTGAAGAAAATAAGTATACATTTAAAAGCCATTTTTGTCAACATATTTGTAACCAGTAGCGTATACTGGCTTTATATGGTTAAATTAGGGAGGAAATAATACAGTGTGAACAAATAATTGATTCCCTTAACTTGTATGACCTCATCTAGTAGTAAAATACATTATATATATATTGACGAAACAATGGTCATTGTTTAAACAATAGAAACAGCTCACAATATAACCCTGATTACATTGGTGGGTTCAGTACTTATAAAAGCCAGACACTTGCGTAGTTGGGGAAATACTATGTTTTTCTGAGAGATAAAAATCACCACTGTTGCAAACAGGGATGATAGGATTTGTGTGGATGCAAGGGATTGACTTCCTGGTTGGTGGAGGTCGCGTCGGAGGGCAATAACTGCCACCTTTTTTTTTTATTTGACCCTGTTTTTCATTGTCTCTGCTTTTTAAAGTAGGATGCAAATAAATAAAAAATGAAGTCATGTAGCAATATTTGAGTATTAGTATATCTAAAAATAAATCTACTTTATAAATAAAGTACAAAATGGGCATTTATGAGAGAAGTTAAAAACTGTAAATTAAAGGGACAGTATTGTCATGATCAGGGCAGACTTTCAACAGGGCATGGAATCAGTGTCCTAGTTTAAGATGAACATAGTGACTGAAAATTACTGGCTCATTTGTGTAGCAGCAAATGTTAATATGACCTTATTTAGTCACTGAGTTAATCTAAAATTAGCACTCCGATTCCATGCCCTGTGGACCATGACAATACTGCCCCTTTAAGCCAAAATGAAAATCTATTAAACAATTTTTTTTAGTAATCCCCAAAATTCAAATTTTTAATGTTTATTTTATTATGTATATATTTTATAATATGGTATTAATCTTCCCTGTAAATAGTTTTGTCCGTGGGGCTGTAATATTTAAGAAAAGTGAAATAACTCTTTCCTAAATTACACAACAGAAAGAGTTTCCATTAACCTGAATGCATTTTCACTAATTTCTCATGAATAACACAATGTAATAAGCTGAAACTACCCCTCATGTTGATTGATCTTTCAATATCATTCAAATGGTTTCGAATGATTAAGTTACTACATGTATACCAGTGTGTGTAATGCTTGCCAAATGGTACTATGTGGTGAATTCCATCTAAACTAGGTACATGTATACAGTATACACATGGTTCTGTTACATGTATCCTATACAGCTTATCTACAAAGTTGTTTTGAACGGTCAGTTAACTTGCTGGTAAATTGTACGGAGAGTAGGAAGGATTTAACAATGTGTACATGTATGATGTACCTGGAAATACAGGAATTTGAAAGGAAAATTTGAGCTGTGTGAAACAAAAGAAATGCAAAACAGAAAGTTTTTCTTTGAATTCCAATGCTACATGTATGATTAAAATAGGTGGTACATCCTACACGTACATTGTAATCCTAATAATGAACATTTGTACTGTACATCAGGGTGCGCATTTAACCTAACAATTAACTGCGGCATTTTTGCTAACCGATGAAAGTTGTCCATTGGCAACCTCAAAGTAAATTTGTGTGAAATCAAATGCCCATATCCATGTATTCATACATACAATGAGCTCTTCGATCAAATCGTTTAAGTTCATATTTCCATTTGATAGCAGTCAATAAATACAATGATTTTGTTACAGGAAGTACACGGAGGAAGTCAACACACGTACCATTACTAGTCGGCTTACATGTATACTTGTCAGTACAGTCTATCTACATGGACATCAGTTGTATTTGTGTGATGATTTATCACGATCAGGGTAATTGTCTGTGTTTCCGGAACAGATGCATTGGTAGAAATTTGTCAAGGGTTGGCCCCGGAAACATTTCTCCTCGAAAGTATTTTAATTTATGTCACAGAACAACCACCCCTAACCCCATTTAAGAGTAAAACTATATTTTTCTGTGGGCCAAACCAAATTCAAAACCAATAAATACCTCTGCCCCCAAAAAATAACTTCCATTGACCCCCCCCCTCCCACACACACACACACACACACCTACACACTGTAGGGTACATGTTACATTGTACCTCCTGTTGCTTCCATGAAATTCTTACCTCCCCCCACATCCTCCTCCCACATCCTCCTCCCACATCCTCCCCCCCACCCCAATGGTTTATCAACAAGCTTGTTAGAGATGTATTTGTGTTATATTATGCGTGCATCTTATGCACAGTAAGCACACAGCTGTTCAAACAATCTGATTGGTCGATAATTGAATTGACAGCTGTTGATTGGCTAGTTTATGGTTTAATATCTGGATGCCCACGTAGCCAGACACATTCCAACTTCCTACGCATACATGTAAATTTGTAATAATACTGCACATATATTGTTTATTTATTTTTTTGTTCAGAAGTCTGAACTTCCTGATATTTCAATTTCCTTTAAAAAAATTTTTGTCAAGGATACATCAATATTTCTACCACCTGTTTGCTTTTGTTTTTCTTAATACTGGATCCTTGCGGATTCAGTACATCACATTTGGTGGAAATGTCTACACTGTACTGCCTCAAACCAACAGAGGGCGACAGACATTCTCATCACTGCTTAACTCTCACAGAAATTTAGACAAAACTTGCATGATGTATGATGTAGGAAGAGAATTGACAGCCTGTTGCTCTATGAAGATGATACTGTGTGTGTAGTACCATTGAAGTCATACATGTATGATGTAGGAAGAGAATTGATAGCCTGTTGCTCTATGAAGATGATACTGTGTGTGTAGTACCATTGAAGTCATACATGTATGATGTAGGAAGAGAATTGATAGCCTGTTGCTCTATGAAGATGATACTGTGTGTGTAGTACCATTGAAGTCATACATGTATGATGTACAGTAGGAAGAGAATTGACAGCCTGTTGCTCTATGAAGATGATACTGTGTGTGTAGTACCATTGAAGTCATACATGTATGATGTAGGAAGAGAATTGATAGCCTGTTGCTCTATGAAGATGATACTGTGTGTGTAGTACCATTGAAGTCATACATGTATGATGTACAGTAGGAAGAGAATTGACAGCCTGTTGCTCTATGAAGATGATACTGTGTGTGTAGTACCATTGAAGTCATACATGTATGATGTAGGAAGAGAATTGACAGCCTGTTGCTCTATGAAGATGATACTGTGTGTGTAGTACCATTGAAGTCATACTTGTATACAGTACATCAAGCCTGTGATTTCTCAGGATATTTTTCCAGCTTTCAGGATTTTTTCAGCTTTCAGCATTTTTTTAAACAAATTTCTCTTTGCCTTAAAATGTTCTTGAAAAAAAGAGAAGTACATGTAGCCACCAAGAAAAGAAAGAAGTAGCCTGTATTGTGTTCAAACCTCTAGTTTCTTGTTTGTGGGGATGTGGAGAGCCTGTAAATCTTCCACAATTAAACATCCAGGAGGTTGAGGGAGCTTTGTCCTCTAGACCAAAGGGAGACCCAGGCCTGCTACCCACAGGAGGTTCAGGGGGCTTTGTCCTCGAGACCAAAGGGAGACCCAGGCCCGCTATCCATTTTTCAGGATTTTTTACTTTTGTCAAATCACACCGCTGATACATACTGTATAATGTACATTGTACATTGTGCATGTTTGTATACTGTGCACTATACAGTTAAATACAATGTCTTAACCCTTTCCTTACCATCTTATAGGTGACTTTTGTCGACTGCACTCATACCCCCTCTTCTTTACCATAGGCGACTTTTGTCGACCAAGTTTCCACACAAAAAAGCACTCACGCCTGAGCACAAAGGCCATTTGTTATAAAGCTGTAGTTTTGTCCATGTTCACCCTCCATACCCAAGCTTACAATGGTTGGAAAGAGAAAGATCGGATCTTTCCATTGATGGTGAAAAAAAATAAGGTTGCTATTATGCAATCCCTTCAAACTGGAGTGGAAAGATCCGAAATGCCAAACACCTACGGAGCGCCATGTGTTTGTGTACAAAAAAGTGTTTGAGTTTACAGATCACACTGAGGAAACAAAGACCGAGAACTTGGACATTTATTGACCCGATCTTAATGTTTTTTAGATTTTATGAAAGGGAATTCAATAAGTAAGATATTTTTTATTATTTATTTTGCTGTAAAACGATATCTTCAAGGTGATAATAGAGTTTGTAAAATTGGCCTTTGAACACAAGCTTTCTGTTGTGTAAGAATGTGTGCTTCACGCTTGAGTGGTCAAACAATGCGGTCACCAGAGGTTGTTTATGTCAAAACAATTCGGTACTGAGAGGGTTAATGTAATGTTTCTATAGTTTTTATAACTATGTATAAAAAATATTTTAAAATTAAACCCCATAAATGGGATGGAATTATTTTGGTATTTGGGGGGGGGGGGGGTGTACATGCTCTATTCATTAGGCTATGCTGTGGAGTACCAAATCCATTAAAATCTGGCAAAACCAGAAGGATTTTGGAGGATTTGGGGTAGTTAGGAGGATACATGTAAATGTACATACATACAAGTAGATTAAGTGTACACATACATGTACCAGTATGCGTTTTGGTGCAAAATATTTTTTATTGGTAAAAGCATGGCATTCTTGGAATATGACCATTTCCTGTTTACAGTCAGCTGTTCAAATACCAAAAGTCAAGACCTAAGAAAACTTGACTTAATATTTGTATCTGCAGCACACACGCTGTTTACATACAGCACATTTCTGATTGAGATAACATTCTCTGGGTTGCTATTTTTGTGACTGATCCTTATAAATAGGATTGAATTACACTTAGCACGTGACATATCTGAAGACACATTCATTACATTTCTCCATGGACCGTAATTTTCCCTGAATGCAGTGCAGTGCACACATCGAGGTGTGCCATTTTGCCAACATTACCAACTTTGTACCATTCCTTAAATAGATTGGTAAACCTCCAAATTTTTTACCAATCTGTATATATTCCTAATCAGTTGCATCTTAATAATTAAAGGAAATCTTAGCTTCTGCTCCCCCCCAAAAACAAAAAATTAAGAATTAAAAATTAACAAAATATATAAATTTTACAAAATAACAATTGCAAAATATGTTGACCAGCAGTTGCCACCAGTGGCCAAATCATCATACATGTATCATGTGAAATGAATGGCTTGTGCACCAAAAGACCCCCATATTGGTTTCAAAATAACTTAAACTGTCTGAGTGTTTTACAGTTTTAAGCAGAACGCAGCATAAAAATAAACGACATTGGATCGAGAGGCCAACATAAGCATAATGACAGACCAGACAAAAAATGCAGTTATCACATTGCATGATTGCACAGATGTGCATTTGTCTATAGACACATATTCTAATTTATGTATGATGATGTCAGGCCTGATTGATAACTAATTATCCTTACAACAGCTTTCATGCACATGAAACAATTTGTGTAAATGTTGTCACACAATTTAGTTTTCTTTCATGTGTTGTTTTCAAAAAACTACCTTGAGACAAGCAGTCATATGTACTACCCAGTATAGGAAGACAGCCCAGCTGGTTTTGCAATCACATTTTAATTTCTTAATTATTGCAAGGCAATATTCTGTAACTTCAGACGTCGTCGGTGTAATAATCCATCATCTGGGGCCCATTGAACTAGGGACAAAAAATGAAATAAATATCAAACATGAGTTGCGTGAATAATGTCACAATGTACATGTGTAGATCAGCAGTTTGATTTTTAAGAAAATGTTGGAAATGTTCATAAAATCCATATCTCCGATTGTTTCAGCTCAAAAAGGCTCAATTGTTTCTTTCCGGTCAAAAGAGGGTAGTATGTTAGAATTCAACTAATATTCATACAAGTTCTGGTGCAGGACACTTTGAACTTAAGCACTCTTAAAGAATTGAACACCTTTTGGTTATCTCATGAGTAGAAATGATTTACAGTTTTAAATAAATACTTGAAATTGTTTATGTCTGATGAGGTGCCATCAATAAAATTAAAAACAAAATCAGCTTTAGGCCAAAAAGAAAAAGTCTCTGGTGTCTGGTCTCCGCACGCATCGTCTCAGACCTGTGCATTGGTGAATTCTGCCGTGCTTTTAAACGACTTTTTTCACATAGGGCTATGAACGTTTGCACGATTTGTGAGGCCTCCCTTAGCCATTATACTTTATATTTATATGGGAAATTTGGTCCCCGGGTATACATGTACAATGTATCACGTGTTTCCCTGTTGGCAAAAAAAAAAGATGGCTGGAAAAAAAAAAGTGTGTCACCGATTTTGAAGCCGACCGATGACCAGAAACCGGAGACTTTTTTTGGGCCTTACATTGTGCCATTGACAAGAAAATAGTGAAAATGCATTCAGATTTTCAGTATCAACCATTATATTGTGGAATTTAGGAAAGTGAACCTTTTCCAAAATTCGAACTTGAAATTATTAAATTTTTCTTAAAATAAATACAGATGTACCTTACTTTAAAAAAAACAACGTTTGAATGGTCTTACATTGTTTTACACAAACACAAGTTTTATTTTAAAACACTCTGTACTGACTGGGAATAGAAGTAATTTTCTTGGAAACTCTTTATGATGTGCTGTTTTTAATCAGTCTAATCGTGTTTCAATTGGCAGTCTTTTTTTATGAGGCCCTGCAGAATTAATTGGTTGTTTTTTTCTCAGAATAGTTTACGCAGATGGCAGTAAGCCAATGGCAGATGGTATGACATATGATAACAGACACGAGAGGGCAGTCTTTAGTTTGACAGCTGTGGGTTGATGAGTTGTTTATGCCATTTAGGAAAACCCAGTACAAACATGCTGGTTTCCGAAGTCATCGTAGCAGTTGGTACATATGCATAGACTAGTCTGGTTTGCACTGTGGATAACTTCTACGCAGAGTTGTTTATTGTGATCTCAGTGTAGAGGACTAGATCTGCATTCTTGAAGAAGGAGTTTGTTTTAGGGCTGTGCCAAACAACCAATTATTCGTCTTTTCAATTGATGTATCAAATATCTGGATAGTTTTTACTTATAGTACATCTCTACTCCATGGTTGGGCAGATTGTGGAATCTAGTTTGTTCACATTACGGAACGTTTATGAAGCTGAGTACATGAGTGTACCTGGTGTGTATTTTCTTCACTGATGTGATTCTGTGTTCCTTGGTGTTGCTTTTTACTCTGTGATCTCTTGAAACTTAAAGGTAAGGTGTGGAACTGTAATGTGAAAATAACAAAAAACCTGATGATGATCGATATTGTTTCAATATATTCCGTAGAAATCATTTTATCTCACTCAGGGTGCTGTCACTTTGAAGAAAAGTGAAATAATTTCCTGTTCAAATTTAGGAAAGAATACACTTTCCTATAAACTCAATGTTAAGAATGAATACAATCTAAATGCATTTACACTATTTTCTTGAATATAAATACAAAACATAAAATCTTTCACAGGTTTGTTGTTAAATCTTGATTCAAAGTGAGTAAGAATTACCAATTTTGTACCATCTCTTTAATGGTAGCTTCTCTGGTATGTGGAATTGATAAAGTTCTTAAGATGTTTTACAAGGTATTCGTTCAGTGTACAGTATCATCGTGATCAACAGGGCATGGAATTGGAGTGCTAGTTTTAGATTAACCCAGTGACTGCCATAATACCCACATTATAAGGTCATATTATTGTTGCTGAGACTGCATAAATGAGCCAGTAATTTTCAGTCACTATGTTCATCTTAAACTAGGACACCAATTCCATGCCCTGTTGAAAGTCTTCTGATTGTGACGATACTGTCCCTTTAAGATAAAGAGAAGGGCAGTAAAGAAATATAGCCACTACACCTGACTAGTGGTGCACCTCCCTCCTTTGAAGGGTAGAAATTGGGCCAAATATCTGCAGCCAAATTAAAAACAAACATACAAACACACACCACTGAAAGGAAAATGATTGTGTCCTATTCATATGAGTCGTACAGCTACCCATGGTACACATTGAATCAGGGAATGACCATGACCCTGCATTATTGGCCATTCTGTATTCCCATGTGGGCCTTACTCCAAAGAGAATCCATTCCACAGGTTATCTACTTAGGGAACTTATTAGAAAATATTGTACTGCCAAGAAAACCTACATTTTGGTTTTACTGGTACAGTACTTGCTGCCAGTTTAGGCAAGTAACTTTACCATTCTCAAATAAATTTTACCAGCCTGAAATTCTAAGAATCACAAAGAATTTGCACAGTCATCATTAGCTAGTACTATTTTATTACATGTGCCCGCCCCCCCCCGCCCGCCCAGCCCGCCCAGCCCGCCAACCCTCCCGCCTGCCCAGCCCGCCCAGCCCGCCCACCCGCCCAGCCCACCCGCCCACCCAGCCGTCCCGCCCACCCGCCCAGCCCACCCGCCCACCCAGCCCACCCGCCCACCCAGCCCTCCTGCCCGCCCGCCCACCCGCCCACCCACCTGCCCACCCACCTGCCCACCCACCTGCCCACCCACCTGCCCACCCACCTGCCCGCCCGCCAGCCCGCCTGCCTGCCTGCCCCCCCGCCCGCCCGCCTGCCCGCCTGCCCGCCTGCCTGCCCGCCCGCCCGCCTGCCTGCCTGCCTGCCCGCCCGCCCGCCTGCCTGCCTGCCTGCCCATCAGGTTTCCAGAGCAACCAAATTGGCTATGGGCCAATCTGTGATTCATTTGCATGTTACCCTGAATCAACTAAATGTTTAGTACACCTGTACAATTTTATTCTTCACATTCTGCATATAATGTTTCAAAATAAATCTAGAACTAAAAAATAAATATCCATATTAATATTTCTACCCATTTTTATTGAAATATTTGTGTTATATTTGTTATCCACCTAATAGAAATCCACATATTTTTGGCCTTATGTATGTATGTACAATATTTTTCTTCTACTAAGCAGTAACTTGTTGAAAGTCAATGCTAAATAACATATAAAAGAAGAGCTCTCAGCAGTAGTTATTGACGCAGCGTGTTGTTAGAAAACAACACCATTGTGAATGTTTGATGGGCTTGTTAAAAATAGGTTATAAATACAATCACACAATTAGCCTGAAGATGACTCGAGTATACTGGCTGAAATGTCAAGTTATTTGTCTTTTTCTTGGAATTGTTAGCTTCATGACTAACATTTTCTTCACATCTCAAATTATTTTACCATGCAGAGATTGCATTTCTCATTATTTTTTAAATAGGAACTATTTATTGAAACAGGAAAATGAAAATTCTATATTTATACTATGGAATTAGCTCATACCATCACAATGATTTTGAAAGTGAAACTCATTTTAGTATTTAGAAACCAGAGGCCTTTATTGGCCTAATGGATTTAACTGTTCATAATACACATGTAATAAAATCCATTAGGCCAAAAACAGGTCTTTGGTTTCTGATCTCTGCGCGTGTCGCCTTAGACCCATGCGTGTCGCCTTAGACCCATGCGTGTCGCCTTAGACCCATGCGTGTCGCCTTAGACCCATGCGTGTCGCCTTAGACCCATGCGTGTCGCCTTAGACCCATGCGTGTCGCCTTAGACCCATGCGTGTCGCCTTAGACCCATGCGTGTCGCCTTAGACCCATGCGTGTCGCCTTAGACCCATGCGTGTCGCCTTAGACCCATGCGTGTCGCCTTAGACCCATGCGTGTCGCCTTAGACCCATGCGTGTCGCCTTAGACCCATGCGTTGGCATTTTTATTTTATTTATTTTGTTGGTGATGAAATGATGTCCAATTGCAGCTGAAATTGCTGGATCGGTTGGAATTCTGGCGCACTGTGTTTTAAACGACTTTTTCACATGTACATGTAGGAGTATGAACATTTGCCTGATTTGTGCGGCCTCTCTTAGACACCATGTATGGGAAATTGTATAAATGTATTACGTATTTCACTGGTTGGAAAAAAGGTTACCAAAAAAAAAAAAACGCGTCGGAATCAATTTTAAAGCCGACCTATTACCAGAAACTGGAGGTTTTTTATGAAAGTATAATATACCAGTATATGGGCAGACATTTTGAAAAAAATATTTTTAAATATACTACTCAAAACAATTTAGGGAACACCGGAATAATCTCAGTTAAAGCAAGATCATTTATTTCAGAAACACAATGTTTCACAGAATTAACCCTCCTATGCCCAGGCTGAAATTTGGCCCAGTAAGCACCGCACATACAGACAGTCACTTGAGTATTTTTGGTTGCATTGCCAATTGTTCACACATGTGTGTAAGAGTGCTGGAGATAGTGGCAAAGTCAAACACACTTGTGTATGTCTTACAAGTTATATGCAGAGTCACACAGAGCTGTGTATGTACTGCATAAGTTACAGTCGAGTGGTTTTGGTTTGACCTCCTACCAGAGCCACATGTCCTTGCATTTATTTGAGTGCACTGCACAAAGTCAATGGGTTGGGAGTGACATACAAATTTTGAGTGTCTATGATTGTTAAACCTATAGGAGGGTATTGAAACAGATGATAAAGGATGCATGTAGTGATTACACATTTCATGACATGACTGCTGAAAGAGAGAGGGGGTTGCAAATGAAAATCCCGGTTCATGGAACATTTCAAACCTATTTGATGTTAAAAATCCGGTGTTCCCTAAATTGTTTTGATTAGTATAGTTACCATAGATACGTAAAAGGTTTATTCAAAACAATTGTTGCAGCCAAAGGCTGAAATACAAATTACAAATAAAATTACAATTTTCAAAAAATAATAATAAAAAAACATTGTAAGATTGTAATGGTAACAAATTTGAATATACATTTTATACGTATTCTTGCTGATAATTTATTTTCTAAAGGACTTGGACTTGATCTTTGTAACTCATTACTCAGGCTTGTACTTGCTCTACATACATGTACGTACATGACTTGAGACTATGAGTCATGTTTACAGACTCTAAACTGAGAACTCTGACTTAGTCTAATCTCTTTAAAACTTGAACATGAAGAAACTAATTACAGAATTAAACAAAAGTAATATGATTTCAACTCATAAATCCTGAATGAAAATACAAATAAGTGAATGAATTTTTCATTGACAATATATCAACCAGCTCAATCAAGAAGTAATTTCAATGGACTGCCTTGTTTTATTATAGTTTGTCATCAAGTATGATTTGACATCAATCTTGTGGAACATAAAACTGTCAAACTAAAGCAATTACCCCATTTCTCTCCTCCCATGGCTATGTAAACAGGTTTTTTCTTTCCACAATCATAATGGAGTGTGCATCTCTGCAGTTTTGCAACAGGACACGGATCCCTGAATCATTCCTCCTGTATCTTATCACACCACACTAAGATGAATGTGTAATGCGACTTCTTATCACACCACACTAAGATGAATGTGTAATGCGACTTCGTATCACACTACACTAAGATGAATGTGTAATGCAACTTTTCCAAGGCCAAGGAATTTTTCATAGATTCTTTAAATGTTTTTTTAGAATTGCTTTAAAAATGCTTTAAAAATGCTTGTCACGGAATATTTATCATACATACACAAGGTGTTAGTCAGGATTTAGAAATAGGGTGTCCAAATTTGCTGGAAATTTCAAAACGGGGTGTCCAAATTGTTCACTTACAATACTTGTACATGTAAATGATAGATGAAATAGGGTGTCCAAATTGTTCACTTCCAATACTTTTACATGTAAATGATAGATGAACAGGGTATCCAAAATTGAAACGGCATGTCCAAAAGACACCCAGACACCCCTCTGGCTAATGCTATGTTTATGTTACAAACAATAGAAAATTAAATTACTTATGAATTGGGGTAATATCCAGAGACGGTATAATCCTTCTGTAGTGTAGTTTCCTGACTGTTGATTGGCAATTACTACTCAATTGAGATTCCACATGGTGTCACCGCAATTAGTCTTACTTATTTATATGTAGTTTTACAATGTATGTGCTTTGTAATGGCAGAATCATTGGCGTCCAAGATTGTTATGAGGCTTGTCAGCTTGTCCACATTAAGCTCAGATGCCTTGTCAACAAATGACAGCATTTCCTGCCATATTGTTATGCATCATGGTTAAATCCACAGTGACATTACTACACCATACCCTGGGGGTACTGTAATTTTACTCACTGTGTCAAGATTGTCTGATTTCTCATGACAAAAACAAAACAAAACAAAACAAAAAAAACCCACTTATAGTGGTTAGCAGAGCATTCTGACAAAATATTTGGCATTTGATGCACTGTTTGTCTTCTACTCTTGTGGTATTTGCCTACAATCAAGCAATAACATAACAGATATGTTCTCCCAGGTCCCTAGAAACATACCATGTGTTTTCAGGTCAGTATCGCTCATATACACTTTTACATGTACATGAACCATATACATGTACCTGTGTATTCATGTCCATTAGAATCCATCCCTTGGGACTTATATACATGTACCTGCAGATGCAATTTGCATTAAATGTAGGTGGAGCTTGTTACATTTTGTGTAACTTATCATGCCAAACAGCTTCATGGTAATTGAATCTGTATTTCTCGTTTGGTTTTTCAACAGAGATGGCAGCGGCGTTGGTTTGTCCTCAAGCGCAGCCCGCCCAATGCCGTCTATCTACAGTATTATAAGGACCCGGCTTCGGCCAAACCTAAAGGAACCATTGACTTGAATACCTGTGAACAGGTGGATCAGGGCTTGACCTTTGAGTCCCGAAGGTCACTGGCCAAGGCCTTCATCTTTGACATTGTGACACCCAAGAGAAAGTACTTCCTCGTCAGCAACACAGAGGCAGAAATGATCCGTTGGGTTAGAGAGATATGCCTGGCGTGTGGTTTCCAGTTAGAGGGCCAAGGTACAGTATTAAGTTAATAATAATCATTTAAAACTGATAAAGTGCAATATCCATACAAATTATCCTCAATGCTTTACAAACATGCAAAGTATGTATGAGCCATTAAAATTCATCAACTTATTAAATACAATTCAAATTTTCACAAAATTTAACAACATAAAATGAATAAAAAGCAGCTTTAAAACGTTGATGACTATTTGTCTGTGTGCATGCTTGTACATTGATGCTTGGTAGGTTATGCTGTGTTTTGTGACAAAACATGAGACCAGCTAAGTAATCACACCCTCAATGCTTGTTCCAAATGTTGGACCAAGCTAGTCAACCTGTTGATGTTGGGGTCAAGTTAGTGCTACGTAACCTAACTTGCCCTTTGATGGCAACTCCTACATGTAGGCATGTCATTAGGAATGTAATGGTTGCCTGCCAGTTAGGAAATTTGTTTTGGTTCCGTTCAGGAAATAACCCCAACGATGACTTATTTCAGCTGAATCTTTTTGGGAGACATACTAACTTGTTTTTCTTAGAGCATAGAGAATATGCTATGGTCAAGATCAAACACTCATCTGAATGCGTGTACGTGAGCCAATGAGAGACCTTCTTTTTACCTCAACGAGGGCGCCCTTTGAGCCTATGACATCGTAGGGAAATCTCTCTTTGGGAGTATAAATCATGGACCCTCATACTAATCGCATATATACATGTATACATTTTGTACCAATTGCTATAGTAGCAATTAGATATTGAAATATTGAATATTGAGTGACCTGAAGTTCGACCCTCGCAGGGTCTTTCCCTGAAGGCAAAATTACAGGGTTGCACACAGTTCACAAAAATACATATTTACACTGTAGAGGAGCAAGTTGTTTGGAAAAGAAAACCTGAGAGTGCAAAAAGAAAACCCAAAATATCGAGTTATCACCAATTTGAAATTTACTGATTGCCAACTGGAAGTTTGCATTCACACTATATGTACTTTCAGGTTTTTGAGAAATCGTTGGTTTCATTACCAGAAATAAACAGTAATAATGATAATAATTGGAAATTAAAGGGACAATATCATCACGATCAACAGGGCATGGAATCGGAGTGCTAGTTTATAAATAACTCAGTGACTGAAAATAATATCCCACATGATAAGGCAATATTACCGTTGCTGTTGTATAAATGAGCCATTAATTTTCATTCACTGTGTTCATCTTAAACTAGGACACTGATTCCATGCCCTGTTGAAAGTCTGCTCTGATTGTGACTGTGTTGCTCCTTTAATGTGGTTGATTCCAATTGGAAATTATGTCTGTACTTTAAAATATAGGACATTGTTTAAGGTATCAATCGGAATACAATTTGAAATTTATCTTGATCGGAAATTGAGTATTGAGTTATTAACTAGTAGAGAGAAGATTTATATAATGGTTTGTAACAATTGAAAATTGATTAAGGACCAATATGCCCTTGTTTGGAACTTGTTTCATACCCTCTTTAAATTATCTTTAAAAAAACCTTCTGTCATGATCAAGCCTATCATCCCATGCGCGATAATTATGCGCAGCCTTAGCATGCGCGCATTGCAAAGTGCAGCGTGTTGAAACAGACGCAATGCCGCGTGATGAGAATGTTTTTGATATTGTTTTGTTATGGAAAATAAAGATAAATAATTCATTCTTCGGTTGGGGTCTGACTGAGAAGGAGACACACACACATATATGCTGTAATGCCTTTATGAATCAATAAATGTTGAATCTATGTGATATGTATAATCAACTGGAAGTCTCTTGAAGTAATACTTCTTGTGAATGTTTGTAACCTCTACGGACGGCATCACGAATCCAGTTAACACAAATTCTTTTACTTGCAACTTCACAACAAAGTGAAGCAAGAGTGCAGCAACAACCAGAACATCAACAACGCATCAACAATGCATCAACAGTGCAGCAACAACCAGAACATCAACAATGCATCAACAACCAGAACATCAACAGATGCAATGCTCCAGAACTTTATAAATTCAGGTCTCTTGAACTAAAAAGCTTTCCAAATATGGAAAATCGAGAATCTGGAATATTATAGTACTTGTGAAATTGGATGGCAACTCATCACCAATGTACATGTACTACAATCATCGAGCTGATGCAACGCTCCAGAACTTTATAAGTTCATGACTCTTGAATCAAAAAGGTTTCCAAATATGGAACACATTTTATAAACAGTTTTGTGTTTAATATTAATATATATATAATACATGTATGCTAGACCCTGGCTAGTGTTTAAAATACACAGTATTTTCTTCCAACGGGGGGCATGTCATGATCAAGCCTATCATCCCATGCGCGATAATTATGCGTAGCCTTAGTGTGCGCACATTGCAAAGTGCAGCGTGTTGAAACAGACGCAATGCCGCGTGATGAGAATGTTTTTGATATTGTTTTGTTATGGAAAATAAAGATAAATATTTCATTCTTCGGTTGGGGTCTGACTGAGAAGGAGACACACACACATATCTATGCTGTAATGCCTTTATGAATCAATAAATGTTGAATCTATGTGATATGTATAATCAACTGGAAGTCTCTTGAAGTAATACTTCTTGTGAATGTTTGTAACCTCTACGGACGGCATCACGAATCCAGTTAACACAAATTCTTTTACTTGCAACTTCACAACAAAGTGAAGCAAGAGTGCAGCAACAACCAGAACACCAACAACGCATCAACAATGCATCAACAGTGCAGCAACAACCAGAACATCAACAATGCATCAACAACCAGAACATCAACAGATGCAATGCTCCAGAACTTTATAAATTCAGGTCTCTTGAACTCAAAAGCTTTCCAAATATGGAAAATCGAGAATCTGGAATATTATAGTACTTGTGAAATTGGATGGCAACTCATCACCAATGTACATGTACTACAATCATCGAGCTGATGCAACGCTCCAGAACTTTATAAGTTCATGACTCTTGAATCAAAAAGGTTTCCAAATATGGAACACATTTTATAAACAGTTTTGTGTTTAATATTAATATATATATAATACATGTATGCTAGACCCTGGCTAGTGTTTAAAATACACAGTATTTTCTTCCAACGGGGGGCATGTCATGATCAAGCCTATCATCCCATGCGCGATAATTATGCGTAGCCTTAGTGTGCGCGCATTGCAAAGTGCAGCGTGTTGAAACAGACGCAATGCCGCGTGATGAGAATGTTTTTGATATTGTTTTGTTATGGAAAATAAAGATAAATATTTCATTCTTCGGTTGGGGTCTGACTGAGAAGGAGACACACACACATATCTATGCTGTAATGCCTTTATGAATCAATAAATGTTGAATCTATTTGATATTTATAATCAACTGGAAGTCTCTTGAAGTAATACTTCATGTGAATGTTTGTAACCTCTACGGACGGCATCACAAATCCAGTTAACACAAATTCTTTTACTTGCAACTTCACGACAAAGTGAAGCAAGTTAACATTATTTGTACGTCTCCGAAAGCTTACCTCTTAGTAACCCCGACTAAGGATCACAACACAACACCTTCATGACTGCAAGGTTCAAAATCAGTCGAAATTTTGACATACTGTACATGCCAAGGTATATCTAGTGCACTTAAAAGTCAAACACTGTCAAACCTTAGATGTAGAAAGTACATTTACAGGTCAAAATGAGTCGACCGTTTTTGACTGGTAAAAGCATTATCTTGTATTGTTGACGGTGGTCAAAACGACAGTCAAAACCAGTCAAAAATGCCCCTGTGCACATAGTTGGTTCACCAGTCAAAAACAGACAACTTTGACTGATTTTGACCTCTATAGCTACTTGCCACAAAAGTTCAGCTGCAGTAGGAGGATTTTAATAGTACATGTACATAGCAGTTTTGACTTAGCTTTGTAATACTACAGTCAGCGCATGGTAGTCTTTCACTGATAAACTGATAAACATGCTCATCTACCACCCCACCCCCACCCCCACCCCACCCCCCCACAATGACATCATAATAGACTTCTTGGAAACGGTTGAGTGGAGTTGCAAAGGAATAACAGGTCACGCATCATTAAATCAAATTTATTGTATATCCATTACGTCCTCTCCATCAAATATGCACTGATGGAAACAGACATTTTTTAATTACTGAAAAATGGAAAAAGACATTTAATGGCATTTTGGGGGTGGTGGGTTTATTTAAATAATTAATTTGATGGTTTGGCTTTTTGAAGATCAAATTCTGTCAGATAAATGAAATTCAATGAGCTTTTCATTTTGAAGTCAAAGTCTACCGAGACTAAACCTGTACAAACCATAGGGGAATTTTATATGGGGGTTGAAGTGTGAATTCATTAATTTTCTTGGAAGTGTCAGCGCTTGTACATGTATATAATATTTTGTTTGGTTCCTAGAGGTGTGGGGCATGTTGTATTTGGATTGGTAAAGGCTGGGTTCTTAGGGGGTTTTGGTTGGGTTGGGTAATGTTGAGTTTTTAGGCTTTCTGCTGGGTTGGGCTCCCTGGTTGGAGTTGAACTTGATTCCTGACTATTAAGTTAATGGATTAGGCTTGGTACAATGTAAGTTTGGTTCCCGGTCTCTTAGTTTCAGTTGGCTTGGTTTGCAAGAGGCATCATTAACCCTAACCACCCCCCCCCCAAACCATTCAAACTCCAACAGCAGGGTTTGTTTGATTTTGATGGACTCAGTACTGATAGCCCGGGTATAGCAGAAATATTTGCTTAGCATATTTTGTTGGTTACCAGCCAAACCTTCACCCAAAATGAGTGTACTTTGGCTGGTAGTCTGTTAAATATTGCTTAGCAAAGATATTTGCTTCGCAAAATTTTCTGCTACACGAAAATTAGCTTTGAGTTTGCATCACATTGTGTTGATAAAAACTGAAAACCATTGAAGTACATGTACCATTTGGTGAGCTGCACAAAGCATGAAGTTGTTTGTCTAGCTTTGTTTTTATACATGTAGATCTGTTTGATGACACAATATACTCATGATCAGGGCAGGAAATGCTGTGTCCTTCCTGTGGAAAATACACACAGGCTTCACTTGCTACCGAGGATATAAACAAACCTAGTTGAACTCTTCACTCCTGGATAATTTCCATTGTACTGTGGAAATGTTCCAGTGAGAACTAGACATTTTGCATATCTAATAAGAGACCTGCTCCCACAACCACTACACCAGAAATACATGTGGGCAATTCTTTGGTAACGGAATTACGCCCATTTGTCACTTTGTCAAGGATTATTCTTTCCCAAGAAAATATGTTCTATGCTAGGCAACTCATCTAAACATGGAAAGGGAGCCAAGACCCAATAGAATTGATTGACCGCTAAAAAAAAAAAATCCCACAAGATTACCCTTTAAGGGGCGGAGCTTAATATCGGTAACGGAATTACGGACAGAGGACAAGCATATTTGAGTTCTCGCATAAATTAATAAAACTCTCTGAAGTTTTGAAATTTTAAAATTGGACACTACCTGTTATTTGTAGAGTTCAGGGTTGTTGTTAACTACAATGCAGAACAAAGTTGAAAAAATAATCACTCTTTTCATAATTTGCATTTTAATCACGGTAACGAATTACGCCTGGGCGGAATGCGCCATAGGTTTAATAGGTAAATGCAATACATTAACATTGAATTCAACATAAACTCATCACAATACAAATTTTAGAAGTTTATAAAATGGCACAAGGGGAAAGCTAGGTGAAAATTAGCAGATCAAAATGTAAATGTAGGCCTAAACATGTCTGGGCTTCATTTTTTTTAGGTCAAAGGTCAAGGTCAAATGAAAGTAGTCTGGTGATGGCTGCATTGCTGGTTAGCAGATTTTAGAATTTGCCTAATTAATAGACCAATCCATTAAGCCCCACCCCTTTACATACTGACCAATCACAGGATTGCCTACATCACCACTGTACTTGAGGATTTTACCGTGGCTGACCTTTGGTGGCATACATGTAGCAAAGGCTGTGATTGGTCAACACGTTAAGGGCGAGCTTAATGGATTGATCTATTGTAATCTTCCTAAAGGTAAAAATGGTCAAATAATATATAATGTGTCCTGGTTAAAACAAGGGCATGTACATGTACTTTAAATCCATTTAACATGTTTAAGAGGGAAATCTTTAATAGAAATATTTAACACATACATGATGAACTGCAGCAACAATAACAAATGTTCAATATTTGCTTCCTCAAATTCTTTTTTTTTACATTCTGTGGTTGTTCCATGTTAAAAACGTATTATAGATTTGGTAATTAATAACCATGCAAATGGAAACATTAGTACATTTCAAGTTTAGTATTTTCCTGAAAATCGACCAAAGTGACTGAAGCGGCTGAATTGAGAAAGAAAATTGTCCTTGGAATATTTTTTACGCATATGTTTATGGGTTTTAAATGCTCAACTGTGCAATTTAGAGCATTTTAAATGGTTTTACATGTATTTATGTATTTTTTTTTACCGAAAATCGAATTTTACTATGAAAAATTGTCATGTACATAATCTGGAGGAAATGTGCATACTTTGTGCATGTAATTCCGTTACCGTAATTCCGTTACCGTTCGTAATTCCGTTACCACTTGGAAAAATGCCAAGAAATTACTATTTTAAAGTTTTTATTTTCATTTATGTTTATAGTAGGGTCTTTTCTCAACATACGATTTGAAGAAAAAACCAAGAAAATTTGTGAAATAAGTAACTTTTGCCATTTTTTCGGTAACGGAATTACGTGCTAATTTTGACATTTTTAAATCAAGGCCTACACTATATATATATATATATTTATATATATAGATTTTTTTTTAATGACCCTGAGTAATGTTAGTAACTTGTAACATTATAAAATAAATCAAACCTTTTCCCTGTAATTCAGAAAGTAATACATACACAAAATTTTATTTTTTTACCAAATCTGAACGTTTTTAATCATAAATTGCAAAAATCACTGTTTTTACCAGAAATATGTATTTTTTTTCAATTTCGTTTTTTGAACTGAATTCCCCATTTAATTGAGGTCTGGAAAAAGTACAAAAAAGGTTTAATATGTAAATATTAATTTTTGACATTTTTTCCTCTCCCATGGAGAATTGCCCACGTACTTCATGGTTGTTAGTGTTTTTTTGTATATTTGAAGGGTTTTTATCACCTCGTCCCATCCTCAGTGGGTGATACCCAACTGTGCCACCCACTGGGATGGGACTAGGTGATAAAAACCCTTCAAACACTCAACAACAAAAAACTCAAGTATTTCTGGCGACTTTGTCCTGGTTTTGTGAGAACAGGTCTCATACATGTATGTCCTTAAAGGCAATATAAACCCATATACAAATGTACATGTATGAATATACGAATCATAATACAGTATCTAAATGTATCAAACACAGTGGCGGCACCAGACCTGTTAAACTGGGGGGGGGGGGCAAGAGGGGGGCAAGCTTAAATTTAAGGGGGGCAAACATTAATCTTTAATGTAATTTTGTACTGCTGAAAAAGAATTGACTTACCATCGGAGAAGAAATTGGGGGGAATTTGCCCCCCTTGCCCCCCCGTAGCGCCGCCGCTGTTCACACACTGTACTAGTCTGGTTCAAAATCCCTTAAAAATGTGATGGTACAAATGAAGATAATCTTGCTCACATTTAAGGTTTTGCCTCCAATCTAAATCCAGAACATACGGGTATTGCAGTCATGCATTGTCAGGCCAGGCAAATCTAAAATAGGCCATATTTCCACAAACCCTCAATTGAAAAGCTTTCAACACATACATGAATGTACAGTTCGGATCTTTTCTAGGACATCCCTCCCCATGTAATAATAATAAGGCTAAGTGCATGAGGGAGTGCATTCTTGACCAATTTCCTGGTAAACCTGAACTTCCATGATAACCCTTGTTAACCTGATGACCTTTGAACTTTCAAAGCTTCCTAGATAGATGTTACAAATAAAACAGGGAGTTAAAGGCAGTAAGTACACTTTTGATAGCATGTTTGCATCCATACTAAGAATCAAGAGATACGGACAGAAACCAACCTCATTTCATTGTGTCATTAACCAGTTCGCGTCGGGAATAAAAAAGTTTTTCTGGGCCCCTGTGCGGGTTTCTTTTCCCCACACAAACACATTAATGGAAGCTTCCACAGCGCATGGCCACGTCTACCGAGCATGTCACTGTACACTTGGCTCGTTGCCACGTCAACCGAGCATGCATACAAATATTCCGGAGTTTCCTCTGGTGTGTATAGACGCTCTCCGATCCGTGGTGCAAAAAAAAATTTGCGTGTATACATGGCCTCCGACGCGAACTGGTTAACCCTTGAGAAAAGTTTGAACATGCATTTCTTGAAGATGAAAGGTTTATTTGGTAAATTTGTCCTGTCAGAACAACAAGATTGTATCTAAAAAATGCAATAAGGTCGTATGTGCAATAGTGCATAAATTTGCATACATTAAAACAGTTCAGTGCAACAACATCGCATCTTCTTCGTGTTCATCCTGGAACTCTGTAAAAAGATACGACGTTGCACTGAGCAAAATCCATGTCTGCAACAAGGTCGTAACTATGATACGACAAAATATTTTAATTGATTTCCCAGGATACTTCACACCAATAGCATATAGTGATATTTATGCTTTATTTATGAATGGGGAAAAAAGCAATAGTGTTAATATACACAAATTAATATTGCCTGGATTGACCTATAAATCTTAAAGGTAAATGTATACACCATTGGTTATTTGACCCAATTTAAAATATGGTCTTAACAAACCAATATACATGTAAACTATTCAAACTAACCTGTTTAATAGGCTGAGACTACTATAATTTATATCCATTTTTGTTTTATTTATGAAAGGGAGAAAATAACTAGAGCTGTCTGTTTTTGAACTGATAACAGACCACTTGGATCTGTAGATCTACATGTACATACAGTATGATTATAAAATCTTCTGTTTTCCTCTATTTTCAGAAGAAAATACTTCCTATCAACTTCGACAGCCAGTTAACCTTGGACAGTATCCCTCCAGCAGGAATTCATCAGAACTCCAGAGGGCCCAGGGATCAGCCCCTGCCATTCCCGCAGAAGCAGCTGAGTCCTACATCCCACTTGATGAATGCGTCAGCGGACAGAACAGGGACCTCTCCCAGGGTGTTCCTGCCAACGTTAGCTTTGACAACACCAGCAGGCAGAGCCAGGAGTTATTTCCGATTGATATAAACACCGGCCGGCCAAACAGTTCAGAGAGCAACTCCAGTAGTATTCCAAGTGATATTGCTCCTCTGCCTCCAACGGAAAGGGACTCAGTCATCTTGGATAACTATGATGTCCCACCGGCATTCAAAGGAAACGACACCTCAAACATGCAGCCCATGTACGACATACCGCCAGCTCTCCTTAAAAGAGAGCCCTCATTTAAGAACATGGATGACATTTTCAAACCCGTACCGGGACAACGGCTGTCAAACTCTAGCATCCCTCCGCCCACTGAAATGTATCCGATAAATGGAAATGCAAGTGACATCTATGACACTCCCCCCACTCGTGACTCTGGCGGACTCTATGATATCCCCCCTGGGCACACTCTCATTAGAAACCAAGACAAAGAAATGAGCCAGTCCACTGACAGACTCGCCCAGGACTTCCAGAAAATCTCGTACCGCAATTCAGTAGGGGCAAGCGACTCCACCTCAGACCTATACAACATACTGCCTGGGTCTTCACAAAATGCCACAGACCTCTATAGTTCCCCCGTTAATGGGTCGGCATCAACAGCCACTCCTCCACCGAGGCCTCCCAAGCGCATGTCTGTTGGTGAGAGTCAACCTATGCCGACACCTCCAAGGCCACACAAACCTGATCACTTAAAGACCATGCCGACAACCCCTCCTCCCAGCTTTGACGACTCCATGTACGACCAACTCCCGGGGCAGTCTTCCAAGGTGTTTTCACCTGTCGAGTTGGAGAACAAACTCCATCAGGCCCACATTGCACCATTGTATGACACTCCCCCGGTGGCTTCCACAAACTGGAATGACATAAGATCACCACCTAGTGGGCACCAGTGGCTGGATAGCAAGGTACCAACACCCGGTAAGACAGGTAAGGAAAACTCAAAAGTGACTATAAAAGTGGTTACTAGTGTCTGTTACAGAGCATAATATTTATCTTACAATACTTTTGCATTTGTAATTATAATTCATAAATGCCCAAGAAAGTCAAGACAATCTGATTGGACAAAACATAATCACGTAGGGGTGTATTTTTTTTTTTAATCGTGTCTCTCAAACCGTACGATATACAATTAAGTGCAAAGACAGTTAAATTAAACATGCATACAATTAAGCATGCATACAGTTAGATGATATTTGCCCAATTTTTTTCAGTTTGGATGGCAATATTGTTTGTACAGTATAGGTCATTTATGGTGCAAATGTTAGGTAAAAGGCTGCACACAAGTAGGTGTGACATTGTTTGTGTGTCGCCACAGGCACACTGCCTATTGTGTGCATAGCCCCAGGTACACATGAGGTCCGCAGCTCTTCCAAAGCCGGTCCGCAGTCTGTTCAGGCTCCTCCAGGTTGTCCACTGTAGGTCGTGTCCCGGTGGAAGTGTCTCTGCTGGTGAGATACCCATTTTTATCTCAGGAGACAGGCGTGAAACTCTTTCATGCCAGATGTTCTTTCTAGCCGTTTCAGGGGTGTAGGATTGTAGGGGATCAGAGTCCATGAAGTCTATCCGTTTAAGGCGCTTTATAACTGGTTGATGGCTGTGGAGCATATGTCTGGTGTCAGTTTCTCGTAGATGTCTTTCTTTTTGTGTAGCCACTAATCTCCTTACATCTGGTGGTGCGATGCCCGATAGAATATATAGGATCTGGATGTTTGTTGGTTTCAGGCATCCGGTGATGATTCTGCATGAAGTGTTCAGTGCAGGATCTAGCTTGTATGCATGGCAGGAATGTTGCCAAACAGGGCAAGCATATTCTGCTACTGAGAAGCACAATGCTAGTGCAGAGGTTCTGATGGTTGATGGACTTGCACCCCATTTAGAATTTGCCAGTTTACTGATGATAGAGTTTCGGGCGCTGACCTTGTTTTTAGTTTTCAGAATGTGGGATTTGTAAGACAATGTGCAATCAAGTGTGACTCCAAGGTAGATTGGGTTTTCGATGTGATCAAGTTTTTCGCCATTCCATTCGATTTCAAGTTTCCTGTTAGCTTCCCTGTTGTTCAGGTGGAAGGCACATATCCTCGTCTTTGTAGGGTTAGCTCTCAGGTGGTTGGCTTTGTAATATGCGCTCATGTTGGTGAGAGCAGTGGTGATCTTTTCTTGCATCAGCTCAAAGGTCGATGCTTGGGTTGTGATGGCTAGATCATCAGCATACAGGAAACTTCTGGTGTTAGGTGTTAGTGGCTGATCATTGATGTAGATGTTGAAAAGTGATGGTGCCAGCACGCTGCCCTGTGGAACTCCATTCTTTTGTGTTCTCCATTGGCTTTTCTGTCCATTGAGATCAACATAGAATCTATGGTTGGAGAGTAGACATTGGATGATTTTTGTAAGTTGTGAGTCACCATTTGTGAGGTTATGTACTTTGTTCAGAAGTATTCTGTGTTGAAAGCAGCAGAGAGGTCTACGAAAGCTGCTCCAGTTTTCAGTTTCTGTTGGAATCCATCTTCAATGTGCTGGGTGAGATTTAGAAGATGCCCGGTGCAGGACTTCCCAGGTCGAAAACCAGCCTGCTCTGGTATCAGCTTCTCTGGTATCAGCTTCTCTTCAAGAGTGGATTTTAGGCGGTTTAATATCAGTCTTTCGAAAAGCTTGTAGCAGTGACAGAGTAGCGATATTGGTCTGAAGCTTTTGGCTTCGTTTGGAGGCTTGCCTGGTTTGAGCACGGCAATAACTCTACTTTTCCTCCAGGTCTTAGGTATATTGCTGGTGGATATGCAGTGGTTGAACAGGTCTAGGAGCCAGGTCTTTGCAGTTGGTCCCATGTGTATGAGTTGCTCAGAACACAGGTCGCAGAGTCCTGCAGCTTTGCCTGTTTTCAGGTCTTTCATGCCAGTTTCCAGTTCATTCATAGTGAGCGGATTGTCCATTAGCGATTTTTTGTTGCTGGTTTCAGGTTTCCATTTGTGTTTTTTGGCGGATGAGTTCGGAGATTGTCCATTCTTGATCAGTTGTTGTGCGATTTGGTTTGCGGTGATATTGGTGTGTACCTTGGGTGCTGTGTTGTCATTTGAGAGAATCTTGATTGTTTTCCAGGCTTTTCTGCTGCTGTGTGTCATATCAGTTCCTTCTATAAGGGTTTGCCAGGCTTGCCTTCTTTGTTCGGAGATACTATCTACAAGATGCTCGCCGATTTCGCTTGTTTCCTCAGAGAAGGGGTTTGCATCGAATGCTGTCTGATATGCTTTGTATAGATTCATATGTTCTTCACTAAGTCCAGGAATGAAGTTTTTTCTGCATCCGCGCGGGATGGTTTTTCGGGATGTTGTTTTGATGATGTCTGTGAACTTAGGGTAGTTTCCACAGATCGGTTCTAGGTCTTGGATGGTTTTATCCAGTGTGTCGGTGTATTTACTCCAGTCTGCTTTTTTAAAGTTGAAATGTCTTCTGAATGGTACTTTGGTTGGTTTGACGAGTGGTGTTATTTCAACTCCAATTGGGCGATGTTGTGAGTGCGGAATAGGATTGCATAAAAACTTTCTACAGTTTGGTGTGATGGTCTCAGAGGCAAAGCAAAGATCTGGGTTGTAGCCTCTTTTCCAGCACCTACTGTTGAACGATTTTGGTTGTTTAGCGTCATGGATGAGCTTTAGTTTGATTGTCTAAGCCCAGGTTTCTACTGCTTCACAGTCACGGTTTGTGTCTGTGTATCCCCAAAGGTGATGGTGGCTGTTGAAGTCTCCGATATAAATAAGGGGTCTATTAACGGTTAGTAAAGACATGGCTTATCAAAATTACAGAGTGCGTATGTGCCAGCTGTTCGCCAGCTGTTCGCCAGCTGTTTTGTGTGACGCGCGACGCGGATTTCAACCAATCAGAGTGATGAAGATTGGCATCACACGCCTGACTCATGTACTTTGGAAGTGCTTTGTGTGTCCCCAAAACGTGAATTTGCCCATTTCTATTTGGCTTTATTCAACAAAAATTGTTTATTGTTGTGTGTACATGTTCATGTAATAGGCTGAGAAATGGTCAATCTCATCGAGATTGTATTCAAGATATACAGAAAAAAGGACAGTGCATATAATTTATTTACGTTAAACTGTCTTGTTCCATTATGGCAGGCCACCAATACATCAACACAAAGTTATCCACGTCCGTGCCTCCTCAATCACCCGGTTACCTCAACATGAGGGGCACCCCCCATGGCCATATGGCGAGAGCGGCTACGATAGATTACGACAGCCGCGATGGCTCAACACCGATGACACAGCAGACGAGCTACATGCCTATGAGTGGTAGCAGCAACTCTTCCAGTGTGTTCCAGTATCCGGATAACTCCCTCTACATGCCCATGGAAGGGGCCAACGAAGGCCTGAGACCGGATGGCCGCCTGCCCTCGGACCCCCAAAAAGAAACGTATGCCTTGATGAACAGTTGTGCGGGGGAACTAGAGGGGTTCCCCATTCAGAAGAGGGCACTGCCGGCCGATTTCCATCGGCAGACGTTTTCTGGTGGACGGCCGCCTCCGGTCGACCGAAGTTTAAAGCCAGATAGAAAACTAAGCGAGGGAGCAGTGAGTAAGTAGGACCCATGGGGTTAAAGGTCATACAACATTAGGTGAATATCACTATGTATCTGCGGTGACACCATGTAATAAATCTCTTTTGAGTAGTAAGTGGTTCTGAAAAGAACCAGTTGTAAAGTACCAGTTGGTTACAACTTAATATGTCACTATGTAAATGAATACACAATTAAGAAATGTGTTTATAAACTTATCTGTGAAAGCTAGAGAGGTAAAAAATTGATGAGCAATTTCCAACCCAAAATCACTGTTAACCTTCCATATATAAGCAGTTGTTTAAACCATAGAGCAAGGATTGTCTGAGACCACAGTAGACAGTTAGTGCCAGTGGCCTTATGTGTCTATTCTACTGTGCAATGTAACACTACATGTACATATGATTGTAAGTTTAGGTGGTTTCCCATTGATGGATGGTTATGGGAAGGGCTTTCCTGTGTGGCTAATATGAATGAATAACCAGCTGTACGTGGATTTGTTTGTTACTGTAAACAAATCTTTAGGAAACCATTAACTTATGTAGCTGCAGAGACAATTAGTGTGTATGTACATGTATGTGTGTGTATTACATTCGCATTGGGTGGCACTGAGTTGATCAGAGTACATGTACTTGGAAAGGGTAATTTGTGGCTTTTTTGCACAACATGTGGTTGGGAGTGACTTCCTGGATTGTCTCTTTGTGTTATGTTGTTTTTGTACTAGTGTATTTTATTTTCTGCCAGGGCTGAAAAAGTTGTTTTGAAAGTATAAAGTACATTCACACTGTATTAACCCTAACAATCCCAAATCCTTCCAAATCCACCGGAGGATTTGAATGATTTTGTAGGATTGAGGCAGGTTTGAAATTAAACTATTGGATGATTTTGGAGGATTGAGAGCTTACATGGATTGAGGATGCTATTTGGAAAAAAAACAATGAATTTTGAAGGATTGAGATGCTATAAGCGTACATAGTGTGAATCCCTTACTTGTGCATGTAGAGATGTATGTGCTAGTTGGGTTATACACAGTCATGGTTCATTGGTTTTGGGTTGATGATGAAGGATTGAGGCAGTAGGGATCCTCCATAAAACTTATATTGGATGATTTTAAAGGATATCAAGAATATCAAGGGGGTTAGAGTTAGGTTGCTTAATTTGTTTCTCTCTAAAATAACATCACATAACAGGGGTCGAAATTAACTTGAATTTTATGGTAGCCCACAGGACTAGTAGTCCTGAAAAAAGGTGAATATCAATACAAGAAAAAGAAATGAACCGTGAGCTGGGGAGCAACATGTTCTTGCTGAGATCATGCTGAGATCATCCTGAATGTTTTTTTGCATATAATTATTTCATTTTTTCACTAGCCCATCGGACTACCCAAACACTAGCAGCTATATGGTAGTAGTCCTGCTGCTAAAACCACTAACCTCGGACTAGCAAACTAGTGTTAATTTCGACCCCTGCCTAAGAAAGAATAATTCCTTAGCAGGCTTGATGTACATGTATATTGTAATGATCATTTGGTATTTTCAGAAATTGTTGAAAGTGTGAGAGAGAAGTATCTCATAGCTGAGTTGACAGAGCACCGGTATGATAATCCAGGGGTCCCAGTTTCAAGTCATGCTCTAGGCAATATTTATTCACCCCAAAAAATGTAAGAAGTCAGGCCTGTGATTTCTCAGGATTTTTACTGATTTCAGGATTTTTTTTACAAATCTTCCTTTGCCTCAAAATTTTCTTGAAAGAAGAGAAGTAGCCTCCAAGGAAAGAAAGAAGTAGCCTGTATTGTGTCCAAACCTCTAGGTTTTTGTTTGTGGGGATGTGGAGAGTCTGCAAATCCTCCAAAATGAAACATCCAGGAGGTTCAGGGGGCTTTGTCCTCTAGACCAAATGGAGACCCAGGCCCGCTACTCATTTTTCAGGATTTATTACTTTTGTCAGATCACAACCCTGAAAAGTTAAGTAAACTTTTTTCATTTTTGCATTTACAGACAATATTGGAATGGCAGGTAGTTTCTATGCAACTAGTGCGACTGATAACATGGGCTTAATACCTATCCAGTCATCACGGACAAAGAGTTTCAGTAGACGTCCAGGCCAGTATGAGTAAGTTGTATAACAAGAACTACATTTTTTTTATAACAAATTAATATTGTGGCTCCCTGTCCATTGCTACAACCAATTTACAAGCTAAGTTTTGCATGGCAGAAGAACGTGTTTACAGTAATCATGAGGTCTTGGGTTCAAGTCCTGCTTCAGTAAATTTCCTTTGTTTACTAGCACCCCCCAGAACAAAAATATTGACAAAGAGGGAAAACTGCTAACCATAGGACTGGATAGCTCAGTTGGTAGAGCACCGTTAATTCATGGGTCATAGGTTAGAGTCCTACTTAATTCATGTTTTCAATTCCAAATTTTTTTTTCCATTCTTATTACTTTTTTCTCTCTGTCTTTTTCATCCACTTCCCCTACCCCACACCCTCCTCACACCATCCCCACACCCGCACACCACCTCATCAGGAATCACAGTCCTGAGGGTGAGTCGGAACCCTTCCGGGTACGCACCAACACAGGGGACAGCACAACCTCGTCTTCTGATGACGACATGTACGGCAGCGAGGCTGAATTCTATAAATTTTCCCGTCCAATCCCGCTACCAGAAGATACATATATCTACAAGGAGGTTTCTCCAATGGGAATTATTCCTGAGGTATGTGGCAGTACACTGGTCTTCTTGTCAATAAAGCAGCACAGATTGACTGATAAGGTTACAATAAATCATGTAACAACAATATCGTAAAACTTCTGTCCACTCTGGCAACCATAAAGACCTAAACTGTAATTCGTATCAGCCACCTGCTCAGATTTTATCTATATGTACTGTGCACATTGTAGCCCTCTTGGTGATAATACACCCAGTTTCTTGATGGTTTGGCACTTTGGCATGAAACCCTTCCTCATGGTAAAATTGCCTTCTCCGTACGAAATTCAGGGCAGGATTATTTCTGCTGTTGCAAGATTTGATATTAGTTTGAATTATAAATAATTTAAAAAACAAACTACCCTTTTTTTCATTATACTGTAAGGTTTTTCCCATAAACATAGGAAACGATGTTTATCTTATTTGCCAGAATGTTTGTTTTTTGATGACTTACATGTAAGCTGTAGAAATCTCATTGGTGAAATGCAAATCTAAACAAACATCCTTGAACCTACAAGTGTATTGTTTATTTGTGTGATGAAAAACAAAATATTCAAACCAAAAGTACAGAATTGGCACCCTATCCATTGAAACGTAATTTTCAAAATAGATTTGGTGTATTTTGGAAAATGCATTCTTGAAACAAGTGCAAGTGATGTTTGAGTTCAGCTTACTTCCTTGTCCACATTTCTGTTTAACCAGTTCACGTCGGGAATATACATGTATATTTTTTTCCGGTCCCCCATGCGGGTTTATTTTCAGTGAAAAATCAGAAAAAATTTCTAGCCATTAACAATTTTTTTTGTCAATGAAACTAAGTCCGGACACCCAAATAAACACCTTTACTCATTGACATTTCGAGAATTAAATGGCTAGTTTTTTAATTACGGTTGTGTTTGTTCAGCGACCAGCGCCCGGTCGAACAGACAGCATACCGGGAGAGAGAGGAAAGGCCTCGTAAACAATGGATATAAATCCGTCTTTACAAATTCTTGGCTGGTACGTCAAAAGAACAGGTCTTGGATAAAGGGATTACACAAAAAGAGTGAACTCGTTCATCGTTTGCAGTGCCTTTTGTCTGGGGCCACCGAACCGTGACCCCATGGACTCCGAGAAGCGATTGCGTGTATACAAGTCAGCCGCCACGACGGCACGCCACGTGTGGCGTGTTGACGAGTCTCCCGGTAACACACACAAAAATCGGAATGCGTGTTTAGATGCTCTCCGATCCCTGGTTCAAAACAAAAATGCGTGTATACACGGCCTCCGACGCGAACTGGTTAAAGATGTACTGTACTTGATCGGCAATTTCCTGAAATTTTAGTTTTTTCTTGGAACATTGCTAATTTCCTTTTGTAAAGGAAAACAAATACTTTGAAATTAAATATTTCACAGGAAAAACGGATGTAACGTCCATGTTTTTCACTATTTTACTAGCAATTTTTCTAAATTTTTGTTTTCATTGGAACATTGCTGGAACATTGCTATTTCACTTGAGGATGTGAAAATAAAATCATAGTGAGAAGCATGGTTTTAAAATAAATATACTGAACAGCAAAAGAAACGCAAGTCCGAGGACAGCAAAAGAAACGCAAGTCCGAGGTCTTGTCAAGTTTTCAAACAGAAGACAAACCATTTTGATTCTAATCACTCATTTAATGAAAAAATACTTTCAATTTGTGAGCTGAAAGTGACTGTTGAAATTGTTGCTGTCCTCTCACTTGCGTTTCTTTTGCTGTTCAGTATATGTACCGAAATTAATTCATGACGGCACCCACCATAAATTCACTCCGGTACATATTTACTTGAAAACACTACTTCTCACAAATATTTTAAGAAATGTGTCTTTCTAAAGCATTTGTTTTCCCTTCCTCAAGTGAAATAGCAATGTTTCAATCAAAACGAAAATTTATGAACATTTCTGTTAAAATAGCGAAAAACACGGGTGATACATCTTTAATACGTGTTTGTTTTGATTATGAGCTTATGACTTTGTGTCAACTTTCGCCTGACATTTTGGGACATTTTCTGTAATCAACCGAGCTGTTGGTTTTCTCTTTCACACTGAGTCTCTAAAAAAAAACCAGCATTTTCTGTTTCCTTTTGTTTGACAAGGATATTACCAACACTGGGATTTTACATTCTAAATATATAAACAAGGATTTTTCCTGATTTCAGGATTTTATTTTACAAAACTCACTTTTTTCAAATTTCCCTTTGCCTCAAAATTTTCTTGAAAGAAGAGAAGTAGCCACCAAGGAAAGAAAGAAGTAGCCTGCATTGTGTTCAAACCTCTAGTTTCTTGTTTTTTGGGATGTGAAGAGCCTGTAAATCTTCCAAAAATTAAACACCCAGGAGGTTCAGGGGGCTTTGTCCTCTAGACCAAAGGGAGACCCAGGCCCGCTACTCATTTTTCAGGATTTTTTTACTTTTGTCAAATCACATCCTGATAAACCATTAACCCTAACTCCCTAGACAACAAAGCCAGTTGGAGGATTTTGAAGGATTTTTATTGTTTTAGTACAATGCCTAGGGAGTTGGGGTTAATTCTTTCTAGTGACATACACATGTATACATGTTGATAATGTGACACATGCCATAATTTCTCAGGGCTCAAATTTCAGGAAAACATGTGCTACATTACAGGGCTAGTAACTCATGAATATTACTTTGAACAAGACCTGCGCCCAATTTCATAGAGCTGCTTACCAGAAAAATTTGCTTAGCAGGTTTTCTGGTTACCAGCCAAACTTTCATACAAAATGTATACATTTCCACTGGTAGTCTGTTTTATATTGCTTAGCAACTCTATGAAATTGGGCTTAGAATGAGAAAAGAGCATATGTTTTATTTTAATATCAGTGTAAGGGAAAATTACTCGACCGCCAGACTAAAAGTGTACTAGACTGCAGTTCACTAGACTCGGTCTAGTGATTAACTCAAGCTCTGTTTATTATCACTGGCAAATGTCATAACCTCTTTTGATGAGATTTCTGCCAAAAATTGTTGAGGTTTATAATAAAAAGTGAGGCCATTATATATCCAATTGATGTGTAGTTTATTTCAACAGTATTGCATGTATTATGGATGTATAATATGTATCAACAGAAGTCTTATTACCTACATGAACCTAGTCCATGGCATAGTACTCCAACAACAATGGATTTGGCCCATGCATGAAGTTTTGTTCTACAAACTGACGCGCAAGGTCTCAAAAAGAAGCAGTGCAGTCTGGGAGACTTACCCGACGTGTAAGAGAACTCATTTGCGCATTTTCCCCACAGCTGATGGTTCGCCTGCGTCTAGTTTAAGATTGCGTTCTAGTTCTCTAGGAACTAGCTTCGTGTGGAAATGCTTATCCCATGATGCCCCACGGCAGGGAGCACAGCTCGTTGTGCATGCGCGCATTTGGAGTACAATGCCATGGTGTGGATTACAGCAGGCTGGCACACTTCTGGTAATAGACTTCTGGTATTAATTGTACATTGAAACATACATGATTCCTGTCTGCCAATAAACGGGTGATAACAACAAAGGGCACATCAATTATAATTAAGGCCATATTCAAAATGATGGCTTTGGCTATGGCTAGATCTCTGTTTCTTCCTATTGCCGCTACAGCATTGCTGCTACAGCCAATAGCCATAGCCAGTAACCAAAAACACTTAATTTGGACACGACCAAAGTCTATATTGACTTATATGAAAGACTGCATTGATGCAAATGTACCTTATTCATCTCCTCCACAGCGCCCAGTAACCGAAGGCCTATCCAGTACCCCCATCCCAGCATCACTCCTTTCCCAGCAGAGTGACGACATCGAGTACCTGGAGCTCTCCCATGATCATGATGAGGAACCTCGCCAGCCACCACCGAGGCCCCCTAAGCCCAGCTCCCCTAAGGTGGAGTACATCGACTTGGATCTCCAGCGGATGATGGCCTTGAAGCAGGTGACGGAGAAAAGAGAGGAGGAACTACAAGACGTGAGCATCACAGGAAGGGGAACCCTCACCAAGAGGGACTCATAAGAAGCTTGGAAATAATAAACGAATTTGGTATTCTGATTGCATGTAAACAAGTCACTATAAATTCGGGAATGAACATCACAATGCACGGTATGGCCGTTTGCTCAATGAAAAATTACTTAAAATGCATTCAATATATTGTATGCATCCTTGTTTTCTCGCAATTTCGGATTGAAATCATGTTAAAAATGGCAGAATTCACACAGATACATTTTTGAATAGTGAGTTTGCCTGACACACTTTGCTGGTGTTTTTCAAACTGCATGTACAGCAATGGTACAAGTACTTGACAATATAAAATATAAACACTTGACATAGCTTATAGTGAAAGCAACTTACATCAAATTATTTGGCTTTTCTTTGAAATACCAAACTCGCTTGTAAAGCTTGGAGAATACGTATTTCTTTAGCTCATGATACCTTTATCGCTGTGTAGACATCTTGTTTTTCTTCCGTACAAATCCACATGACAAAACCAAGGGAAAATAGTCTGGTCCCTTTTATGTAATGAGGATCAGCATTCATAACCATTACTTCGAATAGGGTGACAAAGGTCTTTTATGTTTTGTAATCTGGAGGCAATTTCATTGTGTTGCGAAGCAGAGAATTTTGCTCAGCAAATATTTTTGCTAAGCAACATAAAACCGACTACCAGTCAAAATGCATACATTTTGTATGAAAGTTTGGCTGGTAACCAAAGAAATCTGCTTAGCCAGTTTTTCTGGTAAGCGATTTTTATCTGTTAAAATAAACAGCTCTGTGAAATTGGCCCCAGTTTTGAGACTGTGTAGAGGACCTCAAGCACTGGGATGCATTGGATAAGGAATGCATCAAATTGATGACCAAACACTTTGGCATAGGTCATATTTACGTGTAAAAAGTTGTCTTAGAAATGTAAGACAATTGTATGTGCATCCACATACTGATGCAATCAAAAAAAGTGCGCTTTGTGTAAAATATGACCAACATATTGTCAATGCCACTGTGGTAGAAATGTGTTAGAATTGAAGATGTATTATATTAGAAACAGATATTGTAAAGCGAAATTATTTGTAAATAATTTTATTATACACTGACTGTGATATATTAATGATTGAGTGTAGCTTTTTGTTTTCAATTTATATAATGATAGTTTTTAACCAACTTATAGTACTACAATAATCTTAACATGAGAATGTCAAACTGGTTTTGTGGAGAACGGTTCAATGTTTGGTTGAACTAAAGTAAAATATTGTAAGAATGCTACAAAAATAATGCAATGAATTGGTATTTAATAACTGCAATGAATTTTGAAACATGCTTGCAAATGATTCCTATGAAACCTGTATGTGTATCTATAAGACATTATTTACTTTTGGTGACAAGTTTGGCTACCCTTCTTGAGAGCTTCATAGGATAAGTGCTTGATGTCAAGAACTAGATGTGTCTGGGCTTGCCTGTCAGTACGTCGAATACGGTGTCTTGAATGGTCCAATTCCATTACTTTTATTTTTAGGTAATTTTTATTATTATTATAATTTTTTTGGCCTACCAGTGAAATGATACATGTATACGTGGTTATTGGAACCAGACCAAATTTCCAATACACAAAGTATGGTGGCTAAGAGAGGCCTCACAAATCGGGCAAATGTTCATACCCCTATGTGAAAAAGTCATTTAAAACACAGCATGGCAGAATTCCAATCGATCCAGTAGTTTTGGCTGCAATTGGACCACAAAAAAAAGAAAATCTAAAAATGCCGAAGCGCAGAGATCAGAAACTGGAGATCTTTCTTTTGGCCTAATACACCATAGACTATGTTATTACACGACTGGCAAGACTGACACACTGTATGTTAGTTATTACCACTAGGGAATGGAGAGAACTTACCTAAAGCCTGTGTAAATATTTTGTACTTTCCAAACAACTAAAAAATAATGATCGCAGCTACACCTTTCAAAGTTTTGCATAATATTTACTCAGGATAAATTTGATGATGGCATAAAACATCCCTTGGAATTTCTGTATCATGCCATCATATTTTGGTAAATTTGGTCAAAACTTAATTAAAATCTAAAGGCTGATCAAAATTCCACAAATAATTCTAAATAGACCAGTGTGAGAATTTTAAATAAACTTTTCTCAGAAATCTGTGGAGCTATTAAACTGAAAATCACACAGGTTGATTTCTAACAATTTTACTTGATCTCCTGAAGACGAACAGAGCATACTGATCGAAACGTCGAGTTGTAACCTCCAGTTCTTTTCAGAACTAATTACTACTCAATAGAGAATTTCACACGGTGTCACCGCAATTCGTCTTACTGATCTTCATTAAGTATAAATGCACTCAAAGATCTTTCAACAAGGTTGTTTACAGGAACTCATTAAAATATACCAATTTTAAGGAATACATGTATCAATGACCAACGTATGGTCTTCAGCTGCCAAACATTAAAACAATTTTGTTATGTAAATCTATGCACAGGTCTGCTTTCCAATCCTTATGCATTCTTATGTTCCATGTATACTTTCAGGTATATCAGGGTCATTTTCATACATTTTCTATTTAGACTGTAATGCAATTACACAGGACTGGATCAGGGTGCATGTCACCAGTTTTCATTTGCTGTAAGAAAGCGCAAATAAGCAATCTAGTCAAACTTTTGAAAAATTATTGATAAGGTCAGTTTCGTGTTTGCAGGCCCAACTTAACCTTTTTCAATAGACCTTATGATGTCACAAACTGAAGGGCGCCCTCGCTGAGAGGTTACTCATTAGTCCGTGTATACTGAGTGCGCGTATATGCTGTGAATAAACATGAATCAAATCTCTAATATACCATCAGTAAGGATTTGTTTATTATAATATCTAGATACAGGGGCATGAAATATCAGCCGTTTTTGTCATTTCTTTTCTCAGAAATTATTTTTTCTTAAAGATAGGTAAAGGATTGGTAATTAGAAAAATAACCAAATATTAACCCTCCTACTGTTTGACCATTTGAAACCATTCCAAATTTCCACTTACCAAAATGCCCATTGGTTTTGTACACACATGGTGATACCATTTGAACAGTGTTGGTAGCAAGCTTTACTACCATTCAAATCCATTCAAATGCATAGAGGTCACTTAGAAGTATCCAAACAAGGTTTTGTATTAGCTGTACTACCATTTGGAAAGATCCAAACAAGGTTTTGTATTAGCTGACCTACCATTCAAAACCATTTGGGGGAATCAATACTGTACACAGTTATTTCACCATTCAAAAGCGAATGGTTTCAAATGGTGGATCAACTTGTATGAAAAAGGTACCAGAAGTAGGAGGGTTAATGGAAAATTTACTTAGTGTTAAGTGGATGATGGTCATAGTCTTTCCTTAAAATATTTATCTGAGGTTCTGTCTTTTTTTTAAAGTGAAATTTCAAATATAAATGTAGGAATGAGTACTCTTTCCTAAAATTAGATTTAGTACAAAATATCTGAATGCATTTTCACAATTTTCTCATGAACGCAGAACATAATAAGCTGAAACTTTCACAGGATGTTTTTGTAATGTATATCTTGATTCAAAGAGATATAAACATATTCTAAAAAGCAGTTTTGTCAACATTACCAATGCTGTACCTTTCCTTTGAAAGCATTTTAAAAATGTTTTTAAAAATTGTACCCTGATTGAAGAAAATGGTTCACAAGTTGTATTAAAAAATAAATGAGATCCATGCTGCAAAAATCTTAAGTACTTGTTTTATGCTGTCTTATACCAAATGAAACTGCCCAGAAATGTAAAGATTTTGAGGAATTTTTAATGTTTTTTAAATGCATAACGTTCCCAAGACAACCTAAATTGGTGCATAATATCATGCATCTGCTTTGCTGTGTATTTGGTTATTTGTACAAAAAATGAAACTTTTGTGACTTTAATTGTTATGTTTAATGAATATGTATATTGTACAGTACTATTGTTTTATATTAATTAATGGGCTCAATATGTAATTTTAAAATGTATTAAGAAATCTATGATTGTTTTATGCCAATATTATTTTCTGACTTTTCTTGTACATAAATATAATTAACAAATCTTTTTAAAAATGTTAATCACTGATTTGCTGAATATTTTTTTATACAAATACAGACTAACTTGTATTAGACTGGCAGAATTATCGCTAGCCTTTATTCAAGGTGAAAACAGCTTTGCCGAAAGATCATACATGCCAGAAAATAGATCAAGGCCCGATGTCACAGAGCTGCTTAACAGAAAATACTGTTTAGAATATTTATCTGCTAAGCAAAATTTAGCTGAGAACCAGCCAGATGCAATATACGTTACGTGAAAATTTGGCTGGTAACCTATTGTTGCTAAGCAGAACTTTCCTGTGCTCAGCAAATTTGTGTGCTAAGTAGCTCTATGCATAGTGCATAACCATCTTTGGGTATTTTCAAAATTTTCAAAAGTTTTGGCTTTCCTCCAGGTTACAATTAAAACATGTCCTTAGCCAGTAATTATGGCACATTAAGGCCATGTTTATTTTTCAGGTTTCCTTGACATGAAATGACTGAGAATATTTCTATTCTCTCTGGCTAGGACGCTAGCCCAGTTTGGACTTTCATGTTGTTGTAGTGTGAATATACATGAGTCCAACCTGGGCTTGATGGGATGCAAGTTGATCACAGATTACTGCCAAGCCATTGTTGTACCCATATTATTCTCCTTGGTGGAGAGAAGCATTTATGGTTAAGTGTCTTGCTCAAGAGCCACAAGCACCCTGATCAGGATTCGAACCCACATTCTGACAACACAGCAATCCATGCGTTTTGTTACTTTGTAGCAACACGGGGTGTTTTTTGCATGCATTGAGCAACTGTATAATGTACAGATTGATGACATTCTTGCGTCGGGTGATAAAGAATTAATTTGATTTTGTTGGGCCTCCACCTATGGTTTTATATATACTGTATACTCAGTCTGCAATAGTAGACAGGAAGTCCTGGGTTCGAATCCTGGCCGAGTTGCCTGTGGATTTTTTCCATAGACACTCAGAAAGCACCAAGTATAAAGTCCTTTATACATACATACATCAGTGTAGGGCAAAAAAATCAGATCAATTGTATAATGCACAATACACTGATCCAGTTATGTCTATAGTCCCCGTCCCCATTTAGCAATGCTGAAAACTCGGTCATAGCGTAGTAACAGTTGTCATGGAAAGGATTAACCCTATTGGTCCATCCATGCTGTTTGACTGACAGGCTTGATCAGTGTATTGTGAAGCTGTATATAATTTTCTGAAATGCCCAAAGGTTCATTGTTCAGTATGAAGATTGAAATAGGTAACTACTTCATAGTTATCTTTGCTATGCATTCTGGAAAACAGGACCAATTATTCTCCTTTATTAAAAAAAGGAATTGCAAAATAACATAACGGTTTACAATTATTAAAATTAAATGAAATTGTTTTTATTTGCTATTGTACAACCCTGATTAAAGTAGGCAGTGTGTACTTCTCATTACATTACAATTTGATTTGCAAAAATATTATATCGACATTTCTGAATGACAATAATTGTGAGAGTAAATAATAGCTGTGGAACATTTTAAATTTTGTCACTTGTTTGTAATATTTTCTCTGCAGTTTTTATTGTTTCTGATTTATATATTTAGCTCTATTTGTGGAGAGTAATGAAATGAGACGGAATAAACCTGTGGAGGATATATTGTCATTGCAACAAGGGAATATCTCAAATATGCAATAGGGTAATTCGTGCAACAGTGCATAAATTTGCATAAATTAAGATATTTGCGTGCAATTGCGTATGTACAGACATCTGGGAATTCAGTTGAAAGATACACTTTTCTTACACAGAACAACATGTTTGCAAAACAATATCTAGAACACAACCTTGTTGCATAATGTAACGGTATGCAAATTCTGTATTTAGCATATGAATAACATTGAGATTAATGGAACCTATTCGGATAAAAAACAATAAAACCGAGATGGTCACCACACACCTGAGTAAGCATAAGGCTGAAATATACCAAACTTCCTGAGCCTGCATTATCTTGACAAAATATTTAAATAATAAATAATGGTAAAGAGTTCATCAATTTTAGTTCATAGATTTTTCAAAAATGATTTGTGATTGGCTCCGACAAAACCCTAAACTTGGACCCGATTTTCAAAAGTGAGATTTTGGTATAGTTTGATTCTCTAGATTTTCCTCTTTCATTTGATACCAGATTTGTAGAAATCAGGTATCAAATCAGGTATCTACAAATCTGGTCTCAAATGAAAGAAGAAAATCTAGAGAATCAAAGTATACCAAAATCTCCCTTTTAAAAATTGGGTCCAAGTTGAGGGTTTTGCCAGAGCCAGTCACATTTAGTTTTTGCTCAGCTCCAAGGGTTGCAACGACCCCCCAGGAAATGCTGGGCATTTGGCATATTTGTTGGAATACTATGTAGCATATCACTGCAACAGCTTTTAATCAACGACTCCTTGGCCATGGAATCTTGATGGAACTATCTCTTGATATTCACGTGGCATTGTCTCCAGTGATTATTCCTTTCTCCCTGAGTAACTTCACCAGTTCGCCTGATTCAAATTTGTTGTGTATGTCTGATCCACCCCCTATGTGCTGCTCATCAATGAACACACTGGGAACTGTTGAAATGCCTGTCATGTCATATAGAACTTTCTGCGGTAACAGACAAAAGTAAATGAGTCTTAGTTTAAGATGAACAGAGTGACTGAAGATGACTGGCTCATTTATGCAGCAGCAATGGTAATATAACCTTATCATGTGAGGTATTATTTTCAGTCACTAAAACTAGCACTCCGATTCCATGCCCTGTTGATCAGGATGATATTGTCCCTAATATGATGATATAGGTCACATGATTTCAAGATAACTATTTAAGATGGCTGCAACATAACTATTGCAGAAGGTGTCATTGTCACTTGTGGGTTTCCCAATCGGGGCCTGTTTGTATTCTCATTGGGAGAACAGGGTTTCAATCAGAATAAAAGTATATCCCAACTGGGACAGTATAGTTGACATCGACCATGTTGAAACAACATTCCCTTCTTCATTTTGAGGGAGGGGGTTGGACTAGAGACCAGATATCTCTGTTATTTCACCAATTTTATAAAGCTGCTAACAGGTTTTGCTTAGCAAGTTTTCTTGTTTATAACCACCTTATTTTTTTACACAAAACAGAGAGACTTTCACACAAATATTTGCCAAGCAAAATATTTTGCTAAAGAACATCTGTGATATGTTCTTGTTTTTCAAATGATTTCCAGATTGTATGACTTGGTGAGTGCTTGAAAGTTTGTAAAAGGAACAGATCTCCATCACGGTGCAGCCAACTTATTTTACCACTCAATGTAACTAAGGCTGGAAGGAAAACTAGTCTGGTTCCTAATGAATTGAGAATCCGCACTCTAGTCCACACTTACATACAAGGAATCTGACAAAGACAGCTGCAGCATTTTAATGGTCTATTGAGATGACTTGCAGACTGTACCTGTATCTCTGAGGCGTCGGTTCTCAGCTCAATCTCCAACACCTTGAAGTCTCTGACCCCTGCCTCTCTCAGAGTATCCTTAGCCAACAGACAGAATGGACAAGTGGACTTAGAGAAAACCATGATGCGGTGACCCTCAATGAGGCCCCTCACCAAGCTACCGACAAAGAAGAAAATAAAAGAATAAGGTCATTATCATAGATACATACGTGTACACTCCAGATCCAATGGCGGCTCTAGGATTCCCCTTCTCCCCATGAAATTGCCTAAAACTCTGTGTAGGCCAGGACATACTCTCAGAAAAAATAATGAAAGTACATCATATTTGTTGTTATTTGTTAGTTTTTTAAATAAAGGTCGTGGGGAGGGGGTTCCCTAGTGTTAAAAACAAAATGTACTAACAAAATGATAAACCCCTCAAAAAAAGTTCTGCAATTCAAATTTGATGGGTAATATATCTCTTGTTGCTTCATCATCATACGTGAATGTGGTATCATCAGAAAGCTTGATTATTCCTCTTTACAATGATGTGTCATTTGTGATGCTTATGCAATCATGGAATGCGCAGTCCTTCTGAATATGCAGCAAGGTCAAAAATGAAATGTTGCAAAATTCGTTGTTTTCAATAGTTAATTCATCCAAACTTTAATGACAAAACAATGATGACACAGAATTTTTTTTTCTCTCACTCTCTCCTCTCCTTCTTTTATTGAGAAATGGTTACATGTCAGTAAGTCAGTAGCGGGTAGATGACCGAACACAGCAACCACGGCCTGACACCTCCTCCTCATGCTGTTCACCAGCCTCGTCACACGAAGCTGTGGGATGGCATTCCACTCTTCAACAAGGATCAGCCGGAGTTGTCCAATTGCTTGGGCCTTTAGGAGATTCGATAAGCGTGGCATCTTTAAACATCTTACAAACGACCACTCAGTAAACTACTCAATTGAGATTCCACATGGTGACACCGCAATCAGTCTTACTTATCATCCTCACCATGCAAAGCTACAAGTTTTACCTACTCAGTAAACTGCAGCTCTACCTCACACAAACATTATTGAAGGCACCATTGACATTCATGCAAGACATGCACTGTCATCTGGGCACTATTCAAAACACATTGCATCTTCACAAGAAATGGAGACTTCGGTGTTGAAAACAATGCTTTTTGCAACATTTCACTTCAGACTTTGCCCTATATTCAGGAGTACTGCACATTCCATGATTACATAATCACGGCAGATGGCACATCATTGTAAAGAGGAATAATCAAGCTTTTCAATGACACCAGTTTCGTTTTTCATACATCAGTAACAAGAAAGATATCATCCCTCAAACTTGAATTGCAGAACTTTTTTTGAGGGATTTATATTGACTGATATACCATCAGACCATGGAAGGAAGAGACAAGTCATGTGCAAATTGGTATAATCCTATTCATTTTCAACAAAAACATATCATAGGCAAATCTAACAATCTTTCATTTTATTTAATTGATCATTTTCTCATTCAACAATTATTTTTGGTGATACGATTATTTTTTTATTGTTTAATTATTTTATTTTTAAAATTATTTTATTATTTTATTTTAAAAAAAAAGGGAAATACAGCCAAAAATTAGGGAGAAATTACTTTCCACTAGGCAATATCAATTAAAATAAAATAAAAATTACAAATCAACCATCAAAATAAAGGGATAGTATTGTCACGATCTGAGCAGACTTTCAACATTTAAGATAAATACAACAGGGTGGATATGTGCGCGCTAAAAATCTTTATTATTATTATTATTATTATTATTATAATATTATTATTATATTATTAACGACTGAAAATTACTGGCTAATGTATGCAGCTATTGAGCTAATACTAATATGACCTTATCATTTAGGTATTATTTTCAGTCAGTGAGTTAATCTAAACTTAAACTAGCACTCAAATTCCATGCCCTGTTGATCGTGACGATATTGTCCCTTTAAACCAATCCAATCCAAATTCTAACATACCATTACGAATAATACAACTGCACACCAACAACAACAGACAATGAATTAAGGGTCCTACTATTTTGCCGACCCCTGCCGACATCTACCGACAACTCTTAAAAACCTACCGACATCTCATTGGGTCCTACTAATTGCCGACCCCTGCCGACTTATTGTTCTCCTTGGTTACCATCACCCTCGTGTATTATGGTACAGTCCATGTCGTATCTCGAGCGCATTAAGATTGAGTTGTCGGTAGATGTCGGCAGGGGTCGGCAATTAGTAGGACCGATGAATTAATAATATTGAAATGGAAGGATCTTATACGTGCTTCATTTGTGTAGTTAACAAGGTTGTGTTTTATTTAGGTGCACTGAGGCGATTAGATGATTGCTTCCAATACAAAACACTGCTTAATGTTTACAAACAAATCATGAACACTGACAGGAAAAGCGGACGACTTACTTTCTGACGGGCGCATACTGATCTGACGGGAGCATACTGATCGAAACGTCGAGTTGTACCTCCAGTTCTTTTCAGAACTAATTACTACTCAATTGAGATTCCACATGGTGTCACCGCAATTAGTCTTACTTATCATCCTCACCATGCAAAGCTACAAGTTTTACCTTTTATCTTGTTACCTTGTTTTATGGGTCCGGTAGGGAACAACCTACATTTCAAGCTAGTCTCTTAGTCTTACGAGTAGAAACCAGCACCGAGTAAAAACGTAACCAATGGGGATACCTGAAAATGTAAAGAGCGGTGCGTTGAGAGACTAATATTTATAGGTTGCTGAAACGAGTGAAAGAAGCTTTCCAAACGTGACTCCGCCGAAAACTGAGGTAACGCTACATTTTCACCAAATTATATAGGCCTAAGATAAAACCAATTTTTATAAAGCAGTTAATGACTGTTGTTTTATTGAAGTTTAAAGAATGGGTTGGTCTTGACAAAAAGTCCGTTGACGTTTGTAAAATACAGGGTTGCGTAACTTATTAGTAGCGTGTCGGTCGAGTTGTCTCAACCCGGAAATTGGCAAATATTAAGGAATCCTCTGCGGTCGAGTTGTCTCATTTTCCAGAAAGAATGTAGAATAAAATACAAGCGCCACTTTTCTATCCAATTATGATGAATATCACAAACTTAAGGAGAGGAAAGTGTAGTTAAGTGAGGATTGGAAACGATATTTTGGGAGATTTTTAGCAATGAATGTATTGTATGCACATCCAGTTAGAGATGTTGGCCATTTTGTCATCTGCTAAAAACAAATGCTTAACGTTCTCCATGGTTAGACACTCACACTGTGCACAAGTGGTGGTTGGGTTCAACATTCTTTCCAGCTTTGTGATATGGTATCCTTGTTACGTAGATGTACCATTCTTTATTATGAGTGCACATTCTCAGTTCTTCAAATTAGAATGAAATCACTCTCTGTGCCTTGAATATAGTAAGTTACAATAATGTTAATTAGGACTCCTAATTAACATTAGGCCTATTAACATTAATATTAATAGGAGTCATTAACATTAATAGGACTAGGAGTCATAATAAATGGTACATTTACCTACGTAACAAGGCCAAGGGACACCTATCAAAGCTTTCCCCAACCTGGTGGAATTACCCATATGTAACCAGCTAATCTGACCTAGGAAGGAGGCTAGGTCTAGCCTCTGTTAACTAGGATAGTCCAACTGCCTCTGACTTCCCCTCACAGTCTCCTCCTTTAACAATATGACATGTTAGTCGTTGTGAAGACCAGAGCATTGTACAGAACCCACATACAGAATATCATGTTTAGCAAATTCTCCAACTCATAATTCTATAATTTCCCCCTTTCAGAAAATCCCACCACTTTTAGTTTTACATAAATATGATTATATTTTTGGTGTCTGTCATTTGAAACATTTATTTTATATTTTTTCAACTTCAGATCCCCAAGCAATGTGGCAGGAGTGTAAACTGAAGACAACATGCTGTTCATCAAGTACACCAAACTCTTTGGATGTCTGTGTCCCTCACTATGCAGCAGGTACCCAGTCCTTTCCATGGTAACCAAATCAAGACACCTATTTATTAATCAACGATGTAGTAACCATACGAGCAGTAACCACCTGTTATCCATCAAGAGAACATTTACCCATGCTGCTGGTGTACTGTGCCCTCGGAGTGTCTTCAATAAGCATGGAAGATGTGTGCTTGTCTCTTCACATCTAAAACAACAACATTCTCACCATCTAATGCCAGTTATGCTTTCTCAAGAACTCCAGTGTGTTCATCGCAACTCACAACCTCAGAAAACAGTTACGTCTTCAACTCATCTATATTGGATCTCAACTTCACAACTTCATAGATCAGTTCCTGCTTCCCAACAAATCCAACATCTTCTTAAACCAGTCACAACTCAAGATTTTTATAATTTTCACTGGTTCTCACAACTTCAAATAGCTGTTCCGCCTTCCCAACATGTTCACTGGTATATGCAGCTTCATGGACCACCAACTCTACAGCATCAATGCAACAAAGTGTTTGTGGACAGTCAGGGAAGGATTAGATACAATCATAGACGGAGTATGAATTTGATGAGCTCTGTGGTAGATGCAGCACCCAGCAAGGTCCAACCATACCTGAAGTTAATGAGATTAGACAAACCAATAGGTGAGGAATTCTGGAGAAAAGGAGAGAAAATCTTGCATTTTGGCATTTCACTGGTTTTTTGAAATAATTTTGGCAAAAGCCTTTGTATGTTGGAGGGGATTTAGTAAAATGATGAGATGTTTACAAAAATGTAAGACAGCGTAGTGAAATGATTGAAAATGCTTGACATTGTCAATGTTTATTTGTCTGTTTTCCTCAGGGACATGGTTATGTTATTGGCCTTGTACTTGGAGTATTGCCTTAGCTGCTATCCCTGGTCATTGGCCCAGCTTATACATGCTTGGTCTGTGTGGTATAGGAGCATTGGCAGTCAGAGGAGCTGGCTGTACCATCAATGACATGTGGGATAAAGACTTTGATCAATCTGTAAGTACCTCATATAAGACTATGATTGATCAGCTTTACGCCAAACAAATTTCACATTACAATTTGACAATGTTGTTATTTATGAATTGCCAATCCTATATCCTTCCTACTGTTTGACCATTTGAAACCATTCAAAATTTCCACTTACCAAAATGCCCATTGGTTTTGTACACACATGGTTATACCATTTGAACAGTGTTGGTAGCAAGCTTTACTACCATTCATATCCATTCAAATGGTTTTGAATGGTTGATACACTACACCTTGGTGTGTTTCCATAGCCGAATGGATTCAAATGGTGAATGTACAGTGGCTTATCATTCAAATGGTTTTGAATGGTGGATACATTACACCTTGGTGTGGTTTCACATAGCCGAAAAACAAAACCTGCATTATGTAGATAAAGTGGACTATCCATCATCTCAATACCCTATGGAGTTTTAACACATGGTGGCCAGTGTACAAGTAATTGATCTACCACTTAAAAATGGCACTAGGGTCTTTAGGGTATAGCAGACCTGTCATTCAAAACCATTTACTCATGTCACTGGCATAGAGGGTCCATTAATTCACCACTTAGAAGTATCCAAACAAGGTTTTGTATTAGCTGACCTACCATTCCAAACCATTTGGGGAATCAATACTGTACACAGTTATTTCACCATTCAAAACCACAAAAGCGAATGGTTTCAAATGGTGGATCAACTTGTATGAAAAAGGTACCAGAAGTAGGAGGGTTAAACTATAGTTTCGCCAACTTTACCAATGTTGTACCTTCCATTTTATATTACAGGGACAATATCGTCACGATCTGAGCAGACGTTCGACAGGGCATGGAATTGGTGTCCTACTTTTAGATAAACTCAGTGACTGAAAATAATACCCAACAAGGGCGTGCTGGCCAAGATAACAGGATAAGATCATATCATCATGACAGCTGCATAAATAATTAGCCAGTGGCTGCATAATAATGTAATCTTACGATCTAGCCATGGTAATGTGATCTTATCACGTCTTGTTATCTAGGCCAGCGCACACTGGGGGGGGGGGGTATTATTTTCAGTCACTGAGTTCATCTAAAACTAGGACACCGATTCCATGCCCATTCGAAAGTCTACTTTGATCATGATGATATTGCCCCTTGAACAGAAATAAGGATAGTATAGAGTATTACATTACATCATGTAATTTGTCTTTGCACAATCATTCAACTACATGAAGAGTATGAATATGGAAGCTACAATGTTTAATTTCAGGTTGAACGGACTTGTTTAAGACCCATACCATCGGGGGACGTCAGCCCTATTCAGGCATTGATCTTTCTTGGAGCTCAGCTAAGCGTGGCACTAGGAATTCTGCTAACTCTAAACACATACAGGTATGACCCAAACGCATACAGGTGTGACCCAAACGCATACAGGGTGACCCAAACGCATACAGGTGTGACCCAAACGCATACAGGTGTGACCCAAACGCATACAGGTGTGACCCAAACGCATACAGGTGTGACCCAAACGCATACAGGTGTGACCCAAACGCATACAGGTGTGACCCAAATGCATACAGGTGTGACCCAAACGCAAACAGGTGTGACCCAAACGCACACAGGTGTGACCCAAACGCACACAGGTGTGACCCAAACGCACACAGGTGTGACCCAAACGCACACAGGTGTGACCCAAACGCACACAGGTGTGACCCAAACGCACACAGGTGTGACCCAAACGCACACAGGTGTGACCCAAACGCACTCAGGTGTGACTCAAACGCACACAGGTGTGACCCAAACGCACACAGGTGTGACCCAAACGCACACAGGTGTGACCCAAACGCACACAGGTGTGACCCAAACGCACACAGGTGTGACCCAAACGCATACAGGCAATGACCCAAACCCGTACAGGTATGACCCAAACCCGTACAGGATATCTAATAACTCCATTTTCAGTTGTAAGATCTTGTACCATTATTAGGTTTCTAGAATTAACTTCCTCATATATTTTCCTGCCAACTGTGAAATATTCATAAGATTCGGGTCTCTAGTTTTGAAAACAAAGTAAATGTTTTAACACTAGAGCTATTTTGGCTGTTTTTACAATAATATGCATCATAGATGTTGCAGAATTTATATCCATAGCATGTTTTATAGCATGGAGTTGATACTGGAAGCAAGACTTCCTTCGCCGTCACTAATTGATAGTTTTTCCTGCTAGATGACGCATCTTGATTCATTATTTTTTGTTATCATTCAATTTCTATTACAGTATAGCTATGGGATGTGTTGCCATGGTACCCATCATTATTTACCCACTAATGAAGAGGATCACATACTGGTCTCAGATTTTTCTAGGTAAGAACATTTCTAGCTTGCTATCATATAATCCTGAAGTTTATAGACATTGTTGTGTTTATAATTATGAATGCATGTCTTAAGTTCTGTTAACACATACGTGACTTGTCAGGAAATTTTGTAAGACATGCACAATTTCAATGAGCGTATTCACACACACACGTCAAATTTTTTAAGTTGTGCGTCAAAATTATGTATGTGTAACTGCTGCTCTGATTGGCTTTGTGGGTCATGTGACTGAAGCTTTGGTTAACCTTTGAATTTTTGTTTAATATTCATATATGCAGGTCTTACAGTCAACTTTGGTGCTCTGATTGGCTATTCAGCAGTTCATGGGTCATGTGATTGGAGCATTGTTCTGCCTCTCTATTTATCATGTATTGCATGGACAGTGGTCTACGACACAATCTATGGACATCAGGTAATTATAACAGATATACTAATGGTTGGTACATTGTTAGAGATCATCTCCAAAAAATATTAGTCCTACTTATCATCCTCACCATGCAAAGCTACAAGTTTTACCTAAAAATATATCTATTTTGCTCTTACCTACAATCCCGGCCAAATCAATGTTGGCTCTCATTGTGCGGTCTGTGCTCCGGCTGGAGATAACAACATTGGTGGGTGGAGCGATGGAGCGTGGGACAGGGGAGGGTATGTTTATTGTCACGTGTCCCAACTATTTTGGCTGGGATTTTCTGAATTTTCTCTTAGTTTATCTATATAACCGTGACCAGACATGGACAAACCGCAGTCTTTGTCTTTGTCTCAAAGACAATACATTGAAACAGGGAACAGGGGAGGGTATGTTTATTGTCACGTGTCCCAACTATTTTGGCTGGGATTGTAGACTGGAAGTAGATTGTTTTGTTTGGCTCTGTTGCTCAAATCATCATAGTAATTTGGGAAAAGGAATATTTGGGAACTTTTTTAAGACAGTATTTGGAATACAATTTTCATTCCGAGACACCCAAGACTTTTTACAAGACTTTGATAGACTATTGTTAGTCTTTGTAATATTTTATGTGTCAGGGCATGTCTACCACAAGCTTTGGCTTTTTTGGTTATGCTTCCAATCCTACTGTTATCTAAAACTGTTCAATCATTGTAAAAATATTGTTAATTATTTTTGGAATAGAAATAAATGTCATGAAATGAAATGTAATGTCTGGAAAAGAGAGACGACAACTCCCTTGATCTGTGGTTCAGATCCATCTCATTTATATTTATTTCACATTCTACTCTGTCAGGACAAGAAAGACGACATGGCCCTCGGTCTGGGGTCTACATCCATCAAGATGGGAGAGAATACTAAGTATTGGCTGACAGGTTTTGGTACAGCCATGGTGTCTGGTCTGACTATGGTTGGTATCATGGCTGAGCAGACAATACCATACTACCTAGCAGTGGCACTCACAGCTGCTCACATTGGAAACCAGGTAATAAGGAGTTTGTCTCTAAGCAACCAAAAAAATGTCTGCCAGTGCATCCATACTTCACAAGAATCATTTGAGATGTTTCAGCTCATTTCATTGTGTCGAGAAAGTGATGAAAATGCAATCAGATCTTTTGCATTAATTCTTATGTCAAAATGGATCATGGCACTCCCATCTTCACACAAGTAGGCTTTTGGAAAATAATTCATTTCTTTTTGGATTTGCCTTGTTGCATTACACTTCAGTGATATTATTCTTTCATTTCTGTCAGGTTTGGACAGTGGATATCCACAATCCTGACGACTGCTGGAACAAGTTCTACTCCAACCGCAGACTAGGGGCTATCATCTTTGCTGGCATTGTGGCAGGAACTCTGGCTAAAGTAGCATCTGACCCATCAGACAGTAAAACAGACAAGAGCATTGAGAAACTAACTGTGGATAGTTCCTAAACACAGCTTAAATTTACTAGGATCCAGATATGAAGTTGAATGCCTGCTGCAAGTTGATGGTAGAGAGACTTATCCACGATAATCTGCGCTACATTCGTTATTATGAGCATTGGATGTGAAAATGCAACAATCTTCAAAAGGAAACATCATATGAGTACCGGCTCTTCAAGAGACCAATCTGTGTGAACCTGAATTGTGTGAACACTGCTTCTACAATATCCTTGAAATGCAACATTGTTGAATTAGACAAACTGAACTTTGACCCTGCCAAGAGATTGCCAGCTGTTTGTATGAAGGCCGTATATATCATTTAATGAAAACACCTGGAATCAGCTTTTCATGAAAGCCAACAATTAATTTTATAAATATCTATTTGGAAAGAATCAAAACCAAATATAATTACAAAAGAAACAAACAAAATGAAGGAATTATGAAAGCCAATTGTCACTTCTGAATCAAAAGAAAAGATGTAAAAAAGATGAAAAAAAAACATGATCTCTTTCATTGCAATAGTTCCTGGAACAGTACAACTGTTAAAAATGCCAGGAAATTATATATAGTGCAGAATTTTTTGCTAATTTAACATTTATATTTTTGACAGATTTTAAAAAAGGCATTGACATGAGGGCTGGTTCCCTTTACGATTTGTTTGATATATTTTTCTATTAGTTATAATTTTTCCTATTTTTTTTAAAGGGAAGGTACAACTTTGTTATTCTCAAGAACATAAATAATAACAATTCTGCCTAAAACTTACTTGGTGTAAAGTTGATGATGATATCAAACATCTCTTGAAATCTTTCTGTCTGAGGAAGTTAGAATTAACTTGCAACTTCGTTTACATCTTAACCCTAACTCCCTTAGCATTGTTAGTGAACAATAAATATCTTTCAAAATCCTCCAACAGCCATTGTTGTCTAGGGAGTTAGGGTTAATATGATCAAAATTCCGCATCAGAATAAATACTTAGACCACGTTTGCAGATCAAAAAATCTGACTGCATTGTCAAACTAATTTCTTGTCAACATAATAACTTGAAACTTCCAGAGTAAGCAGTTTTACCAACATAACCAGTTTTACCAACATAACCAGTGTACCTTCCCTTTAAAGCCTAAACAGAGATTATTAATTGTTGGGTGCAAGGTTGGTAAATAGGATTATAGGATGAATTTCCAAAAACATAATTCTAGTTATTATTATTATTATTTCTTTTTTTCAGTTCACAACCCGAGAAAACACATCTTTATAATCAAAATTCTCCTGAATGATTGAATAATTATTTATTTATTTATTTATTTAAATCATCATGTACAATGTACGAGGTAACCATATGTGTTACTCAAATTCAGTTGAATATTTTACAGGCACAGTGTAAAGCAGATGTATATTTAAACATGTACATCAAATAAATGAACACAACTCAGAGAAGTTTTAAATGTAGCTACTTTATTAAGAAACTGATATGGAACATATTGACACAACTAATAGCAGAGATATAAGGAGTTATTCTGTGGGATGTTTGCATATATGATCAGTGTGGCTGGAATAAGTGACCTAAAAATCTTAAGATATTGTCAAGAGAAAACATGCAAAAATGTTTCCTATTTATTGAATATTTCATTTGATTGGATCAAAAACTATGATGTAATTGTAACTTCTGTAATGTCCAAGTGAGAATTGAAGAGTAGGCGCTCTCTCAATCTCTGGAGTGGTGGATAGATAGATACATCTGACTTTGTGGTTAAGTGAACTGATTTATTTTATTTAATTTTTTTTGAGGGGCAGGGCAGAGTCAACTGTATTAATTAATGACCCTCATACAAGTCTTTGAATGCTCCAGAAAGATACAGAAATATTCTGTCAGTATTTACCAATCTTGTACCAGACATATTGCTTATAATTAGCACTGGAACCAAATACTAAATCATCAACAAGAACATTTTTGTATATTGTATTTAGCTTTATAGCAAATTTCATTGCAAATTGGCTTGCTAAAAATACAAGACAATTTAATAAATTTCATAGTATCATCAGCTTCACAATTTGAGGGAAATCTTTGATAGTGGCACATTTGAACAATTCATTTAACACCAAATAGTTGAACTTCATCTTCAAAATTTGAGGAATTATATACCAAATAAATAGGCTAAAATTGGTTTTCCACAAATATTTTGGTCAATCCTGAAAGACCAAGAAAGAAATATGAATGATATGCTCCAGTGCTGATTATATTTTTATTTTGTTAAGATTTATTTGTAATCTAATAATGTAGCATATATGTATTTTACCATCAGAAAAAATCATGTGAATCGTCAGCACCTCGGTGCATGCAAGTCCTTCCTGGTGCGTGCACGTGTGTTCCCCGTCCGCAGATGTCGACAGGTCAGTGAGTTGCCCGCTATCTGCATTAACTTTGTGATTGGCTGTTTGTGATGTGTACAACCTTCCCAATCTTGTGGTCTGGATGAATCAAGGCTTCCTCGGTTGACTGCAACATGGTAAGGATCTTTTGATCTTTGATAATCGGTTTTCTTTTCTGCAAAGGAGGATGTATCTATCTACCACTCTGAGGATTGCACATGGAGAGAACACTTTTGCATCTACTCTGAAATTCTCGCTTGACATTCCAGGAGTTCTATTACATCATGGTATTTTGATCCAAATGAATGAAATATTTACAAATGGTACATTTTTGTGAAGTATTTCTCTGAAGTTTTTCATATCGAATAGATTGAAGTCATATTATCTCTGCTGGCTTTTCATATGAATAACTATCATGGTCTAACTCTAAAACTCTCTGCTTTAAGTTGTGCATCGTGTTCCAAAATCAGTTTTCTAATCTCTGAGAGAAAAAAAAACAATGTTTACCTGCATTTTATACCACTCATGGTATATACATTAACAACAGTTTAATGTCAAGGAGATGCGTGATCCCAAAGAGAGTACTATTTCATCTTCTGAATGATTCATTTTAAATGAAATAAGACAACATTTACTGGTGAAACCAGTAATCTTTACTTGGCATATTTGCCATATATTTGAAATGACATGGTATCTATTTTTCATAAGCACAAACGGTGATTAACTGCATTCAAGTATTATTTTCACACAAGTGAAGTGTAACAATAATTTAGCAGCCTAGTTGCAAAAATATATGTTCAGTTATTAAAAATTGATTCATATCTGTCTAAACTGCACTCAATTACAATCTGACTTGAAATAAAGTTGATAAAAACAAATCAAAACAAAGAAAGAGATGAAAGACTAAACCAGAAAACATAAAATAAGCAAGAAAAACAAATCCCTAGTATAGAACATGACTTCTATAATTCACTTCCAATGTGATTGGACTTGTTGTCATGGTGACAACTCCACACACAGTTCTGTTCAGTCAACGCCTTACAGAATGTTTGTTCTCTTCTACGAAGTCATAAAAACAAGAAATATAAAATTAAATTAAGTCTAAAATAAAAAATCTGATACAAGGCAATTCTAGATTATAAATTAAGTTAAACATCCAAATGATGTTTGAAAAAATGTATTCCCATCCGAAGGAAAGTTCATCAATAACACAGAAAATGGGAAAACTGGGAAAACAAATGAGAATGCCAAACTCTTGAGACTGCTGTAGAGAGAAGGCCTGGTGTGCAGAGGTAGAGAACCATACTATCCCCTTGGCTTATCATTGGACGATGTGGTGGGAAATCTGTCTCTCAGTATCCCTATAAGAAACTGTGGTGTCAGACACGGGGTACCAGTCCTGTAAGATAGGTCCATGGTAAATTTAATTGAAGTTTGTAGAATGAATTCATGCACTGTTGACAAGTCTATACATCCTCATTGATTCAAATGTGTATCTAGGAGTAACGCTAATATGTAGTAGGCATAACAGATAGTCTTCAATCAAAGGCAATATCAAGCATTTTAAGGTTTTAAATCTGACCAGGGAGTTGTTATAGTACGAATATAACAACTCCCTGAACAACTCGATCAAGGCATTGACAAAACATTTAAGGTTGCAAATATTCACAAAATTATAATCAATTTGATTATAATCAGAAGTGAAAGGTTTTATTTCAGATAGTTGATACTTGTATAGTTGACCAAATTATATTGAATATCCCCATTGGTTGGTTAGCTAATATTTTTGTTTATGAAGATATTTTCCTTTTCTCCATCACAATAACCATCTACTTCCCTAAGGTTATGATCAATATGATAGTGGATCACCACATCATAGGCACCAGTCTAATTTAGACAAGAGCCTCATTCTGATTCTCATAGACTTGTGTGTTGAAAACACCAAGATGGCCGCTGGTTGTCTGATTAAGAGTGAGATTGTTGTTGAAGATCAACATGCCACATGAATGGTAACTATCTAGTCCCATCCTCGGCTGATGATGCCCTAAACATCATGCAGGCACAGCCCTTGCAGATACCTACATGAATGGTAACTATCTAGTCCCATCCTCGGCTGATGATGCCCTAAACATCATGCAAGCACAGCCCTTGCAGATACCTACATGAATGGTAACTATCTAGTCCCTATGCATCCTTGGCTAATGATGCCCTAAACATCATGCAGGCACAGCCCTTGCAGATACCTACGTGATTGGTAACTATCTAGTCCCTATGCATCCTTGGCTAATGATGCCCTAAACATCATGCAGGCACAGCCCTTGCAGATACCTACGTGATTGGTAACTATCTAGTCCCTATGCATCCTTGGCTAATGATGCCCGAAACGTCATGCAAGCACAGCCCTTGCAGATACCTACTAAGAGGTTGGGTGGATAGAGGCATATCTAGTCAAATGCTAAGTCATTGTTGTGGATGATAGCTCAAATAAATACATTACGTATGGGACTTTTAAATTAATAAAAGCTGGAAATGATAAATTTCCAATTTTCAATCAAGCCTCGTTAACTTCAAGTGGCTTGTATTATATGTACATGTATGTACATGTAAGCCAGCTCAACAGTCTTGTATTCTTTAAATATGTCAGAGAAAATCCTCATCAGTCTAGAGGCTCTATACAAACCATCAATGCCTTGATCAAGTTATATTTAAATGATTTTGTTCAGGCTTGGGGTGGAGGTTATCAAGTATTTTCCGTTTCCTCAAATGCTTTTCAATAAAAAAAAAAACCTACAAAAACTAAAGCAATAAATGACAAGTAATGCATTCCTTTTGTGAGTGATCCGAGATAACATCAGGGATAAAGGGATAACAATATTATTTCTTTATATTATACACATAAAAAAATTCAATCACAGTCACACTCGTCACCTTAAACCTAACCCCCTAAGTATTCTGGCTACGAACCTTCCTGAATCCTCCAAAATTCATCATTGCACTTTTGGAAACATGCCCTTATCTTCAAAATGCACCATGCATTTTCGTTGATCTTTCATATTCAGCACTTATGGCCTGTACTTCTTGCCAGGTAGTAATTTTGCCCCATTTGAAGAGGTGAAAGTACCAGTTTCTGAAAGTGCTGAATTTTTCCAAAAAGGTGACCCTTGGAGGATTTTGATGGATTTGGGGTGGTTAGAGTTAAACCTATTGTTTGCTTGATATTTAAATGACACTTGACATAAGGCAAAGAACTTTCAGGACATTGTATTATTAAAACCCTACTTGGTATTGACCTAACCTCGTTCCCTACACTAGCCCCTGGTGGGCAAAGTGATTTACACTATGGTGATTGGTTATTGCAATTGGTCTAGATCCCTGACCACCACTCACTGCAGCATACACTATCCTGAGTATAGTCATAGAATCAGACTAATTAGCATTGTGCACTAGACATCATCTACAGTGTTTCTTAATAATGGACTTATAATGTGAATGTATCCACCAAAACTGGTGCTCAAGACGCTTATCATTATTACCCCCTGCTTACAGCCACATAAATCATTCCTTAAACCATCTCAGCTCCCTGGGGAGTATACTACTATAGACAAATCCCAAGATGTCGAAATTAACGTTGATCTGCGCACTTCCGGGTTTGATAACGAGGCTCTCAGTCTTGACGCATGCGCTGTATGATGGGAGTATGAGTCGTTCTATTGTCTACCTCGCATCGGTGTTGTGACTTGACACAGAGAGCTTTGGTTTCAATGCGGAAGTGCACAGACTAGGTCAATTTGAAATTCGTCTATACTAAGTACCTAATAATGATGGATTATAATGCGCATGTATCCACCAGACTGATGCTGAAGGCATTTGTCATTATTACGTCCCACCCAAGGACACAAGCGTCATGGCCATAGTCATTCTGATAGATCAGTCATCAAACCACAAATCCGATGCATTAAACCTCTCACCTTGTAATATCCAAGTTTCTTGAATATTCCATTTGTCCAAAAGGATGCGAAAGCTGTAGGAATCACCATGGGAACGAGGTTGGTATTGACCCATCACCATTTACAACTTAGCCACGCCCCTAAGACAAGTATACAATTATGTAATACATATATTTACATCAACAGAAGCATCAGCATGTTTGACTTTGCACAAACAATTGTCTTGGGCAACTTTTAAGACGTGTACATGTCTTTGTACATGTATTTGTACATGTTTATGTATTGTACATGCGTACTTGTCAACATTTGATGAAAAAAACAATGCATTATGTTTTGTGTACATGTACATACATATTGTACGTTGACGAATGTACACATACTACCGAGTGCATGCACTTTGGCACTGTGTTTTGATTGTCTTAGATTGGGGTGGTCATATGATGTGTAATGTGCACTGTGATTGGCTATCATTTATGAATGGTGATAGGTCAATTTCCTTTGATTGAAGACTATCTTGCTCCATACATTTATAAGGCTGTATACACCATTGATAATTGGACACATTTGAAAGAGAAGAGCAGCAATTGTTTGATCCATCAAAGTTATCTGATTGAAGCATTTATATGATAAATTGTCATCCAGTAATTTGTTTTAGGATGAGAAGTAGTGAATGAAATTTTGCGATACTCACATTGGTGACATTTTACCAAATGGTGTATACAGCCTTTCATGCACACTGAATGGTTTATAAACTAGTCTATAGTTTACTAACTTTCATGTTTGATAAATAGAGAAACTTGTCATTTGTAGTCACCAGTCAGTCATGTGAAGTTGAAGGTTCACAACATGAGTTACATGTAGGATAGAAGAAGTTGCCAATAGAAATGTGACTCCTGCAATAGTTGAGGTAGATCTGGCCATACAAACATGAGTCTATATTTCTGGTTGGTCACGGGGGTGTGTCTGTGTTACATGGTAGCTTAAGTATTTGATGTTGCCAGGGGTACGTAAGAATACAAGTAGCTGCCTTGAAGATTTCATTTGATGTAGGCACATTGTACATAACAACTATGCATGAGTCTATATTTCTAGTTGGTCATAGGTGTGTCAATGGTACATGGTAGGTTTAGTATGTGCTGATAGGAATTACAAGTAGCTGTCTTGAACATTTCATTTGAGCTGATAGCTTAGTAATCTCAGTCTGTAGTCATATCTTTTCCATTTTCTACATGTAGGCACATAACCACTTAGCATGAGTCAATATTTCTAGCTTTAGTTTTTGATGTTATCAGGCCAGTAGTTTGAACATTTCATTTGAGCTGATAGCTTGATAATCTCAGTCTGTAGTCATATCTTTTCCATTTTCTACATGTAGGCACATAACCACTTAGCATGAGACAATATTTCTAGCTCTAGTTTTTGATGTTATCAGGCCAGTAGTTTGAACATTTCATTTGAGCTGATAGCTTGATAATCTCTTGTCTTTTCTATTTTGTACATATAGGCACATTGTACATATCCACTAGGCATGAGTCTATATTTCTAGTTGGATGTTGACAGGGGTAGGAAAGAATACAAGTAGCCGCCTTGAAGTTTTCATTTGAGCTGATAGCTTATATAGTAATCTCTGTCTTTGGTTGTGTCTTTTCTTGATAGATGAGGTGAATTGTTTGTACATCCATTCTAGTATATGCTTTACATTGTACAGACGCCATTAAGTTTATATATCCCTTAGAATTCAATCTTTGAGCATTCTTTGAGAAAGTGTTTGTGGTTTGTCATCAAGTTAAATATAGTGATCAGGACATTGACTGAGAAACATAGTTTATGAGAATAAAGTACAGTATTTGGAAGACAATTACAGTCACTAGTATGGTATATGGTAGGATAATATAAGCCCCATCAGTTGAATTAATGCATGTAGTGTTGGTTCTGTATTGGTTCTGGAAATATTATAAAATTCATTTTACCTAAACACAAAGTGATTATATTTTAGTTTATTTTTCAGCAATCTAAGAACAGTGAGAAGTTTAATTGAACCGAACAGTGAAATTATCATGGCTACAGACATAACAAGTTCTTCTTGGCAGTAGGATAGCAGGTTTTCAGTATTACAGGGATTATTTACAAATCTGAATTGTAAACTTCCGTGATTGTAGTTTGTGCACAAGAAATGAACAGGTATTCTCAAAGGTCAAACATAGTGTGCATTTAGCAGACCCTGGGAAAATCCTCAATGTCTGATGACAGAATCACAACAATTAGATTTCAGTACAAAACGTACAGCATTGGTTAGATTTGAAGTGAAGTAGCACACTCATCATTTAGCAAATGTTGCATTCTGTATAAAATACAGATGTGCTCAGTAACAAGTATCTAGGCTATAGCTAGACTCATCACATGTTATGATCATTTTTGGTAATTTCCTTATATTATTTGATGGTCCTTCCAGATATTTTACATGTATGCCACAAACCAATAAACTAGGTCAGTGTTATACACATTTGATGAATTCCCAATTCTTAAGTGTTCACAAATAGTGAGCACTTTAGCAAACATTTAAGAAATTCATTGAAAATGGAAAATCTAAAAATAATCAATCATTTGGGTAAAGATTGAAGTAACAAAACGAAATAATTAAAAATTTTAAAATTAAGTAAAACACCTTGACATTAGTAATGTACATGTACAGTGTAGTGTACATCAGCTTATTCCATCTTTGGCCAGTTATTGACTAATATATCATTTGGCTATTGAGCACTTGTAACTTGGATCACTATTTGCATTGTAAATGTAGAATCAGTGAATATTATAGAAACCTTCTTTTGTAAGTGAGGATTGTCCCAGGGCCTGCTTATAGGTTTGTATGTGAACCCATGTGCATAGAATCTGTTATGTCTACACTAGGCATACTCCAAACATAGATACACATAATGAGGATGTATAGTTAATTGTACAGTGCATGAATTAATGAAAACTTCAATTAAATTAACCATGGATAAACTTGAGACAGGACTAGGTAACCCTGTGTCGTGATAGACGCCTCAGTTTCTGTGGATACTGTGGGGCAGATTGAAAGGGGGCGGATCCAGGATCTTAGCAAAAGGGGGGACTTAACTTGGCTGGAGGTCCTGTCATGAAGGTGGGGGAGGGGGGGTCATGGATTGAACCAATGAAAATATTGTAACAGTGTAATTGTTACCATCAAAACATTAAGCAAGACACTCATTTTTGGAATCTTGTGTCTTGGTGTTGCCCTATAAAATTCTGACCATTAAAAACTTTGGTTGCAGAATGACAGAACAGAAGCAGCTAGCTTCAAATTTAGAAAATAATGAAAGTACGTGTATGATGCAGTTTCCGTTGAGTATACTGTCATTTGCTTTCAGTAGATAACAATATCCAATGGGAAAATAAGAGCAGTGGACAAAACAATCTGAAACCTCTGACCTCCCCCCCCCCCTCCCAAAAAAATAAAAGAGAAATCAACTATTATAATTGGATCCGCCTTTAGATTACCACCACATCGTCAACTAATTAAGCCACCAAAACAGTATGGTACTCAGTAACGACACACCAGGATCTTGTAACAGAGAAAATGTGCTACTCAAAACAATGTAAAGACACAATACAAAGAAGAAAATACAACCCAATGTAACTTATCTATGGAAAATGGTATCACAAAATATGTAGAAAGTAGATCACTGGATTGAGCCAAAAAACAAGCTTCCCAATGGTATACGACACTACATGGTGTTATTTGACTTTGGTCTGTATTAAGAATTGTTGAAAAACATTGTTTTCAATATCTTTACATAGAAACATTGGGTATCAATTTATATGAGTGTCTGAAGTTACATTGTTATTGAGTAGCACAGAAGAGTTTGGCATTAGCCACAAATCATGGACAAATGTGTATTCAGAAAGTACTAAACAAGAGCTAAACATGTATTTGGTTACAACATGTAATAAATTTTCCCCAAAAAAATTAACTTGTGAAAAAGATGTTCAAATTGGCACAAAAAAAGAAGTAAATCATTGCATATGGGCTATGATATTGCCTGGTAATTTAAGATGTAGAAAATTTCAGAAGCTAAAAAAAACTTATTTTATTGTATCTATGATGCAAATGAATGGTACCCTGCAGAGAGTAGATATGCATAAAAGGCAACCAATTCAACTAATAGAAAAAACCTTCGCTTACTGAAAACTATCTTCGCAATGTAAATGAATTTATTCCAGGAGATTCAAAAAATGTTTTGTATCAACAAATGACACCCACTAAAAATGGTTTTCTCTTTTCTTTCTGTGAAATACAAGTCAGAAATTTATTTATGGCTAAAAACGAATGTATCCTAATAAGAATCGCAATAAATATGAAACAACATGTATTTGTACCAGTGAATTTGTAGAATAATTTGTGGACATTTTAGTTAATAGTCACTGTTTGTGCTCATGAACTAAAAATGCAAGAACCTTTTTATGATGCAGTAAATCATCATGTACAATGTACGAGGTAATCATGTGTTACTCAAATTCAGTTGAATATTTTACATGCACAGTGACACTCAAGTGTAAAGCAGATGTCCATTTAGACATGTACATCAAATAAATGAACACAACTCAGAGAAGTTTTAAATGTAGCTACTTTATTAAGAAACTGATATGGAACATATTGACACAACTAATAGCAGAGATATAAGGAGTTATTCTGTGGGATGTTTAAATATATGATCAGTGCGGCTGGAAAGTGACCTAAAAATCTTAAGATATTGTCAAATGTTAAGAGAAAACTTGCAAAAATGTTTCCTATTTGTTGAATATTTCATTTGATTGGATCAAAACCATGATGTAATTGTAACTTCTGTAATGTCCAAGTGAGAATTGAAGAGTATGTGTGAGGGCGCTCTCTCAATGGGCAATCTCTGGAGTGGTGGATAGATACATCTGACTTTGTGGTTAAGTGAACTGATTGTCAGAGTTCATTAGATCCTTATCCTGTTGTGGTCAACAGAGGGCAGCCTTGATCACACAGACTTACAAGATTGAGGGAGGCTTGTATACATTACAACTGTCAATCGCAAGTTAATGTAGATAGTGGGCAACTCACTGGCTTGTTGGCATCTGTGGACGGGGAACACGCGTGCGCATTCAGGGGGCTTGCATGGACCGGGGTGCTATTGTTTTTTTTAAATTCAAGTTCAATGTCAAGTTCAAATAAAACAATTCTTTTCCCTATCAATGCTTGTCAATGCTTGTCAATGCCTGTCAATCCCTATGAATGCTTATGAATGCTTGTCAATGCCTGTCAATCCCTATGAATGCCTGTCAATGCTTAATGGTGCGCACCAGGGGGGGGCTTGCATGGACCGAGGTGCTATTGTTTTTTTCAAGTTCAATGTCAAGTTCAAATAAAACAATGTTTTCCATATGAATGCTTAATGGTGGATATGAATTGCTAATTTTACCAAAATCTCAATTTTTTTTACCCCACCACATATTTTTGAGGGGGGATGGGTCGAATTTAAAACAAATTTGGGGGGGGTGGAAATTAATTACAAATCTCCACAAACAAGTTCACCCCCCCCCCCCCCCCAAATCGAAACTACCACCCCCTCCCAATTTAACAAAGATCTGCTTTCTATTTCAATTTAAATTGCAGCACTTATGTGTATATGTTTCCAGAGAAATTATTTTGTTTGTTTGTTCTTTATACATATAAAGAGTCGATTCTGTGGAAGTTTTTTGTGCATTAACACCTTTATCATGATTCAGCCATTTTTTGTACAGTACAGTTTTAAAGTGTTCAACACATTACGTATTCATTTTGGGGTATTTTTTAATAGCTGCAGCCATGCAATTAATTCTAGGTCAAATATCATTGGGGCTAACCTTTTCCTTCTAGCCTCAGTTTGGTTACATGGATTTGTACAGTGGAAAAGCAAGATGGCTGATACATGATAAAGGTCTGTGCTGCAAAATATTGAAATAGAAAGCAGATGTTTTCAACACAAAACAAACCACAATGACAACAAATTGTATTTTTTTTTATTTCACAAACAATATAACACTGGCACATCATATAATGCATTGAGCTAAACCACCACAAACAAGTTCACCCCCCCCCCCCCCAAATCGAAACTACCACCCCCTCCCAATTTAACAAAGATCTGCTTTCTATTTCAATTTAAATTGCAGCACTTATGTTTCCAGAGAATTTCTTTTTTGTTGTTCTTTATACATATAAAGAGTCGATTCTGTGGAAGTTTTTTGTGCATTAACACCTTTATCATGATTCAGCCATTAGTACAGTAGTTTTAAATAGTGTTCAACACATTACGTATTCATTTTGGGGTATTTTTAAATAGCTGCAGCCATGCAATTAATTCTAGGTCAAATATCATTGGGGCTAACCTTTTCCTTCTAGCCTCAGTTTGGTTACATTGATTTGTACAGTGGAAAAGCAAGATGGCTGATACATGATAAAGGTCTGTGCTGCAAAATATTGAAATAGAAAGCAGATGTTTTCAACACAAAACAAACCACAATGACAACAAATTTTTTTATTTTTTATTTCACAAACAATATAACACTGGCACATCATATAATGCATTGAGCTAAACCACCATTAAAGGTACACAACACCATTGGTTGGGCTAGGTGTCTATCATTACAGAACAATAACAGCTGCCAAGATGTTGAGTAACGTAAATCACATCACTATAATGATTTGCAGTGGTGCACAAAGAAATCTTGGAACCAAGCTATTCTGTTGGGAAATTGAAATCGTTTGTTCATATGAAAACCTTTTTTTTAAGGACATCTACATTCCATTGTCTAAATTCAACATCATTACAACCAATTTTGAAGTGTGCGTACCTTTAAATTTACACTCATGGCAGATTGACCCGAGGTCATTTGGTTGATACTTTGCACAGCGGTGTCGATTCATGCACAATCCAATTAAATATAGCAAGTTTTGTACCCAGAGACTGTCCAAACACCCAATATATACATACCAGCAAAAGAAACGTCACCCCCTAAATTTTGATAAGTCTGAGAACGTGTTTAGCTTATGTGTCCTCAGACGTCATGAATGAAGAATTTTGAGGTCAACCAAATTTTCCACATTGTGTTTGTGTTACACTCCATACTCATAATATTCTTCATTAAACAAATTATATTAATTATAAAATGAAAATAATAAATATTTTTAGGGGTGACGTTTCTTTTGCTGTTATGTATATATGACAGGTTACCAGTCTAGAATTGATACAGTCTATATGGACAATTTACTAAAATATTTATATGATGTGCCAGTGTACATTTATATAAACCAATGTTTAACAATTCCAAATAACATTTTACAGGATAAAACAGAAAGTTATATTCCCAGGTATGTGCTTTTCATTAAGATTTTACAAGCCAAGGTACAACATTGGTTATTTCCTAAGGAAAAATTCTGAAATTTCACCAAAAACTCTTTGGTGTCAAGTTGATGATGTTCAGAAAATCTTTTCCAAATAATTAAAGAATAAATATTGCATTGTAGCAATAATTATTGTACGATCACAAGTTCAGGCATTGTAAATGGATGTTAGGGAGCGATTTTAAAAGAAGCTCGTTTTGTCTGTTCTTACATTTCACATTTGAGGATATCAACAGTTTGTTTTCCATTGATTTAGATTCAACTAAAATGTATGTATGTTTTATTACAATTTTATCAACATTACCAATGTTGCACTTTGGCTTCTCATTAAATATTTCATCAATATAATTTACTTTAACCCTCCTGTGACTGCAAGGGTCAAAATCAGTCAAAATTGTGATATACTTGCCAAGGAATATCTAGTGCACTTAAAAGTCCGACAAACCTTACGTGTAGTAAGTACATTTACAGGTGAAAATGAGTCAACCGTTTTTGTCTTGTATTGTTGAGGGTGGTCAAAATGATGGTAAAAACCAGTCAAAAATGCCCCTGTGTGCACATTTGTGTCAACAGTCGAAACAGACAGTTGACTAATTTTGACTACCTAATAGCCGCTAAAGTAGGAGGGTTAATAAAAACCAGGCATGAGGGATTTTATTCTTTAAGCCTTTTGCCAATTTTCATAAAGATAAGCAAGAAGGAAAACAATTATTTGAGAGGATTTGGCATGGACTCAATTTGCTACAATTAGAAATTACACCTAAAGCAATTTCAAATTTGATAGGAATTTTGTTTGTGGATTTTACACTTTTTTGAAGTTTCACCAACTTCACTGATAAACCTGGATAGATTTGTAGGAATGTAGACTTCCATGCTTGGTTTTGTATTTCAATTTATTTTTATTTGTCCAAAGTTTATAGCATAAAACGAGGGAAAAAAGGTTTTCATTAAGCAAATAGTTTACACAAATTGCTGATTTTCTTTATTCTGTCTATGATTATTTATCTTCAAGTTCCATCAAATTATTCCAGACTTATTTATTGCAAATCCATGACAATAAAAGCTCACATTGATATACATATAAGACAAAATCCTTGTATTTGGGGAAAATTGATTAACACTAATCTTACAGTAGCACTGTGGAAGTTTTGTAAAATGTGTCGGTTCTGTTTTCTTTACAATAAAGTTAAGTGATTTGTTTTCAAATCAGCATCAAAAAGAAACATTTGTTTTCAAGTCATCTCTACAATTTATCAAGAATAGTTCTTAAACAGCATGTAATTCCTTCTAATGAATCACCAGCAAATGTTTGGAAAATAAATTATTTCACTGAGCTAAGATTAGTTTAGATATGTAATCTTTTATACATTTAAGTGTCCTCCCATTGTCATGGATTTGCTCTTTTCTAAGACAGTTCAGTCTAGTCCTTTAAGATTGCCAATGTCTAGGTTGGTATTTTATTGCAGACTTCAGAAGACTCAGACGACACATAATATCCAGTCCAGTGAGATTGAGACGTTTGTGATCAAGTTGTACTCTCCTCCATGACTCAGTCCATGTCAATCGTGTCCATATCAAAGGCTAACTGGAAATGAATTCAAATCAATATGCATTAGTTTTTCAAGTCTGATATATATTTGAAAGACAGGGTACAGGCTAGCATCTTAAATTTGATCAACATTAATGATATTGTAATTCCTGGATCTATTCCAGTGTGGCCAAAGATCTGAATAATTGGTCAGTGTAAATTTGCCGATGAGATGAAAGTTTATAAAGACAAGCAGGGAATTCTTAATTCCTATATTCTAGATTGATGTCGCCAACCTGCTTGTTTCAAATGTGGTTTAACCATTTTATTCAGATTAAATGAAGGAATTTCACTTTATTACTGCATTGTCATCACTTTTTAAGTTGTTTTCTCAACTTTTCCATGAAAAATGAAATATCTTTCTATACTTCAAAATATTCAAGATTACATTGACATATCTCAGATTGTGTTTGTTTGGAATTTCTAAATCCTGTACCCTGCCTCATCTAAATCGAGTAAATTCAAAAGTTTCCTCAAATTATTTCCAGTGGATTACATAAAAATACATATATATATATAATACAGAATAAATTAACAAGATAATTCCAACCTTTGATCCAGTTAAGGCAATGCATAACTGGTGGGATAAGGGAAATGTGACTAGAGTTGAGGATAGATATTACAATTAAGCTCCGTCTTTTTCATAGTATCATCTATGGTAAAATAATTGTTGAGAAGGGATTGTGACAACATGATATTATATCGGCTCTATGCTAGTAGACTAAACCAATTTGAACAAATCAAGCATTTGACTTGTTGCCTTAGTGTACCTACTATTTGGATTCACATCAGCGAAAAGTTCATCCATGTATATTTCTGTTTCCTGTCATGTATCAAGCAATAAATGCAAGGACAAAACGGAATTTTCACGCTAGTGTTTGTGTCAGATGTGCCGTCTATCAGGTGCGTCTACATGTACTAAGTGCAGTTATTTGTGTCCGAATTTTCCAAATGTTTTTAAATAAACGCGTAAGCTTTTTACTAGGACGATTTATTCTTAATAAGTTCATCTCAATTGGAAAAAAAAGTTGTATTGTTGGAGTCCCAGCGTAAGGATTAAGGCATTTGTCTCAAATAAAGGACGTCTCCATCAGATAATTGCCTTAGAGAGTTTTGATCAAACTCAAGCATTGATTCTTTTGAGTGAAAGTAAAGTGTACAATGTACAGCCCTATGGGTACAATACCGAGTTAATCATATCTTATTATATATCTTATTATATCTGCTTATTGCCATATCATATACACAGATTGAATTCTTCCATCAGAAACATGGATTCTAGAGATTACGAGGGAATTAAATTTCTCAGAAATTATTTCAGTAATTTTGTAACCACCATGTCTTAGTAGTACTAGTCAGTCTAACTGTAAATCCCACGACCGAGGTCAGTGGGGTAAAATAATTATAAGGCCTTGGAAGAGTATTCATTTGAATAACTAGGGGCTTGTGATCAATTTAGGAAATTTAGTTTTTTTCAATATTCACATTCCCTCTCCCAAACCCAAAGAAAAAAAGTACCTTGAAAACAAATGTTACCAATTATCATGCCCCTAGAATGCTAAATAAATACTCCATAACCCCCATACTTTCAAGCAATTGTTTAAAATAAATAACATTTAAATACAAATTTCACAAAAGTTAAGCTGAATAGCTTTACAAGTCAATCTAGTCATGGATATTGTATGCACACGTATTCTGTATTCACTTGTTTTGATAAATAAAATCTTTAACCCTCCTACTACTACAAGGGTCAAAAACAGTCAAAAACTTGCCAAGGTATATCTCGTGCACTTGAAAGTCAAACACTGTCAAACCTTACGTGTAGTAAGTACATTTACAGGTGAAAATGAGTCGACCGTTTTTGACTGGTAAAAGCATTGTCTGGTATTGTAAAAACCAGTTTAAAATATCCCTGTGTGCACATTTGGGTCAACAGTCAGTAGGAGGGTTAAAATATGCTAAAATATCACATGAAATACATGTAGTCAAGGGGGACAATAAACATATTTAATTGTATTATTTTTGCATGTAAAGCAAAGCTCAGCTTACTGTACATGTACATTGTATTGTGGTAATGTCCATGACCATATAATTTAAAATATCTTATGTAATACTCTAACATACATGTATATTTAATTTGTATATTTTTAATACAACCATTTGGCCATTTCAGTCACATGTAATGATCACTTTATTTGTTTTCATCTGCAAATCGAAGTAAACAATTCGTTTAGCTGTCTTGGATGTGAAGGTTAGCAATTATGGATCTCCATTCCTCTCTATTGATAGAAGCTTCTTTGATATTGCTGAATGTGACTCTATTCCTTTATGTCATCAAACCACATCCTCCATTGGTTACATCTTTTAGTTATATCCCCTGCACTTGGGACAGACTGATGAAGTCTTTGTCAAGATCTACATTCTCATTTGGGTTTTGATCCATGATTATTTCTTAACGTGTGAAGACTGTGTCAGGCCACATGAGACTTGACTGAATATTCCTTCCACCAGCTCAGAGTAACATTGACATTTAATCATCAGGCATTTGCATATCAAAGTCTGTATTCTCTTGAAGATTCTCTGCCTTTCAGCCACCATGGCAAACAATAAGCAAGCACCCGTCACCCTGGGCAGGGCCCAAAACCAGGTACTACCACCCTGGGAAGGTGGACCTGGGACATCACGTGGGCAGGGGTGTCAGACCCTGAAGTAGCACCGAGGCTACCCGTTACCCTCCCTAAGGCTTTTAAGTCATTTTGTTACTTGACAAATATTTAGCAGCATGTGACTGAAATAGACCTTAAAGATTTATGGTCCTGTGTGGTTCAAACGAAGATGTTTTTTTAGTCAATATTTTTGTACATTTTGTTATTTATTAAATGAGCTTCCTGTCTCATATATATATATACAGTATATATTTGTCATTTGTTTAAATAGCACATGAACCACACAGCTACATACAATAGCAGATCCACGTACAATACAACAACGCTGTAACACCATTACATGTATATGCTTGGTCATAACGTTTGGTCAATAACCCAACATGACCCTTAATTGGTTCATATTTGATTCTGTATTGCATCCATGAGTGATAACCACAGTTTTTAAATTTAAAACAAATTGTGTTTATTACAGCATGACTGTACTGTACAAGTTCAAATTACATCAGAAAAGTTGGTATATTTTGCTTGGTTCAGTAGACACACAAATCAAGAAAAACAAATAAAAATAAAATACAATTAAAAATATTGATGCAAAGCATACACTGTTAACCCCCAAAGAAACCATACTTTACAGAGTCATTTTTCTTGTTACACACTTGAAAGATTAGTTAGTGTTGATGATCAACCATGGGCTATCTTAGCCCTTACTGGTCTACAGTTATAGATGAAGTGAAGTCATTGTAACAAACATTCTCATGTCTCAGTCTACTCACATGGGTAGAGAGCAGTTACCTGTTATTCAGCTAAGTGTCTTTGAAGACACAGGCACCTTTGTATGTAGATTATGGCGGTCAGTACTCGGACTCATATTCTGATGACCATCGCCACAAGAATCTAAGTCCTAGTTTCTAAACCTCTCCAGCATGGTGCCTTCAATCAAGCAGCCAACACACCCATATGGATGGTTAGATCAATGTTGATATATGTCTCTCCCAGAAAGATGATGATGATGATGATATCAAACTTTCTCAGTTGATGATGATTTGTACATATACACCGCCACACAGGTCGGTTATTTTGAAGATTCTGGAGATCATTATGACTGTCACTATTAAGTGAACCACACCTCCACAAGTAATCAGACTGCTCAAAGTATGGTTTCTATGACTCTTTAGAAGTATAGGAAAACTATGTTGTTTTAAAATATTAGATTTAAATTGACATAATTGTCAGTTATGTCAAGCCCAAATTGCAAGCCAGACCATTCACAAACATTATTATGATGATTTATTCAGCAGTATTTACCCATGAAGCAAAGTCATAATCTATGTGGCTGAATGTACTCCTGATTCAATTATGATTCCACCCCCTACCCTCCTGTAAAATTACCCAAATATATAAACAATATGAATTTGTAAGCTTCACCTCTCATAGGATGTTAGACAACACATCTCAATCAAATCTGAAGGAAGTCAATATTTGGTTACAAATTTGTGTGCCACTGAACATAAATTCCAAATAGCATTCAAATGAATGAAATTATATGAAAGATGTCAAAATAGAATGCCTACACACAAACAATACAATGGCAGTTTTCTAGAGTATGCATTTCTCATATTATCCAAGGTTCTTGGAAATGTGGCAAAAGATACTCAACAAACTTTTCAAACAAAGTTTCAAAATCAAACACAATGTCAAATGTTGGGAAGGGGAATTATGCTTTGACATCCATTACAAAAAGTGTATGCAATCAGCATAATCATGTTACATTTTTTGAAATGGATAATCTAAGCATAATTATCGTGTCAGATTAAATGAAGGAATTTCACTTTATTACTGCATTGTCATCACTTTTTAAGTTGTTTTCTCAACTTTTCCATGAAAAATTTAATATCTTTCTATACTTCAAAATATTCAAGATTACATTGACATATCTCAGATTGTGTTTGTTCGGAATTTCAAAATCCTGTACCCTGCCTCATCTGAATCGAGTAAATTCAAAAGTTTCCTCAAATTATTTCCAGTGGATTACATAAAAATACATGTATATATAATACAGAATAAATTAACAAGATAATTCCAACCTTTGATCCAGTTCAGGCAATGCATAACTGGTGGGATAAGGGAAATGTGACTAGAGTTGAGGATAGATATTACAATTAAGCTCCGTCTTTTTCATAGTATCATCTATGGTAAAATAATTGTTGAGAAGGGATTGTGACAACATGATATTATATCGGCTCTATGCAAGTAGACTAAACCAATTTGAACAAATCAAGCATTTGACTTGTTGCCTTAGTGTACCTACCATTTGGATTCATATCAGCGAAAAGTTCACCCATGTATATTTCTGTTTCCTGTCATGTATCAAGCAATAAATGCAAGGACAAAACGGAATTGTTGCGCTAGTGTTTGTGTCAGATGTGCCGTCTATCAGGTGCGTCTACTAAGTGCAGTTATTTGTGTCCGAATTTTCCAAATCTTTTAAAATAAACGCGTAAGCTTTTTACTAGGACGATTTATTCTTAATAAGTTCATCTCAATTGGAAAAAAAAGTTGTATTGTTGGAGTCCCAGCGTAAGGATTAAGGCATTTGTCTCAAATGAAGGACGTCTCCATCAGATAATTGCCTTAGAGAGTTTTGATCAAACTCAAGCATTGATTCTTTTGAGTGAAAGTAAAGTGTACAATGTACAGCCCTATGGGTACAATACCGAGTTAATCATATCTTATTATATATCTTATTATATCTGCTTATTGCCATATCATATACACAGATTGAATTCTTCCATCACAAACATGGATTCTAGAGATTATGAGGGAATTAAATTTCTCAGAAATTATTTCAGTAATTTTGTAACCACCATGTCTTAGTAGTACTAGTCAGTCTAACTGTAAATCCCACGACCGAGGTCAGTGGGGTAAAATAATTATAAGGCCTTGGAAGAGTATTCATTTTAATAACTAGGGGCTTGTGATCAATTTAGGAAATTTAGTTTTTTTCAATATTCACATTCCCTCTCCCAAACCCAAAGAAAAAAAGTACCTTGAAAACAAATGTTACCAATTATCATGCCCCTAGAATGCTAAATAAATACTCCATAACCCCCATACTTTCAAGCAATTGTTTAAAATAAATAACATTTAAATACAAATTTCACAAAAGTTAAGCTGAATAGCTTTACAAGTCAATCTAGTCATGGATATTGTATGCACACGTATTCTGTATTCACTTGTTTTGATAAATAAAATCTTTAACCCTTCTACTACTACAAGGGTCAAAAACAGTCAAAAACTTGCCAAGGTATATCTCGTGCACTTGAAAGTCAAACACTGTCAAACCTTACGTGTAGTAAGTACATTTACAGGTGAAAATGAGTCGACCGTTTTTGACTGGTAAAAGCATTGTCTGGTATTGTAAAAACCAGTTTAAAATATCCCTGTGTGCACATTTGGGTCAACAGTCAAAACAGTCAGTTGACAGCTATAGTAGGAGGGTTAAAATATGCTAAAATATCACATGAAATACATGTAGTCAAGGGGGACAATAAACATATTTAATTGTATTATTTTTGCATGTAAAGCAAAGCTCAGCTTACTGTACATGTACATTGTATTGTGGTAATGTCCATGACCACATAAGTGAAAATATCTTATGTAATACTCTAACATACATGTATATTTAATTTTTATATTTTTAATACAACCATTTAGTCATTTCAGTCACATGTAATGATAACTTTATTTGCTTTCATCTGCAAATCAAAGTAAACAGTTCGTTTAGCTGTCTTGGATGTGAAGGTTAGCAATCATGGATCTCCATTCCTCTCTATTGATAGAAGGTTCTTTGATATTGCTGAATGCGACTCCATTCCTTGATGTCATCAAACAACGTCCTCCATTGGTTACTTCTTCTTTTAGTTATATCCCCTGCACTTGGGACAGACTGATGAAGTCTTTGTCAAGATCTACATTCTCATTTGGGTTTTGATCCATGATTATTTCTTAACGTGTGAAGACTGTGTCAGGCCACATGAGACTTGACTGAATATTCCTTCCACCAGCTCAGAGTAACATTGACATTTAATCATCAGGCATCAGCATATCAAAGTCTGTATTCTCTTGAAGATTCTCTGCCTTTCAGCCACCATGGCAAACAATAAGCAAGCACCCGTCACCCTGGGCAGGGCCCAAAACCAGGTACTACCACCCTGGGAAGGTGGACCTGGGACATCACGTGGGCAGGGGTGTCAGACCCTGAAGTAGCACCGAGGCTACCCGTTACCCTCCCTAAGGCTTTTAAGTCATTTTGTTACTTGACAAATATTTAGCAGCATGTGACTGAAATAGACCTTAAAGATTTATGGTCCTGTGTGGTTCAAACGAAGATGTTTTTTTAGTCAATATTTTTGTACATTTTGTTGTTTTTTAAATGAGCTTCCTGAACCACACAGCTACATACAATAGCAGATCCACGTACAATACAACAATGCTGTAACACCATTACATGTATATGCTTGGTCATAACGTTTGGTCAATATCCCAACATGACCCTTAATTGGTTCATATTTGTTTCTGTATTGCATCCATGAGTGATAACCACAGTTTTTAAATTTAAAACAAATTGTGTGTTTATTACAGCATGACTGTACTGTACAAGTTCAAATTACATCAGAAAAGTTGGAATATTTTGCTTGGTTCAGTATACACACAAATCAAGAAAAACAAATAAAAATAAAATACAATTAAAAATATTGATGCAAAGCATACACTGTTAACCCCCCCCACCCCCCCCAAAGAAACCATACTTTACAGAGTCATTTTTCTTGTTACACACTTGAAAGATTAGTTAGTGTTGATGATCAACCATGGGCTATCTTAGCCCTTACTGGTCTACAGTTATACATGTAGATGAAGAGAAGTCATTGTAACAAACATTCTCATGTCTCAGTCTACTCACATGGGTAGAGAGCAGTTACCTGTTATTCAGCTAAGTGTCTTTGAAGACACAGGCACCTTTGTATGTAGATTATGGCGGTCAGTACTCGGACTCATATTCTGATGACCATCGCCACAAGAATCTAAGTCCTAGTTTCTAAACCACTCCAGCATGGTGCCTTCAATCAAGCAGCCAACACACCCATATGGATGGTTAGATCAATGTCGATATATTTCTCTCCCAGAGAGATGATGATGATATCAAACTTTCTCAGTTGATGAAGATTTGTACATATACACCGCCACACAGGTCGGTTATTTTGAAGAATCTGGAGATCATTATGACTGTCACTATTAAGTGCAGCACACCTCCACAAGTAATCAGACTGCTCAAAGTATGGTTTCTATGACTCTTTAGAAGTATAGGAAAACTATGTTGTTTTAAAATATTAAATTTAAATTGACACAATTGTCAGTAATGTCAAGCCCAAATTGCAAGCCAGACCATTCACAAACATTATTATGATGATTTATTCAGCAGTATTTACCCATGAAGCAAAGACATAATCTATGTTGCTGAATGTACTCCTGTTTCAATTATGATTTCACCCCCTACCCTCCTATAAAATTACCCAAATATATAAACAATATGAATTTGTAAGCTTCACCCCTCATAGGATGTTAGAAAAAACATCTCAATCAAATCCGAAGGAAGTCAATATTTGGTAACAAATTTGTGTGCCACTGAACATAAATTCCAAATACACACATGTAGCATTCAAATGAATGAAATTATATGAAAGATGTCAAAATAGAATGCCTACACACAAATAATACAATGGCAGTTTTCTAGAGTATGCATTTCTCATATTATCCAAGGTTCTTGGAAATGTGGCAAAAGATACTCAACAAAACTTTTCAAACAAAGTTTCAAAATCAAACACAATGTCAAATGTTGGGAAGGGGAATTATGCTTTGACATCCATTACAAAAGTGCATTGCTTATAATCATGTTACATCTTTTTGAAATGAATAATCAATGCATAATTATCTTGTCTATCACATAAATATGATAAATGGGGATAATTTTTGTTGGTGTAAAATTTCACTTTTCTGTCTTTGAAGCATTGGCATTCTATTACAACTCACTTTAAAAATCACTTTAATTTAGGATATAAAATAGAAAGCCATCACAATGAATATGCATTTTGAATACTGTTCTGAGTTCTTAGAAATATTTCAAAAAGATACTCAACAAAACTCTGTAAAAAAATAAAAAGTCAAACACAAACTTAAAAGGGGGAGGGGGCATTATGCATTGAATTCCATATTATTAACTGAACAAATACAGTCAACAATATTGTTTAGGATAATCAATGCATAATGATAATTTCCATCACATAAAATGGAAGCAAAGGACAATGCTGATTAGTGAACATTCTTAAAACTCTTCCTTTTTGGATATGATGGCATTCTACATTTATCCATTAAGATAATTTATTATTTCAAAACAAAATGCATTAACCCTCCTACTTCTGGTACCTTTTTCATACAAGTTGATCCACCATTTGAAACCATTCACTTTTGTGGTTTTGAATGGTGAAATAACTGTGTACAGTATTGATTTCCCCACATGGTTTTGAATGGTAGGTCAGCTAATACAAAACCTTGTTTGGATCTTTCCAAATGGTAGTACAGCTAATACAAAACCTTATTTGGATACTTCTAAGTGGTGAATCAATGGACCCTCTATGCATTTGAATGGTAGTAAAGCTTGCTACCAACACTGTTCAAATGGTATCACCATGTGTGTACAAAACCAATGGGCATTTTGGTAAGTGGAAATTTTGAATGGTTTCAAATAATAATAATAATAATAATAATAATGTGTGGATTTATATAGCGCACGTATCCACCAACTAAGTGGTGCTCAAGGCGCATTATATTATTATCCCTGCTCATAAGGCTCATAAATCATTCCTGAAACCATCTCAGCTCCCTGGGGAGTATACAACTCAATTGCTGCCATTTCTAGCGCATATAGAGCAAACCAACTCTGCCTTCACAGGTACCCATTTAACCCCTGGGTGGAGAGAAGCAATTATGATTAAGTGTCTTGCTCAAGGACACAAGTGTCATGGCCGTGATTCGAACCCACATTATGTTGCTAACACCAGAACTTGAATCCGGTAAGCTAGACCGCTCGGCCACGACACCCCATGGTCAAACAGTAGGAGGGTTAAATGGTCAAACAGTAGGAGGGTTAAATGGTGAAATGGAAGATACAACATTGGTAAGGGTGTCATGTTGCCAGACAGCAAATTTGTGTAAATTATTCAAGTTTTTTCTTTGATGAAAGCAAAATAATCATTTGTTAATTTGATAATCTATTATTTAACAATGTAATCTAGTAATTACCAATGTTGTACATTCCCTTTATATACCGGTAAATATTGTAATAACACAATCCTTCATTTAAAACAGCTGGAGGTTCACAAGAGTGATTTGTAACAATAACCTTTGGAGAATCATTTAGCAACTTGAAAAGGTGAAGATATAAATTTTACTAATGACATTTTAAACAAATTTTGAAAATTTATTGCATTTATTGCCCCCCAAAGTCATTTTTACAGTTCCCTCCTGTAAAACAAATATGACCCCTGAACACATCCTCAAACCCAGTAAACTTATAAAAATGAAGACAAAACCCTCTGTTTACAGTGGACCCCAAAATTATATGTAATTGAAGGCACAACATTGGAAATGAATGTTGGTGAAACTGCTTCTTTGAATCAACCAACCTGTGAAATTCTGTCAAATTCAAATCAGCAAACACATTCTAATGAGAATGTTGCTATTTTTTAACTAAAATAAATCATTTGTAAGTTTTGAGAATACCAATGTTGTACCCAACCTAAAGTTATCAGTTAAAATTCTTCTTAAAGAACTGATTTCACTTCTAAGTCCCCCAAGAAGTCTCCGGTTTCTGGTCACCGTGCATCTCCTCAAACCCGCGTGTCAACATTTTTAGTTTTCTTTTTTTTTTGCTATGAAATGATGTCAAATTGCAGCCAAAAATTTGTTAGGCCTCTCTTAGCCACCATACTTTGTGTATGGGAAATGCAGCCTGGTTCCAATAACCATGTATATACATGTATCACATTGGCAAATAAAAAAAAAGATTACTGTCAGGGCATTAATTTTTAAGCCGGCCGACCTACAACTAGAAACCAGAGACTTTTTTGGCCTTACATAAAGAACAGATTGAATTCACTTCATGATCTACATAACAGTTATTATGCAACAACATTTTTTTGGATATGACATAAAACACAATAAAGGGGGCCACTTTGCATCCGTCACATTAGCAGTTTTTCCAATGGTTGTTATTTATTTTTAAGTACCTGAAACCAACCAAAAAGTGTTTCAACATGTGAATGGACATGCAGGCTTATACTAGAACTAATTTGAGTTGATTTATTTTATTTTTTAATTTTTTAATTTATTTTTTTACCCTCAAATTTCCATAAAAATTGGACGGATAAAGTTACCTCACTTTTCCGTCCATTTGTTGATGGAAATTTTAGGGTAATTAAAAAAATAATAGTAATAATCAACTCAAATTATCTTTAGGATAAGCATGCATGTCTATTCAAATGTTGAAATTCTTTTTGGGTGGTTTCAGATATTTAAAAAAAAATTACAACCATTAGAAAAACTGCTAACGTGACGGTAGGAAAGTGGCCCCCTTTATTGTGTTTTATGTCATATTTTTTATGAGAAAAATATAATATAATAAATATAATGTTGGAGTCCACTGTATAATCAGTTACAGTCACATGTGTTCAGTTAATCTCCTTAACCCCCATAGAAACACAGCTAGAGTGAATATTGACATTACTGTAGTGACATGGTGTAAACCCTTCTCTCCCTCCTCCCGCATACACAGATTTTTAAATACTTGTGGATTGATTTAAAGGTTTTATTTGTCTTTAGACGGAATATTTCAATGTGTGTGTATATATGGCAATAAGCAGAAGTAGGTTTTAACTCATTGAGGCACCTCAACCTACTGGCAATGAATTTTGGAAAAATAGACAAATCAATGCTGGAGACGTAGTGCCACACTCTCCCCCCCAAAAGAGGCTCAATAAATACACTTTCCCCTTATCTTACAATAGATTTCCATTGATTGCATGTATAAATAAACGCGATGGGACTGGGTATCGTTTTATTGGCCACGATTACACAATTCTGCCGCGATAGATCAATAGGGATGTACAGTAGTATGAATCAGCAACTGTGGTCAAATGACAAGTAAACTACTACACTCATTGTTCCAAACATGACGGAAAACCAAAGTCAACATTCTATGTGGTCTGTGCATGACCTGTAGAGGGCGTACTTAACAGATATAGCTGCTGTCACTACAAAAAGATAACAGTACTGGTTTTATGTGCACTAACCGGAAAATTTTCACAAAAAAGGACTTCTAGACCCAACCAATTACATTGCCTCAACTTGGATCAACTAATTTTCTTCAAACTGCCCATATACATGTACTTCAAATTTTAGTCAGTTATACATGTAGAGCAGAAAATTTGTATCAAACCATCAAGATACTGCCTATTTTTAGTGAGTAATATTGGTATGAAAATAGCAACCATGAAAAAAAAACCATATTTATCACAATGTAAGAATAGGGTGAGCTTTGCTCAACAGAAAGATTTACAAGAACATACACAGGTCAAATACTGTACAATCTGCCATTTTGATGTGGTCATTTGGTGTGACAAAGTTTTGTCATACACAGCCACAAAAACTTAAAAACAATATGTAGCTATTTCTTGATCCAACAGACCAAGAGAAATTTTCCTCAATTTTCAAGAGTCATTGAAAGCTCCCTATTTAATGGCTTCAGTACTTACAGATTGTTGTCATTTAACCAGCCATCTTGGTTTTTATACACAAGTCTATGTGGATCAAAGTGAGGCTTGTGTCCAAAATAGACTGGTATGTTTCAATAGAGCAGTTTGTTTATGGTAATTTTTGATTGGCAGAAAGGGAACCAGACATAAATGAATGCAGTTTTAAGAGGGTCAATGGCGGGTTTTCTTATACACAAGTCTATTAGGATCAAAGTGAGGCTTGTGTCTAAAATAGACTGGTGCCATTCACATCGAGATTTTGTTCATGGTAATTTGTTATAGGCAGTTGTGAAACCAGATACAAATGAATGTAAGTTATTATTCAGGGGATTACTCAAGATGTGCCCTGCTCCATCAAAACCATGCATGCCTAACTGGATATCAATATTTCCTCATTTACTTGTGCCATGTTTAGACATTTTAAGAGTGGTCAAATCATTGAAAAATTGGGTTCATAACATTATATCATCCAATTCATTTCAGAAAAAACGACATTATTTGTTGCCTTGCTCATCAATTACAGTGAGAAATATTCATCATTTAATCCACTTATTTCAAATAATGTGAACTGACTGTTTTGTAAACTTTCAGTATCCGAATTGTTCAGTCACTGAGAAAGTAAGAACATCTTACAAGTGAATTAATTTGATCAGGTTAAATAATAATAATAATAATAATGATTTGTAGCGCGCACATATCCACCCTGCTGGGCGCTCAAATATGTCGGTTGTATCAACCTAAATAATAGCTACATTGTAGGTCTTTTGAACGTTTGGTATAATTTACCATTTTCAAATAGACAGAAGCTTCAAATGAATTTTTTGATGAATAATAAATCTACATTTGAGAGAGCATGCTTTGGTTGGTTTTGATGGAGCTGATCACATTTGATTGTAAACTTATCTGTAAGAACTGTTCTCTGTGTGGTTGTGTTCAGGTGGATTTATGGCTTTCTGTCCCGTCTTAAGAGTGAGTCTCGGCTACTCTAGCATGCTGCTCAACCAAACTCTGTCCATCTTCATAAGAACCTCACAACATCTTCAAGACATTCAAGAAGATTTCTCTTATCTGAAGAAAGAAGAAACAATCATGATAAGAATTCTAGAGTTACATTAAACATTCTAATGCAGAAAATACACAGACAAGAATGCTCTGGTGCATTGCTTCAATGCATTAAGTTCTCATAATGTGTCAAACAGAGCCTAACCTGCCATAATTGGTGCATTGTTTCAATGCAATGGTAATAATTATTGCATGAAACTTGGGTTCACTTAACTTTTACATATAACAGACAATGCATTGAAACAATATACATCAACATTTCCATTCCAACACACAGAGAGCGCGTCTGAATTCCACCTACCAATGCAAACATTTTCCAATTTGAAGTTCAAGTCAAGTTTGCTCGCAGTTGCTTTAAAAAACGTGGCCTAAACTTTCTGCTCCAAAACCAAACAAATTTCAAGAAAGTTTGAAGAATTCTAAAGTCTTAATCTTTAGAAATTCACAAATGTTGAAAAGCAGCCATCCTTGAAGTAGTAGTTTGTGGATAAAATTAAAACTAGCGTACAGAAGATGCATGTACAATGCATGCTGTAGTTGTGCTTTTCTGTGTAATGGCTGCTGTTTAAGTGTTACTAAGTCACTGCTAGTATCTTAATGCATTGGTTCTCTGCCCAGGCCAGGTCCCCAGGACTCCACTCCAGAAATATGAATATCAATGAACAGACTGCAGCTGAAAACAACCAATGGCTAAGGGTTTTCTGTTCAAGCCCCTCCCCCCACAGCAGACTCATTTGCATACTGCTGACTTCTTGTTCATATATGGGTATAGCTCACAATAAGAACAGGTGTTTTTTCATCTCTTCATGAATAACTTAGCTTTGGAGCCAGTTGACCAGGAATTATTTTTTCCCTGGGTGAGGTATTATTTCCCCCCTGGGTGAATTAAATGTATTTGGATTTAATTAAAAGATACAACATTAGTTTTTGGAACATTTCAACCCTATAGTTTCAAGAAATATATCATACAACTAAACTGTGAATATTGTAGGTGTCACATTTTTAAGAAAATAACTGTAACAAAACTGTAACATCTCTTTTTATGTTATTTTTGATACTTTTTATTACAAAACCTGGTTATTACTAATATTGTGCAATCCCTTTATGACAAATTCAGTTGAGAAAATTGTTTTACTTATTTTTCTTTAAGTCACAACACTGGTATTTGGTAGTGTCCATTTATTTCAACCCTAGTTTTCAAGAACACCTGTGATTTCAAAACAATAGGTGCTTACGTTTTTGAGAAAATAATGACAAACTGCACATCAGACAATGCCACCTTTTCAAGCATCTGTGCTTTTGCGAATACAAATTTAGTGGCAATAAAAGAGGCAAAGAGTAAAATAGTGAATTACTTTGGGTTCTAAACTGACCCAAATGTCAAAGATCACATGCAAAGTATGCCAGATAATGCCATCCTTTTCTGGAAGTAATTTAAGAAACTGCAGACAACACATTCCAGCAGACAGCACATCCCAGTGATATTCATTCAAGGTGCAAGATATTCATCCAAATGAGCATCTGAATCAGATCTTGACTCCAGCCTATCTACACCAATTGTTGAAGGGATAATAGTAACTTTGTATGTTAAGAAATCAGACCCTATAACGATGAGCCCCTTGATAAAAGACCATGTGCTTGGCATTTCCTTTACAAGACCCCCAGGAAAACGAGCACATCACTCAGTTCAGTTCAGTTCTCACTCTATATTGTGATTTCTCCCCAAGAAATTTGAGCCCCACATTCAGTTTGCAGGCCAGCAGGAAAAAGAGCACAGCACTCCATTTAGTTCACTCTCTATAGAGATAATACAAATTTACTTTACTCATTTCTGTTTTTTTGATTTTGGGCACTTAGCACTACTGAGGACTACTTAAGCCCTTTTCACATGAGAGCTAATTAACAAAGGACGTTTTTGAAAAGGATCCCCGACACATGAACCATAGCCATGAACCGTGGACACTTTCAACAAAAAAGGCTTGTACTTAAATTGATGTTTTTAAAATTCCCATTTTTATTTACAGAAAGAACCCCTAGTTACAACCGCACATTATGGACCCTTCCCTACAACAATAACTTCTGGTAGCAGGACATGAATGAGCACTTTGATGGCAGCCGATTCTACAATTGCTTCCGTATGTGGCGTAATACATTTGATCTTCTCAGTGAACATTTACGCTGCCACATAAGTAAGAAAAATTAAAAAAATGCGCTGAGCCATTAGTGGGAAAAACGTATGGCAAGTACCTTATTCAGACTGGCAAAGAATGCTGATCTGGGAACTATTTTGATTATGTTTGGTGTCGGACTGTCCACAGTGTAAACAGTGTATCTACATGTACAAGTGTGCCATGCCACATGCCATGATGTATTCATTCCAATGTATGTGAAAAGGTCATAAGAGGATTTGAACAGAAATGGGGTTTTCCTCAGTGTGGAGGTGCTGTAGATGGAAAGTCACATCCCTATTTCAGCACCCAATCATTACCATACTGATTACCACAACCACCCAATCATTACCATACTGATTACCACAACCACCCAATCATTACCATACTGATTACCACAACCACCCAATCATTTCCATACTGATTACCACAACCACCCAATCATTACCATACTGATTACCACAACCACCCAATCATTACCATACTGATTACCACAACCACCCAATCATTACCATACTGATTACCACAACCACCCAATCATTTCCATACTGATTACCACAACCACCCAATCATTACCATACTGATTACCACAACCACCCAATCATTTCCATACTGATTACCACAACCACCCAATCATTACCATACTGATTACCACAACCACCCAATCATTACCATACTGATTACCACAACCACCCAATCATTTCCATACTGATTACCACAACCACCCAATCATTTCCATACTGATTACCACAACCACCCAATCATTTCGACATTTCGACAGATTTTGACATCGGATGGCCTTGTAAATAGCTGAGTTTTCGAGCATTCAACACTAAAAGAGAAGCTGAGGGCAAGAGAGTTTTTCCTTGACCGAGTGAGAAACACTGAGGGTGTGGATACTCCAGTGATGATACTTGGTGATTCTGCTTATCAAAGAGACTTATCTACAACAACGATATACATGTAACTACATCCATAACAGAAGTCGTAGGTCATGGAGAATGCCTTTGGACAATTAAAAAAACAGATGTAGATGCCTTCTCCAAAAAAAATGACAGTGATGTTGGCAACATCCTATATATAGTTGGGGCACGTGTTGCATTTCACAACTTTCATGAAAATTGGAGAAATATACTTGCAAGAATGGGATGAAGAGGATGAATATAATGAACCATCTATCGAGGATGGTCCTACCAATGCAGCAGCAAGTACCATCAGAGAAGCAATTTGTAAATTAAAAATATTACACAAATTCTGTTAAGGTTGGTGCCATTAGAGGTGGGTGTTTCATGTTTTAATTTGACTCAATTCTATTTTTTGATTTGATTGTTTCCCCATGAAGGGGAGTGGGCCGAATCCTGGATGTAGTGCAATACCAGGCCAACCCGTGGCCAGGACGAGGCAAGCCCCTATTCCATGGCCCAGATCCAAAAATCAGTTTAATATACTGGCTGCTCAATGAGCAGCGTTTCAGATACAATGTATTAAGCTGAAAAGAACAGAGTTCTTAAATTTAATTTCATCTTCGTGAAAACGTACAATGTTAAAATTATTAAAGATGCACTCGAAAGAGTAGTAATAAGAATAAGTGATAAAGACTTAGTGGTGTTCTCCACACACAAAAATATAAGCAAAATAATTTAGCAAAAATAATAAGGTTGGATCATCCTAATATCATAGACTGTAAGCAAAAGGCCAAAAAACCGGAATTAATGAAACACATGGTGATGGCCCAAATGTACCAAGCGTCAAAGACCCGCCATCGTAGGTACACCCTGCGTTACACATAAAACAGGTGGGTGTAAATACGAGGCAGGTCAAGAGAAACCCAGAACACAAGGGCCAGCACCATGCGAGTAAGCCAGACTAAATTAAAATACAATTAACAACCAGAGCCCAATGGGCAGGGTGCTCAAGACCGGTCACCGACATACATCCTGCGTTACAATGAAACCATGTGGATGCACGTCGATGACCGGTCAGAGAAAACCCAACCCAGAAGACTACCGGAGGCAACCAAGTAATCAAAATAGCAATTACGAAATATTGTAAGTGAGATATAAATACGACTGGAGCCCAGCGGACGCGGCGCACAGGGCCCGCCACCGAGATACATCCTGCGTTTGAAACCAAACAGGTAGATGTAAGTCGATGACTAGCCACAGGGCACCCCATCCGCCAGGCACACAGAAGATGCAGATGTAAAAAGAATTGTAAAATAAATTGTGTGATAAGTATAACAGATAACATCAATACGACTGGCGCTCAGTGGACAAGGGCCCCCAATGCGAAGTCACAGAAATATATCTTGCCCTGTACACCAGGGCAGGTTGATATAAATCCATGACTCCCCACCGGAGGCCACGTCCACCAAGCACACAGAAGATGTACATTAAATATTACACATTATGGTGGCAGCTGGCTTGTAGAGTACCTAGAGTTCATTGTTCATGAAGGATAAGCCAGCTGCACGCGAGGTGGGGACCGTTACATGGCAGGAGACCCACCAAGTGCGGTCCAACGGCAATACACTAATCCAAAACCGCACACAGTAGAGCCGGTGAGGACACACATGAAAGGCTCCCGCCACATAACGGTCCATTGAGCCTAAATTAATGAGGGGTGGTTGCCACTATCCGGACCCCAAGGAAAATAGAGTCCACGGCACATCCAGCGAAGTAAATCCATGGTAACGGAAACATCCGGAAGTAAATCCACTGGAGCACCGCAGACAATAAATCCAATGGAGTCCATCAGTGACAACACACACGCGAATAGTGTCCAGATTAAGGCCTAGAGTTCAAAGTCCACGGAAATGGTGATCAACCAGCGTCGGTGATGAGGGGCAATCCTGGTGAGCGGCCTAATCCTGGTACTGACGGTGGCCGCTCACGTGCTCGATGTATATGTCCCTGGATCCCTTGATGGCATCGATGCACAGTAGTCTGCGCATCAGGGTCCGGTAGCGCCTGGAGATGCCGAGACGTCCGAGTACTCGCTCATTCCCCTGGTGCCACGATCCAAGGGAACCGACTGCAAACCCGAACACCTCGACATCCTTGCCGTCAGCCGCCAGAGCTTGCTTCAGGTCAGCATACTTGGTTTCCTTGGCGGCCACGGCAGTCTTCAGCGCATCACGGTCGTTGTCGAAGGGGCAGCAGATGTCGATGATGGTGACTTTGTTCCCCTCGATGACCGCGATGTCCGGGCGCTCCCGGGGGTGGGGATCTCCAGGGACGTGTTGGTCGACATAAACTTGACCATGCCGGATCGCTGCTTTAATCCGGTTCTGGACAAGGTTATGCTGACGACGGATGGGGACCATGTTTGTCCGGCAGTTGTTCACGATGTGAGGGAGTGTCTCCTCGGGATGGTTGCAGCGGCGACACGCTGTGTTGGTCTGTGGGTTCCAGCGCCGCCGCCGCGTTGGTTGGTAGACAGTTCAGACGGGCGCAGTGGATGAACCTCCAGTCGCAGAAACGGATGAAGTTACCGGAGGGCATCCACGACGACCCGTTGACGTCGCATCCCGATGGAGACAGCGGGCGACTTTCCCTGGTCCGGAGTGCGAGCAGTTTGATGGTGTACTGCTCGCGTGATGCGGCTCGCAAGGCGGTGGTGATGGCTTTGGCGGCAATCTCTCGGCCAGTTGAAGTCTTTGTGGTCACTGAACCGGAGAGACTGCCGCTGATGGAGATCTTGAGCCACCTTGCAGCCGCATGGGCCCTGGACCAGAGAGTAGAGATCTGCCCGCTGTTGCCAGAGTTCGCAAGGTCCCCATCCATGGAGCCGCACATGAACAAGTCAATCTCCTCCTCCGTTGGTGGGCGTTTAATAGTCCGGTGAACGACGGAGGTCAGCTGGGCACTTGCGATGATCCGGGTGGTGTCATCCGGTGAGGAAAGCATGCGGACAGCCTGCGTGACGGTTTGAATGTCAGCATCGATGTTGACGTCGATAAAACCCAGGCCGCCGGCTCGACGATCTGCGAAGACGAAATTGGAGAAATATACTTGCAAGAATGGGATGAAGAGGAAGAATATAATGAACCATCTATCAAGGATGGTCCTACAAATGCAGCAGCAATTTGTAAATTAAAAATATTACACAAATTCTGTTACGGTTGGTGCCATTATATTAGAGGTGGGTGTTTCATGTTTTTAATTTGACTCAATTCTATTTTTTGATTTGATTGTTTCCCCATGAAGGGGAGTGGGCCGAATCCTGGATGTAGTGCAATACCAGGCCAACCCGTGGCCAGGACGAGGCAAGCCCCTATTCCATGGCCCAGATCCAAAAATCAGTTTAATATACTGGCTGCTCAATGAGCAGCGTTTCAGATATTAAGCTGAAAAGAACAGATACTACACATGATCTTAGCCAAAAGGCCGAGAAGCGATACCAAATGATAAAATTGCAGAAGCCAGACCCATTCAAAGTGCTTCCGCAAGCACGGCTGGCCTTCATTTCAACCTTACAAACACAAAAACTCTTACATTTTATGAAATATTTTAAGCCATCATTGTCAACAACATTACATTTCCTCTAACTTTCAACTTTAATCTGATCAAAAATATGCTAAAAAACAACAAAATGAGCAAAAAAGGTTAGATATTTTAACAAAAAACAGCACTTGCAGTCCCATCTGCTGAATGACCTCTAGAGAACGCCCATAATCTGATATATTCATGAGCTCAGCGTTTTTGTATGTGCGTGTATTACAATGTATTACAACGTAGAACCACCCACACATAGGGCATAAGCACTGCACAGTGCACAATGCACACAGGAGCACTGTACACAGTCTAGTCATACACACACAGGACTATACTACTGTCCACAAAGGCACAATATTGATCAGTGTTCAACACTACTTTATCCACTCACTGCATGCACTATGGACCCCCTACTACCCTAGTATTGGACCAATTGTGCTGCATTTTATCTGTGATAAATAGCCAAAGGGGAGGGGAGGTCAGGAAAATATACATATTCATTTATAACTTACATATTCATTGAGTGAAATATAAGCCAGAAAAGGGCATGTACATGTACATTATATGAACAGACGTGTACATTACATATACAGTACAGCACTGTACCTGTACATGTACATGTACATGTACATATATACATGTACAGTATGTGTACAGTGTACCTTGTACAGTGTACCTTGTACAATGTGTACATGTACAATGTACATGTACATGTGTACATGTACATTACATGTACATGTACATTGTACAGTATACAGTGTACATGTACACATGTACATGTACATGTACAGTACATGTACTACAAGTGGTTACTCGCACATGAGGTCTCTCAAAAAGAAAGGTCTAATGTATCTGCGAGTGTTCCTTTCACACATTTCTATCCTAAGAAAGTCCAGTATAGGTTTGCTCATGAGTGGCAAACCCCAAGAAAGTCTTGGGAGAAGGGAACAGAGGGTTTGTGGTCACTTGCACATCAGGACATGTCAAAAAGAAAGAGCTGTGTCTTGTGTTGTGTAAGTCCACTTAACAAGAGTTCTTCAGATTTTTGGGAAAGTAGCACAAGAAAGAACAATTAACATTCTTGTTTGTTGCCATGGAAGGGGGTTGGGGGAACAGTAAGTTTATGGTCATTCGCATATTAGGTCTCTCAAAAAGGAAGATGTTATAATGTCCCATGTTAGTCCACAGAAACTATTCAATACTTATTTCTAAAGAAAGTGAAGTAGGTTTGCACAGAATAGCAAACCCAAAGAAAGTTTGTTGCCTTGGGGAAGAGAGACAGAGGGTTTGTTTTCTTGTATAACAGGTCTCTCAAAAAGAAAGATGTCATGTCCCATGCAAGTCTACATTACTGGGTACTTACTTCTAAAGAAAGTGAAGTAGGTTTGCACAGATCACAAACCCAAGAAAGTTAGTTACTTGGAGAAGGGGGAACAGAGAATTTGTGGTCATTTGAATATCTGGGCTCGATTTCACAAAGCACTAAGATTCATCTTAAGATGAGTTGTTAGTATTACCATAGTGATTTGTATTGTGACATCACACTTTGCTAAGCAATTAAGATTGATACACAGTTAAGATCAATCTTAGCTCTTTGTGAAATCGGCCCCAGGTCTCTCAAAAAGAAAGATTTGTGTCCTGTGTTAGCTAGTCCATTAATTTTAGAATTTTGGGAGTGCACTGTACATCTCATTCAAGAGCACTAGAGTAGTTAACTTTCTTGTTCGTTGCCATGGGAGGGGGACAGAGTTCCTTGTCATATGAATATCAGGTCTCTCAAAAAAAAAGAGCCGTGTCCTGTGTTAGTCCACAGAAAGACAGTATTCTTTTTTTTCTTTTTTTTTTGGGGGGGGGGTTAGAAAGTATACTGCAGTAGAAGAACATTTTATTGTTGCAAACCCAAAGAAAGTTTGTTGCCTTGTTGTCTTGTGGAAGAGGAACAATGGGTTACTGGTCACTCACACATTAGAAAACCACCACAGAATTTGACATCACAGCAATCATAATGAAAGCTACAAAAGAAATCACTGTAAATTTTCATACATATCGACAAACTATAATTAGCACTATTTGGTAAGACTTGGATTTATGTCACATTTAGGGGATGAATTGGTGATCCTCCTGAAAAATATAACAGATATAAAAATCAGTTCTTTTTTCTTCATTTTATCCCTCATTACAACAATATCTTCACCGCGACCGTGGTGCTTGTGTCCTTGAGCAAGGCACTTTACCGTAATTGCTTCTCTTCACCCAGGAGTATAAATGGGTACCTGGCAATAGCTAGGGAAGTAACCTGCGATGGACTGGCATCCCATCCAGGGGGAATGGAAATATTCTCAGTCGTTTCATGCCAATGAAACCGGAGATAAACACCGGCCTGATGAGCCAATATGGCTCGAGACAGACTTTAGACAACAATATCTTATTTGGCTGAATACATCTGGGTCTGGAGCTAATTATGGTAAATATGAGAAAGAGATGCGACATAAACTTCTTTTGATTATTGGACAAATTTTTGAGAAACAAATTTAATTCAGGTATAAATAACAGTGAAATCCAAGTGAGGACAATCATCAATTATTGTGTTACATCGCCATATTTTACAAAAACTTATTTTGATATCATTTATTGGGAGACGTGTTTGACACTTTCAGAGAGCTAGAAAGAAGACACACCTACATCTCACATTGACTGCATTGAGAAGATGACAGTGACAAGGTTATCAAGGTCCTAGAACAGCCCTATTTGAGAAATGTCACTGCAGACAATTTCTTTGTCAGCAAAGGTTTGGCCGAGTTCTTACTGACCCAAAGATTGATAATTGTTAGGACCATCAAGGGCAACAGACATGAAGTTCCTGCATTCATCAAAATTTCTCGTTTCATACATCCCTAAAAAATATATAATGTAATCCTGCTGTCAACAATGCACCAGGATAACGCGGTCAACAAAAGCACAGGCAAACCTGACATTATCCATTATTACAATGATACCAAGGCTGGTGTGGACACAGTAGACCAAATGTGCAGTCTGTACAACTGCTCCCGCAGAACCAAGAGATGGCCCTTGTCATTTTTCCACATCAACAGTGCAGCCATCAATGCATATTGTGGCTTCAAATTGAACCCACAGTGGCATCGTGGGGAAAGTAGCCATCACCACGCCTTCCTCAAGGAAAAAATCTCCCCAAAAATCACTAATTGACTAAAGATGTATGGTAGAAAATGAAAAGAAATGTACCACTTGGATGGCTTGTGTATGGGCTTCTTGGTAAAATGAAAAACCAGAATGATATCAAGGTTAACTACTGCTGTATGGTGGTGGAAATATTTGTGTTGGGGCCTGTTCAATCAAGCAAGCAATTGTCAATGCATACGCAATATGACATGGACCACCTTGACCAACAACTGAAGGCATACTTCAATATGGAGTTTGCCCTGCCATGTTTAAAGGGACATCACTGAACGATCAACTCCTCCAGAGACCAGACATGACAAATCATCTGTAAGGTGTCCTACTCCGATGTCGTCAAGAGACAGTGGCAGTAATGGCGACTCAAATCAATGTTCTACCAAGTGTGCGTCGAACCTGACAACTGAGACATGTTGGGATATTTGTGGTGGCCAAACAGTGATTTAAATGGTGATGCAGTAGAAGACAGTAGGTTGGTGCACCTGTTTAGGGCAGTATTCTCACCAAGCCATGCCAACCATGCCCTAAGAAGAATTGCCACTGACACACAAGGAAATACAATGCTAAGATAGATAACCAGTGTCATCTACATCGATGACTTTCTGAAATCAATGGCCACAGAAGAAGAAAGCATCACATTGGTCAGAGAAATCAGACAAGCCATGTCTGAAGGTGGGTTACACCTCACCAAATAACTCAACAACAGCAGAAAAGTGCTGCAGTCAATCCCTATAGATGCCTTTAGAATAGTGCAAAGAGGTCCGGTCTGGTCTTTTAGAGTATGGCTTGAATACAGAAACAAATACATATTAACAGGAGGAAAACAGAAACGCTCAAGTCATTAATTTGTCAAATTATACAAGTTGTAAGTGCTGCATTGCAGTCAAGCCTTTTACTGTACTCGGTCATTAGGTAGACATGGAAACCCACAGCATTATGAATCATTACATCAAATCTATGCTAAATTTATAAGATCCTAAATTCAAAATATTTCTCAAAGATAATAGAACTCTGAGAGTATTCGGGAAAAGCATGAAAGAAGTGAAATGACTGAGAGTTGGAGTACTCACACCCAAGTACATTTTTCTGTACTCTTGAAAATGAACTTGACTAAAAGTCTGCCCTCCAGTAAGAACCTAATCAAGTTCATTACAACACTTTTATTGCAAATTGATCCATAACATTTAAATTTGAAAAAAGCAGTTATCATTGTTGTCCCTCCATTTGTTTTTCGAAAGCAATTTACTCTAAATTTTACGTGGGAAAATACAAGAGAAATATTGTTAACATTGCAGATGATGTTAAGGCAGTGGTGGTTATCCGTAAATATCCGACAGACGACACAATATCCCAAACTGGTTTCAACATTACAACCGGACATCTGAAATCAATGTTGGAACAAAATGGATCCACCATTGTGATCTGCATACACTATTAAATAGTTTTGCTGAAGCAACGAGATTGAATCAAGGGGAGTAAAACTGATGATACTGTCCCTTTAACCAGTTCGCACCGGGAATAAAAAAGTACAAAGCAGGGACCATTTTTCCAAATAGCCGATCTTCCCAGAAACTCCCTCCATCCAGGGATATACTCAGCAGAGTGATCACAGGGGAATGATGGTATAAATCTTCCCTAAAAATAATATTGTCAAGGTGCTCTGATATAATTTCCAGTTCCAATTTAGGAAAGAACACTCCTTCCTAAACTTTATATTTTGTGACTGCAAGGGTAAAATTAGTCAAAATGTTGATATACTTGCCAAGATATATCAAGCGTACTTGAAAGTCAAACACTGTCAAACCTTATGTGCAGCATAAGTACATTTACAGGTCAAAATGAGTTGACCATTTTTGACTGGTAAAAGCATTGTCTGGTATTGTTCAGTGTGGTCAAAATGACAGTAAAAACCAGTCAAAAATGCCCCTGTGTGTAAATTTGGGTCAACAGTCAAAACAGGCAGTTGACTGGTTTTGACCTCTATAGCTACTTCCCACTAAAGTGCAGCTATAGTAGGAGGGTTAATGTGAAGAAGTGGGAGGTGACTATTCTTGACCACAATTACAGCCACTTCATCTGCCTAGGAGGTAGCTAGTCATTACAATATAACTAGATCATTCTGCCATCTGGTGTGGCCAGAGGGGTCATACTAAGGAAACCATTCATTCTATAGTTCATTACATCATCATTTCTAACCTTGTCTCCTGTTTCTATTAAAACCCAGTCCGAGATTATCCCTAACCCCTAGGTATTTTGGCTAGGATCTTTCCTGAATCCTCCAAAATCCATCAGTGCACTTTTGGAAACATGCCGTTATCTTCAAAATGCACCATGCATTTCCATTGATCTTTCATATTCAGCACTGTACTTCTTGCCAGGTAGTAATTTTGCCCCATATAAAGAGGTGAAAGTACCAGTTTCCAACAGTGCTGAATTTTTCCCAAAAAGTGCCCCTTGGAGGATTTTGCAGGATTTGGGGTGGTTAGGGTTAATGAGAATGAATACAAACAATCTGAATGAATTTCAAAACACTTAAAATTGCATGTAGGCCTTTTCTGTCTGCACCATTTGTTTATTTGCCAGAACTCCTTCATAAAAACTCAAAATGCAATGGATTTTGGAAAGTATCTCTACCTGTACTGGCATTTTTTCCTTTGGGTATAACATTGAACCCATATTGCCACTTCTTCTTGTTCATTATGACCAATAATGGAGTGTCGTGGCCGAGCGGTCTAGCTTACCGGACTCAAGTTCTGGCGTTAGCAGCAGAATGTGGGTTCGAATCCCGGCCGTGACACCTGTGTCCTTGAGCAAGACACTTAACCATAATTGCTTCTCTCCACCCAGGGGTTAAATGGGTACCTGTGAGGGCAGAGTTGGTTGATTAGCCCTATATGCGCTGTAATGGCAGCAATTGAGCTGTATACTCCCCAGGGAGCTGAGATGGTTTCAGGAATGATTTATGAGCCTTATGAGCCTTATGAGCAGAGGTAATGATATAATGCGCCTTGAGCACCACTTAGTTGGTGGATACGTGCGCTATATAAGTCCACGCATTATTATTATTATTATTATTATTAATAATCTTACCTGCTCAGTAAGGTGAAGAACGTATGGATGATGAAGGACATATACGATGACTTCAAAAACGCTTTCTCACTGGTCGTCATTTTCGTTTCCTCGGTCATGCCAGCCCGATCTTGTCACCTCCCCAGTGGCCAATACGGTCATTATACATGTGCAGTGGCAACTATGATAGGATTCTTCTATTTTCTAAAGTGGGTAGGTCCAAGTTAAAATTAAGGGAAAGCACAGATATTGGCTTTACACATGAATTGTTCGCCCACTGTTCAGCCACTGGGATCTTAAAGTCCTGGTTGTTGAGGATTTATTTTAGAATGGAAATAGAGTTTGAATTTTAATTAACTTGGATTATATTTGTTACATGCATGATTTGAGAAAAAAATTGTGCACTGAACAGTATTCTTGGGCTGGGGAGGCTGGTACTGATCTTAAAAGCGTTGTGGTGGTTTGTACTGCAGCAAGATGTCACTGAGAAGCTGTTCGAAGAAGTCTTTTCCAGCATTTTGGCGACGCCATATGTACTCGGCTTGGCGGAAGCTGAACCGGTCCATAGGACTGGTGTGGGTACTAGGCAGACTCCTTTTGATCTGAGCACCGGTAGCCGGATCAACAAAGTTTAAGGAGTGATTTACCGTGAGATGTTTGAAATCTTCCTGACTGAGGCATTCATACCAATTCCAGCAGTCCGTCATGACTGTTGAACCAGCTGCAACATATTCCTCAATTAAAGGCATAAGCGTCGCTGAATCCCGTTGTTGAACCTCAATCAGGAAAACCTCTTCCGTCTCACGACAAGTGCCACCTAATACCCACTTACCATCGGCAGGACGGCCTCTGTTGTACTTGTAAATGGACTCATCTATTTCGACCACTTTTCCTGGTCCTCCTATAGCTTTGCCGTTCTTCTGCTGGACTACATGAAGGCAAATTTCACGGCAAAAAGTGAACCAGTCATCGACAGTGTGGCTACCTGTAGTCACACCATCGTCGAGACTACTTTCTGCTATTGCCGCTTCATTTGACATTCCTGTAGCCCAGCAGTACACTAGAACCAGGATTTTCTTCAGTGACATCTTGCTATCGGTAAACCAGCTGCCATGCCGGATGCTGCAAGTGCGGGACCTCTTGCGGCACCTCCGGTTGTGACACCGCCAAGCAAATCCGTCGCCCCAGTTCACTTTCACGGCCCAGGACAACTTATGCTGGCAATATCGACACTCCGGTGTGCTAGAAATGAGGCCTCGTTCCTTGCAGAAGGCCACTGTTGATTCAGGCGTTGATAGCCTCCCCAGCAACATGCCCAGAGTCCATGAAGTCATGATTAATGCTTAAACCAATGCAAATACAAATTTAAAAAACAAGCCAAAAAATGCAAAAACGGTCAGGAAATGTTTGTTGATCAATATGTACAATGTCGTAGTCTTGCTGGTCTTTAATGGATAACAACAACTTGGGCGATTACAGGAAAGGTAAGTAGCAGATCTTGGTGGTCGTTGATTAATTCTTTATACCCTGACTTTCCACCAAATATGACACTCGGGTACTGAGTTATGAAGAAGATGACTTTCTGGTTTTCACTGGTTTATTTCTGTAAAAAGATGAAGAAAAGTCATGTTACAAGTGGACTCTGGCAGAATGGATTGTCAATTACAATAGTTAACATCACATTATTTACCAATTATTTAAAGCACAATCTCAGCTTGATCGAATCCAATCAAAAATCAATTGAATTAAAGGATGGTAAAAAGGAGAAACAGTGCCTTTGTGCCACTTGCTTTTTTTTATATGTTCCTGATGATTCAATTGTTATTATTTTGTATACAATAATTTATTGGCGTTTGACAAAAGCTATTATTATTATATTAACACTCCTACTTCTAGTACCTTTTTCATACAAGTTGATCCACCATTTGAAACCATTCGCTTTTGTGGTTTTGAATGGTGAAATAACTGTGTACAGTATTGATTCCCCAAATGGTTTTGAATGGTAGGTCAGCTAATACAAAACCTTGTTTGGATCTTTCCAAATGGTAGTACAGCTAATACAAAACCTTGTTTGGATACTTCTAAGTGGTGAATCAATGGACCCTCTATGCATTTGAATGGATTTGAATGGTAGTAAAGCTTGCTACCAACACTGTTCAAATAGTATCACCATGTGTGTACAAAACCAATGGTCATTTTGGTAAGTGGAAATTTTGAATGGTTTCAAATGGTCAAACAGTAGGAGGGTTAATACAGTATTTCACCCAAGGGGATTAAGACAGGCAATTCTAATTTAAGATATGATGGGCGGTGAACTGTGCCCCCATTATCTATGATCTGGGAACGTGCGTTAATATCAGACGGTCCCAAAATAATAAAATTATAAGAAAATAGTTTCTTGATAAGATAAGAGTTTCTTGATAAGATAATTAATAGTTTCTTGTCTCAACTAACACTTTGTTTTATTTTAATTATTTTTTAATGGCCTGATTTTTGGGTGGCAGCAATTTGGTTAATTTTGTTAAATAAATAAATAAATAAATTTATTTATTTATTTATTTATTTTTAATGTTTTTAATTTTACGCTCAAGTTGGGGGTGCCAAGTGAGCCGGCTCCCCAAGAATGCGCTTTCGCGATTCGTCCTGCTGATGTATACGTCATAATTTGCATATGCTGTCTGCATAAATGAATAATAAACAGTCTCCAGCGCGGCCGATCGGAAATCGCGTGGTTTCTGAGCCTCAAACTTGATCTCAAAAACTTTGAGTTTGATTTTCGGTCCCCCAAAAAAGATAAACCCTCAATATTCTTAATTAAAATCCAAGGTTGATTCATATATTTGTGAAATAAAAAAAGATTTCGAAGTTTAAGTGCTCAGGCCAAAGACCGAAAGCAGATTTTGTACACTTGGTTTTGGTTGCATGCGTTTCATGACACATAAGATGGCGGCGACTCCCGGTCCAAGTCAGACAACGGTGGATCTTCCAAACAAAATTGATGCGCCATTAGCCCCATAGCTACAATACACGGGCAATAAATGAAAAAGGGCACAATATTTTAATCTTAAAAAAATCATAACTCCGTAACGGTTTATCCGATTTTGAGGAAACAAAAATTTATTTCATATGGAAACCACAAAGAATGCACATGCCGAAAATAAAAACGATTGAAGCATGTTTAGATTTTAGGCTGGCTAGCCTAGTAATACTATGTATTACCTTGACTGACACCACCAATTTATAATTTATAATTATTATTTTTCATCTACATGTATTGTGGGTTTGACCACGGTTTGACCAGTGCTTAATTTGTTTTTTACATAATGTTGAAATTATCTGCAATTCCCCCTTTTTTAGAAAAAAAAAATGCTTTAAAGACTAAAATATGGTCGTCACACCCGGGGATCAGAAATCAGCTGAGAATTCCTCCATTAGCATAGTTTCAGAGGGAAAAAATGTTCTGTTTATAATTTAACTGATTTCTTAATACTTTTCTCCATAATTTTGCCAATCACCTGTTTCCTCCCAAAATTCATTGCACGCACAATTAGCCATAGAATGGGGCTATACTTCCAGCAAGTAATTTCCCACGTTAACGTTCGGTAGCATGTCGAACCCAACCGCCACTTCTTCTCACTCATTAGAACCAAAAATGTAATCTTACCTGTTCATTAAGTGGAGAACATATGGATGATGATGGACATATACCCTTCAAACTATTCCAAAATATATTTTAATAAAAAAATCAGGTTTTTTTGGTAACACGATGACTTCCTCGTTCATGTACACGTAAGTCAGTCTGATTTTGCATCTCCCGGTCACAGGTCGTCGTACATGCGCAGTGGCAATAATGATAGGATTCTTCTATTTTTTAAGGGGAATATTTTTTAAGGGAAATAAAATCCCCAAAATATCTTATTTTAAATATAGTTTTCGCGTTCTGTGCCCCCATTTTGATCGATAGACCCCATTTTCTTGTTAGTTGTTGAACACAATTTTAAAAATCTTAAAAAGTGGCAGTTGTATTCGACATTCTTTGCCCTGTTTTGAACCCGATCTGACCTCCATGTAGCTATAGTCCATGTAATCTTCTCAAAGCTAAAGCATATCGTGAACCTTCGAAAATACATTTTTCGTGAATTTAAAAACGAATTAAAACAAATATTCAAGCTATTTTTAGTAACAACGTTATAACAAATGCTGGCATACATTGGTCGGGGAGGGGGGTTGTCAGTTGAAGGTGGGTTGTCAGTTGAAGGTGGGGTTAGTTGGGTGGGGGTAATTTGGTAGGGCATGAGTCCTAATCCTTTGCCAAATCCTTTTTTAAATTAAAACATTAACCGCCTACAGGCTTTTCACACAGAACAGTGTTCAGGCTTCTCAATGCAACAAGATCCATCAGCTAGAACCGGGTTTTTTTTTTTTTCTTTCTTTTTTCTGCTGAGGGCAACATACAAGATGCAACAACTTTTTACTTTTTTGTATCTTAGTGTGGTGTTGGGCTTGGTTAGGGTTTTAAACCCAAAACAACGGCTATTTGCTGAACTAAAATAAAAAGTGGCAAGCATTTTATTTATGTGTTAATAACAAGGTCAAGATTAAAACATTTCAAAGAAATGTTTAAATTTGTGTTGTGGATGTCACCTCTTGAAAACATTTGGGGAATCCAACCACCACTTTTTAAGGGTTTTTGGAAAAATGTTTCAACCGAATCGATTGTTGGGGGTACAGAAAGCGAAAACTACCTTTAAAATCCACTTTTATGATGAATTGATCGGAGCATTCCTTCCTCCATGATCCATGGAGGAAGGAAATCCTTCCTCCATGCATGATCGGAGTTAGCTTATTTCCCTTCTAAAAAAAATCTTCCCCTTTAGAAAATAGAAGAATCCTATTATCATAGTTGCCATTGCGCATGTACATGCCATATATGCATGATGCCATTTCATTTATTTATGCACGTGTTGGCCACACATGGTGGACCCGAAAACAAAATAATATGTGATATACGACACATACTAATTAACATACAAAACCAAAATAACTATGTCATCTTTGAATGGATTCCTGGCCATTGCGGGATTCCAGGAAATGAAAAAGTAGATCAAATAGCAAAATTAGCTACACACAAAAATAACGCTGATCACAATATCCCCTTTTCTAGTTCCGAAATAAAACATAACATCAAAGAACAGCTTAAAATCAACTGGAAAAATACAATACCAAAACAGGATCTCACTAATAATATTAAATATGACCCCATATTCAAATTCACCACATGGGGCCTTAAACGATACCAAGAAATAATATTACATAGAATAAGAATAGGCATTTGTAAAAATTTAAACAATTTTCGTTACAATAATTATAGGCAAACATCCCAATGGATTATGTGATACATGCGCTGTCCCCGACAACATCTCTCACTTTCTTTTAACCTGCCCAAATTACAACACACAACGCAGAACCCTTATAGAAAATCTCAAATTACCTCAAACAGTAACATTAACACAACTTCTGGGGAAAAAAGAAAACTACTATGAAATCATTAAATACATCAAAAATTGTAACGTCGAAATCTAAATGATATGCCTCTTTTTGATTGACGGAGTATTGCAAAAATCAGGTGGGAGGGGCTACGGGTGATTGGCGGGTCACTGTGTCACACGTCATCACCTGGGAGGTGTTGCGAGCCTGCAAATCAGCCGGCGGAGTTTATGATTATTTAACAAAAAGTACATTTAAATAAAAGGTAATAGGTAAAATTAACTGTTAATAATTTGACCAACGTCAGTAAATTGTGTCGCTCATTCCCGTTTTCTGAATTCGCGGCTGTGAATTCGCTCTTGGGAATTCCCAACCGCGAATTCGCGGCTGCCAATTGCGGATGGCTTTTCTGGCCCAATTCGCGGCTAGCTTTAGTCTGGTACGGCTCGACCCCTAGGACACTAGTGGCACATTATGATCTGAGGATCACTTCACCCCTCCCGGCCCTACTTTCCAGTACCAACCCCTTAAGATTAGCGAACAACTTATCGTTGATGGCACAAAGGGCACATCGATTGCCATAAGTGCCACATACCCTACAACAACAACAACAACACATGGTGGAGGTGAAAAGATCAGAATGACATGACTGAGGAAGTTATTGATTTGTCATTAAACAAATATTCTGGAATAATTTGAAGTATATTGATATGTCCATCATCATCCACATGTTCTCCACCTTACTGAGCAGGTAAGATTACATTATTGGTTAGGCTAGTATAATAATGAATGAGAAAATGTAGCGGTTGAGTTTTAGTTTTACCATCATGGAGCTTGGAGGTAGCCTAGGATTAGAAAAATTTTACCTCCATGCCATGGGTTTGACATTCTACCCCCAACGACAAACTTTCAGTCTTGGGGTTTGCCTTCCTCCATGCATAACCATGGAGGAAGCTATAACCATGGAGGAAGGAACTGAATGAATGCACGCAATGAATAATGGAATTGGGTTTTGGAAAAAAGTTGTAAACAAAAGCATACTTTTGTGCACTAAGTCAATGTGGACGTTTTTACGTATTACTATTAATTATACTAGGGCCTACTAGCCAAATTATGGAGAAAATTATTAAGAATTAGTTAAATTTCATACAAAACATTTGTATAATTAAGAAAAGAATAATTTTTATTACCACAAACCACGCAACCGGAGGAATTCTCAGCTAATTTCTGGATGACAATTATATTCTAATTTGCTTGTCATGAAAAAGATTTGCAATGTACTTTTTAGGGAAACTTGATCACTACATTGTACATGTACGGCTGAAAAGCTCTTCAGTTCAGTTTTTGGTTCGGTTTTCTTTTAGAAATATCCCCATTGACAAAAAATATATAGGGCCTATTGCATTATATATATATACATGTACGTCCCTGATATTCAATTATTATTTTGTATACAATCTGATTAGCAGTAGGAACAACAATTTATTGGCATTTGACAAAAGCTATAATTTATACAATATTTCGTCTGAGGGGATTAAAACAGGCAAGTTTCATTTCAGATCTGATGGGCGGTGATCCGTGCCCCCATTATCTACAATCGGGGAATGTGCGGTAATATCAGATGGTCCCAAAATAATATAATAATAAGATAATAGTTTCTTGATAAGAATTCTTGTCTCAACTAGCACTTTGTTTGATTTTATTTATTTTTTATTAATGGTTTGATTTTCACGTGGCAGCAATTTTGTATTTATTTATTTAATTGATTTAATTTTGCCCTACACCGACGTGTGTATAGCACTGCATACTCAGTGCTTTCCGAGTGTCTGTGAAAAACTACACAGGCGACTCGGGCGGGATTTGAACCCACGACCTCCTGCTTACTAGTGCAGATGTCTTAACCTCTCGACCACCGAGCTTGCCCGATGACAATTGGCCGGCTAGAATCCCATATAGCAGCGGGTTCCGCGATATATATAGGTTGGTGAAAGCACTGAGTATACAGTGCTATACACACGTCGGTGAAGGGCAAAATTAAATCAATTGTTTATCTCCCGACGCAAAAAATTTCACCAACCTATTTATTTATTTAGTTATTTATTTTTTGTAATGTTTTTAATTTTACACTCAAGCGGGGGGGGGGGGGGGAGTCAGTGATATGTGCTGCCTTGACCGACACCCCAATTTATAATCATTATTTTTAATCTATTGTGGGTTTAAACACAGTTTGACCATAATGCTTAGTTTGATTTTTAAATACATTGAAATTATCTGTAATTTCCCACTTTTATTTTAAGAAAAAAAATGCTAAAAACCCTAACCATCCTAAATCCTTCAAAATACACCGGAGGATTTGAATGATTTTTTATAGGATTGAGGCAGGTTTGAAATTAAACTATTGGATGATTTTGGAGGATTGAGAGCTTACATGTATTTAATTGTGGATGATTTTGGAGGATTGAGGTACAATGGCTGAATGAGACACTGGAGGATTTTGGAGGATTGAGGATGCTAATTAGGGAAAAAACAATGAATTTGAAGGATTGGGATGCTGTAAGCTTACATAGTACGAATCCCTCACTTAAGTGCATGTCAAGATGTATGTGTTAGGTGGGTTATACACAGTCATGTTTCATTGTTTTGGGGGTGATGGCGTAACTGCTGGGTTATGTGTAATATTGGATGATTTTGAAGAATTGAGGCAGCAGGGATCCTGCATAAACTCATATTGGATGATTTTGAAGAATTGAGGCTGTTACTCACAAAGAATATCAAGGGGGTTAGACTTTTTAAGACTAAAATATGGTCGCCGCACCCAGGAAATCAGCTGAGAATGCCTCCATTTGTGTAGTTTCCGGTGAAAAAATAAATTCTTTTTTGAATTATAAAAATGTTCTGTTTTTAATTTAACTGATTTCTTAAGAATTTTCTCCATATTTTTACGACAAAATGTAAAAAACTTATGTACTTCTTGCCGATCACCTTTCTCCTCCATTGACTTTGTGCACAAACGTGTGCATTTGTTTACAACTTTTTTTCCAAAACCCAAGGCTTAAGTTATTCTGTGCAAACCTACTTCACTTTCTTTCAAAATAAGTATTCAATAGTTTCTCTTTGGATCTTTCTTTTTGAGAGACTTGATGTGTGAGTACACACCCTCTGTTCCCTTTCTTGGGATTGCCACAAGCTTCCCCTAAAGAAAGTACAGGTTTCCACAGAAGAGCAAACCCTGAGAGAGTTAGTTACCTAGGGGAAGGGAGAAAGAGGGTGTGTGGTTACTTGCACATCAGTCCTCTCATAAAGAAAGATGCACTGAGGCAATGTGACCCATGTTTGTCCACAGATAATATTTGGTAATTTGTGATAGGTACATGTACTTCATAAGGAGACAATTTTCCAAGTATTTTTGGACAAGTTGTTTCAACAGGGCTGAGTGACAGCCCTTGGTACACATTTAATGTGTTCAGTTTTGTGGTTCAGGAATGGTTCCATCAGCTTGTTCTCTCCAGAACTTGACTATTTACCTTCATTCTGTATTGTGTGCTTATCCTAAAAGATATATAAACTTAGTCTGTACTGTCTTTGGAGAGGGAGGGGTATTTCACAGCAATGCTGGTCTTGCTAACAACACTTATATTTTATGAAATAAAAAGAATCCTTTCCAGCATGCACTACATGAGAAACATGACTCAAACATACACTGCACATACTGTACATTAGACCCCAACAAGGAGTAACCCATACTCCGCCTACTCAATGAATATTTATATTCATCCTGACCTCCCCTTTGGCTATTTATCACAGATAAAATGCAGCATAATTGGTCCAATACTATAGGGTAGTAGGGGGTCCATAGTGCATGCAGTGAGGGGGTAAATGCTGAACACTGATAACAAGGGCTAGATCAATATTGTGCCTTTGTGGACAGTATAGTCCTGTGTGTGTAGGATGTGTACAGTGCTCGTGTGCATTGTGCACTGTGTGTGGGTGGTTCTATGTTGTAATACATTGTAATACACGCACAAACAAAAATGCTGTGAGCTCATGAATATATCAGATTATGGGTGTTCTCTAGAGGTCATTCAGCAGATGGGACTGCAAAGTGCTGTTTTTTGTTAAAATATCTAACCTTTTTTGCTCATTCTGTTGTTTTTTAGCTTATTTTTGATCATATTAATATCTGAAACGCTGCTCATTGAGCAGCCAGTATATTAAACTGATTTTTGGATCTGGGCCATGGAATAGGGGCTTGCCTCGGCTGGCCAAGGGTTGGCCTGGTATTGCACTACATCCAGGATTCGGCCCACTCCCCTTCATGGGGAAACAATCAAATCAAAAAATATAATTGAGTAAATCTGAAATGAGAACATGCAATATCTAATCTAATAAATCATCTCTAATGATGAGTGAGTAGAATGCAAGTCTTCCCTTTATCTATCAAGACTTGCAATCAGAACAGTATAATTCTCCTTGATGTTTGTAGTATATTCAGGGGTCGAAATTGCCGGTAGCCCGCTAGCCCGGGACTAGTGGATTTACAGCCGGGCTACTATTTTATTCAGTTTGATATCCCGGCGGGCTAGTGGAAAAATAAAGTAAAAATGCATCATCACAAATAATAATGAACTGTCTGACAATAAGGTTCGGCTCTTTACTTGGTAATCAGTAGTGAAAATTTTGTTGTCAACTCGCCGTTGCATCAAAACATGCTAGAGATGCATATATCGGCCATGGATTCCTTTGATCGTACAGCAGTCCTGTGCATGTGTACAATTTCACGATGTCTATATCTAATGACACACCCGGCTTCGTATACCGAACTGGTTCCCGCACTCGTTCAGCAGGTAATCAGATTGCTGTGGTGAGAACTATAGGCACAGTGTAGCCTTTAGTCAAGGCGCGCGTGGCACCCCGGATACTAGCGTACAGACGACACGAAAAACCACCACAGCGCTGTGGTGGTTTTTCGTGTTGTCTGTATGCCAGTATCCGGGGTGCCACGCGCGCCTTGACAAAAGGCTAGGCACAGTGCAGACAAAGAACATGCCGCGTTATAATTATCTGCACACTATACTGAATCGGTTTACCTGATTAGTGATTGATTGAAACTTTGGGGCCGGCCGGCTTCGCTCACTAACTAATATCAACAGTACAGAAACATGTGGCGCTTTTTGCAAGGAGTGAAACCTCCCGCGAAAAAACAAAAAGTGGCCGGGGATGACAAGGAAACAAGTTGATCCTATGAACAACAAAAAAGAACACGGAAATTCCAGAGAGCATGGCAGAATGACCGTTTATAAGTGGTTGAACTACGATGATAAAAACATGTGATGCGTACAAGTGGTGCGTAAAATTTGCATATATATAATTCCGAGGATAAGAAGTCTGCATTTGTTGTGGGGTGCACTCATTTTAGAGTTGCATCTTTAAATGCTCATGAGAAAAGTGAGCAACATATCAGATCTTTGGGGAAAGAATCTGCACCAGCAGCCAGAGATGTATAGGCCTAAACAAAGAACAAAGAATTACAGATTTAAAGCTCTTTTTTGGGCTACTGAAATCTAATCAGGGCTACTAAAATTTTTTTGTTACTAGCCCTGCTGGCTACCATGAAAATCCATTTAATTTCGACCCCTGATATTTGAGGTCATCATAAACCCATTCTGGAAGGGGCAGCCTAGGTCCATCAGTTGGCATTGAAGTTGTGGTTTTATAAATCTTTCTCACTAAAACAATTTTAAACAAATATATCCTTGATTCTGTGTAAGCAACATTTTTGATTTATGAAATGACACAAAATACAGACCAGGATACAGTGGCTAAACTTTAAATAAAATGCTTTTCTCAAGAAAACCCTGTAACATAATATAAGAAGTAAAACAACTTTAGCCATCTCATAGTTACAAGTAATTATCAACTACAGTCTACAACAAATCACTAATTACTCTTATAAACATCTATCTAGTGAATATCGGACTTAAAGGGGCAGTATCGTCACGATCAGAATAGACTTTCAACAGGGCATGGAATCAGTATTCTAGTTTATGATGAACACACTGACTGAAAAATACTGGCTTATTTATGCAGCAGCAATGGTAATATGACCTTCATGTGGGATATTTTTTCAGTAACTGAGGTAATCTAAAATTAGCACTCCGATTCCATGCCCTGTTGATGATGACGATATTGTCCCTTTAAACATTTTCTGTCTTAATAATAATTGACCTTAAATCCTGCCACATAGTTATCAGACCACTGAATTCCCTTATATTTTCAGAATAAAATAAACCAAAGAAAAGTGGAACCAAAAACATACTACAAATCTGACATCAGAATTAGAATCAAATAAAAATTGGCCATCCTTCATCAGTAATGGTCTGAGCAGTGTATACTGTACTGTAAACGCAGTCTCCATAGAGCAGTTAGCTATAAGAGCAACCCCAGACATGGAGTGTTCTTGTGAGGGCTAGGCACAATCATAATTTAACAATAAGGTCACTCAGTGTACAATGAAGAGATTTGTTTTTAAAAACCTACCACATCCAGCACATGGGGCTACCATTAATGGCCCACATCAGCACCAAGGCCAGCAGGGGCTAGGACAAGGTTATTGATTACATAGGCCTAGCTGTTTAGAAAGACATTAAGCAGATTTAGGAGAAAAATGCTTTTATCACATGTCTGTGAGCAAGTGCCACATGCATGGCATTTTGGCAAGCACTATCTGGCTCAAGGCCCTTCATACAGCCTTGATTTATGACAGTGGTTGCTGGCAAAGGTCTAATGGATTGATGACCTCAAAGTTATGTTTACAAACAAGTTTCTCTAAGATGAAAGTACTTCAGACAGAATAATTTCTAAGGAATCCTTGTACCAACTTGACACCAAGTAAGCTTGTACATGTTTGTTTAAATGATAATAAAAGTTGTGCATCTTCCCTTTAACCATCAGGAAATGTACATCAAAGAGAGACAAAGCAGATACTGTCAGCCTGCCAGGAGTTTGTGAACAGAACACTGATTGGTAAAAATTGTAGCTTTGCATGGTGAGGATGATAAGTAAGACTAATTGCGGTGACACCATGTGGAACCTCAATTGAGTAGTAATTAGTTCTGAAAAGAACTGGAGGTACAACTCGACGTTTCGATCAGTATGCTCTGATCGTCCTCAGGAGAATGCCGGACTCTGGAAAATGCTGCTGCTTAAGTAGACTGCTGGAGGATCATCCCATGAATGGATGCTGGAGGATTAGTTCGTTGAGGCGCGCAGGCGGGAACTGATTTATAACAAATCTCACAGGACAAGAGTGTTCTGGAAGGAGTCACCTCATGGAGGAAGGAATGGGCACATAGAGCTTTGGCATAAGGCTGGTCCAAGGCTAGTATTGATGTCATTATGTCTCCCCAGACTACAAGACTTCCTTTCATCATAGAGCAATGGACCAGCATGTTCATGGGTAAGTCATCCATATTCCATGTTTTGAGTGAAATATCTACATATTTGGGGAAAGAGATTTAAACCAAATTCACCATGGCCATACACATGTATGACAACAATGGGCAGATACATGCAGTTCACAGCATGTGATTTGTGGTAAGTTCATTGCTGGACATCAGTTTTCTGTTACTTGCTGGCTGAAGTTTGGTAAGCAGCAGAGGTCATGAATCCTGATCTGTAAGAGAACAGCATTAAGCAAATTAAAATGCAATGTAAACTATGGGCGGCCAAAAGGGCCAAAATTAAAAAAATTTCCAACATAGACATTAAGAAGCCCACAAAGGACAAAAAACAGCCAAAGAACAAAATTATCAATATAAAGACAAATTAAAATGGCAAGAAGACAAATTTTTATAAAGACAAAAACAAAATCAAACAAAGGACGAAACGACAAGAGGACAAATTTTCAAAAAGACGAAGTCAAAATCAAGCAAAGGACAAAACGACAAAAGGACAAATTTACAAAAGGACAAAGCCAAAACTAAACAACCGAAAGACTAACGCTAGTCGAATACAGACGTTGTTTGGCAAAACCATAAAGGACAGTCACACACACAAGGACGTTTTCCCAATCGAACAAAGGACGATCGCGAGAGGACAAACTTGTTATGTCTAACTAATGTTTGAACGCTGGGGGCGCTGGCGCTACATGTATCCTGGCCCTGCCTAGCGTATAGCCTGCTGGCTGCATGCGCTCAGCGCCTAGAGCGCCAGCCTGGGTCGTCTGCCTGCATGCCGTAATGGCGGCTCGCGTTGTCGCTGCTGATGTTGTCATCAGGAATATACGAAGCCGAGTTGATCGACTGCATGCATCCATTGCAAATGGCGATAATACTGTAGGTATTATTCACTACAGGTTGGATAGTCTAGCTGTGCAGGGATATTTTGCAATATCGGGAATATCTTCCAGATTATGAAAAGGAATGGAACTGTCGTTAGTGGGCGGGACCTCGGCTTGGACGAGGAGGTTCCTCAGGCTAGGAGGGCATGTCCACACCATTTACCTCCATGGTCTCAACATACAGGAAGGAAATGACTAATTTACCCTTTTTTTTCTTCCTTTTTTTCTTTCCCCAAAGAAAATTTGTTACATTTATTTTACTTTTATATTACATTTGTTCTACATTTGTTTTGTTTGTTACAGTAGTTTATTTTTGTCAGTTTTGCTTAATTTACACCCCCTGAAAAAACAAGCTACATACATAAACACACTGTAAGAGAGGAAGTTAGTCAGGTGTGAAAAAAAGAAGACAGAAAAAGCAGAGTAAGGAACTGGTCCTGGGACCACACAAAGGAGATTAAATGTAAATAGAGGTACCAGGAGTTTATGCTAGAGGAAGAGATTATGAGATTAGTTAAAAGCAATGAGTCAGAATATACTTGATGACAATCTTTTTGATTCCCGTAATGACGACCTAGAACGTTTATGGGTTAAGGTCAAATTTAAAAATGAGTCTAAGAATATATATATTGCTGTTGCCTATTTTCCCGTGGAAGGTGTTGACCATGATTTAACAAATGAAATGTATATGCATTTACTTGCTGAAGTAATAAGAATAGAAGAAATAGATGATGATGATCCTCAAATTTTAATAGGAGGAGATATGAATGCGAGGTGGTGATGCAATTTCATTTGGGGATCCAGTCAAGAACATTAACGGCGAAAATCTATTATCTTTTAGTAATGACAGCAACTTATCTATTATTAATTGTTCCAATTTATGTTATGGCAAGATCACATGGATTAGGGGCTCACAATCTTCAACTATTGATTACTTTCTGGGTTCTAACGCCATTCTCAATAGGGTTGTAAAAATGATTGTTGATGAAGAAAGGGTGTATCACACAGGGTCTGATCACAATGTGCTAATTCTTAACTTAAAGCCGGATAGGCGTAACAAAGAGACCGCTAAGTCGGCGTCAAAACAAAGGCGCTTTGTTTGGGACATAAAACAAGACCAAGATTGGTCTGCCTTTCAAGAGGAGGTCAATAAAGAATTTTGTGAATGGGATACTAAATCCCTTGATAATGCAGATGTAACCTGGAAAAATGGTACTCTTGAGAATGACGGGGATAGCCAACCAAAACAGCAAAAACCAAGATCGATAGGAAAAGGTCGCGAACTTTTCTTAAACAAATTGGGACAAAGAACAAAATTATTTTACCTTCAAAGACAAACGGCTTTATTAACTTCTCAAAACAAACCTTTTGAGCTAAAAATCAAAATTGCCAATTAAAAATAAGTTTTTAAAAAAATTCAAAGGTAAGAAGGTTAAGGTAAGAAAAACTCAACTGTTATAAAAATGTTTCCCAAAAGAATGTAACTCCAAGCGTAAAAACAAAAATGTATAAAACCAACACAGCACTAAAGTGAAATACAGTTTACAGACAATCAAACATCTACCTGTAAATCAAACAAAATGCAAAAGAAAATTGATTAAGAATACATGCTTACTTGAAATTAAGAAAATATACCAAAAAATGAGCAAAGTTATATTCATCATGTACAAAATAATACAGTAGGATACTTATAAGACAACCTACATGTATGCTCCAAGGGGCTCCTTAAATTTAAATATCAAAGGAAGTGGCTGGGTTCACATGGGATTAAGTCATAAACTCTGCTCATAAATTTGAAGAATCTACACTACCCTATGGACTTCATTAGGTATGCAAATCCCTAATATACATCTACAGAACAAACAGTTGCACTGGCAATGCATGGTCACTGAACCATACAAAAGAAACTGACGTGACGGTGTGCATCGCCGGCATCATCGTCGTCATGAGTCGACGCAACACTGTCAATGATACGCTTTGCATGCAATACACAATTTGATATCTCTTCATAATCTGGAAGATATTCCCGATATTGCAAAATATCCCTGCATAGACTATCCAACCTGTAGTGAATAATACCTACAGTATTATCGCCATTTGCAATGGATGCATGCAGTCGATCAACTCGACCGTATATTCCTGATGACAACATCAGCAGCGACAACGCGAGCCGCCATTACGGCATGCAGGCAGCGCACCCAGGCGACCCAGGCCGGCGCTCTGGGCGCTGGCGCATGCAGCCAGCAGGCTTGGCAGGGCCAGGGTACATGTAGCGCCAGCGCCCCCAGCGTTCAAACATTAGTTAGACATAACAAGTTTGTCCTCTCGCGATCGTCCTTTGTTCGATTGGGAAAACGTCCTTGTGTGTGACTGTCCTTTATGGTTTTGCCAAACAACGTCTGTATTCGACTAGCGTTAGTCTTTCGGTTGTTTAGTTTTGGCTTTGTCCTTTTGTAAATTTGTCCTGTTGTCGTTTTGTCCGGTGCTTGATTTTGACTTCGTCTTTTTGAAAATTTGTCCTCTTGTCGTTTTGTCCTTTGTTTGATTTTGACTTCGTCTTTTTGAAAATTTGTCCTCTTGTCGTTTTGTCCTTTGCTTGATTTTGACTTTGTCTTTTTGTAAATTTGTCCTCTTGTCGTTTCATCCTTTGTTTGATTTTGTTTTTGTCTTTATAAAAATTTGTCTTCTTGCCATTTTAATTTGTCTTTCTATTGATAATTTTGTTCTTTGGCTGTTTTTTGTCCTTTGTGGGCTTCTTAATGTCTATGTTGGAAATTTTTTTAATTTTGGCCCTTTTGGCCGCCCATAGTAAACAAGGTCATTTTCAGGTTCGGTGTGGGTGGGATGGGGGCAGTCCTCAGAATGTCCACTGTGAAAACAATTATTTCCTAATGACTGATTTCAGAGCTGAGTTGGTGAGAAGGGTACAATATGTCTTAGCTAATTTTGTTAGTTATCATACACAGTTCTAAACAAAGTTTTAAAATGGTTCAGCTCATTTCATTGTGAATGCATTCAGATTTAATAATCAGTCCATCAGTGGAATTTACATCTCTGGAGGATAAACACTGATTTGCGAAATAATTTGATTAATGGTACTAAAATGATAGCAAGTTTATGTTTTATTATTTTGAGCAGTACCCATCCAGGGCCAGATTGTTTATTTATTTTCCTTTGTCTAGCTGTTTTTAGGGTCTGATTATTAGAGGAAATTAGGGTCTGATTATTATATAACATGGCCTGGTTTATTGATAGTTTATTTGAGGAGCCCAATGAATTGTGTGCCTGGATTTAAGGAGCCCAATGAAGCCTGTGCCTTGATTTGACCATAGTGGAAGGATTTGAGTATGGAGGAAGGAGCCCAATGAAGCCTGTGCCTTTATTTTAGGAGCCCAATCGAGCTCGTGCTCCTCCTGTATCTCACATCTCTATCATTCATATTCAGGGATCAGACAGGCAATGGTTATTTTACACCCTGATTACTCTTGGCCATCATGATGGCACACATGGGCAGTGGAGGTAGAGAGACAGGACTACTTATGCTTGGGCCCATTGCTTGGTGAGTTTAATTTCTTCTAAAAATATAAGTGGGTTTTGCATAGAACTACACTTGAAGTAACATGTATCAGGTGTAAATGTATCTACTGTTGAATTGAAACAACAGCTTTAAATCACTTCGAGTGGACATGGAGGAAGAAAAAACCTGACTTGATCTTCATCTCATCAAATAGCATATAGACTGGTATGAAGTTGGTTACAACCTGAATGTGCCGTGTACATTTTTGGAAAAACTGTTCATTAAAGATATATCGTCCCTGTTTGGCTAAGACTAAAATTTCTAAAGCGAACGATTTTTAAAAAGATAATATCATACGATATTATCTTTAAAACTGCAACTTCAGCTCTGAACCAATAATTACGCTACATGGGCGTGCTCTATTTGCGTTGCAATATGACAGGCATAGTTGTGGCACCTTGTTCATGGACTTGAAGCTGAAGATAAGGGGATAAACCGGCAACAAATTGGCAAAACCCTTCACCGTTTTTGGCCGTTTGACCATAGTCAATTGGAACTTAGTAATTGAGTGGTGCTTAATAAAGACTTAACAAAGACTGAACACAAGTTCTTATTTTGGATACAGCTTTGATTATTTTTATTTTACAAATTACCTTTTATTTCTAGAAGTTTGTCCTTATCTAGTGGCTGATGGGCACCAAGGCTTTTACTGTTGACAGCCTGCCTCAACCCACAGGCATTCCCTGTAGCCAGTCTTGCTTCTCCAAATACACCAACTAAATGACAATATAAGAGGCTCTCTTTACATTTACCCTTAATGAAGGCCAGCCTCTTATTTTTCTCTGTTATCAATGGTAAAATATAGAGCAACATGGGAACATGTTAGTCGGGAGGACAAAGTGAAAATTGAAGTTTTAAGGATTCACCTGAAAAGTGGCTACAATGAAAGAACTACTTTTTTAAGGTGTTTGGTGGTAGTTTGGGCAAAATCGGTCAAGCGATTCAAAAGTCATGGCTCGTTAATGACGCTTGTCCTCGTCTAATTTTGTCGCAATTTTATTGCCTAGCAACCAAATGTAATGAAAATGACATTTTAATGAGTTGTAATTAATTAATTAAAGTGAACAAACGAGTAAAATCAACTAGAATTGGTTAACAACAACAATTTCTCTGGGTTAAAGTAAAGAACAGATTCTGGAGTTCAAGAAAGTAAAAAAAATGCGCACTGAAAATGGCGCAAAAGACGTGATGACGTTAATGATTCCCCAGGGACACCATGCATACTAATTGGGTCTTCACAAAATTAGTGAAAATTGAATAATTGGTCATTTTTAAAAAGTTATATTAAAAAACCTAAGCATTTTTTCAGTATTATATAAGAAAACAACTGTATTTTCAGTTAAATGTATCCTGATATCTCTTGTAATTACATTTAATTAATTACGTATTTTTGAAAACCACTAATTAACACTTTTTCAATTAACGGAGTCTTCACAAAATTAGCGAAAATTGAATAATCGGTCATTTTTAAAAAGTTATATTAAAAACTAAACGTCGCATGGCCTTCATTTTTTCAGTATTATATAAGAAAACAACTGTATTTTCAGTTAAATGTATCCTGATATCTCTTGTAATTACATTTAATTAATTACATATTTTTGAAAACCACTAATTAACACTGTCACTTTACGAAGTCTTCACTGGAAAAAATACCAAACAAAAACAAAGTCCAAAATCATGCCTACAAAGGTGTATTTTAAGTTGCAAGTGCTTAATATAAATACATTGGAACTTCTAGGGATGTAAAACTTGATTATTAAGTAATTAATTAATTATTTAATAATATGCTATGTCATTAGTTAATTAATCTGACTTTACCACAAGCACAGAAGAAGTCTTGGATGCGCGAACACAGACTGTGGTTCATGCAGTAACTGTTCACTCTGCTATGTACGTGAGATCTGATTCTGATCTGAGCTAGCTGAGTGGGTTCATATTAGTTTTATCTCAACAAAAAGCTTTAACTATTCTTATTCAAAATGAACCCAGACAATAAAAAAAATAGTGAAAAATTAATGTAAAATTGCTGAAAAAGCGAACCTGTACTCAGCGTAGCAAAGAAGCGTCCCTTAGAACAGCTGGCAACTTGGCATTTAAACACCCATGCACCACGCGCATGTCGTCATACATGTAACAAAGAAAGTAGTCTGATTGCGGCCCAAGTGATGCCGCGGTGTTGCACGAAATACACTGGTTAATAATCGAGGTGAAAACCAGACATGGCAAGAGTTTACAACCTTGCACTCACCACATGGGGATTTGGTCATTAGAAAGCGTTGTAGATAAAATGCGCTATTGTGTACGGTCTTGCAAATGCTATTTTCAGAAAGAGTGTGAATTCTGCTTTAGAATGATACATCGCGCAACCGCGACGGCTTTCTCTAATGTATTGCGCAGCCTGATTTAATGTTTATTTTTAAATTTTTTTAATATAAAGTTGAAGTATTCTTTACGAACGTTCCATAATTAGTGGTGTCTTCACCCGCCAGTTTGGTTTTGAAAATTCACATGTCGGACATTTTTGTTTTGTTAAAAGTGATCTTCTTCAATCATCTCTCATGCTACTGAATGTAGTACATGTAGCTTGATTCTTCTGCTTTTCAAACATTTAATTGTGATGGTACATTGTGTAACAATGACTAGACAAACTTCATTTGAATGCTTAATACAAAAAATATAACAATTTTATTTACTTACTTGAATGCATACCTGGCTTTGGTCCCGTTTTACTTTGGTAGTGCTCCATGTCCAACAGAACCTCCATAGACCTCTGATCAGTGTATATGTGTACTTTATTGCTCAATCTGTATAAAATAAGAGTGAGTAAGTGTGTGTATCCTCTGACATACCATACACATGGCCTATTTCTGTTTGCAGATGTCTATGCTGTTGAAATTGATGACTGGCTTGTAGAAACCCCAACACTCCCCACACGTAATGACATCTAAAGATTCCTGCTATTTTGCTCTGAGTAATGTGCTTTTTGCTTCTGTTTTCTTGAAAAATCCCTTCCTTTATAATTGTGACATAGCTTGTAACATTTCTTCAGGAGGCAGTTCAACAGTAGCTTTTACTTACTCATCTTTCTTGTGTGTATGGTTGCCTTTACGGTTGTCCTTGGACCAGCTTTCATCCAGACAATTTTTTTGATGTGCCATGAAGTGTGGTCAATGTACTTTTTAAATGCGTTATAAGTTTGGAACTCCAGATATACACTCAATGATCATAACTAAAGGACAGCAATATTGGTATTTTAATTTGGTTATGCAGTGCTGGCTTATTTTTTGGTATGGAACTACAAAATAAATCGGACTATGTTTCACCTTTTACAACAGTCTATATTGTACATACGATTGGTACACAGAACTGTTTGATATCAAACTGCTTCCACAGTGGTGGCAGCTTATCTTTCACAGCATTTGTAACTGTCTCAGTAGTTCACCAGGGTGGTTACAATGCTAACTTGTCAGTTTTTAACCATATCTTGTTTGAACCCGCATGTTTTCCGTCCCCTTCCGCTTCTTCTGTTGTGATCCATGAAGTTTTTGTACTTGTTACAGTGCTAACTTGTTGGTAATTAACGATATGTCGAACCCAATTCGGGGATTGGAATGGCACTTCTTCCAACCACCAGCATGGCTTGTTGCCTACTTATTACCAGAAGCCACATTGTTCTAGGAATAACAAGTGTAATAATTTGTATACATACACCCTAAAAACAGATTGGTTGAAATAACCAATATATTGGTCAAATTCAACCAATGTGGTTGGTAGATATGTGTCCAACCAATCTATTGGTTAAAATAACCAATCTTAAATGGTTTGCTTTTCAACCAATCCATATTGGTTAGAATACTAACCAACATGTCTTGGTTGTTTATTTAACCAATCTAGATCGGTTAACTTTTCAACCAATCCGTAACCAATCTTGATTGGTTAATTTTTCAACCAACCCACATTGGTTAGAATACTAACCATCACATATTGGTCAATACAACCAAATATATTGGTTGGAATGACCAATCTTATTGGTTAAAGATAACCAATTAAATTGGTTGGAATGACCAATGTTATTGGTTAAAGATAACCAATTATAATGGTTGGAATGACCAATCTTATTGGTTAAGTTTGACTAATTATATTGGTTTGAATGACCAATCTTATTGGTTAAAGTTGCCAAGTGGTTTGGTATAATTTGTTTACAGAACAAAAAGATGATTTAATAGACCAACATAATTGCTGGGGTTCATCCTATACATGTATGTTTTATTTCAAATAATATCAGTACATACATTTACAATGGACACAGCGCATGGATTCACATACTGAGTTTATAATACGGTTGAGAGTTTAAGAGATGAATTTATTCAATTAAAGATGAAATATCATTGCTTTCTGTACAGGAGTGGAAATTTAATATTATCAAAGAACAGGATTAACATTTTGAATTTTAAACAAATGCAAGCGTCTGGAGCGTCACTGCTGTTGCAGATTTAATTGGCACTGTGTTGTAAACAAAAGACAAACAAAAAACGACCTGGCCATGCATGATATATGACAACATTCCTTAATAAGTGAATGTTTTATTTTAGTTTCCGTAACTTCGTCACCCTCTCCCTCGGATTCTGTCAATTTTCGTAGTGTAGCCCCCTGATTAATTAACTTTAAGTTTGAACCCATCTTGTTGTTCTCCCCAATGGAAGTTGAGTGATATTAAAGTTTTGTACTTTTAGTTCGGCATTTGATTTCTTTCAAAATGAAAATTTTACAGATAGACTTGCTGAATTGTCTTGAAGTTCATTATAAATCTTATTAAACTATTGCCTAATCTTGAAAGTCGGTTTTCAGAAACTTAGTATAAATTGTTTTGATTTATCCTGAAAGGAAGCAACTTTAGATATACTAGATGAGTACAAGCTGTTGAACAATTAAGGTCAAGTTTCTTTCCAAATGTTATTGCGTCACTTTTCACAAAATAAATTCTTTTTTATTAAGTTATTGTTCGTTAATAACTTTTTTGTGATTATCAGTTTATTGTGAAAATGGACTTCCCAAATTTTCAGAAATATGTTATTTTAAAACTTTAATACCATAAATTGTGCTCATCTCGAAACAGCTTTGCCACTGTCACTTCATTAAAGAACTGACGAGATGGTAAATGGTATGTCTTAAGAGTTACTAGAGGTGGAATCCCTTGTGACAGCAGTTGCGATCTGTCCCAAAAGCTCCCTGACCCGTGGAGTCACAACATCATAGGGGGTGGTGATCTCAAATATAACTTTCTGAATGAAGGTCCAAATATCTGCAGCTTCTGAGGGGTACTGGGATTTAAAAACAAAGAATACTTTGAAACAAATATCAACTGCCTTCACAAGAGAATCCACTTCATAGATAACTTCATTGTATAGTAAAAAAAATCCTTGGCATCCAGGATTGTGTTTCCAAGAATGAGGACCTGTGGCTGCCTAGTCACTCCCCGCTTTCTGCATTCCTCGTCCCTCTTCTGGATATAGCCGGCAAGGTCTGTTCCACACTGAAAAGCAAGGTTCATTATATTATCAAATTTGAAACTCTAAATTGTTAAACTGTTGAAATAGGTGCAAGTTTTCAGTCAGCAAGCTTCACATACAGTATGTAAAATATCATATACATGTACATGTACATGTAGTAGCAACAGATCACATAGCAACTTGCAAAGCATTAACTATGTTATAATTGGGTCCTCTTCTCCTTACATTTGGACTATCAGATACGATACCGCAAGTTTTCAATTCCATGCAGATTGATGTGTGTTATTGGTAACCCTGTCCATGCTACATGTACATGGCTCATCATGTACTGACCACTCTGTTTCATCATCAGAGGTTTCATTTTCATCTGGGGTTTCATTTCCACTTTCAATGTCTGACTCGTATGAATTAATGCTAGCACCATCATTGATATCCTGCTCAATTACAACGTCTTCACATTCTGCATGGGTGAAACTGGAGTAGGTGTTTGCGGTAAGAACTATACCTAGAGAATGTGCACATACAACCATCTTGATAACACATAAATATTTCATCGTCACTAATTACATTGTGCATTGTTCTGAGATGCCATCTCATTTGAGAAACTCTAGGAATTTCCTTTTTACATTTGAAACAGGTATAACCCATATTTCACAGAAGGTCAGAAAGTATCACCTTTAGCTCCTGTAGCTTACGAAGAAACTTTGCCCTGGGGCCAACTTTCGGGAAGATGTCCCGAATCAAGTCTTCGTCGAGGATCAGGAAACTGTCTTGATCAATTTCTTCCTCTGTAAACAAATGACAAAAAATACACTTCTATTTATAACCAAAATCAGTGTTAATTTTTCAGTTAAAACGTTAACCTGTCTGATTGGTTCTTACCACGTTTATCACGTTTACCTGGAAAAAAATCCATGCGCGGTTGCACCAAGGTACTGTTTGAAACAGTACATGGGGGTTTGGGCGTAATAATCATGTGGGGTGAGCACAATCATTTATCAAAAGTGTTAATTATAAGAATAGAAGTAGTCTGGGCCCAACCCAACAGATTTTAGCCAAAATTTATTTTAATTTTGTTTATAAAAATAATGAATTACTGACAAAAGTCTGATTTTTTTTTTCTTTTCTAAATCAATTTTTTCCGACTTTATTGTGATGCTTATCTGACTGGAACAATTACAGGTAATAGTGATCAATTATTATTTGAAAAAAAGAAGTAAGAAATTTGAAAAATGAAGTAATCAAAATTATAAAAACAAGTGTGCTAAGTAAGTGAACATAAAGAAAAAAAACATGTTTAGCATCCCTGCCCGCTTCGTTTTCGAGGCACCTTTATTTCAAAATAAAGGGCTTACTTCCTTCATTTTTTAGAACAACATGATGCTAAACATGTTTTTTATTGCTATTTACCAAAATAAGAAAAGAAAACTAATAGGAGTAATTACAGTATTTATGATTTGTCAATAAAGAATAATCAAAATAATCCAGGAAATAAAAGTAAACAAATGTTGAAAAAAAAAAATTGGATCACGTTCAGTACTTGTCAATGAAAAATAAGTGCTTTTCAATAAAAAATAATCAAAATAATCCAGGAAATAAAAGTAAACAAATGTTGAAGAAAAAAAATAAACGGATCACGTTCACTACATGTCAATGAAAAATAAGTGCTTTTCAATAAAAAATAATCAAAATAATCCAGGAAATAAAAGTAAACAAATGTTGAAAAAAAAAATAAACGGATCACGTTCACTACATGTCAATGAAAAATAAGTGCTTTTCAATAAAAAATAATCAAAATAATCCAGGAAATAAAAGTAAACAAATGTTGAAAAAAAAAATAAACGGATCACGTTCAGTACGTGTCAATGAAAAATAAGTGCTTGTCAATCAAAAATAATCAAAATAATTCAGGAAATAAAAATAAACAAAATGTTCTTTCCGTGGTGGTATAGTTATCAGTCCGCCATCAGGCAGTTGGTACATGATGTTACGGTAGTTGTTTTGGTCAGTGTATGAGTCTTGCACGCGAACTGCTTGCACTCCGAACAAACTCTGGTAGTCCTCGCTCGTTCTCCTCGCGGACAGATGTAGCATCTTCCCTGCTTGAGGGCAGCTCTCTGTTGTTGCGGGGCCTGGGCTACTACAGGTACATCAAAGCCAATGTAGTGAAGAGCCATGGTCGTCTCTCGCCGCAGTAGTTGGGGGTGTGCCACCCGCATCTCGAGCTGGGGGTGGATTAGGGCAGAGATTAGTTGGCGGATGAAGTCGTGGCGGGTTCTTGCCTCGCCATGCACATTTTGATGCAGTTCCAGAAACAACACATGCGCGTTGATGACGGCGCAGTTCAACATATGGTAAAATACCACCAAAGGCCAGCGGCTAGTGATGCGGGAGCAATTGTAGAGACTACACATTTGGTCGACTGTGTCTACGCCGGCCTTGGTGGCATTATAATATGTTATCATGTCCGGTTTCTGGGTCGTTTGGTCAATGGCTTGGTCATGGTGCATGGTCGACATTAGAAGAACATTCTTGTTCTTCTTGGGCACATGGGACACTAATGTTGTCATGTCACAAAACACAAATCTTGATGATTTTACATCCCTGCCCTTGACGTTTTCTTTACGTAACTCTCGCGGAACCTCTCTCCGGTTGTTTTTGACGGTGCAGACGAGGGTCATCTTCTGGCTGAGCAAATGTTCCGCCAATTCCTTACTCACGAAAAAATTGTCCGCTGTTATGTTTCGTCCAGTCCCATACAGGGGCTGAACCAAATCCTTGACGACACGGGCACCAAGCTCTCTTTCAACGTGTCCATGTTCCTTCCCAATGTAGGGCTGCATATTATGTATGTAGTGGTTTTCACTGTCGACAGACGCCCAACATTTCAAGCCATATTTGGCAGGTTTCGCTGGCATATACTGGCGGAATGAGCATCTTCCTCTGAACGCCACTAACAGTTCATCAATCGTCAAACAATCCCCGGGGCTAAAGTGCTGGCGAAGGGTAGCCACGAACATTTCAAATGTCTCCCTTATGGGCGCAAACTTATCGTTCAACTTTCTTTGGGCACACATCAATTTATCATCAAATCGAAGCATTACCAGTATGTCCATGAAGCGTTTCCCCGACATGGTGGCCTGGCACGTTGGCCAACAAAACATGCCCGGCCTCCAGAAGGAACGTGCCCTCTCATGTCCTGACTTTGTGAGGCCGAGAAAGAACAAGAGTCCGATGACTGACCTCAGCTCCAGCATGGCAAGATTGATCCACGCCCGTCCTCTCCTTCTAAGCCCCTCTGCGTTGGTGTGATCTAATATAAGTTGCATCATGGCGGCAGGCAGGAACAACTCGAACAGCCCCAATGGTGTTGATGCCCCGCCAAGATTTTTGGTGCCCTTTGCCTGGGTTAGAATGTTGGCCGGGGCTGTTTTTGTCGCTCGGCTGGGCTGGTCATTCCATATGGTGCCATCTGGTGCTGTGAATGGACCAGGTTGTTGGGCAGGGATGGCTGGCACAGGGGCTGGTGGAGGCGGCTGAACTGGGGCGGGCGGAGGCGGCTGAACTGGGGCGGGAGGCTGAAGAGGGGCGGGTTGACACCCACGGCGGGCTGGACGTCCACGGGCTGCTGGCACAGGGACTGGCGGAGGCGGCTGAACAGGGGCGGGAGGCTGAAGATGGGCGGGTTGACGCCCACGGCGGGCTGGACGTCCACGGGCTGCTGGCACAGGGGCTGGCGGAGGCGGCTGAACTGGGGCGGGCGGAGGCGGCTGAACTGGGGCAGTTGCTTGGGCCGTGGCGGGCTGCTGGCCACGTCCTTTCGGCGCTATATGCGCCGGTCGCTTCTTTGGTGGAGGGGCATCCGAATCGTCACTCTCCTCACTACTCCCTTGTAAACTCATGGGAGATTCTGCCTCTGAAATATCGGAAGCATTCTCGTCCGAAGACGCATGGCTGCTGGTATCATCGCTATCATCGTCAAGCACACCTTGCAATACTTCTTCGCTGGACATCCTACTTGTTGAAGCCATTGTGATGGAATGAACTGTACTAGCAAATTTTATTATTTGAGAGACTGGTCAGGGACGTTTTCGCTCTATGAAAAACATAAGCTTTCTTACCCTGCCCCCCTGCGATTCATGGAAAAACACCTCACTTGTGTACTGAGCCGCCCCAATAAAGTTTTATAATGTCCTTTGTTTATTTTACCACAGACAATGTTACTAACATCAGCTGTGGGCTTTCATCAGTAATACCACACAATAGGCATGCCACCCCCAATACCAATCACCAAAATAAACACACACACATAGCAATTGAAAAAGCTTCAAAACCCTTTAAATGTATAAATGTGAATTTGTGCACTTACTTGGTGCATTGCTGCAGTATCTGGGTTGACTTTCCCAGGTCGAGGTGGACTGTTGATATCCAATGAGCAACCTGGATGATAAATAAAAAAAGGAATATTAAATTAAGAGCTAAAACAGTGATTTCCGTAAACTTGTTTTGCTAATGCTAGCAATCAAACATTCTTATGACGGCTACATATTTGATTTTCTCACCCAAATAGGTAATCAAACAGATGTATGTAGCATAAAAAAGAAAATTATCCCAGGCTGTTCAGGCTGGCATCTGTGGGTAAGCACACCCTGCCTTGCTCGCTGAGAGCCGGTTGCTGATAGATATTTCCGGACTCGTTCCGAGTTGCTCGTGGCGTATTTATCCGTCATCCATTTTTAATTCCGGAAAATCTTTGCGTGTATAAACATCCTCCAATGCGAACTGGTTAATAGTACATTTCCAGTGTCCTTGCCTCAATTTACCATTCACATGCAAGTTCAATCACGCTATTAAGTAATACCTGTCAACTTACTCTGATGATGGGCAAGTTGGTCACCAAGTCTGGTGCATGTCTCTTGAAGCGTATGGATCTTCTCCTCTAGACATATCACTTGGTTGGTGAGCATCATATTTTCTCCTTTGAGTTTTGTGATTTCATGGGAGTCACTGTCTAATTCACAAAACAAATTAATGATGATGACAATGATGATTTAAAATACTGGCATACCTTTCCAATTTCACCACGTATTTTTTGCACCCGTGATGTGACAAAAGTTTCCTTAATAGTTAGGGAAACTAATACAGAGCAACTTTGTGTACATACCCTCTTCATCAGAACTAACTGTCCTAAAATTGCGAGGGCATTTCCCACCCACAGTAGGCCGATCATTCTGAGTAAGTTTGCGACGTTTACTGGCAAGATCGGTGAGGTAGGACTCTTCCTGTCTGAGGTATTGGGAAAGGTGGCTCCCTTCACCTGTAAACAAATACAAATTGAGTGAATTAATTGTTCAAAGTGTGTCAGTATCACTAGGTGGGTAAGTTAACATCCACTCTAAGTACATTACATTAACAATATGTGTTTCTTTCATCAGGGATATTGAACAGTTAATAAGTTTGCCCGTATATTGTATTTACGAGAACAAGTGTTTTTTTATTGCTTGTTACCGATGTACCTGTTATTGGAATGGTCAATAATTTGGGATATTTGTTAAAATAAATGAAATTCAATGAAATTCTTACTAACCTTCATCGCTGACATGCTCTTCGGCATTCTTTTCTGGTTCTTCAGAATGATCTGTTAAACAAAATTAAAAACAATTAGATTTAGAGGTTTTCCTTCTATATTCTCAGCCTGAAATTTCCTGGACTGTTATTTGTTACAAGCAGTGTCATGCAAGCATGTAATTGGTCTCAGCAATTTCACTATATAATGAAAATCCAAATTGGGACACAGAAGGTCACATGTTCAATGGTCCAACAATATTACTGCAACCAATATGTAATGTGCGAGGCAACATGGGCACCATCAGAGATTTGTTTTTCTCCTTATCTATGCAAATTCACCTCAAACAACTCGGTTAAAGCCACTAAAGTTAATGGTTTACAAATGAAAGAAAAATTAAAAGTATGATACACTGAAATCAATTATTACCACTATTTCTGTCCTCATTCTGGCTGAGCTCATCAATGAGGGCCTGCTCCTTTGCAAGATATTGTGATATTTGTTCAGGTCCTGCTGTGAAACAAATATTTTGTTAGTCATTTTCACTGGTGTGAAACGCACTGCCACTTTTAGGTTTTAAGTATTCACTTAATTATTGCCTTTAAATAATTTATAGTAAAAAAGACTTCAAGTATGCTTTTATTCAGTCAAATCGTGATGTGCATTATACAAGACCGGCAATAAGTTTGGCTAAATACATGGAAACCATTTCAATACTGAAATATTTATCGCCCCCCCCCTCCACCCCCAAGGAAAAAAAAAAAAAATTAGGAAAAGTGTAGCAAATTATGCCATGCTTACATATTAACTAACACACGTACATGTCAGCATCCTCAGCAAATTTATCTTATTAATAAGCTCACCTGTTCCATTCGTCTTTTCTTGAGTACTGGTAACCTTCTTGGGCACTGCACAAGATAAGATAATTATTATTATTCATTCAGCCATTTCTCCAAGCACATATATACAACATAAAAACAGTTACAAAGTTATGTTTAAAGTTGCAGGCTCTTCGTTTCACTTCTGTGTGCCGCACAGCTGTAGATTGATCAACTTCCTGTTTATTGTGACAGTTGTAAGCTAGGAGTTATAACAAAAACAAAAAAACATCTCCAGCTGTTTTGAATGCTGGATGCCGCTAACTGTTTCAAAACGACCAGCCTGTACCTTTCACCTGTTCTTTTTATTTAAAAAACATATAGATATTTGTATTCAGTCCTGATGTTCTTTGGATACAATTAACATTTTTGAAGCACTCATGTGTTTGAACAATTACTCACCTTGGGTTTTTTGGCGTGACGTTGCTGCTGGCTCTTTACCTGTGGATCAGTGAACAAAATAAAGAAACAAATACTAATGCATATACTTTGAAACCGTATCTGTTCATGGCAGATGATTCTGTAACTGTAAGAACATTTGTACGTATGTATGTAACTTTTTTTGGTGCTCAATTGAAATAATTTGTCCGGGCCAGGGTCCCCAAAATTTATTTTCGAAGACAAATATTTAAATAGCACAAAGATACCTGACTTATTATTTATAGTAAACTTACATAAATGGTATACCTACCATGTGCCTTCCTTTTTGGTGGTTTCCCTTCCAGTCTTTGTTTTTCTTTTAGGAGGAATTCTTTGTTTTCTATTGCAAAATAACATACAAAGACTTTTTAAAACACACACTCACAATGTACAATGATGTTGTACATGTAGCCTTTATTAGGCTTTAAGTTCATGCACGTATTTCATGACAGAATTGTATTCTTCATTATGACACAACATTGTCATGCCGGATTGTGGCACTGGGGTTGGGGTAAAGTTTGCCTTGTTTCTTGTACCGGTAGGTCCTCATAATGGCAAATTTTATAAATAATCTGTATGTTGGAATTCATCTTTAAAAAATTCATTTTAAAGAATTTTGATGAAACATTGCATACATGTACATGCACCGGTAGTGTGCACACGTGACACATGTACTTCAACCAAAAACAAAGACAAAAATGGTGACAATAAATAAGTAGGCTATGTTAAATAGCGAATTTGGTTAAGAATTGCTCTTTGAAAGTATGGTTTAAGGTCAAATAAAAAATCTGGGAGGCTGCCCTTTTTGTTTAAAAAATATTTGTCTAAGATGATCGGCAGTTCAAAATGGCATAAGTGCATGCATGTGAACAAAGCAGCTACGGCCCTCGGTAAAAAGTTTCAAAATCAAGAAACTAAAGCAATTCATCAAATAGGGCTGGAATTTTACTTGGAAATATGGACAGTTCTGTTAACTTTTATAAAAACAAATAAATTAATTTGTGTAAAACTTTTACTAAAAGTGGGCTTCAAAAAAGGATGTGGGCGGGGAGGATCAACTGCACTGGTATTTTTTTTACTTGGCCCAACGTTATACATACCGCTCCTCAAGAGGATACTACAAGAGTAGTATGTCTTATTCAGTGGGTCATATGCGCTTGTCCCATCTTCAGCATTTTCTTGTATTTGGTCATTAGAAACAACTCGCTTCACTCCATCCTCATGAAATACAATAAGGACGTATTCTGTGGAAAAAATAAATCAAAGGATAAAAAACATTGTATAGGCCTATAGCATAATACCAGAGCAAAGACCAGACTTAACTTAGTTTACAACTTAGTAGGCTAAAACGTATTTTTGAAAAGATTTTCAGAGGGTGAATTTTACCTACATGTAGTTAGGGCACCGCCAACGATTATAAGTACATACGGCACATGTGACATGTGCAGCTACATTTGGGGGAAGTGGCATGTACGAAAATAGAGATATTGATGTAAATATAGTCTCAAAAAAGTTCGACCTATGAGTATGAGGGTCATAAGGACCATATGATAGACCCTCAAGTCATACTACATGTAGTTCTAGGAGTAGTCGACATCTATCTTCAGCCTAACGTTAGAGCGGGAACTTCTGGAAATTCGGGGAGACATTTAGTGGTTTACGTGCGTGCAGCTGAAATTGAAAAGGGCGCCGCACCGTCAGTCCAGTGCTGCCGGCCTTTATAAGGATGAGCGGTTTTAAATACACATAATGGAATACAAAAATAGTAAAATTAATATTGAATATCGATTCACTGTCATTTTTCCAGTCATCACTTTGAAGGTTTGATTAGATGCTATTAGTTGGACATCAAAACATTTTGGCATTATCAAAAAGCAAAAAACATTACAACATGACTTACACGAAGGTTCTTGGTCTTGTTGTGATATCCAGAATTCTCCCAGTTGTTACGAGTGGTTTTCATCAGGTGGGGGACGTCACAAATGAAAAATATCTGCCGCTCGGGATCACAAGGGTGGGAAGTGAAGTAGGTGGCCTCAGTGGTTGCCTCTGGAGAATGTAATCGGTAGAATTTGCGGTTTGGTGAAGCGCCATCTGAAACTAGTGCACGTACTTGGAAGCCAGCCAACTAAAAAAAAACAATGGCCTCCCACATACAAGGATACAACTGGTCACTGGAAACACCAGTACTTGGGTAATACCCAATTGGTGCATGCAGAGAACTGAAGATGCCTCGTATCATGAGGACAAGCACATGACTCGCCACTACCGGCTCAGACTCCCCACGACATCTCCTCTCAAAGTCTGCCACCTCATTGGCAATACTCCCGACATCGGTGAATCCGATCACTTTTCCAGACCTCACGGAAAATGCCAAACCTGCCTTAATCTTCATTTCATCGAAGAGTAATGAAACATTCTTCTCAAGGTCTGGGCAAGACAGAATCTTGTTATCTTGAACAACCCTGTCAAGCATTGCGGCATTAAAACCAGTGGTTGGATCGGCAAAGTGGGTATATGGGTGTAGTGTGCTTGGATGTGGTAACTTCATGAACCCACTTTGCCGAAGTAAATTGTATGAACTGGACGACTTACTCTGGATAGCAATGCACCAGCGAATGATTGCTGGGTGCCAGCGCATCTGTTTTCCTTTTTTGAGTGACTCTTTTTGCTGTTCCCACAACAAATACGATGCTGAGCCCTTCTCAAGGGTGTTAACCAGACCCTCCTCACACTTCTCAAGGGTTTCTTCCAAGTGCCCATTTTGCTCGCTAGAAACACAAATTGCCTCCGTCATCATCAGCTCTGACACTTTATCCTGAAGGACAACCCCACGCCGCTTCAAATTTCGTCTTTCCTTCTGCAGGAGGGAAACCTTTTCCTGAAGTTGTTTTGTTGAGAGGCGGATGTTTGGTATCGCCGATGGAATGGAAATGTCATAACTCCTCTTGGCACGTTCTTGTGTGGCCATGGACATCAAATCGCCACGATGGACCATACACACCTCGCATCTGACTTTTCCATCGGTCATGAGTTGGCAATGCTTGTGTCTTATGGTCTGACCAACAAGACTGTCATGTGTTGTTATCCGGATTGGAATCTGCCCCTCTGGTCCTTCCTTCTTTTCCACAAGCAACTTGAAGTCACTACATTTGTTGCCCTCGCAAACCGTAAAAGTTGACAATCTTTGGAAAATGCTGACAACCAAATCGGAGGAAAGATTTTCAGCAACATCTACGAAAACCTTATGGACTGTTGGATCAACTGCCACCCCGTCAACCACAATTTGCCAAGACAAATTACTGGAAATGGTCAGATAAATTATTGGCTTACCCATTGGACCCATCTTCATCACATGCAGCTTATTGAAACCCTGCCAAGCGACAAGATCGTAGTCACTTGCAAGAGAAGCCCACTTGTTAAGTGACTGTGCAGCAAACTCATCAGCAGTGACCACTTTACATTTATGGCATTCCCTCTTGTTGAACAATGCCAAATCTATATTGCAGGATGCCTTCTTATTTTTCTGATGTTTTCCCCACCACTTCTTGAGCATCACTTCACAACGCTTGCAGACAAAGGGCGGATGCATGTCGGCTTCATCATCAACCACATCAACAGATAGAGCAGCAAATATCATTCTGGAAAGTGCTTCCTTCATGATAGGATGACGACCTTGCACAATGGTCCGTTCTTTCCCACACAGCCGACAGATGGCCTGAAGACAATCTGAATGCTGCATTTTTGCAGAAATCAGGAATTCTGTGAAATAAACATAATAAAATACACATGTTGTTAGCTTACACAACAATAAATTGAGACCCCCAAAACACTTTGAGTTGAGTATTTCGTCAAAGATGGCAGTATGTTTATTTCTCTTTTGAAATTTTTTTTAATACATGTATTACAGGAAAAGACCCTTTCACGGTAATATGCACCATGTATGCACCATGTATGCACCATCTTGTTTAAGGGGCAGATTTGTTTATTTCCACTCGGCAATAGAACCTCACTCAGCATACGGCTACAGGGTTGTGTTAAGTTCCAGCGGCGAATCGCAGATGGCAATGCGTATTCCAATTAAACAAATCTACCCCTTGAACAAGATGGCGAATATTACCGAGAAAGGGTCTACCCTTCGTGACATTACTATTCTGGAATTGTTTGTATTAATATGAAAATAGTTGTTTTTATAATCTGTTTTAATTAATTTATCTACATTTTTTGAGGCAAATTAATACTAGTATGTGGTAGAGTAACCATCAGTCATAGTAAAGTAAAATGATTGCTGAAATTTTATATTATAAAATAAAACTTCAATTTCCTTCATGTTATGATAAGCATGGAGGAAGGAATAAGTGCGAAAATAAATTTTAAAAAGGGCTAGTTTTTTGTTGTTGTCTGTATTGTCATTGTCAAGCTTGAGGCCTAAAATGTATAATTAAAAAAAAATCTTAACCTAATTTTACCATGGTTTAATTTTCTTTCTTTCTTTTTTTCAAATGAGAACCAATCTTTACTGAAAATGTGAAAGAAAACCTTTTATTTGTGTTAAGTATGTGAACATACAGCCCTTGGTGCGTGGCGCACATGAAAAAAAATGGGCTGTTATTTTGTTGTTGGTTGAAAAAAAAAATCGAAATTTATTTTGCAATTTAAAATAAAGGACCAATGCGGACCATATATCAGCACCCACGAATGAACAAAGAATACTGTTGGCAATCCAAAACCACTCGAACTGTTTTCCGGGTGTCACTGGAACGGGCTAAAAACAGGTAAAATATGATTTCATATTTTCACAAAACACTAGGTTGTTGCTGAGATAAAAGGACTGTTACCTTCACATCGTTGAAATCTGACGATCAAAAAACGAAAATAACCGGAAAATCAAAACAAATCGGTTGAAATACACGGCGCATAGAGAAAAGCCATGGAAATGCAACTGCGCATGCGTTATGTGTTTGTTGGGTGCTCTCTTACGATGCGTTGTCAAACAATTCATTACTCCAGTGAAGTAGCAGGGCGGCGAGGTGCATTGTGCACAAAGACACTTGGTGAGATCTTATCGCGCTCGTAAAACAGTCGCGCAACGGGAGGTCTTCGTTCCTTTTGCACAGGGCCATCTAAGTCGCTAATTGGTTCGTAAATACCCAGTGGGGATTAGGCGGGTCGTTCGAACTCCTCTTTTCCTTCCTCCATGGTCACATATGTGTACTTTATTGCTCAGTCTGTATAAAATAAGAGTGAGTAAGTGTGTGCATCCTCTGACGTACCATACACCTCATGCACATGGCCTATTTCTGTTTGCAATGTCTATGCTGTTGAAATTGATGACTGGCTTGTAGAAACCCCAACACTCTCCACACGTAATGACATCTAAAGATTCCTGCTATTTCGCTCTGAGTAATGTGCTTTTTGCTTGACTGGGTCCCTTATTTGATTTCGTCCTTCTGTTTTCTTGAAAAATCCCTTCCTTTCTAATTTGTGACATAGCTTGTAACATTTCTTCAGGAGGCAGTTCAACAGTAGCTTTTACTTACTCATCTTTCTTGTGTGCATGGTTGCCTTTACGGTTGTCCTTGGACCAGTTGCCATCCAGACAATTTTTTTGATGTGCCATGAAGTGTGGTCAGTGTACTTTTTAAATGCATTATAAGTTTGGAACTCGAGGTATACACTCAATGATCATAACTAAAGGACAGCAATATTGGTATTTTAATTTGGTTATGCAGTGCTGGCTTATTTTTTGGTATGGAACTACAAAATAAATCGGACTATGTTTCACCTTTTACAATGGCAGTCTAAATTGTACATACAATTGGTACACAGAACTGTTTGATATCAAACTGCTTCCACAGTGGTGGCAGCTTATCTTTCACAGCGTTTGTAACTGTCTCAGTAGTTCACCAGGGTGGTTACAATGCTAACTTGTCAGTTTTTAACCATATCTTGTTTGAACCCGCATGTTTTCCATCCCCTTCCACTTCTTCTGTTGTGATCCATGAAGTTTTTGTACTTGTTACAATGCTAACTTGTTGGTAATTAACGATATGTCGAACCCAATTCGGGGATTGGAATGGCACTTCTTCCAACCACCAGCATGGCTTGTTGCCTACTTATTACCAGAAGCCACATTGTTCTAGGAATAACAAGTGTAATAATTTGTATACATACTCTTGCTATTACATGCAATGCCTATAATCCGACACAGTGATGTAGCCAAAAGCTGTGAGTTCGTAGCATCCAGTAGGCCAACTGGAGATTTCTTCTTTTTTTGCTTCTTGGCACTCGGTTTGGATAAATCTGCAATAAAAGGTCATTGTTAGTGGCAGGAATTATGTAAGTGGAGTGAATTATTATTATCTAGTTCAAGAACATTAGGGATGAAATTGTCTATTGAGGTTATAATAATCTTACTCTGAAGTGGGACTGGCCGGCTGGAGGTGTCTTCTTGAAATTTCTCTAAGAAAGTGTTGTTCTCGGCGAAGGTTCTCATGAATTCCAGTACTGGTTGGAAAAATATTTTTAAAAGTAAAAAAAAAACCTATACAAAATATATGTAACTTTCTGCCTGAACAATTTTACACAATGCTGCTTAAAATAAATAAATTAATTTTCTGTAAAAGAAACAACACACGCATTTAAAATGTCAGTTTACATACCTGTAATTAAAGTTATTTAAAATAAATAATAAACGAATGAAAAGATTAACCTTCATGACGAACAAACGAGATATGACGGCTGCATGCTGCCTCTTTACGTTGCTCTTATGCTGTTCCCGCTTTTTTCGTCCTCCGTTGCGGTTGGGGGCATTCTGCAGCCAAAGCATTATTATTTTATGGACTTCGGCCTCAGAACCGTTGATCACCATGGGGTTCTGCAAAACAGCCTCTGTGATGAACAATTAATAAATTTTAGCAAAATTAGTACAGCAAAATGGATATTGCAACTGCTTGGGCTAAAAAGGCCTCACAGGAGGTAAACACCATGTCGGAAAATGCTTCCATCCTCGATAAGATTCTGAGTAAATGTTTGTACATAACTTGGGGATTGGAATGGCACTTCTTCCAACCACCAGCATGGCTTGTTGCCTACTTCTTGCCAGAAGCCACATTGTTCTAGGAATAACAAGTGTAATAATTTGTATACATACTCTTGCTATTACATGCAATGCCTATAATCCAGCACAGTGATGTAACAGAAAGCTGTGAGCTCGTAGCATCCAGTGGGCCAACTAGAGATTTCTTCTTTTTTTGCTTCTTGGCACTCGGTTTGGATAAAGGTCATTGTTTGTTAGTGGCAGGATTGAGTGAATTATTATTATCTAGTTCAAGAACATTAGGGATGAAATGGTCTATTGAGGTTAATCTTACTATGAAGTGGGACTGGCCGGCTGGAGGTGGCCTCTTGAAATTTCTCTAAGAAAGTGTTGTTCTCGGCGAAGGTTCTCATGAATTCCAGTACTAGTTGGAAAAATATTTTTAAAAGTAAAACAAAAAACTTATACAAATATATGTAACTTTCTGCTTGAACAATTTTACACAATACTGCTTAAAATAAAGAAATAAATTTTCTGTAAAAGAAACAACACACGCATTTAAAATGTCAGTTTACATACCTGTAATTAAAGTTATTTAAAATAAATAATAAACAAATGAAAAGATGAACCTTTTTGACGAACAAACGAGATCTGACGGCTGCATGCTGCCTCTTTAAATTTTGCCTGTACAATGGCATCCTCGGCAAAATGTTCTGTACCCTTCACAACAAATTTACAAATTTCACACTGAAAACAGCACCCTTTTTCATTCGTATGAGGTTACCAAAATCGCTGTTGCATTCTTTAAAGGACTCTTTTCTCATTACATATCACTGTAATGGCCCGTCTTAATGAAGCTGACGATGGCTTTTGAGCTTTTGAGCTTTTATGAATTTAACTCAGTGAATCATCACTTTTCTTGCTCAGTATAACAAAATGAGAGAAGTGTATCCTCTGACAGACCGTACACCTCATACACATGGCCTCTTTCTGTTTGCAGATGTCTATGCTGTTGAAATTGATGACTGGCTTGTAGAAACCCCAACACTCTCCACACGTAATGACATCTAAAGATCCCTGCTTTCTCTCTCTGGCTAACAGAAGTTAGATGGTCTGTGGATTGTTGGGATGCTGATTCGAACATAATTGCTGGCTCTATTGATGGTTGGCACCCCAACACCTTGTCTAACTTATCATAAAAGGGGCAGCTCTTTCTTTCCCCCTGTTTGGTTTCTGTTATTGTCCTTCGTCCTCCTGTACCATCCGATCAAAGCGGCAAGGAGAGCATTGGAAAGTTTAGTGAACACCTTGGTATTTCTCGTTGTCCTGTCCAGTTGTTTCAGTATCTCATCGTCGGACCACACAGCGATCAGTTTCGATACTTCTTCGTCTGCTCATCTTTAACCCTTGTTTTGACCCAATATGGCGATTTAAATTGAACACAAAGAAAAATTACAAAACGATTCATTATGATAATCAGTTGACGACAGAGACTGATACCTTTATTTGTCATGTAAAACAATTCCAAATTTAACCTACTACAAAATTGTTTTTCAATTTTTATGGGGTGATTGGGAAATGAGGCGATTGGGAAATGGGGCTGTACCCATTAGGACAATCCCTTCCGACCACTGGCCACCTAATGTACACAATAAAACACAATAAAGGGGGCCACTTTCCTACCGTCACGTTAGCAGTTTTTCTAATAATAATATAATAATAATAATAATAGCATTTATATATAGCGCTCTTACACGACTGAAAGGTATCACAGCGCTTTACAAAATGGATCAACTTAATAATTTCATTAAATTAACAGTGAATAAAATGAGATGTAATTCTTAAATTAACAGTGAATAAAATAAGATGTACAACAAAGCTAAAATAAATGAGTCTTAATGGTAGTAATTTTTTTTTAAATATCTGAAACCACCCAAAAAGAATTTCAACATTTAAATAGACATGCATGCTTATCCTAAAGATAATTTGAGTTGATTATTACTATTATTTTTTTAATTACCCTAAAATTTCCATCAACAAATGGACGGAAAAGTGAGGTAACTTTTTCCGTCCAATTTTTATGGAAATTTGAGGGTAAAAAAATTAATAAAAAAATTTAAAAATAAAATAAATCAACTCAAATTAGTTCTAGTATAAGCCTGCATGTCCATTCACATGTTGAAACACTTTTTGGTCGGTTTCAGGTACTTAAAAATAAATAACAACCATTGGAAAAACTGCTAACGTGACGAATGCAAAGTGGCCCCCTTTATTGTGTTTTATGTCATAAGCATTGTTTCATGTACTGTACATGTACCTTAATATTATGTTTATTTCTGAGGTGGGAATCCAGCCTCTTGAGCCTTTTTGCTGGGCATCCCTTCACAAGGCATGGATAACTCAGTCTTTGTTTCTTTGCGTCTTGATGACATATTGGTTCGCTGTATAAAAAAATGAGAAAGGTTAACAGAAGTTGTAAATAAATTTAATTAAACAAAAAATGTACTGAATTGAGATTGAAGATAGGATATGTTCCTTCATTGCTTGATTGCGATTCATCCACCGCATACTCTTTGGTAAATCTTACAGGCAATCTTGAAATCAGTGGTACTAAATTAATCATTGTAAATAATTGATAAATTACATGTATATTATACATAACAGCAAAAGAAACGTCACCCCTATAAATATTTATTATTTTCATTTTATAATTAATATAATTTGTTTAATGAAGAATATTATGAGTATGGAGTGTAACACGAACACAATGTGGCAAATTTGGTTGACCTGGCAGCCAACCATCCCACAACATTGTATATTTATTATGTTTAATAATATAATTACTTAACAAAATTTAGGGGGTGACGTTTCTTTTGCTGTTATGTATATTTAGAAAAAGGTAATTGTTACAACTCAATTTTGTCATGTGTGAGGCAATTGGAACCTTCATCCATTTCAAATGAAGGAATGGTACAACATTGGTGATTGCTATCAAATTAACAAATAATTATCTAAAAACTTACTTGGTCTAAAGTTTGTGCAATCATCCTGAAAAATTATTTTGTTTGAAGTTCTTTCATCTAAGAAAAAACATGAATAATTTACAAAAATCTGGCAATGTTAAGCACTTTCGGATGTTAGTTTTATGACATATTTCTTGAAAACTTAGGAGGGTTAAAATAAACAATCGTACCAAATACTAATGTTGTATCTTCCATTACACCAATTTGATTTATAAATACATAGATTTTGGAGACAAATTTAATGGCTTTTGTTTTGAAATAATAAATTATCTTAATGGGATACATGTAGAATGCCATCATATCCAAAAAGGAAGAGTTTTAAGAATGTTCACTAATCAGTATTGTCCTTTGCTTCCATGTTATGTGATGGAAATTACATTATGCATTGATTATCCTAAACAATATTGTTGACTGTATTTGTTCAGTTAATAATATGGAATTCAATGCATAATGCCCCCCCCCCCCTTTTACAGAAGTTTGTGTGTAACTTTTTTGTTTTAACAGTTTTGTTGAGTATCTTTTTGAAATATTTCCAAGAATTCTGAACAATATTCCAAATGCATACTCGAGAAATCTTGTATTGAATTGATTGTGTGATGGCATTCTGTTTTTATCCTAAATTAAAGTGATTTTTTTTAGGGAGTTGTAATAGAATGCCAATACTTCAAAGACAGGAAAGTTAAATTTTACATCAACAAAAAATTACCCCTTTTTATCATTTATGTGATAGACACGATAATTATGCTTAGATTATCCATTTACAAAAATGTAACATGATTATAAGCAATGCTGATTGTGTACACTTTTTGTAATGGATGTCAAAGCATAATTCCCCCTCCCAACATTTGACATTGTGTTTGATTTTGAAACTTTGTTTGAAAAGTTTTGTTGAGTATCTTTTGCCACATTTCCAAGAACCTTGGATAATATGAGAAATGCATACTCTAGAAAACTGCCATTGTATTGTTTGTGTGTAGGCATTCTATTTTGACATCTTTCATATAATTTCATTCATTTGAATGCTATTTGGAATTTATGTTCAGTGGCACACAAATTTGTAACCAAATATTGACTTCCTTCGGATTTGATTGAGATGTGTTGTCTAACATCCTATGAGAGGTGAAGCTTACAAATTCATATTGTTTATATATTTGGGTAATTTTATAGGAGGGTAGGGGGTGGAATCATAATTGAAACGGGAGTACATTCAGCCACATAGATTATGACTTTGCTTCATGGGTAAATACTGCTGAATAAATCATCATAATAATGTTTGTGAATGGTCTGGCTTGCAATTTGGGCTTGACATTACTGACAATTATGTCAATTTAAATCTAATATTTTAAAACAACATAGTTTTCCTATACTTCTAAAGAGTCATAGAAACCATACTTTGAGCAGTCTGATTACTTGTGGAGGTGTGCTGCACTTAATAGTGACAGTCATAATGATCTCCAGAATCTTCAAAATAACCGACCTGTGTGGCGGTGTATATGTACAAATCTTCATCAACTGAGAAAGTTTGATAACAACATCATCATCTCTCTGGGAGAGACATATATCGACATTGATCTAACCATCCATATGGGTGTGTTGGCTGCTTGAAAGAAGGCACCATGCTGGAGTGGTTAGCAACTAGGATTTAGATTCTTGTGGCGATGGTCATTAGAATGTGAGTCCGAGTACTGACCGCCATAACCTATACAAATGTGTCTGTGTCTTCAAAGACATATAATTGACCAATGGATGACTTCATCTAGCCATCAACTTATATAAAATGACTCGGTAAAAGATGGTTTCTTGCAAGGCTCATAATGACTTATTTGAACATGAATTATTGACATTAACCCTCCTATGGTTTGACCTTTCAAAACCTTTCAAAATCTGCTTACGGGCCAAAATGGCTATCAATAATTATGAACCCTTTAAAACCCTCCAGAATTTGTTGCTACTGAACAACCACACCTTTCAATACCCTTTGAAAGGTATTGAAACATTTCAACACCAGTTTGTTCAGAGAGTTGTTACACCTTTCGAAACCTTTCATAGGTCCCTTTTGTCAGACAGTTTTCTCACCTCTCAAAACCCTTCAGTACAGCAAACTTGAAAGGTTTTGAAAGGTCTGACAATTCTATGGCAAACTGCACTGTACATAGGAGGGTTAATTGATATGTAACAAATGCATTTACATGTGGTTTAATAGGGACATTCATTAATAATTTGGGGTAACATTTAAACAAATAATTTCAGTTGTAAATGTGAATGGTCTGGCTTCTAATTTGGGCTTGACATTATTGACAATTATGTCAATTTAAATCTAAAATTTTAAAACAACATAGTTACTTCTTATACTTCCAAAGAGCCATAGAAACCATACTTTGAGCAGTCTGATTACTTGTGGAGGTGTGCTGCACTTAATAGTGACAGTCATAATGATCTCCAGAATCTTCAAAATAACCGACCTGTGTGGCGGTGTATATGTACAAATCTTCATCAACTGAGACAGTTTGATAACATCATCACCATCTCTCTGGGAGAGACATCAACATTGATCTAACCATCCATATGGGTGTGTTGGCTGCTTGATTGAAGGCACCATGCTGGAGTGGTTAGCAACTAGGATTTAGATTCTTGTGGCGATGGTCATTAGAATGTGAGTCCGAGTACTGACCGCCATAACCTATACAAATGTGTCTGTCTTCAAAGACATAATTGACCAATGGATGACTTCATCCAGCCATCAACTTATATAAAATGACTCGGTAAAAGATGGTTTCTTGCAAGGCTCATAATGACTTATTTGAACATGAATTATTGACATTAATTGATATGTAACAAATGCATTTACATGTGGTTTAATAGGGACATTCAGTAATAATTTGGGGTAACAATTAAACAAATAATTTCAATTGTAAATGTGAATGGTCTAGATTGCAATTTGGGCTTGACATTACTGACAATTATGTCAATTTAAATCTACTATTTTAAAACAACATAGTTACTTCTTATACTTCTAAAGAGTCATAGAAACCATACTTTGAGCAGTCTGATTACTTGTGGAGGTGTGCTGCACTTAATAGTGACAGTCATAATGATCTCCAGAATCTTCAAAATAACCGACCTGTGTGGCGGTGTATATGCACAAATCTTCATCAAATGAGAAAGTTTGATAACATCATCACCATCTCTCTGGGAGAGACATCAACATTGATATAACCATCCATATGGGTGTGTTGGCTGCTTGATTGAAGGCACCATGCTGGAGTGGTTAGCAACTAGGATTTAGATTCTTGTGGCGATGGTCATTAGAATGTGAGTCAGAGTACTGACCGCCATAACCTATACAAATGTGTCTGTGTCTTCAATATACAGTACATGTAGCTGAATAACAAATACTGTAACTGCTTTCTACACATGTGAGTAGATTGAGACATGAGAATGCTTGTCACAATGACTTCTATTCATCTATAACTGTGAACCAGTAACAGCTAAGACGGCCCCTGGTTGATCATCAACACTAACTTTCTCTTTCAACCGTTTAACCTGAAAAATGACTCTGTAAAGTATGGTTTCTTTGAAAGCTCATAGGAATTGACTTCTTATATCAAGTCTAAAATGCTAAATAATGCTAAATAAAGAATGTCGTGTTTCTCAGAAAATGTAAAAACAAAAGTTGGATGTATTCATTCGGGGGGGGGTGGGGGGGGGGCACTTTGTACCAATTTTCTATTTTTGTATTTAATTTTTTCCTTGATTTGTGTGTCTACTGAACCAAGCCAAATACATGTATAAGGACTTTTATTGATGTAATTAAAATTTAAACAGTGCAATGATGCTGTAATGAACACAATTTATATTAAATTTAAAATTGTTCAAATGAGGTTATCATTCACGGATGCAATACAGAAAGAAATATGAACCAATTAAGGGTCACGTTGGGTTATTACCAAACATTTAGTTGAATTGACTAAACGTTATGACCAAGCATATACATGTAGTAGTGTTACAGCATTGTTGTATTGTACGTAGATCTGCTATTGTACATGTATGTAGCTGTGTGGTTCATGTGATGTTTAAAAAAGAAAGAAAAAGGCAGAAATCTGTATAAGACAGCTAGATCCTTAAATATTTAATTCTGTAGCCAAAAATGTTGACAAAAACACATGTTTGAACCACACAGCAACTTGTTAAGCCTATTTCAGTCACATGCTAACAAAATAAATTTTAAAGCCTTAGATGTATGTTTAGGGAGGGTAACGAGTAGCCTCGGTGCTACTTCAGGGTTTGACACCCCTGCCCACGTGATGCCCCAGGTCCACCTTCCCAGGGTGGTAGTACCTGGTTTTGGGCCCTGCCCAGGGTGACGGGTGCTTGCTTATTGGTTGCGGTGGTGGCTGAAAGGCAGCGAAAAACAGTCACATTTGATCAAAACCTAAATGAGAATGTAGATCTTGACATAAGGATGTAAGATCTTGACAAGGACTTTATCCGTCTGGCCCAAGTGCAGGGGATATAACTAAAGGAAGATGTAACCAATGGAGGATGCCACAATGCAGGATGTAGTTTGATGGCATCAAGGAATGGAGTCACATTCAGGAATATCAAAGAAGCTTCAGGATAATGGGTTTAATTGAATCAGGTTTCCTTACCCTAAAATTTGTCAGGAACGGCAGATGGTCTCTGGTGGCAGTGGAAACTCCAATCCCCACTCCGTTCAGTATAATAGTTACATTACATTAAATTTTAAGACTACCTATACAATATTTAATACCTAAATGAATGGATAGCGTTGCCCTCTAATGGATATAAGTTACTGTGTAGGAGTGGAATACTACCAACTCAGTTCCTACATGTACATGTATCTCGGTCTTTGGACAAGGGCTACTTAATTAAATGTTAATAGTAGAATACAAGTAAAGCTAAAGGTGTAAACGCTGTACAGTAGTTCTCTTGGGGCTGTCCTCTGCTAGGGATGCACAAAAGGATTCAACACAATGTCTTTACAATTATATAACACTTGGGGTTTTAAACCTTCCCTGGCCAGGGTAGTATTATAAATATGTTACAGTTGACATTCCTTGTCATTTAATTAATACAAAAGGGAATGGGTTATAGGCTTTTGATGTAGAGCATTGCCACTGTGACCATGTGTTTGGCAGCTGCTTTTGGAATTTAACAACAAAGCTTCGATCAATAGAGAGGAGTGGAGATCCATGATTGCTAACCTTCGCATCTAAGACAGCTCAAAGTTAACATTTATTTGGTGGATAAAAGCAAACAAAGTGAATATTGCATGTGACTGAAATTACCAAAGGAAATATACTACAAATAATGAATATTTATGAGTGCAATGGTGAGAATATTTTCATGAGTTGAAAGATGGAATGTTCCATTCGGCTTCGCCTCGTTGAATGGAACATTCCATCTTTCAACAATGAAAATATTCTCTCCATTGCATGAATGCGAAACATTTATTATTTGTTTTATATAACATCCAAGTAGATCTGTGTCATTTGATTGGAGGATAAAACTATAAGAATAAACAAAATATACAAGATTGTATTCTGGCATACACAACTTTATTTTTCAGCTTATGACGCACGGTTTGCTCAAATGGTTGTGTCTTGTCAAAAGAGGGCGTTTTGTACTGCACGCATGATGTGGTCTTGCGTGCAATAGATCAAATGGGATGGAACAAAAATGCACGGTGAATGGAACCAAAATGCACGGTTTATGAGGTTAGGCTATGTAATGGTTTAATTAATGAATGCCGCGTGACCTACAATCATCCAATCAAATGACAAGGATCTACTTGGGTGTTATATAATCTAGAGTATTACATAAATAATTTTCACTTATGCTGTCATGGACATTGCCACAATGCACGTATAGTGAACTTTACTTCACTTTATTTGTTTAAAGGGACAGTATCGTCACAATCAATGTAGACTTTCAACAAGGCATGGAATCGGTGTTCTAGTTTAAGATGAACACAGTGCAGCAGCAACATTTATATGACCTTATCATGTGGGGAATTACTTTCAGTCACTGAGTTAATCTAAAACAACCACTCCGATTCCATGTCCTGTTGATTGTGATGATGCTGCCTGTTTAATCTCGGGCAAAAATATTACAATTATATGCTTTGTTGTTCCTCTTCATTATTTCAGGTGATATTCATATTGTAGCATATTTTTAAATATTTTATTAAACAAAATGATTTAATACTTGCATACTGTACATAAATGTATGACTTTTAAAGGTGTGTAATTTGTAATTAGATGGTATTTATTTTAAATTAATTAATTAATTGCTTGAAAGGATGAGGGTTGGGAGTATTCATTTGGAAAGCCCTTTTTACACTACAAAGCCAATTCCCAGGAGTTTTTAACCCCACCAACACCCCACTGTACCTATCTGGTTGCTCCCGGGAACATTATTTCCCGGGAATATGCATGGTCGTTTCACACTCGCGATCAAATCCTGGGAAATGCGCTAACTGAATCGGCCCATACGGAAGTTGAAAATGTTGTGGGCGGAAGTCCAATCCCAGAATGCCATGTGCTCAAGTTCCCGCCTGTGCACAGCCGGCCGGGTTGTTGTGACTGTTTACGTTTTCCATGCATCGCGTCACGACCAAAATGGCTCGACCAAAACGTGTCATCACATCATTTTCACATGCTATTATTATACCAATATTTGTGTATTTTACGGAGGAAAGGAGGCCCTCTTGTACTCTTTTTTTTTTTTTTTCATAGTCTTCAGTTTTTCTCTACATTGAGCGGGTGAATGCTCGTAACCAGCACTACGCAGGCAATCTGCCAACTTGGAAAATACTTTCCCGTTCCTGGTCGTACCATCAAGTTGTTGTTGTACTTCATTGTCCGACCAAATTGCGAGAAGTTTAAGAACTTCTTCGCCACTCCATCTCTCACTTCTTTTATTGCCCATCGTATCGAAAAAACTATAATTGTGAGTTAACTGAATGTTACCGAAGACACGTAATGCCACACGCATGCCGCTTGGCATGCAGGTATACGCTTGAAAAAACGTAAAACTGGTACCTAACCATGCAGACATTATAAATACACATAAATGATACGGATGCTTAACATGGCCTTGTCCACAACAATTCTTTTATTCAATTCAAAAAACATTTATTTGGTCACATTCTATAAAACTATATCATGTTATTTACAGATGTAGACATATATTTTAAGAAGGAAAGTTTCAAAAGTACTGAAATACAACACTATTAGCGCGCGAACTGTTTGGCATGCTATTTGTCATGCTATTTGTGACCTCGCTGACCTTTTCAAGACATGTTGAGACGTCCCAACATCCGCGATACGAAAGTGGGGTAAGTTAAACCCGCTTTTGTTTCACACTAGTTGCTATTTCCTGGGAAAAACTCGCTTACCCCTACTCCCGAGCAGGGGTAATTATTTCCCGGGAATAAGGTAAGTACATTGTAATAATAAGGTACTTCCCGGGAATTTCCTGGGAGTAGCTTTTGAAGTGTGAACAGACCGACCAGAATTTCCCGGGAAATACGTCTAGTGTGAAAGGGGCTGAAATCTGGGTGGCATGAACATTGTTAACCTTTTTTGGGGATACTTTTTTTCTTGGGGTTTGGGAGAGGGAGTGTGAATATTAAAGAACTAAATTTCCTGAACTAATCACAACCCCTATTTGTGATCAGTTGCTTTTGAAGATGGTGGTGAAAATTCACTCAGAGCAATGTCATGCTGAATTAGTCTTACATATATTCATTGAGAACTGTATAGCTTCAAATCTTGGGAAGAACATGGACCCGAGTGAACCACATCAAGTATGTGGCATGACCTGGCCTTTGCGACTATAAACTCAAACCCAGATTCAAGTTCCTCCTTCTTGAAGGTACTGAAGAAAAAGTTTAAAAAATACAGAAAAAATTAAATGTTGTCTTTTTTCATGGCCAATTTCCTTGAAACATGATTTTTCAATATGAATAATGAACAGCAAATACCATTTTCATTATAAAGTATGCAAATCATTTATAATCGTGTTGTGTGAAAACTCTTACAGTAATACAGTTTAAAGGGAAAGTATGACTTTTTTTTCTTTGAATCAAGATAACTGTTTATTAATTTTACAATCAGCCTTTAAAATGTTAATATTGTTATAAACTGGGTGTAATGAGCCTTGGAACAGGGAAAAAAGTCCAGACTGCATAAATACAGTTAATTTATGACTACAGTGATACTGTACATCAAACACCTTTTGCAAGTGACGTCCGCTTCTGCAGCTTCCTCTTGTTGGACAGTTTATTTCTAGCCACCTCCTTTATACTTCATGTCTGCCTTGGGAAAAGCCAAAAAATATAACCTTAAATGGCTTACTATCATATACAAAAGCACACATCAGATCATTCTTCCTGCCAGCATGGATCTGAGTTGTGAGGCACATCAATTCTTCTCTGTGATTTCAGACGTCTTTTTGTTCGCAACTTACACTGCTCCCATGCATGTGCATCGTTGGCCTCCAGAATAGTTTGTCGCGATTACATTTTGTGCCCGCACAGGAGGAGGGAGAATGTCCCGATGTCCCAATGTCCCACTGGTTGACCAGCCAAACTTGCAACACATGTGCTCGTGAAAAAATCTCTCAGCTTGTACAAATTTCTTGTAACTGTGTCCATGTCGGGAACATACATGTATTGTATTGAGCTGGGGTTCACTGTCCTGAAGGTGTCCTCTGCCAATTACAAGTGTCATGAAGCAAAGGAGACTCATATGGGACCTTATCCTAGGACTTCCTTTAATTTCTTGTTGGACAACAATCTCGTTTTGTGTATAAAAAAAATTTGAACTGTGGCCAACCCTTCTTTTCCTTCTGTTTGATACAACCCAAACAGCGAAGGCATTGTTCTACCTCTAAAAACCATTTCCCATTCTCAAACAAACATGGAATATGGACACTTGGCCAACCAAATTGATAAGTATTGGCCATGACATGTATCGTACTTGTTGTGTACTGTTATGCCATGTTTAAATGAATTACAAACACATTGGAGGATTTTGTGGATACCCCAAGCTGGGAGGACTACAAGAATCTCACACCTCAAGCCCCCGAATCAACCGTGAGATTGGGCTTGTTTCCATATTTAATGCATTTTGTCTTTGTCCGCATGATGCTTTGCCTCAACTCCATTGTTTGCATTATATTTCCCCCCTGTCAACGAGTGAGAGGCCATCTCATGTCTGGTGAATTCTGATGACATTAGATCTTGCACCATTCTTTTTGTTACTTATAAATTACCAACCCTATTAAAGATTTATCGTTCAAGAAGTGTATGAAGTGTTGCAGCCCGACTTAGGCCCCCCCAAAAAAATATCCGGTTTCTGGTAATCAGTCAGCTTCAAAATTGGTGCGGTGATGCGTTCTTCTTTTTTCTTTTTGGCCAACAGGGAAAAACATGACGCATGTATAGGCGGGGACCAAATTTCCCATATGTACAAAGTATGTTGGCTAAGAGAGGCCTCACAAATTGTGCAAAAATTCATACCCATTATGTGAAAAAGTCATTTAACCACGCAAACCACGTTCTATTATCTTTAATTTCATTACTTGTGAAGGATTGTCGTGCTAGATTTACTGCAAAGTTCATGTTGCTGCTGCTAGTTCTAAATCATGATTATTTACGGGATTAACTGGTTCTGCTGTGTCATTATTAATTGGTGTTATGTTTTCGTTCAGTTGTCTCTGTATGTTATCAATTTTAGCATTGATCATTTGCTGGCCCTTGATTAAATCCCTAAGTAACCCCAAAATAATTCTCCAAGTCGGTCGAGAACCTTCATCAGCCTTTCTTCCATCTGATCTGATCTGAAGATTGTCCATATATACAAGAACTTCAGCCATGTTCATTCCTGACATGCAGGTCTCCATCAACCTCTGAAAAGTTGCAGGAGTACCCTTGAGGCATTCGTTCAAACTGATAGAAACCCAGAGGACAGATGAAAGCAGTCTTCTCCTTGTCCTCCTGACGCATACAATGTAGGTATTTGGCAAAACCCAGATTTCAAGTCAATCACTGAAAACTAACTACTGCCATTTAGACAATCAATAGCCTCCTGCATGAGCGGGACAGCATACTGATCAGAGATTGTGCGTGTGTTGAGTGTTCGGTAATCAACACACATTCGCAAGCTACCGTTCGTTTTTCGAACCAAAACAATCGGTGAAGCGTATGGACTTAGTGATTCTCTGATGTCGTTGTCTAACAGTTGTTGCAGATGTGTGTCCTTAAGTCTTTCAAATCAGCTGGTGCTACCCTCCGTGATCTTTCCCTAAATGGAGCGCTATCCGAAATTTTGATCTGGTGTTCGGCTTGCTTGGTGAGACCCAAATCCAATCATGCTGTGAGAAAACCTGAGACCTTGATCTCATTTTGTCCAGAATATGTTTCTTTCGCTGTGGGGAGATCGGACCCCACTGGAATGGAAGGTTGTCAATATCTTGGTTAGAGGATTTGTAATTTGTTGTGTCACCTGTAGTTGTAGTAGCACAAAAGGCTGTGCGTGAGCCCTTCACCGGCCCTTTCACATTTGGAGCTTCACGACACCATTCTGGTATGAAGACATCTGCCAAAGGGCAATTCCCTGGGACTACAATCGCCCGACTCGTTCGGTTAACAACCACTACATTGATGGTACATGTTGAGCTGCCTGGGAGTTTAGTGACAAGAGGTGTCACATCTAGACCCAATGGCAATTTACGTCTTCCTTGAGTCTCCACCAGCACAGTCACTGGTTTGCGCAAGACATTTCAAATAGATCCACAGATAGACCTCCGTTCTCCCTGTTGAATGGTGATGGAACGTTTAGAACGAGATCTCACTGTACCAAGCTTCCCATCGCTTCTCATCAGCGATGTTTTTGTAGATCTTTCGGCTGTAACTTACAAATGCTTTTTATCAGTATTTTTTAACAAAATGGCCATGTGTGGTTTTGTTAAAAGTGATCTTCTTCAATCATCTCTCATGCTACTGAATGTAGTACATGTAGCTTGATTCTTCTGCTTTTCGAACATTTAATTGTGATGGTACATTGTGTAACAATGACTGGACAAACTTCATTAATAAAAAAAAATATAACAATTTTATTTACTTTCGAATCAAAACTTGAATGCATATCTGGCTTTGGTCCCGTTTTACTTTGGTAGTGCTCCATGTCCATCAGAACCTCCATAGACCTCTGATCAGTGTATATGTGTACTTCATTGCTCAGTCTGTATAAAATAAGAGTGAGTAAGTGTGTGTATCCTCTGACAGACCATACACCTCATACACATAGCCTTTTTCTGTTTGCAGATGTCTATGCTGTTGAAATTGATGACTGGCATGTAGAAACCCCAACACTCCCCACACGTAATGACATCTAAAGATCCCTGCTTTCTCTCTCTGGCTAACAGAAGTTAAATGGTCTGTGGATTGTTGGGATGCTGATTCGAACATAATTGATGGCTCTATTGATGGTTGGCACCCCAACACCTTGTCTAACTTATCATAAAAGGGGCAGCTCTTTCTCTTTCCCCCTGTTTGGTTTCTGTTATTGTCCTTCGGCCTCCTGTACTTTAAAAAAAAAAAACTTTTAGTTTTTCCCTGCATTGGGCCGCCATCCGATCAAACCCAGCGGCAAGGAGAGCATTGGAAAGTTTAGTGAACACCTTGGTATTTCTCGTTGTCGTGTCCAGTTGTTTCTGTATCTCATCGTCAGACCACACAGCGATCAGTTTCGATACTTCTACGTCTGCTCATCTTTAACCCTTGTTTTGACCCAATATGGCGATTTAAATTCTTTGGGTACTCAAAAGCTTTAACTCCTTTGAAGGACAGGGTCCTGAGTGTACAACTTCCTGTCATGTCCTTGATTTTGTTTTTACAACCATTAACTCAAATCCGTATTCGAGTTCCTTTTTCTTGACAACACTCGGTCATGGTGATACTTTGTTGAATGGGCCTTAGATATATTCTTTGGGTACTCAAAAGCTTTAACTCCTTTGAAGGACAGGGTCCTGAGTGTACAACTTCCAGTCGTGTCCTTGATTTTGTTTTTACAACCATTAACTCAAATCCGTATTCGAGTTCCTTTTTCTTGACAACACTCGGTCATGGTGATACTTTGTTGAATGGGCCTTAGATATATTCTTTGGGTACTCAAAAGCTTTAACTCCTTTGAAGGACAGGGTCCTGAGTGTACAACTTCCAGTCGTGTCCTTGATTTTGGTTTACAACCATTAACTCAAATCCGTATTCGAGTTCCTTTTCTTGACAACACTCGGTCATGGTGATACTTTGTTGAATGGGCCTTAGATATATTCTTTGGGTACTCAAAAGCTTTAACTCCTTTGAAGGACAGGGTCCTGAGTGTACAACTTCCAGTCGTGTCCTTGATTTTGTTTTTACAACCATTAACTCAAATCCGTATTCGAGTTCCTTTTTCTTGACAACACTTTCGGTCATGGTGATACTTTTGTTGAATGGGCCTTAGACATATTCTTTGGGTACTCAAAAGCTTTAACTCCTTTGAAGGACAGGGTCCTGAGTGTACAACTTCAGTCGTGTCCTTGATTTTGTTTTACAACCATTAACTCAAATCCGTATTCGAGTTCCTTTTTCTTGACAACACTCGGTCATGGTGATACTTTGTTGAATGGGCCTTAGATATATTCTTTGGGTACTCAAAAGCTTTAACTCCTTTGAAGGACAGGGTCCTGAGTGTACAACTTCCAGTCGTGTCCTTGATTTTGTTTTTACAACCATTAACTCAAATCCGTATTCGAGTTCCTTTTTCTTGACAACACTCGGTCATGGTGATACTTTGTTGAATGGGCCTTAGATATATTCTTTGGGTACTCAAAAGCTTTAACTCCTTTGAAGGACAGGGTCCTGAGTGTACAACTTCCAGTCGTGTCCTTGATTTTGTTTTTACAACCATTAACTCAAATCCGTATTAGAGTTCCTTTTTCTTGACAACACTCGGTCATGGTGATACTTGACAACACTCGGTCATGGTGATACTTTGTTGAATGGGCCTTAGATATATTCTTTGGGTACTCAAAAGCTTTAACTCCTTTGAAGGACATGGTCCTGAGTGTACAACTTCCAGTCGTGTCCTTGATTTTGTTTTTACAACCATTAACTCAAATCCGTATTCGAGTTCCTTTTTCTTGACAACACTCGGTCATGGTGATACTTTGTTGAATGGGCCTTTGATATATTCTTTGGGTACTCAAAAGCTTTAACTCCTTTGAAGGACAGGGTCCTGAATGTACAACTTCCAGTCGTGTCCTTGATTTTGTTTTTACAACCATTAACTCAAATCCGTATTCGAGTTCCTTTTTCTTGACAACACTCGGTCATGGTGATACTTTGTTGAATGGGCCTTAGATATATTCTTTGGGTACTCAAAAGCTTTAACTCCTTTGAAGGACAGGGTCCTGAGTGTACAACTTCCAGTCGTGTCCTTGATTTTGTTTTTACAACCATTAACTCAAATCCGTATTCGACTTCCTTTTTCTTGACAACACTCGGTCATGGTGATACTTTGTTGAATGGGCCTTAGATATATTCTTTGGGTACTCAAAAGCTTTAACTCCTTTGAAGGACAGGGTCCTGAGTGTACAACTTCCAGTCGTGTCCTTGATTTTGTTTTTACAACCATTAACTCAAATCCGTATTCGAGTTCCTTTTTCTTGACAACACTCGGTCATGGTGATACTTTGTTGAATGGGCCTTAGATATATTCTTTGGGTACTCAAAAGCTTTAACTCCTTTGAAGGACATGGTCCTGAGTGTACAACTTCCAGTCGTGTCCTTGATTTTGGTTTTACAACCATTAACTGAAATCCGTATTCTAGTTCCTTTTTCTTGAAGGTACTGAAAAATAAAGATGAAAATAACATTAATTTGTACAGCTTTGCAGTATGACAAAACCTATACCCAATCCAGACTCATTATATAATGGGTATTTAAAGTGGTTTCCACATCTTTGGACATAAATACTCAAACTATGACACATCACCCCTAGGGTACTCACACATTATTTTACTAGTCAACCTGTTTGATTCCTAACTGAAGTAAGATCACATAGAATTTTACACATGTTGGATCTTGTTGAGTTCAGCAGGGTTAGGCTTATTATGCATTTGCCTTCTTTACTTTAGTTTTGTTTCATTTCTTTTTTTAAACTTGTGTAACACAGAAAGTGTATGTGTGTTAGTGGTGCTGGCCGATGTAGAAAAGATAATAATAATAATAATAATAATAATAATACAAGCATTTGTAAAGCGCCATCTATCTATGTAGACATATTCCGAGGCGCTTGAAGAAAAGTTACTGTACAATAATAATTAATTTACAAGTCACTTGAAACAAAACCAGCATTCTAATTATAAGTTGAGTTAAACATGAATGTTTTAAGAAGGCATTTGAAGGTTTGTAAAGATTGACAGCTACGAATTTCCTGAGGCAAAGAGTTCCATAGAGTGGGGGCCGAGACTGAGAAGGCTTGGTCTCCATACAATGTTCTGGTTCTTGGTGTCACTAGAAGATGTTTGTCAGATGACCTTAGGTGGCGATGAGGGAATACTGGGTGAGGAGATCCTGCAGATATGTTGGTGCACTGTCATTGAGGGCTTTCCATGTAATTAGCATTATTTTGAAGGCAACCCTCTGTTTGACTGGAAGCCAGTGAAGATTTCTCAGGACTGGAGTAATGTGATCAAATTTCCGTGTTCGGGATAAGACACGAGCCGCAGTGTTTTGTACACGTTGAAGTTTGCACATGAGAGTGTTGGTGATTCCAAACAAAAGTGAGTTGCCATTATCCAACCTAGATGTCACAAGAGCATGGATAAGGATGGCAGCTGACTCATCAGTCAGGATTCGGCGGATGCTGTTGATGTTTCTAATGTGGTAGTATGACGTTTGACAAACTTTCTTGACATGTGATTCCATTGACATCGTTCTGTCAAACATGATGCCAAGATTACGTGCAGTCGTAGAAGGTTCAATATTTGAAGTCCCAATTTGCATCTGGTTGCATCTGATTTTATCCTGGCTACGTTTATAATACTCAGATATAATACTCAGAACAGCAAATATTCTCAAAGTGAACTAAAATAGTTCACATTTATTTCCTAATTTGTGTTTTTTGTAAATCACTCTACTAAAACAAAAAATATCTTGTTTCCAGAGAAGAATTTGTCTTTATTTCAAATATTAAACTCTTTATAGTACATTATAGAGCCTGGTATTTGGGATAATATTATCTCCCAAGCCAAGCAAGCGACCATAAGTTTTAGAGGCTGGTATTTGGGATAATATTATCTCCCATGCCAAGCAACCGACCATACGTTTCAGAGCCTGGTATTTGGGATAATATTATCTCCCATGCCAAGTCAGCGACCATAAGTTTCAGAGCCTGGTATTTGGGATAATATTATCTCCCATGCCAAGCAACCGACCATACGTTTCAGAGCCTGGTATTCGGGATAATATTATCTCCCATGCCAAGTCAGCGACCATAAGTTTCAGAGCCTGATATTTGGGATAATATTATCTCCCATGCCAAGCAAGCGGCCATAAGTTTCAGAGCCTGGTATTTGGGATAATATTATCTCCCATGCCAAGCAAGCGGCCATTAGTTTCAGAACCTGGTATTGGGATGTTACCACTCACTTAGCCTTTACTAAAAAAAAACTTTTCTGTGGTTGCCTCGACTTAAGGCTACTGCATCTTAATGACAACACTTTTCATAGTATAGTCTTACATTATTGTTTAGAACAGGATAATAAACATTCTACAATAAAGTGGGAGTTCAAAGCTTCCAGAGATGAACACATTTTTAAGAACTATTTTTAATTGCATAAGAGCAGACGTTTTTGTTTTGCAAAGAATATTGCAAAAAATAACCAAAACTTCAGTACTAATTACATGTACAGTGATCACCTCACAAGAAAAACTTCCATGAAGGGTTTACCATTTTTATCTTTTCCCAGGCCAAATTATTACAGTTTATAACGAGACTTCGTAATAAATACAACCTAAAATATAAAAACTAGAACTAGATGTGTTTGTAATATACACTTTCCCCAGGGAAAAACAACTCATTTAAAATCAATGTATCCATAAATGAACGAAGGAATGAACAAATAAATAAATAAATAAATACTTGGAAGTACATTCAAAATATGCGTGTTTTTTAAAGTAGGTGTTTAAAGGGATACCTGGATGATTTGTTTCAAATGAAAATTACTTTTAAATCTCGTGTGAAATGCCATCAAATTGTACTTCATAGAAGTTTTATCAATTTTAACACCATGGCTTTTTTTTGTAATTAGCAATTGAAAAATTAGTCCCATCTCTTAGTCTTTGAAAAACCAACCCCTGTCTTGCCTTTGATGGCAAAGACTGACCTAGTCTGGTCATTGAACAATGATTTGTATTGTACTCTCGGTGATGCGGACACAATCAACAGACGGCGCAACACTTTTCTGGACTAATCGGCAAAGGGATTAAGTCTCTAAAGTAACAAGGTAACTATAAGGGGGGGTATTGTTATTTCATTCATCATCCAATGTAGTGAGGTGATTGTAATAAAACAGTAATTAACAGTGGGAATCTCAAGGATGCTCCAAAGACTGATGTCACCACAAACCCGGCTTTTCGTGAAACTCGCTGTTCAGGCACTGCAAATCAGTGACCGAATTTAGTTTTTAAAAAGTATAGACAAATTTTAATTGATTTTCAGCTATTGCGATAATCACTAGTCACATAGTAAATAAATTTCAAAATTTCATTCAAATAGGTTTGTAAAGGATTTGCTGGGAGGCTGGCATAAGTTGTTTCAGATGAGTTAGTGTCTTGGCTTCTTTCGTCTGCTGACACCACCTTTGCTGATACTCCTTTTGTTGCTTTGTCCTTTTGTGCTGCTGGCTCCACCTTTGCTGCTACTACCTGTTTTCTTTTTGCGCTTTTTTTTCCCAAGGTGAACCTTTAAAATAATGAACAAAATGAGAACAAATCAGAGAGTTAAGTGTCTAATTTCCACCAGTTTTAAGATATGAAACGACCGCTGTAATGACCTTAGAGCTCCTCTTTAAGAATGAATATTGCAATTTCGTTTACTTGGACTTGGATTTGTTTACTTGGACTGGATGAAGGTCGTCATCAGAGAGCTCATCTTCAGCATGGATGTCAGTTAATCTGTACATGTACAGATTAACAATACATGTACACATGATGCAAATGTTAACTTTTATAACAATGTGTCTTAAACACCTTGACTCTAATGCTTACATACATTGCAGATTCACTGAGGGTCTTTTGTTATGCAAGATGGATAGCTTCATGTACACATTTGACTGTGCACATACATTGCCTATTTGGGTGCAGATAAGAATTTCTGGGTTTTATGGACTCCAGTCAAGCACAAGTGTTAAATAACGCATAGTATTAGCATACAGCATGCATACATGTATGTTAAAGAGAGCCTCTAACGTGCTTAATAAACAAGTTATTAACTTTTTATGACTAAGCAGACATCGTAGATACCGATTAGTAACTATTTTATACTTAAAATTTGTATTTACATGTAGCACTAGAGAAGACCATTCAAAAATGTACTGTTTCGCGCGGCTTTTCATTCCAAAGTAAAAAAGACCAGCAGCTGCTTATTGTATGCTAATGATATACATGACACGCATCACGGTCCACAAGATGTATTGACAAGTACATGTATGTACATGATTGTCATGTGTCCTTTCAAAAAGGCATCCCCTACTTATTATCGGACCAAATTATACTCCGATTGTTTGCAATTTTCTGTGACTAAATAACACGCGTGTCATGCGCCGGTAGTAGGCGTCACAAGAAGTGGTTCGTTATTCGAACTCCTAAAATTTAAATTTTGAGTTGGAGTTTTCAACATTATCAGTAATTTTTATCCACAATTTGAATATAATGTCCATTTATGTTATTTAGTCACGGACAATTGCAAACATGTTCTTTTAAACTTCAGGCAAACAAAAAACAAAATGAACTGTTCCAAGATTCCCTCAAACATGAGCGATAGATATTTACAACTATGACACCAATTGTAAACTGTTACTTGGTTGACATGTAAAATACCTTTGGTATAGCTATGTGTCGAAAATCTCTTCTCCAGACCCGGAAAAACATCGCTTGCTTGCAGCCTTCCTGTCCCATGGCCTCCATGTCAGCTGCCATCATTTCATACACATCCCCTTTGCTGAGGCAGGAGGGTAGATAGCCCTCCAGCCACGCCATTGACTGGGATGTCTTTTGGTTAACAAGGCCCTTCTTGAAAGTATTAGGCCTACAAAATTCTCTTGATCCACCTATATATCATTTAAAAAAATACATGTATCATGAATATTTTTTGTATTTGTAGAACAATACCAAGGTTGACGTCTTTTATTTACGAAGTCCTGCACATGGACACAATGGGAGACTTACAAGTTGCTGTGTGGCAGTAGTCTTATGGGTAAACCCAATGTACACCAATAGGCAATGTACATGTATATGCACACATTTTTATGTGATACCATGCAATACTTCATTTTGGGAGCATCACACGAATCATTTTCTTTACTAACTTAATAATTTTGTTGTCTCTCAAATCATAGGCCCCTGCATATAGTTTCTAAAAACTGAGTAGCAAGGTGTGATTTCTTGGAGTAGAGGGCAGGACAAAGTTTGAAATTAGTGGGATCATCACGCGAGTCACAATGGAAAAGCAAAATTTATCATCCTTCACTGCTTAATTTTAATCTTACAAGTTAAAGGGTCAATCTCATCTGTCCTGCGGCTGCAACTGGAACGACAAACTGATGAGATGAACAACCCAGTGACTGCAAACCTACATCCTACATCCCGGGCGCAATGTAGTTCACCGGTTAGCCACAGGACAGATAGCCCATTTAACAACTTGAATTATTAAAACTAAAAACTACAAAGATTTTTTTCTTCCATTTTATCATGCTTTGGTTTATAATTTGTAAGTAAAAACGTCTTTCATTCTCGTATTGTCTTACCGAGTATAGAGAAAAAGTATTGTTTTTACCTTCAAATTTATTCCTGATCTGGTAAAACCTAGTCTTCGTTATACCGATTACTGTCATCCATGCTGTGGAGCAAACCTCACTTGTGCCAATGAGGTACCTGAATTGGCAACGTCCATCTTCAGTGTCATGGTGGTTGTGGAAATAGTCCAGTATCCACTGGCGCTGCCCATGGCTGGTACGCTGCTGAAATGTCTGTCGAGCAGTATTCGCAGTAGCAAAAGACACATGGTTCACACAATAGTGAACACAACACCTTTTCTGCAAGGTTGCAGTGATGGAGGTGACGGTTGTTGATCCTATTTTAAAAAAAATGATTGTACACCAAATATTCTCAATGTGAACTATGTGAACTGTCCATTTTTTGGCAATTACGGCTTTTTTCAAATTTCACAAAAATACCCCGAATTATTGTCTTGAAGCATGCTAAGCAAGCTGCCGTACTTTTCTGCGCATAATATTTTGGATAATATTATCTCCCATGCCAAGCAAGCGACCACCAGTTTCAGAGCCCGGTATTTTGGATAATATTATCTCCCATGCTAAGCAAGCGACCACCAGTTTCAAAGCCCGGTATTTGGGATAATATTATCTTCCATACCAAGCAAGCGACCATAAGTTTCAGAGCCAGGTATTTGGGATAATATTATCTCCCATGCAAAGCAAGCGACCATGAGTTTCAGAGCTCGGTATTTGGGATAATATTATATCCCATGCCAAGCAAGCGACCACCAGTTTCAGAGCCCGGTATTTGGGATAATATTATCTCCCATGCCAAGCAAGCGACCACCAGTTTCAGAGCCCGGTATTTGTGATAATATTATCTCCCATGCCAAGCAAGTGACCACCAGTTTCAGAGCCCAGTATTTGGGATAATATTATCTCCCATGCCAAGCAAGCCACCATGACTTTCAGAGCCCGGTATTTGGGATAATATTATCTCCCATACCAAGCAAGCCACCACCAGTTTCAGAGCCCGGTATTTGGGATAATATTATCTCCCATGCCAAGCAAGCGACCATGAGTTTCAGAGCCCGGTATCTGGGATAATATTATCTCCCATGCCAAGCAAGCGACCACCAGTTTCAGAGCCCGGTATTTGGGATAATATTATCTCCCATGCCAAGCAAGCGACCATGAGTTTCAGAGCCCGGTATCTGGGATAATATTATCTCCCATGCCAAGCAAGCGACCACCAGTTTCAGAGCCCGGTATTTGGGATAATATTATCTCCCATGCCAAGCAAGCGACCACCAGTTTCAGAACCCGGTATTTGGGATAATATTATCTCCCATGCCAAGCAAGCGACCATGAGTTTCAGAGCCCGGTATCTGGGATAACATTATCTCCCATGCCAAGCAAGCGATCATACGTTCAGAGCCCGGTACATGTACAAGTGGGTTTTTAACTACCCAAAATGAAAAGATGACCGTAAGTACAATGTATCTTATCCTAATAATTACAGTCAAATGATAATCACACTGTTCAACATTATTTAATTTGGATTTTTTTGTAACACCGCACCATACTTTATTAAAAGGCACCATACACACAACATGCAGGCGAACAACTCGACGTTGCATCTACTAGAATAAGACAGACTAACTCTTCCAACTGCACACACAAAATAATGTACACTGTACATGATTCGTTATTATGCCAAAATAACGTACAGTGTACAATGTATATGATTCGTTTTTGAATTTTGCAGAAATTTGTTATTGAAATGTTTGAGGGGATATGAAAAGTTATAAGCTTTTATTTGACACATTGAAAGAAAATATGTGTCAATGATTAGTGGCAGTTTATTAAAAACACAAATTATCAAAAGGCTGGGTCAGCCTTTTAATCGATCAGGTTTATGCCGTACATAATATGCATGTTGGACCAGACCAGTGTATGCGAATGTATGTCCCTTAACTTGCACGATCACGCATAATCTTGTTTCGATGTTATCTAGAAATATCGAATATTGGACAATGCATCTTTCAAATGCTTAGTTGGGACAAGGAGTCCGTACTTAAGCTTGAGATTTAAAAACAAAAATACATAACCTTCAACCTTCACATATACATGTAGTTAAATCTTAACATGTAGATGAAACTGCTGAACAGAAGTGATGTCATGATGACGTCATAAGGTGTCGAGTTACAGTGGTTTTTAAACTAAAATATGATTATTTCAAAATCCTCCTTCCTAAAATTGCAAAAAGATAGTATGTTACCTCATTTGACACCTCATTTGTTACAATAGCGCCTGTATTTTTGATAAAGCAGCCATTTGAATGAAAATTATAGCAAATCAATAATAGTTGCACTCAAAAGCTAATGTTTAATGCAAATTATCACAGATTGGCTACACACACAAACTCAATCTATATAAAATTCAATCTAAACACGTCTCATCTAGTGATGTCATAACATCTGACTCGTCACTGTTGTCAATCCCATCAGAGTCTTCATTGATGTCATCCTCATGCTGCATGGCAGTGGCAATAAGGGTCTTTGCTTCCCTCAAAGCCGACTCGCTCTTGCTCCACACAACACAATTTCTTGTGTGCTTGGCAGCAACAATTGCAGCATCAGCTGAATGAAAGAGAAGGAAAAATACATTGTGATAACTTGACATGAGGCCAGCTTTATCTCCAAATGTTTAGTTTAAATTCAGGTCTCACGCTTTACACTAACTAGCCCAGTGTACATTGTCTAGGTATTGCTTGGTGCATAATGTTGGATCGGCCAATGCAATTGCCCAAAATTAATGTTCCCGTCTAGTAATTCGTCAAAATTTGTGATTATCTCCAATCCAGAAACAGGAATTTATAGAATTGATTATCTCTTCAGACTTATTAATTGTAATTCAGTTCAATAAACTTAAATTCAAGCAGTCAAATGACACATTAATGCAGTGACTTTTTTCAAAAGCAATACCTTTGTCTGTCATATCAATTATCCAATCTCCTTCCTTGGACTCTGTACACACAATATTTTCAATGAGAGAGGACTGTAACAGAACATCTGACAAATCGCCTTTGTGTGCTGACGCATAATCTTGCCTGTAAATTGCTTTTAGCAAAGCTTGAAGGGTGCCATGATGGTCACCTTACCTTTCTTTCCACATGTAAATTTGAAGAAACGCTTCAGCCCCTGGTAGTGTCCATCTTTCAGTCGTTTCTGTGTACCGGATATAGTTGCCATAGACTAGGTATGTGACAAAAATTGAACTTCCTTTGATTGTAACAATAATGGCACCACTGGAAAGTGCCTGAAATAAGCATTAAAATGGTATTTGAATTTTGTTGCTAGGGCAAATACTAAGAAAGTTACATCATTTTAAAGATTTTAAAGTCGGGCCATTTTTGACTCCTTGTTTTATATAGGAAAACATAGGAATGGGCGTGATCACTTTCTTAAAGAAAATGAGATATTACAACTTTAAAACATTACAACTCATTTAACTGTGGACAGATACATGTATCTAAGCAACTGACAGCAGAGAGCTAAGTACAAGCACATACAATCCCTGTAATTAACTAATTAATTAATTATAATAAATTAACGAACGACTGAATGTAGTAAAATACTTGTAACTTCTTTAATACATGGAATATTTTGACGAAATTTTCACCAAAGGTTTGCTAATAATAAGCACTAATCAATCATGTTAGTTAAAGCCAGATAACACGACTCTTACCCAATATGAAGCTGAATTCCATCATCTAGCAGAAAATCAATTCAGAGGAGAGCAGATCAGATGCAAGGGAATATTTGGACAAGTCATAGGATTCTCCATCATCATATGTACCACTCTCGTTCCAGTAACAAACTCGATAAGTGATCCTATTTTTTCTTAGCTTTTCTGTTCGACCATTGTATAGTTCTTTCATGTTATTGTCCGTATCAAACCAATAATGACAAATGTTCCTGCCAATAACTTTGCCTTGAAGAATGTCCTTCAAGTCCCCAAGAATATCTTGATCAACATCTGGAAATTTTTCAACCAGATTTGCAATGTCCAAAGAATCTATGACTAAGCTCTTCAACTTTTTCTCCAGTTTGCACAGATCAGTCATGTCTTTTTTTGCTCTTTGCTGCACACCTCGTTTTGCTATCGCTTGCATCACCTCTTTCTGCCTTCTCCTATTTCTTGACCTCTGCTGCCCGGTACAATGCCTAATCAGGGAACAATTTTCCCATTTTGGCAACATGTACCCTGATCAGGAAACATTCACAGTCCAGCACAATTGTCTCCAATTATGGAAACATATCAAATGTTTCCTGATCAGGAAACATTTGTCAAAGTGCACAGTGTCTCCAAAATAGGAAACACTTCAGATGTTTCCTGATCAGGAAACATTTGTCAAAGTGTATAGTGTCTCCAAAACAGGAAACACTACCAACATTTCCAAATCAGGAAACATTTTTCAATTTGTGTATTGTTTCTAAATCAGGAAACAAACAGTATCCTGATTAGGAAACATTGTCCCTTATCGGGAATTTCTTTCCCTATCCACAAATGTTCTTTAGGAAGTGCTCCTGAATGTGTCCCCCCCCCAAAAAAAAAAAATATATATATATATACAAAAAATTAGAGGGTGGGTTCAAATAGTAACATTTAATTTTGCAGCACCACATGTAGGCCATGCCATTGTCAATTTCACAACCCCCCCCCCCCCACACACACACACACCCTCACGGATGGGGGCTTGTGGGGTCCGGCTATTGTTCTATTATTCCCTTTTCTGAAGAATTCCCCTGTGGGGTCCAAGTTTTACAAAGAATACCTTGTGGGGTCCATTGTTCTGTTGTGTTAAGGACCCCACAAGGACCCACACGTAAGTCCACACCTACATGATTGTACTAACTAACCACTTCACATCTGTTTTCCAAAAACTTTAGCCTTTCACGCATGTGGGATTATTTTCATTAAAAAATCATACTTTTTTTCTGGCCATTATATCTTTACTACAAGTCAATAAAATAAAGTAAAGCTTAAGATATTTTAAAGAACTTTTTTCATAGACATTTGTATGGCTACATTTTTCACTGCAGTTGCGTTTCTTCAGCAATGACTTGGCCATTGCTAAGCTCTTATGCAGAAGCCAGTGGCATAAATCCGTGTGGGGGGGGGATGATTCTGAAATTTTGTATGTGTGGGTTTTCTTCTGTACCATTTGCTCTCTTTCTTGAAAATAAGTGGGCGAAACCTATAACAGCATTGGGTTCGGGGGCTGCAGAAGGGCCCAGAGAAAACTTTATGGATTAAGAGACTCTTTGGTGCATATTTAGCCTCTCAGGCTTATCCATATTATCTGTTTTTGGGTTTTTTTTCACCATGTACTTTTGTTCTCTTTATGGATTTAAAAATAAGGGACAGGCTGCATGCACCCTCTTACCGCTGGATTGTTTTCACAATGTCAAAATTATTGTACAGCACAGTTATTATAATTTATCTAATATAATAAGAGCAAAAGTTAAAAATTTTTGTTGCACATATCGCCCAGAACGGCTGGGTCCCACGGCTCGGGAGGGGTGCCTGCATGTGCCACTGCAGTGCATGTTATTTTGAGACAAGCTTATCACTTTGTTCTCAATAGGGACAGCTCAGTTGGTAGGGCGCCAGCGCATTTATTCAAAGGTCGCAGGTTCAAGTCCGCTCTAGTCAATTTTTTTCTTTGTTCAAACCAAAACTAAATTTACCCAGTCCAGTCAGTTTCCCTTGTGGTTTATTACTTGATGTTTTAAATAAAAAGTCGCATCCCCTTGAGGTGATCCCTCTGCTGCCGCTTCCCAGGTTGTATCGTAAACTTGGGTGTGATCCCTGGCTATACGGCAGTTACAGGTTGTATGGCTTCTGACTGGCACCCCCGAACAAAGATATTGACAAAATAGGGAGACCGCCAACATACTGACATACATGTAAGGCTAGATAAGCTCAGTTGGTAGAGCGCCGGCACGTTAATCTTGAGATCGCAAGTTCACAAGTCCCGCTTATAATTGAAAAGGACCAACTGATAAGCAGGATCCTTTCTTTTTCCAAATTATTAAACCATTTGAGAAAGGAATCCACTTTTATGCTCCCTATGACTTCTGGAAGATATAGGGAGGGCTTACATGAGATTTTTTAAATTAGGGCTGTGGATTTTTTTCTCCCGCTTATCATGTTTTCCTATTCAATGTCTCTTTTCATATAATTTTATATTTTTTAGTAATTGTATTTAAGGGGAATTAAAACAGAATATTTTCACCTTCATCTTTTGTAAATTCAGCATCTTTGTGCTGTTAGTAGGACTTTCAGTTATAAAATGAGTAGGAGAGGGAGTTATATTTGCCCGTCACAGTCAAATGTTGCAGCTGACGAACTACAAAACGTGATGCCTTTTTCAAAATCCTTTTTTTTTTTTAGTCCACAAGAAAGAAAATATACAATAGTCATCATTAAAATGATAAAACATTCACACTGCTCCACTGTAAACACTCACATGGCAAATTGACACATTTTCAGAGGAAAAAAGGCTTTTATTTTATACAAAATTCTCATTTAAAGGTATTCATGGTATTTAACAGTATTCAACTACATAAAATTTGTTGAAATGAAGGTACATGTACTTTACACTCCCTAATCATTTGTCTGACAATCTAGAAGTTTCACTTAATATTGATGTTACACAGACTTGAGTTTATTTACACCATAATACTTATTTTGTCAGATGAGAAGCTAAAGATTATGCATTCTTTTGAATTCAACAATTTTGCTCTCCCAGATTCAAATAGATGCATTTAATACTGATCATGTAAGTTAAAGAAGGAGACATGTGGAGTTTAAAGAAACACAATCAAGCTCAGCCAGAACCAGTCACGGAAGGAAAAAAGCTAAAGAATACCCCTGTGAGTTTTAGTGTACTCTGCGTACTTCTTTTTGAGATTTTCCAAATTTGTACAAGTGTATCTTAAAGCTCTACCAGTATCTAACGTCATGGTGATATCACAATCAAAAACATAAATTGAAGAAACTTCTTCAACTTCCTCTCTGACAGGCCAAATAAACCTTCCGTTTTTTTCCTGTACAAAATTTACTCTGATTTTATTATTAGGAATGATCTCCAGTATTTGGCCCAAGTGGAATGTTTTGTAGTATGCAACTGCAACCCACATACCTTAGACATGTTAGAGAGTGATGATGGTGCCTTCTGTGAGCCATCCGCCATTTTCTCAACAGGTTTGTCTGTCCTGTCGGTTGTTTTTTTCATTACTACAGAGACTGGTCCTAGGCCTACTGGGTCTTTACTTGTGGTCCTTTTTGGGTTTTTGCTTAGTGCATTTGGGGGTTTCGGGCTTCGTACCGGCTGTTTCTTCTTCGGCTCATCATTTGGCTGGTGTGGCGGATGAGCTTTTGAAGTAGATGCAGTTGAAATGGTTACCTTATTGGTGCTAGAGGCAGCATCGGGTGTTCCCTTGTCTATGGTCTGAGATTGTTCTTTACGTGCTTGATGTACCGGCTGTTTCTTCTTCGGCTCATCATTTGGCTGGTGTGGCGGATGAGCTTTTGAAGTAGATGCAGTTGAAATGGTTACCTTATTGGTGCTAGAGGCAGCATCGGGTGTTCCCTTGTCTATGGTCTGAGATTGTTCTTTACGTGCTTGATGTACAGCCTTGTTGGATGTTGGTGCTCTCATCGGCAAAGACTGACTTGGTATCTTCCCCATCCTGTCTAGGACAGATTGTCCGTTTTGATGCGTCATAACGGTCTTTCAGGGAACACTGACCCAATTTATGCAAATATGCGTATGTGTTGAGTGGTGTTATTTTGAAGTCTATGTTCGTGCAATACTCGCATAGACAAGACAGGCGCTTGTTACTGTCCTTTGAGGCGATGTTCTTTGACTTTAATTTTTTGAACGTAGTGAAGGCAAGGGAGATGGCTGGGTGTTCTTCTTGGAACTTTTCGTAGGCACTTCGCAGAGACCTTTCCATAACCTTTCTTCCAACAACAATATTTCCTGTCTTCTTTGCACTCCGTGCATCGGGAAGCGCTCGAAATATCACCTCTATTGAAGAATTCTTCCACTTGCTTGACTGTCTGAACGTCCAACTTATCGCTCCTGGTCTTCCTCTTAGCAAAGAATTGAATTGGATTCTGGCTCTTCTTTAGACTTTTATACCCAAACCCAAGATGTAAGAAGTGTTGTGAACATAGTTTTCTTGAAGCATGATGCAGTGGTAATCAGAATTCGCTTCTTGTATATATCTGTGGTGTTCCTCGTTCTTTGAAGCCGTTTCATTTTTTGCTTGATAGAATCTGCGCTCTCTTCTAGAAATGAAAGCCGTTTTTTTGTGTTTGGGCTAATCATACCTCTCCGTTTGAGTTGCCGTTTACTTTTTGGGGTTGCGGACGCAATCAGATGAGTTATCACATCTGCTGCCTTTTTAGAGCTTCGTGGCATACTCTGCCTTACACGCCTCGCGGCTTGCCTTAATCCACTGAGCGATCCAAATGACATACTGGGTTCTGAGGTGTCACGTGGACTAACTGGTTGCTGGTTCTTTTTCTTCTTCTTGGCCTCCAAAGCTGCCTTCTTTATTTCTCTTTTCTCCGCATACTTCCTCCTTCTCTTTTCCAGGCTTCGTCTATGTTGCTGCACATTCTCCCGTGACCTCTGTTGTTCCTTCTTGTCTCGCCAGTACGCTCTTTGTTTATCTATTCCAGCACGGGTCTTTCGGGGTGGCTTTGTAGTTTCTTTTCCATTAGCTCTCTTGGCAGCTCGATGCCTAGCAACACGCTCTCTCGTCTTTTCTCTTTGTGATGCTAGTTTGTGATAAGTTGACCATGATTTCTGGTTATTGGGCACTATGTGGTTGAAAAACAAAACAAAAAACAAAAACAAAGGGGAAAAAAATTCAAAATAGGGACATTGCCCACATAGGGCTAGAAAGCTTAGCCCATAGAACGCCAGCATGTCAACAAGGAAGTTGCAGGTTCAATCCCGCTCTATTGATTTTTTTTATACCAATAATCATGTACACCCAATGACAGGTATATCCTTACCAAATATGGCTTTGTAGAGGAGAAGCTGTTGGAAGCTTCTCTTTCCCGTTTTCCCCTTCCCACTGAGGTTGTACTTCAATGCCAAGTTATGGTCGAGGGTCTCCTCAAGCATCTTGCGCACCCCTTCAGTAATGTTTCGCCCATTAAAGGCCCCAAGATGCCAAACCTGCAAAGAATGGGTCAAAGAGCAAACGTGATTGAGATCTACACTACAGCTGTGGTACATCAGTCCTGAATGACACAAATTGTGAAAACCATCTCCCACTTGGCTTATCTTTTTCACCATTGTAATAAAAAGAGGAGGGGGGGGGGGTTATCACTTATATTGATCAGTTGTATAAACAGGCAAATCTATACCAAACATAGTTCCAACTGAGATTACAGCAACAGTCTAGAGGATAAACCAAATTACACTTTTGGGTTCAGATGTCCTTTACATTTTGTTAATCTTTGGACGTTTTTCCTAAGAGCCTGCTACATGTAGCAACCAAGCATTATCTTCTGTATCTGTCAGATATAACCCCATTGTTAATTCTATTCCCTGTTTTATTCACCGATTTCTGTCATTTCACAGTCTTCCGTGTGAACTGTCCATAATACGAAACACACTGATCAATGCGATCGCAACCATTCATCGATAAGTTATAGTCGTTGATAATTTGTGGCATTTCAACCTGTTCCCATTTTCTCGAGACGGTGACGTTCCCAACAGTAGACTTTGAAGATACCAGTATGCATGGTTTTCTAGATTTTTTGTCCCTCCATGCTACGCACAGAAGATTATTGTCATCACTGCGGAATGACCGTGATTCGCGATGATCCAGTTTGAGGGTTTTCAGCTCGGGGGGGAAGTTTTTTCTGTAGATATTGACTGTTCCGGTGTAGTAGATTTTCTTAGCATTGAGAAACTGGATGAGGGCGTAAGTGGTGTAATACCGGTCTGCAAACACATGATGTCCTTCTCCCATGGGCTGTAAAAGGTATTGGAACACCTTCTCAGATTGTCCACTTGCTGGGTCTTGGTTTGCATCATATGAAGTTTCCTTGCCAAAGTACACAAGCAGATTATGTACATAACCTGTTGCGCTGTCACAAAGTCCGAAGGTTTTGATGTGGTGCTTTCGGGGCTTTGAAGGATTATACTGTTTGTATTTCCACCGTCCCTTCCAGCCTATCACCATTTCGTCGATGGAAACGTTGATGAAGGGATAGAAGGCAGCTTGAAACTTGCCAAGGAGAGTGTTCAGGAATGGCTCGATCTTGTTTTTGGATTTTGAGTCTACAGCAGATGCATGCAACATTGAATGGTATATATGGCCTCAAATCTATCCCTCGGAAACATCTGGCCATACCACGTGGTGTAGTTTACAGGGGAACGTGACCAGTAGTCTTTGATTACTGGCTGCTTGTTTAGCCCCATTGCTATCAGGACAGCAAGGAATTTTAACAGTTCACCTGCTGTTACTGGCCTCCAGTTCCCAAAGATGGATCGACGACGAGGGGGGTTGTTCATCCGTGTCCTGTGTTCAGCATATTCGTTTATCATGTCCATGATGCTCTGTAGTATATCACGGTCAAGCAGTTCATAGAGACAGTCAAGAGGGCTTGAACTGCCGTCTAGGTCTGCATTTACACCCGGTGGATTGTTTGGCACAAATTGAAATTTCTGTCCAGCGTCATCATGTTTCGATTTGGAGACATTTTGCCATGTTATTTGTGCTACAGAGTCGGCCCAACTAGTACGACATGTACGAGTGCCTTGGCCACACGGACGCTTGTGTGGCCGACCGTGCCTACGTGGCGGGACAATGTCGTCGTCAGAATCCTCCGAATTATCACTCACCGTACTTGTCTGACTGTCATCTTGACTATAATCTGATTCTTCACTACTTTCGTTGTCACTTTCTTCATCGGAAATCCAGTGAGAAAGCAGACTCATGGCCTGCTGCGATGAAATTCTCTGAGGTCGCGAGCTACCCCCACCATTCCCCGCATCCGCCATGTTTGTTGTGGTTACATGTGTCGCGTCGCAACACTTCGACACAAAGATTGGAGCACCAATATTTTTATGTTCTCTGTTTTTCGTTTTTGCAACGTCACCATCGGTTTTCCCCGGAAATTTATGCTAATGATTGAATGACGCTGCCTCTGAATGGGTTATGATTGGCTATTGGCATTCATTGATGCTCAAGTGGCCAATAGTAGCTCGGATTTCGCGATGTTTACAGCGCGCCGCTCTGAGCTAAGCCACCGGGCAGGTTGCTTTTTTCGAGTCATTGTGAGTATGCGCTACCGTAGCGAAAGAGTTAAAGTTAGAATAAGTCAAAGAAAATATATTATAATTATTATATTAGAATTAACTGTTATTAATTATTATTTTAATTATCTTTGTAGGCCTATACCTATAATTTATATCTTTAACACGTTTACTTTACTTGTTAGGCCGTAAAAAGTTAACTTCTTATTAGGGGCCTAAGTCTAACGTTTTTATAAAGTAATATTTGAAAGATAAAATATCGATCCTCACCGATGGAACTTGGCCTCCCTTGTCTCTGATTAATGTCTTGGACATGCCTGAGTAATGTTTCGAGAGCCATGGCGTAGTCAGTAGCTGACTCGACTGTCTGTTGCCGCCTCGAGAAGAATGCAGCAATTGGGGTGGCTGCTGCGCTTCCCTCTCCAAATTCATCGAGAAGTTCTGTAATGGCCTTTTCTGCAGTGATGGCTCCATGACCTTCAAGATTGAGAACCACGTCACGAGCGTCACCCTTAGTATGCCGCACTAGCTCCTGGAACTTGACTCGATCTGGTTGCGGTCCTTTTACTTCGAGAAGGTAACGCATATCTCGTGCCCAGTCCTCTACTCGAAGACCGTGTTTCTTTGAACTCGTTCCGCTTCACATATTGCCCCTGGGAGAAGTTGTCTTATCATCTTGGTCATCTTCTTCATTTGATGAAGATAAAGAAACTCGAGTCTTTTAACTGCGCCTTCAACAAAATATAATTCTAGATCATGTATTTTGTTTCAATTTGGGAGTGTTCAGGAAAACAATCAGGAATATTTGTGATGTCTGATGTCCATCAAACGTCTCAAATATTCCTGATAATTTTTACTTACTTTCTACCTCTCTTGGCTGTCTCGTCATCCTCTGTCTTGAGGTCTGACATTTCTTTTTTTAAATTTTTTTATTTGTGATGTCTGATGTCCATCAAACGTCTCAAATATTCCTGATAATTTTTACTTACTTTCTACCTCTCTTGGCTGTCTCGTCATCCTCTGTCTTGAGGTCTGACATTTCTTCTGCCTTTTTTTAAATTTGTGATGTCTGATGTCCATCAAACGTCTCAAATATTCCTGATAATTTTTACTTACTTTCTACCTCTCTTGGCTGTCTCGTCATCCTCTGTCTTGAGGTCTGACATTTCTTCTGCCTTTTTTTAAATTTGTGATGTCTGATGTCCATCAAACGTCTCAAATATTCCTGATAATTTTTACTTACTTTCTACCTCTCTTGGCTGTCTCGTCATCCTCTGTCTTGAGGTCTGACATTTCTTCTTCTTCTTTTTTATTTGTGATGTCTGATGTCCATCAAACGTCTCAAATATTCCTGATAATTTTTACTTACTTTCTACCTCTCTTGGCTGTCTCGTCATCCTCTGTCTTGAGGTCTGACATTTCTTCTGCCTTTTTAAATGATTAAAGGTGCCGATGTTAAAGAAAGCGAAAAAGACACATTCATCCTCCAAAGCGATCTTGGAAGATTCTTGAAGCATGGAAGACTTATTGTTAAAACAGCTATTTCTCAAATAGACAAATCATAAAACTGGCAATTCTTCAAACTGGCAAATCATAAAATGAGTTTGATACTTGCGGTTGTGTTGATATTAAAGATGGCTGTTATTCTTGGACGTACTGGGCGGTTACGTGGTGCTAGGGCGAAGATCGTCCTGTCTAACTGCTGGTGTGGTTGTCCCAGTAGTCCAAGCTATTAAAAAGAGATATGGTCCATGCCATAATTTACAAAATTCTACATACATACAATGTAGGATAGATAAAACTTCATTATTAAGAAAATAATAATTACAGGGGAATAACTCTTCTTTACAGAAAAACATTAAATATCAAAGGAAATCTCTTTGTCTCACTTGTCTCACAAACCTTAGTAAATTACAAAACTATTAAAAACTTATTAACCCCAAAACTTCATCAAAAGACAACAACTTGTGTCTCTGTGTTTTGGTACTTGAATACTTCAATTCAAGGATGTACATGTAAATATATGTGTAGTGGATGGGGGGATAGGTGTTGCCTCGTAGGCCTGCTCCACTTATTACTCAAAATAAGGATGCACAGGATACACTAACTTCAGAGTTCAGTTCAATTTGAGTTTAATTCGTCTCCAGTTCTTAGCAAGATTAGAAAACGGAAAAACAAAAAACAAAACAAAACCCCAAGCACCAGCCAGATCCACAAATATCAGTGTTATCTGGTGAATACTCTAGAAAGGTTATTACATGTACATATCACTTTGTCCTGGTGACGACGAAAATGCCTCAAAATGTTGGACAAAACGTATAAGAATCCTCACAGACTTCACAGCGCAAAGCAAGCGGCTCGCCCGGCTCTCTACCAAAGGCCGCTTTACTTCAACGTAAACACTACGCACTAAGAAGACCTCAAAAAGCCAACTTATAATAAAACCAAACTACTTTCCATCGTCACCAAAACCTAAATGGAATTTCATATAGTATAAAAAAAATACACAAATTCGGGTGAATTCCATCACAGAACAATTTATATGAAAATATGACATGCGCTTTGTTTTTATGGTGGAGGGAGACATCCTGTGAAGTGAGTGATACAGCACTCAGCCTGCGAAAAGTAGTATTAAAGTGGCGCTGTATGTTCAACTGTATACCTTAAAGGCCGATTCCCCACATATGTAAAACAACAGCATATAAAATACTTAAACTAAATAAAAACCTCTAAACAAGAATCAAATCTCTTTCCTCCAAAACTCTTACAAGAATTAAGTTTTGGATAGCCTACATTTAAATTCAAGTTCAAGAATAGAAATAAGCAGAAATAAATATCAACCTCTTCCATAGAGATGAATCTTCTAACTCCAAAACACAAGACAACAGTTTCTCAAATGGAAGTTGCAAATTAATACATATGAATTCATATTAAACTTTAAACTCACCTATTAAAAAGAGCCAACATTCGCAGAGAAAAATGTGATGAATGAAGCAAAATTTTGCAGAGTCGGAAAACCTCTGAAGAAGATGACAGAGCTGCATGTGATCAGTACGGTGTCTGGAGCAAGAGTGCCAGGTCTAGCCAAACTTGGAGCAAACTACCACACATTCCAAGCCCTGGAATGGGTGCTTTAGCGAGAGGAGTTGACATTCTTGGATCTATTTTCCCACATATGCCAAAACAATTTCTGTTTTTTTTTCTTCTGCTTGTTAGACTCAACACTTCTTTCTTTGGCATGTCTAACGTCCTTCTTTAAAACTTCCATGTATGTTTGGAGTCTACAATATAAACTCCTCAAAAAAAGTTCGGAAACTCAAGTTTGACTGACGATTTCTCTCTTGTTACCAACTCATTTTCCTTGCATTTGGTATCATTGGAAAGCCCTGTTATTCCTCTTTACAATGATGTGCCATTTGTTATGATTACACAATTGGGGGATGTGCAGCACAGCTGAATATTGGGGGTGGGTGTAAAGTGAAATGTTGCAAAATGCATTGCTATTGTCATACAGTGCATTCCCCCCTTTTGCTTGGAGGAGGCTCTTGACTTAACATTGTTTGTTCAATGAAGGAAGCTGTTCAATGATTAAACCAGAAAAAAAGACTTTTCTTACGTCTTGTTTTGTCTTTTGTTAGTGATAGAGAGTTTCATTGTAGGCCTACTGTGAGAGAGATTTGTTGTTACTGATGGAGAATTACTGGGTGTTTGAGTGCAGAAAATGACAAATTCTTTTACTCTGTTTGAAACTCAACCACATTAACAACAGAGTTGGCATATGATGACTTAGCAGAGCATGTGCACAAACGTCACAGCAGTTGTGTTTTTATTATAGTATTAACTGTGTCACTGTCGCTTCTTGATGGAAAACTGTTCTTGATGACCATTCATTCCATTGCAAGTTTTCAAACCAGCTCTGTGCTATGATAGTAAATAATGAGTGTCACACTTTGGGTGCCATCCCAGCCTGCCCTCCCACATTCTGTTGGGTAACCTACCAATATCACAGTATGGAGACCACACAATTGTAGCAAACAAAACACCAAACATCCCGGTCTTCTTGTGCAAAGCTGTCGATAACTTTTCTTTGTACACTATGCACTTCTGTGTTGTATGATACATATCAAAGAATGAGTGTGACTCCTTTGAAAGAAGATGTCAAAATAAAGAGCGCAGTTCACTGACATTCTTGATGTATGACCGTAGTATCTCCTGGGCAATCCATTTAAAGACGCCTTCAAAGTTTTTTTTTATAGTCGCCTTGATAACAACATACTTGATGTTAGAGCGTTCGACCCATAGTTCCTCAGGCCCAAGCTTTCAGCAATCGTCCTCCAGTGACTTAACGCAACAACGCATGTACTTGCTTTCAAAATGGAATGCAATTCTCCAAGCTGTCCATAACACCTCCAGAATATGGAGCTCTCACTTGATGAATGGCCCCTGTTAATTTTGACAAAAGATGAAATATTGTCATGACAATAAAATTAAATTAATGGAGAATATCCAACAAAAACGAGGTGAGAAAGCACTGTGGGTTGGGAAGCTAGGTACATAATTTTTTTTAATCATCAAAGTGAAGTAAGTGAAGTGAAGAACCATTCAAACACTTTTTCTGACTGCATAACAAACAAACAACAAACGAACATAAAACAAACAAAACATCATATCATAAGGATTAACACTGTGTGTCTATAATGAATGGTTAAATTCTGGTTCACTGGCACATTCTTGGAATTAATTAGCTGAAGCTGATGAGAAGTTGATATTGATAAGAGACTAGTATATGATTATCAATGGATTCATCTATGCAAATAGGGCATAAAATATGGGATTGTGTAACTAGGATCCACATAATAACGGTCTTGCACAAGACTAATGATAAATCTGCACTACTGTTTGTCCTACATGTATTTCTTTTGAAACTTTTATCCCGTCTCTATTTTAAAAACGACCAGTTGCATCCCCATTCCCCACACACACCCAGATACTTGGATGACACTCACTAAACTCTATTTCTATAAATTCGTCTGATTTTGAATTGATTGGGCAGGTCCGAGTTTGATCCATACTCAGCAGTTTACATTTGAATATTGCCAATTGAAAATTAGTCCCTTGGTGAATTTTAGGGCTGTGCGTTTTTGGATATTTTTGGAACCGGATACCCGAAATCAGGAAAGTTCGGATACCCGGATACCCGTTTTCATTCTTGTTGAAAACATGCCTCCTTTAATTTGGTGTACAAATACATGTAAACGTTAACAAAATTTACCTTTATAATACAGAGGATACTATATTTAATTCGATCTTTATTAAAGTATAACATCTTGGTGACAAAATATTGTATTTACAGAAAGCTATTTCTGAAATAAAACCTTAAAAATTGCTACAAAAGTGTCTTTAATAACCCAATTTACAAAAGATCACACACACGCACGCATGGCCGGTGCATCACGCAGCTATAGCGGCCTCACACGTGACTGTGTCAGGGAGTGACTGCCATCATCATATCAGAAGACAATAATCACTGGTGCGTGCGTGATCAGAGCGCATGCGTATAGCAAGTTGACTTTAATGTTCATGTGTCACAAAACACGTGTTGAATAATGTCATTGGTCAATCAAAGGCGATGTGGGCGGAACTAACCCGTTGTGGGAAAACGATTCATGTGCTTGCGCCTTGCCGCGCCCCTGCCTTCTAAATAAGGATATCCCGTCGCCATGTTGGCTTTGGATCAGAGCGCATGCGTATAGCAAGTTGACTTTAATGTTCATGTCAAAAACACGTGTTGAATAATGTCATTGGTCAAAGTCGATGTGGGCGGAACTAACACGTTGTGGGAAAACGATTCATGTGCGGCGGCGCCTAGCGCCCCTGCCTTCTAAATAAGGATATCCCGTACGCCATTTTGGCTTTGGATAAGGACATGATTTTGCGTACTAAAATAATATTTAATATTATGAAACTAACAAACTGCAAAAAATTAACGAATCTAAAATCAGAACTTGAATATTAATATGTTTCTATCACAATGAACTTTATTTAAATGTCAATAAACCTGTCAATAAACCTTGTTTCTTGAAAGAATGAATTTTACCAATTTGGGCCCCTTTTTCTCAAAACGGGACCAAACTTGACTAATCCCTGTTGAACGTGGCATCGTGTTGATCGGTCAGTCAAGAAATGAGTCTAAAATTTAGGATGCGCACTCATCAAAAAATAACTTAACAAAACGTATCTATGTAAGCTTTAATAATAATAATAATAATGTGTGGATTTATATAGCGCACGTATCCACCAACTAAGTGGTGCTCAAGGCGCATTATATTATTATCCCTGCTCATAAGGCTCATAAGGCTCATAAATCGTTCCTGAAACCATCTCAGCTCCCTGGGGAGTATACAGCTCAATTGCTGCCATTTCTAGCGCATATAGAGCAAACCAACTCTGCCTTCACAGGTACCCATTTAACCCCTGGGTGGAGAGAAGCAATTATGATTAAGTGTCTTGCTCAAGGACACAAGTGTCACGGCCGTGATTCGAACCCACATTATGTTGCTAACACCAGAACTTGAATCCGGTAAGCTAGACCGCTCGGCCACGACACCTCTACACCTCTTTGTCTACTTTTTAATTAGTATTCAGCCAATTTGCCCCCCCCCCATCAATGTTTGACGTTCCATAATTCGCAGCTCATCATAAGCAACCGCATTTCGTCCCTCATAAACGTCTTTTCAACTGATATGAGATTAGGTGTTTGTAAAAAATATGCTGCCCAATTGAAAGGATCAAACCCGCAACCAATAATACCTTTCAAATCCGACTGATTATGGATCCTACTGTTGGTTTCAAAGACAATGACCGACTTAACACCTCCCTTTTTGAAACAAATTGTCAACTTGTCGGCAAATGTAATACACAATAGAGCTCGGTATCGGTGGGTAAATAAATGTAAATGTTGGTGATATGCTGAGGGATGGTCGGTGGCACATCAAAATAATTACACAACAAAACCAATTTCAACAATTAATGTGGACGTCCCCTATAATAAAATCCCTTCTATAAACACATCATAGTGCACACTCCAGTGCAGACATAAAGCAGCAATGTCCCACTAATCCAATTACTGTGAACAATAAGCAAACATTCCATCCTGAGCAGCTAGTTTGATACTTGTTTGTAGCATGCCCAGCCAGGCTATTTGAGTCTTAATGATTGGATACAATGTATCAGTTGGACAAAAGTGTATGGAAAAAATCCATAAAATACTACAAAGGCGTTATCTTGAATAAAATTGCTCCTAAAAGTGTAAACATTACATTGTTCAATAGTCAAAGATTTCTGTTCACACCGCTGAAATGGTAAGTCCCAATTTTAAAAAGTCGTTTACGGGTACTCGAAACCGAAAAACGGAACCGGGTAATGACAGTTTTGGTCGGGTATCCGGATACCCGGCACAGCCCTAGTGAATTTGTTTATTAATCCATGAGTATCCTAAGTTATGAGTTTTCAGATGAGACATGAGGCAGACTTGATATGAAGACGAGACAGCAAGGAGAAATATGGTTTACATCCAATGGATGACAAGGACAGTGATGCGTCGCCATGGAGACATCACATCTTTCTCTTCAGCAAAACCTTTGGTGAGTATAGATCATATGACACTTGACATCAGTTGTTTATATAGACATCAGTGTACGTTGTTAATGACTTACAGTCATCAATTAAAATCCAGTCACATACTCCTTGATAATTAAAAAACAAACATTTCTTCTACATGTACTTCCACAGTTGCACCCCCTGAAAATTAATATAAAAAACATGTCCTATCTACCTTCCCCAGTTGCACCCCACCCCCTAAGATAAAACAAAAATGAACCCATCTCCACAAACTACCTCCCCAGTTGCACCCACCCCCTAAGATTCAAATAAAATGAACCCATCTCCACAAAAAACCTCCCCAGTTGCACCCCACCCCCTAAGATTCAAATAAAATGAACACATCTCCACTAACTACCTCTCCAGTTGCATTCCCTTATGACAATTTAAATTTTAAAAACCTCAACTTTCTACCTTCATAATTGCACCCCCCCCCCCGAAAGTTTAAATAACAAAAACCCATCTCCACCATTAACCTCAACGTATGCACCCCGTTCCCTTAAAATTTCAATTAAAAAACAATCCCCACTCTATCTTCCTCCATATATTGCACCCCTTCACCTTCATTAAAAAAAACATCTCTTTTATCTTCTCAATTGCACCCTACACCCCTCCCCCATTTTTCCTTCCCACCACCACCCCCATCAATCTTGTTTTATGAGTTGAAGATACCTCTCTTCTTGAAAAGGGAAAAAATTATACCTGACACCCAGGGAAAAAAATAATACCTCACCCAGGGAAAAAATAATTCCTGGTAAACTGGCTCCAGAGCCAAGTTATTCATGTAGAGATGAAAAACACCTGTTCTTATTGTGAGCTATACCCATATATGAACAAGAAGTCAGCAGTATGCAAATGTTCTGCTGTGGGGGAGGGGCTTGAACAGAAAACCCCCTAGCCATTGGTTATCAGCTGCAGTTTGTTCATTGATATTCAAATTTCTGGAGTGGAGTCCTGGGGACCTGGGCAGAGAACAGAAAGCACAACTATTTGTCTTTTGTTCATTTAATTGAAATGTGGAACCAATGCATTAAGATACCAGCAGTGACTTAGTAACACTTAAACAGCAGCCATTACACAGAAAAGCACAACTACAGCATGCATTGTACATGCATCTTCTGTGCTCTAGTTTTAATTTTATCCACAAACTACTACTTCAAAGATGGCTGCTTTTCAACATTTTTGAATTTCTGAAGATTGAGGCTTGGAGAATTCTTCAAACATTCTTGAAATTTGTTTGGTTTTGGAGTATAATTTTAGGTCATGTTTTTAAAAACAACTGCGTGCAGACTTGACTTCAACTTCAAATGGGAAAATGTTTGCATTGGTAGGTGGAATTCAGACGCGCTCTTTGTGTATTGGAATGGAAATGTTGATGTATATTGTTTAACCAGTTTGCGTCGGGAATAAAAAAGTTTTTCTGGGCCCCTGTGGCGGGTTTCTTTTTCCCACACACACATGTTAATGGAAGCTTCCACAGCAGGCGGCCGGCACTTCCGAGCATGTCACCGTACACGCGTGGCTCAACCGAGCATGCATACAAATATTCCGGAGTTTCCTGTGGTGTGTTTAGATGCTCTCCGATCCGCGGTGCAAAAAAAAATTGCGTGTATACATGGCCTCCGACGCGAACTGGTTAAATGCATTTAATGTAAAATGTAAAAGTTATGTGAACCCAAGTTTCATGTTATAATTATTACCATTGCATTGAAACAATGCACCAATTATGGCAGGTTAGGCTTCCAGTTTGACCCATTATGAGAAATGCATTGAAGCAATGCACCGGAGCATTCTTGTTTGTGTATTTTCTGCATTAGAAATGACTAATGCAACTAATTATTTTATTTTTCTTACAGATAAGAGAAATCTTCTTGAAAGTCTTGAAGATGTTGTGACTTGTGAGGTTCTTATGAAGATGGACAGAGTTTGGTTGAGCAGCATGCTAGAGTGGCCGAGACTCACTGTTAAGACAGGACAGAAAGCCATTTATCCACCTGAACACACCCACATAGAGAACAGTTCTTACAGATAAGTTTACAATCAAATGTGATCAGCTCCATCAAAACCAACCAAAGCATGCTCTCTCAAATGTAGTTTTTTGTTCATCAAAAGCTTCATTTGAAGCTTCTGTCTATTTGAAAATGGTAAATTATACCAAACGTTCAAAAGACCTAGCTATTATTTAGATTGACACAACCGACATATTTAACCTGATCAAATTAATTCACTTGTAAGATGAATGTTCTTACTTTCTCAGTGACTGAACAATTTGGATACTGAAAGTTTACAAAACAGTCAGTTCACATTATTGGAAACAAGTGGATTAAATGATGAATATTTCTCACTGTAATTGATGAGCATTTTCCTGAAATGAATTGGATGTTATGAACCCAATTTTCAATGATTTGAACACTCTTAAAATGTCTAAACGTGGCATAAGTAAATGAGGAAATATTGATATCCCGTTAGGCATGCATGGTTTTGATGGAGCATGGCACAGCTTGAGTAATCCCCTGAATAATAACTTGCATTCATTTGTATCTGGTTTCACAACTGCCTATAACAAATTACCATGAACAAAATATCATTGTGAATGGCACCTGTCTATTTTAGACACAAGCCTCACTTTGATCCTCATAGACTTGTGTATAAGAAAACCCGCCATTGACCCTCTTAAAACTGCATTCATTTATGTCTGGTTCCCTTTCTGCCAATCAAAAATTACCATTTAAACAAGTTGCCCTATTGAAACATACCAGTCTATTTTGGACACAAGCCTCACTTTGATCTTAATAGACTTGTGTATAAAAACCCAGATGGCAGTTTCATGATGACGATATGTTTGAAGCCAAAGACTCATGGAAATTGAGGAAAACTTTTCTTGACCTGTTGGGTCAAGAATAAGCTACAAAGTGTTTTGCATTTCTGTGTGTATGACAGAAAATACTTGCACACCAAATTATCAAAATGCTTGCCAAAGTGGCAGGTTGCTCAACAGAAAGAATATTCACCTGTATGCTCAAACAATATTATTCCCTAAAAATGTCAAATATATGGGCAGTTTGAAGAGTATTAGTTGATATAAGTTGAGGCAATGTGATTGGTTGGGTCTAGAAGTACAGCTATATCTGTTTAGTACGCCCTCTACAGGTCATGCACAGACCACATAGAATGTTGACTTTGGTTTTCTGTCATGTTTGGAACAATGAGTGTAGTAGTTTACTTGTCATTTGACCACAGTTGCTGATTCATACTACTGTACATCCCTATTGATCTATCGCGGCAGAATTGTGTAATCGTGGCCAATAAAACGATACCAAGTCCCATCGCGTTTATTTATACATGCAATCAATGGAAATCTATTGTAAGATAAGGGGAAAGTGTATTTATTGAGCCTCTTTTTTTTGGGGGGGGGGGAGTGGCACTACTTCTCCAGGATTGATTTGTCTATTTTTCCAAAATTCATTGCCAGTAGGTTGAGGTGCCTCAATGAGTTAAAACCTACTTCTGCTTATTGCCATATATACACACATTGAAATATTCCGTCTAAAGACAAATAAAACCTTTAAATCAATCCACAAGTATTTAAAAATCTGTGTATGCGGGAGGAGGGGGAGAAGGGTTTACACCATGTCACTACAGTAATGTCAATATTCACTCTAGCTGTGTTTCTATGGGGGTTAAGGAGATTAACTGAACACATGTGACTGTAACTGATTATACAGTGGACTCCAACATTATATTTATTATATTATATTTGGGGGGTAATTTTTCACCCCTATGTTGATTAAAACAGCATGGCAGAATTGCAATAGATTCTGCAAATCACAGCACAAAACAACTAAAAATGAGGTTTGAGGCGATGCATGCAGAGACCATAAACCTGAAACTTTTTGGGGCCTGAGAAGTTAAATCAGTACATTGGTATTCTCATATACAAGACAAGAGGGAACTGTAAAAATGACTTTTGGAGGCAATAAATGCAATCAATTTTCCAAAATATGTATATTTACATAATTATTCTCCAAAGGTCATTGTTACAACTCACTTTTTTTTGTGTGTGAGGCTATTGCAACCTCCAGCCATTTTAAATGAAGGATTTTGTTATTACAAAATTTTATTAATAAATGATTATTTTGTCTGAAGTGCTTTCATCTAAGAAAAACAGGAATAATTTACAAAAATTGGCCGTCCGGCAACATGAGACCCTTACTAATGTTGCATTTAACCAACTTGATTTACAAATACATAGATCCTATGGCCTTTGTTTTGAAATAATAAATTATCTTAATGGATAAATGTAGAGAATGCCATCATATCCAAAAGGTTTTAAGAATGTTCACTAATTAGCATTGTCCTTTGCTTCCATGTTATGTGATGGAAATGATCATTATGAATTGATTATCCTAAACAATTAATATTGTTGACTGTATTTGTTCAGTTAATAATATGGAATTCAATGCATAATGTCCCCCCCCTTTTGAAGTTTGTGTTTGACTTATTTTTTTTACAGAGTTTTGTTGAGTATCTTTTTGAAATATTTCTAAGAATTCTGAACAATATTCCAAATGCATACTCAAGAAAACTTGCATTGAATTGATTGTGTGATGGCTTTCTATTTTATATCTTAAATTAAAGTGATTTTTTTTTAGAGAGTTGTAATATAATGCCAATGCTTCAAAGACAGAAACAAACAAAAATTATCCCTATTTATCATATTTATGTGATAGACAAGATAATTATGCATTAATTATTCATTTCAAAAAATGTAACATGATTATTAGCAATGCTGATTGTGTACACTTTTTGTAATGGATGTCAAAGCATAATTCCCCTTCCCAACATTTGACATTGTTTGATTTTGAAACCTCGTTTGAAAAGTTTTGTTGAGTATCTTTTGCCACATTTCCAAGAACCTTGGATAATATGAGAAAAGCATACTGTAGAAAACTGTTATTGTATTATTTGTGTGTTGGTATTCTATTTTGACTTATTTCATTTATATATTTTAATGCTAATTTGTTAGTTTAGCAGGCACACAAATTATTTTTTCTGGTTTGGTACATTTTTATGTACAATTCAACCAGACATTCAGCAAAGTTATTCACAATGATTTATCAAAAGTCTGACTTAATTTTGATTTGATTAAAATGTGTTGTCTAAACGGCCTATCAGGGGTGAAGCTAATTCATATTGTTTTTATATGTGGGGTAGGGGTGGAATCATAAATGTAAATAGGAGTACATCCAATCACACAGATTATGACTTTGATCAGTCTGGTTACTTGTAGAGGTGTGCTGCACTGAAACTCTTGTATAGTTTAATCCCTCCAATGGTGACAGTCATAATGATCTCCAGAATCTTCAAAATAACCGACCTGTGTGGCGGTATATATGTACAAATCTTCATCAACTGAGAAAGTTTGATAACACCAACATCATCATCTCTCTGGGAGAGACATCAATATTGATCTAACCATCCATATGGGTGTGTTGGCTGCTTGATTGAAGGCACCATGCTGGAGTGGTTTAGCAACTAGGATTTAGATTCTTGTGGCGATGGTCATCAGAATATGAGTCCGAGTACTGACCGCCATAACCTACATAATAGGTGTCTGTGTCTTCAAAGACATATACGTACATGTAGCTGAATAACGGATAACTGCTCTCTACCCATTGTGAGTAGATTGAGACATAAGAAAGCTTGTCTCTTCATCTATGACTGTGGACCAGTAAGGGCTAAGATAGCCCCTGGTTGATCATCAACACTAACTTTCTCTTTCAAATGTAAAACCAAAAGTTGGATGTACTCTTTCGGGGGGGGGGGGGAGGGGGAGGGAGGGAGAGGGGGAGGGAGGGAGAGGGAGGGAGGGAGAGGGAGAGGGAGGGAGGGAGGGGGAGGGGGAGGGAGGGAGGGAGAGGGGGAGGGCTGGGGCTGGTTTGATTTGATTTGTGTGTTTACTGAATCAAGCAAGAATATAGCAATTTTTATTGATGTAATTTGAACATATTCAGTGCAGTGATGCTGTAATGAACACACAATTTGTATTAAATTTAAACAATTTTCAACTGTGGTTGAAATACACAAATACGAACCAATTAAGGGTCATGTTGGGTTATTACCAAACATTTAGTTGAATTGACCAAGCATTATGACCAAGCATATACATGTAATGGTGTTACAGCATTGTTGTATTGTACGTGGATCTGCTATTGTATGTAGCTGTGTGGTTCATGTGCTATTTAAACAAAATGACAAACGCAAAAACTATGTATGAGACAGTAAGCTCATTTAAAAAAAAAAGAAGCAAACTGTACAAAAATTTTGCCTAAAAAAACCCTAACCGTTTGAACCACACAGGACCATAAATCTTGAAGGTCTATTTCAGTCACATGCTGCTAAATATTTGTCAAGTAACAAAATGACTTAAAAGCCTTAGGGAGGGTAACGGGTAGTCTCTGTGCTACTTCAGGGTCTGACACCCCTGCCCACGTGATGTCCCAGGTCCACCTTCCCAGGGTGGTAGTACCTGGTTTTGGGCCCTGCCCAGGGTGACGGGTGCTTGCTTATTGGTTGCCATGGTGGCTAAAAGGCAGAGAATCTTCAAGTCTCATGTGGCCTGACACAGTCTTCACACATTATTAAGAAATAATCATGAATCAAAACCCAAATGAGAATGTTGCCAACGACTTCATCAGTCTGTCTCAAGTGCAGGGTATATAACTAAAGGAAGATGTAACCAATGGAGGATGTCACAATGCAGGACTGTAACCAATCTAGGATGTGGTTTGATGACATCAACGAATAGTCACATTCAGGAATATCAAAGAAGCTTCTATCAATAGAGAGGAATGGAGATCCATGATTGCTAACCTTCACATCCAAGACAGCTAAATGAACTGTTTAATTTGATTTGCAGATGAAAGCAAATAAATTGATCACTACATGTGACTGAAATGGCCAAATGGTTGTATTAAAAATATAAAAATTAAATATACATGTATGTTAGAGTATTACATAAGATATTTTCAATTATATGGTCATGGACATTACCACAATACATGTACAGTGAGCTGAGCTTTGCTTTACATGCAAAAATAATAATGAGTTTGGACATATTTCCAGTGAGATTATTTACATAGTGAACTTACATGTATTACCAATAGGTATACTCAAGCATTTCTGCTCAGTTTTTCCTTTTATTAAGAGCACAACAGAATAATGTTGATTGGAAGAGAGAAAAGAAATTTGCAGAAAATGAAAACGATTTGAAGCAAACGGAGTATAATGTTA